>OY282506.1:2421751-3623876 GCA_958295605.1 Ajuga chamaepitys
AATACGCATACTTCAGGTGTTCAGGAAGGGATTTTAGCTCGAGAGTAGGGGCTTGTACCGTGGATGGGAGCATCTTAGTATTGGACTCGGGTAATGGGATGAATCTCTGATCGCGCTTCTGCCTTGCAAATTGTGGTGTTTGAAGTGTTGCCACTAATTCCACTAATTCCTTGCACGTTTCCCAAATCTCATCTGGTCCATTCTTCAATCGTGTGGTCAAGAATATTTCCATTGGATCCCTGCACAAATGAAAAACTTCCTCGACGAGAGGGTCAATGACACTAATCGAGAAGACAGAATGAGCATCCTCCGGGAATTTCATGGCATCGTAAATATTAAATTTAACAATACTCCCATCAAACTCCATTGTGAGGTTTCCTTCACGGACGTCTATCTTTGTTTGGGAGGTATTAAAAAATGGTCTCCCTAACAAAATAGGCGTAGAAGTAGATGTATCCCCATTCATATCCAGCACATAAAAGTCTGCAGGGAACACTAAGTCACCTATTTCCACTAGAACATCATCTACTAGTCCGTCGGGATATGAAGTACTACGATCAGCTAACTGAATAACTATCCTAGTTTCTTTTAATGGTCCGGGTTTTAATGCATGAAATATGGAACGAGGCATGACGTTTATAGATGCACCTAAATCGAGCATAGCTCGTTCTATGATGTGATCATTTATTGTAACTGGAATTACGAACATACCTGGGTCCTTACACTTTGGAGGTATCTTCTTCTGGAAGATGGCGGACACATTTTCTCCCATTATGATTTTCTCATCCCCCTTCAACCTGCGTTTGTTAGTGCATAAATCTTTAAGAAATTTTGCATACCTCGGAATTTGTCTGATTGCATCGATTAGCGGGATGTTTATCTCAACTTTCTTGAATACATCCAAGATCTCTTTTTCCTTGATATCCTTCACTCTAGGTGCGAGTCGACTAGAAAACGGCAATGGTTGGGTCGGAATAGGTGTCGCAGGAGGCCGCTTCCGCTGGAGCTGTGTCTCGGCCGAGACAGATGATTCTCGGCCGAGCCTGAGTGCCACCTCATCACTTTCTCGGCCGAGACAAGTTTTCTCGGCCGAGACTTGCTGCTCGTCACTTTCTTCAGTTTTTCCTCCGTTTCCGCCAATATCCTCGTCTGAACTTTGCCCGGGCTTCTTAGGCTCTCCAAGCTCCGTTCAACTCCTAAGTGTAATTGCACTAACGTTCCTTGGATTAATCTCAGGCTGAGCGGGTAGTTTGCCGCTGTTTGCACTCTCCAATCGACCCACCGCGGTAGCTAGTTGACTCATTTGAGTCTCAAGAGTTCTGATGCTCGACTGGGTGTCTTTTTGGAACTGCAATGTGTTGTTGGCCAGATTCTTGACAATGTCCTCTAACGAGGAGCTAGGTGCTTGTTCAACCGACTGTTTTTGTTGGTACATACCTCGCGGAAAGCGGTTTGGCTCTCCCGATTGCTGCGGCTGATTCTGCTGTGGCTGATTTCCATACCTCAAATTTGGATGATCCCTCCACCCCGGATTATAGGATTGGGAGTAGGGGTCATACTTCCTTTGTCGAAAATTATCCGAGCCTACGACATTGGCATGGGCCTCCAACTCATTCCCTAGAACCTGGCACTCGTCGGTCGAGTGCTCCAATGTCTCACAAATACGGCACGGCTTGATGACAGCTTTGCCCTCAGAGGCAACCTTTCTTACTAAAGTCGTCAATGCTTCCAATTTGTCTTCTATGGCTGAATCGTTCATCTCCCTTACCGGCCTAAGTGGTACGTCCCTATACCCAAATTGTTGTGCATTCGCAGCCATCTTGGATATTAGTTCCCTTGCTGCTCTTGGAGACTTCTCAACTAGAACTCCACCACTAGCTGAGTCTATCATGTTCCGATCTGCTGTTGACAACCCTTCATAAAAATACTGGATAAGTAGTTAGTCGGTGATCTGGTGTTGTGGACAGCTTGTCTCCAGCTTCTTGAACCGTTCCCAATATTCATATAAATTCTCCCCCTGCTGTTGTCTAGCTCCACTAATCTCTTTCCGGAGGTTCGTAGCTCTAGAGGCGGGGAAATACTTCTCCAAAAACTGTCTCTCCATTTCTACCCACGTGGTAATGGACGGAGGGGGCAAGTAGTAGAGCCAATCTTTGGCCAAGTCCTTTAAAGAAAAGGGGAAGGCTCGCAGCTTGATTGCCTCTTCAGTAACAGTGACGGGCTTCATACTCGAGCAGACGGTGTGAAACTCCTTTAAGTGCTTATGGGGATCCTCGCCGGAAAGGCCATGGAATGAGGGCAAAAGATGGATTAGCCCCGATTTGAGTTCGAATGTAGTGTTTTCTCCCAAGGTCGGGAAAGTAATGCACAAGGGCTGATGAGTGACTCCAGCGTTGGCCAGTTCCTTCATGGACTTTTCTTGTGCCATTTCCTCTTGCTCAATTTCTGACTCAAAAAGGGTTTCAGTAGTGTATGGTAAAGCTTCGACTTGCTCTCGATGTTCTCTCGCCTTCTTCCTCAAAACTCGATCTCTTCGAGTAATCTCAGGATCAAAGTGTAGCTCTTTGTCACCACGTGAACGCGTGATCATTCACTGTTGTAATAAGATGCAAGGTATATCGTAAGTAACCAAAAACTATATATTTAAAATAAAGAACGAAACGTAAACAAATAATAGTCAGTACTAAAATTTAATTAATTTCAACCGTTCCCCGGCAACGGCGCCAAAATTTGACCGCACTGTCGGGTGCAGTCAAATAAGATGATTTATTTCCTAACTATTCCTAACAGTAGCTAGAGCAAGTCAGGGTCGATCCCACAGAGAACAGGAATTAACTAAATAATCGTACTAACCAATTCTATATAAATACTAATAATATAACTATAATAAGGGGGGGAAATTTTGATTAGAGTTAATTAACTAATGCAAATAACTAAAGACGAATTAACTAGTGAATAAAAAGTATCCCGCCTTTAACCAGTATCCCCCTAGCCTGAATATTCATGTAACTAATGCAACTACTTAACTAATCAGTTCTGAGACCCCTACTCCAAGAATTAACAGGTACGCTTAGCTAATCCTTGTTGCCCCTTAAGTATAACTAATCCTAAGAACTTAACAATTAGTCCTATCCAATTAAGTAGTTCTAGGAGACGCTCGCTAAAACTATCGTAACTAGACGCATAGGGAATTAAGGCAACGAAGTAGGTACGGTGTTGTACTCACAAACGTGATACAAGTGACCGCGACTTTGTGTTATCCTAGCGAGTAACCGCTTTTTGCTACTTTTGGGCACAAACGCATAACAATTACGGATTATGAATTTATGACCTAGCGACAGCTATATGCCTATTACTAGGGTGATCAGTCCACATAACAAACATATAAAAGATAGAGTAATCCAATAACACAATGTAATCTCAGAACATAATTAAATTAAGCAATTACCGAATCAATTACATAAATAACAGTCTAGGGTTCAATATAGTTAAAGACGGGAAAATAAAGCTTAGCCGATCATAGCGATCGCTAAGAACAAACTACAAAAAGAAAACATTAAAACTAAAAAACTCTAAAACCTGAGTGCTGAATCTTGAGTCTTCGTGTTCTTCAGAATTTCCAAGTCCGCGCTCTTGAATCAGTGTCAAAGTCCCATTTTCGGACTTTTGGATCTTCTATTTATAGTCGAGGATGAATTAGGCTCAATTTGGGCCAGAAAAGGATTAATCCGCGCGTCTTGGGCTGGGCCATCGCCTGTCTCGGCCGAGAATTTCTGGCTCGGCCGAGCTCTCTATAAAAGTGGCTCGGCCGAGAAATTCTGGCTCGGCCGAGAATCTTCAACAGCCAATTTTTGCATCTTCGAGGCTCGGCCGAGACCAATTCCCAGCAACTTGGATCAATTTTCGCTCGGTTTTTTTGACATGCGCTACTTGTTCTCGCATCCAGTTTAAGTCGAGTTCGACTTTTTGGTCTAATTTCACCTTAATGCTTCAAAACAAGTCACAAATTGCCCAATAATACAAATACGAGCAATACACGGTCAATTAAGCATGCAAATGCCACTAAATAGACACTTAACTCGACCTATTATGCATGCATAAACACGTTTACCAGGAGTTTTGTATTCTGGTGTTGTCTTCGCATCATAGAAAACCGTATATGATTTATATGACAACGGAAATGCGTAACAATCAAAGATCATGAAACTCGATAATGACACTGAGTAGAATTAATCTATATATGTTTGTTGAACAGTGATATGGACACTCTGCAATAAATGACGAATCAAACAGTTTCTGTGCGTCAATTAGCTCTGAGCTTCATTTTCACATTCATAATTTAGGTAGAAACTGAAACATCTTGCTTTGCCTAACATCAGAGAAATAAATGCGTGAGGAGTTTCGTATTCTGGTGTTGTCATCAAATCACAGAAGTAGAAGGAAAACAAAAATGCGTAACAATCTAAAAGCATGAAAGTTGATAATGACACTGAGTAGAATTAACTATGTTTGTTGAACAGTTAGACAAATACATAACCAGAAAAATGGGGGGAGAAAATCTTCATAAGAAAACTACTCCCTCCGTCACAGCCTAATTGTCCTACTTGTCTTATTTGTTTGTTCCAAGCTAATTGTCCTACCTCATAAATGACAAATTCTCTCATAATGTCCACCATCAAAATCTCCACATTCAATCTCCACCTTTGAAAAAGTCCAAGATTCCACAAAATCTATTTTTTCTTAGTTTTCGTACCAGACCAAGGTAGGACAATTAACTTGGGATTATAATTTTTAACGAAGAAATTAGGAATACCACCGTACTTGCAGAGTTAAACCTAGAAATAAACAACTTCAATTAGTCCACCCAAAAAGCTCCACAAACGAAATCATGAGTTTTGTCAAATAAAGTGATCAATTATTCTGAAAAGAAGAGAGACAGAGCCTCAAATTATCAAAATCATTTCTTATTTCAAAATGTTGCATTTACTTAAGACTTTATAATCTATCACGTATTGACTTTATGTTTTAAGATCTTAGTCGTATTATCCGTCAAGAATTTGGGCCAAGCATTCTCTGGGCTTGGCTATGTGGCTTACGCCGAGGCATCGGGGGTCGAGTTGAATATATTGTTATCACATAGGAGAATCTAGCTGCATTAAGTTATCATTTTTAAGCACTAATTCATGACAAAAATAGTACAAAAGTACGTGATCTACTGACCCCCCTTTCATGTATTTTGTGGATCTCACTTGTTTATTGATTTTATAGCATTTTTTGTATAAAATGAACATTTTCAGAGCAATTATGAAATACCGATGGAAATCGAGTAAAAAAGGATCTAGCAAGTAAAATTGAGGTGATCGGACTAAAGAAGAACCTTGGATCAACTCAAACGAATGATATTTATAGGAGGCAAGACAGAAAGATTTGCTTGACTGGAAAAAGTTGTCCGGCTGAGCTAAGCGCAAAGGGAGTGAAGAACAGAAAAAGTTGTCCGACCGAGCTAAATGCCAAAAGACCGTAGAGCATAAAGTTTTGCTCGGCCGGGCAAAAATTACTTGACAGAGCAAATATGTGTCTGCCTTAACTTTCTCGGACGGGAAAAAGTTACCCTGCCGAGCAAATGTCCATTTGCATTAACTTGCCCAGCTGAGTAAAGTCCATCTTATTTCTCGCAAGTTTACGCGATTGGAGCCCATAGACACTTATCCCTCAACTTTGACATATTTTTACATACTTCTATATATACTGCGAAGCTCTCAACCTCTAAAGACTTCTGTTAACCCTAATTTTTAATACATACTTTGAGAGTTAAGAGTTTAGGGAGCTGGGTGGAAGAAAAGAGGAGAGTAGCAGCGGGCATCATGGAGGAGTACTTGTTGTACTGATCGTCATCTCCGGTGACTTATATTATTTAGAGTATTTTAAACAATATTTTCAATTATTGTTATTATTTTCATTGTGCTTAGTATGAAGTAACCATTTATTATCTTATGGTTTAGAAAGTAGATTCCTACTACAATGTGGACAATAAATATTTGATTTCGTTAATTTATGATTATTCCGTATGTTACTATTGATGTGTAGATGATATGATTGATGTATGATTAGTCTGGCCATTTATATTGTACACACACGAAGCAATGCCCAACAACACACGACCATTTCTTTCAATACATTGGAAGAATTGAGAATGATTATGAGGTTATTCCCTAGGCTGGGTTGATCCGGAAGGTAGATCCTTGCATATAATCTGCAATGCAAGTACTTTATAAGGGGGGTTTGAGATACACTTAAACAACGTCTCATGATAATATAAATAACATAAATTAATAATTTGAATATATATATACTAGCAATGAGCATGTGCGTTGCACGTGGGCTCATTTTTTTTTATAATTATTAATTTTTACAACATTAAAATTAATTTGAACGTAGAATGACACTCTCAACATCTCACTCCTTTTCACTTTTTCTTTTAGTCCCTTAATTTGTGAGCATAATCATGAACTTTATATGGTGAAACATGCATGCATAGTATTATCTTTGATTCATTGTTTTTATTATTTGTGTACTACGATAATTAGAGTTTAGACTTAATAAAATTTCATTTGTTTGTTAAATATCGTAAGATAATGTGTGAAGAAAGTTGATGACTACGTCAATTTAAGTTTTTTCAAAAAAATGACTAAAAACAGAAAGAAAAAAAAAATGTAAAACATGATAAGATTAAGTGGTGAAAATAAATACTAAATACAAAAGAAAATTTGATAGTTGAAGTACTTATTTGTATCATTTTCAAAATTGTTGTTTCATTGGTTTTTAATTTTTTTTTATGAAACTTCTTGCTTTCTGTAATTACATAATAAAGTTGTTTGTAAATCGATGTTTATAGAAGATATTGTAGTGATATGTTTTAAAATTGTTGTTTGGTGTGATAAACCGTGTTTTGTACTGGCAATTTTAGTTATGAATAGTAGAGTTTAATGTAATTTAAAAAATAATAAATTATAATTAAAGGAATATAATTAAGTAATGTTTTCACAGTTTTGTTTCACGCAAAACATAAGTAAAAACAAACTAAGATAAGTCTAAATTTAAAACTTAAAGTCACGATAGAAGGGTGTAAAAATGCAAAACTAAATTAAATAATAAACTCAAAAGTCGGGATAGACGAGCATAAAAAATGATGGGATTTGGTGTAAAAATTAGACCTTCTCTTTCTTAATCTTTTTGGGAACTATCTTAGTATTCGTTTTTGTTTTTGTTTTTTTTTTTAATGCATTGGGTAATTGCCACTTCATCATCACTTTTATCTGAAATGCAATCTTCATAAATCTTTTTTTTAATTTTTCGTTTGCCTCTTCCTTGTTCTCTTGTTGCTTCTTCTTTTAGCGGTTTGTCTTTAGCTTTTCTTTTCCTATCCTTTTGTTTATCTGTTTTCATTCATGTTATTTTGTTCTTCTTCTCTCATTATTTCTTTATTCGTTGGTGAATTGCATTAGTTTTTCTTTTCTTTCCTTTTTTTTTTTAACCGAATTTTCTTGTGGTGCTTTATTGGTTGAAGTTTTTTCTTGTGTTTCAATCTTGTTTCTTTGTTCCTCTTTTTGCTTATGTGATATCTCTTTGCTGTCTTCTTTTCTCCACTCTTCTTTTTCCTTGATTCTTTTTTCGTGGTTGTGACGGTTGTCTGCTCTTGATTGCGTCTCTTCTTGTTCTTCGGTTTCATTATTTCTATTTTCTCGGTAATTGCACACAATCTTCCTTGTTCATCATTTGTTTTCTCGTTCAATGGTATGAGAAAACGAATTTCTTTGTGTGCTTGATGTTAGTTGTGTGTAGTAGTTGAAATCATGATGTCCCTGGAAATCATTTATAATTTAAATTATTTTTTTATTTCGGGCTCTTGGGTTTGCGATCATGCTTCCGGAATTTGTAATTGACTTATAGTGTATTTTTTTTCTTAGCATTGCTAATGATGCGATATATTCTTGGACCGAACATTTGACATGCGTAGCTGCTATGTTGCCAAAAACTATAATCTCATCGAATGACTTTTAAATTCACTCGGTAGCTGTCCAATTTTATAATAGGTAGGGTAAGTGATCATTTACCCATTGTGCTAACTTTCATATTTGTATGAGTTACACTGAAAACAAAAGAGTGTACATATTGATAAGGTTAAACAAATGATTTTATCTATAAATATATCTTGAATTCTGTATTTTATATTTTTATTTTTGCAAAATTTAGAATATATTACCTTGGTTTAGCTTCAATGGATTTTCCCATAAACTTTTTGCAAACAACTTTTTCATCTTCCTTGTAGGTTCTTCTATTACATTTGTCACATGCTTCATACCACATCTTTATAATATTCTCCACATTATCTACTATTCCGTTAAAACAACACTAGATTCCCAAGTACATTGATAACAAATATTTTTTTAATCAAAATGTAATATAATATATGCTTTAAATTATTTGTATATTAAACTTACCTCTGTCAATATCTCTCTATTTTCTATGATATCTTTAAGAGTCACTTTATGAGTATTTACCATTGTTTGATTCGTAGTCATCTTAGATATCTTAATTGGATCTTGTATTATGTTTGACCTGCATATATTATTTTTAATGTGTCAGAAAAATAACTTTTCATTATCTTACTTGGGTTTTCTAGTTTATTGCTTACCATCAGCAAATGTGCTCCATCAAAATTTGGGTTTATTTGCAGGACGCTTGTTGTTGTAGTTTGTAACTTTAATTCAGTTGTTAAGAAAATAGACAGCAATTAATGCATTAATTCCGTTTTGCATTTTCTTTTAACACTTCCCACCAGAAAAGTTTCACGTTTATTTTCTTTTTTGATGACATATAAAGTATTTATGTAGACATATATTATTATATTTTTCAAGAATTTTGTTAGATAAGAATGACGAAGATTACTTGAAAAGAGTTCGAGGAAGATTTTACTTACTATGTGTCCATGATGGTTATTTCCCTTAAGGTTAATTCTTGTCCATTAGTACTTTTTACTATTTTGTTATCACATTTGCAAGCATTCCACAAATATCTAGTACATTCAAAATATATCTTTGTTATTTTTTTTTTTGTCAAATTAAGTCGTATTTATATAGAGACTTAGGGTTTCAGTATTTTACCAAATCATTTTTTGTCTCCAAACTTGGTCTCGAGGTAAAAAAAAAAAAAAAGATTTTAGCACTTATACGTCCAATCACTTCTCCTTTTTTCCTTTGTTTCTAACGCTTGTCTTTTTGTCCCAGACATAATGCTCTGGAAATTCCTTGTAACAACATTTCTCGCATCTCTATCTTTAGCACGCATGGAAAAGAACTTCGTGAGTATTGTTTTTAAATAATAGTGAACATCCATTATTTTCTGCAAAATTTGATTATTCCAATAGGTGATATATTATTGGTTAGGTAGATAAAGCTGCAATGTTACAACTGCTGAGTATATTTCATTTAAATTAAATTAAAAAATTCTTCATCTAACTTCTTAGTAGAAACCCATTGTGCATCTGAATATTGTTTAATTTTGTGTATGGTGGTATTGTCATCATTTTGTGCCACATTAATCGCCACTTTATCATGACCTTTATAGATGTACTTGTACAAATACTTCACAACTTTTGCTCCAGAACATATTTCTACATTGATATGACCATTATATCTAGACAATAAATATGGGTTGTAAGGAACCACCCAGTGGTTATCTAACTGTGCATTATCTTTAACCACATATGATTTTTTTAGATTTTTTCCTCCACATGGTCCGTGCAACATATCATATGTTTCTTTACCATCTCATATAGTTCATGATATTTTTCTAGATCAAGAATTTCTGCACAAATATACTTATCAAACTTATCAACATTCATAAGCATGCATGTGTGGCAATCCCCTTTTTTAAAATTCGACAACGTGAACATGTGGTACTACTTTTCACATATCTCTTTTTTGAATAGTTGATCTTTCAAATATGCAATTTGTCCGAAAAACTCTTACAATTAAATCTGGACGATCTTGTGGTTCGCTGTCCATCATATAAATTTTCTTGAATTTTCTTACAATCATGATTGCCAGTCACTGTGATAAACATAACTGGTTTTCCAAATCTATGAACTCATGTCAATGCATCTAGATATCTGGCCCACATATCCCTTAGACCACATATAAATGATTGTGGAAGAATGATTCTCTTTCCAACTCCATTGCCTCTAGTTTCTTCTTTGAAGACAATGTTCATGATTCCTTAATATAATTTTACTCCCAAATTTGTTTGATTATTTCAGAAAAAATTTAACCTTGTTGTCTCCAACTATATATAGTTATCAACTGTATATTGCTGCAATAATCGTCCAGCTAATAAAGGCATGAATCGCCTTTAATTTCGAATATGAAGACTATAACAACTATATTCTCTACATGAAACTTTCTTATCACTTCCTTTATCAACAACTGTTTTAAAAAATAATAAAGATGAAATTAGAAAATAAGTAATATATCAAATAGATTGTGTAACATACATAACATTATTTAGTTAATTATGTGGTTGATATTGATATAGAAATTAGTTATTATTGAAATAATAAAATAACCTTTTGATATGAATATATTTGCCTCTTCTTTTGTACTTCAAAATACTATTTTTGTATTATTCTGCGGAATTCAAATTTGCATATTTCCTCTTCCGGACATCAAGCTCCTTCGTCTTTTTTATTCTTCATCTGTGGGCAATTTGATTATGTAATAATTGTAGTATCTAAATTTGGCATTATAAATTTTTCTTTAAATTAAAATTACCTGAAGTCTGTTGCACAATTATCGATTGATATACCACCTGGAATGATAAATCAATATAATTAGTAAAAAAAAAAAAAAAACATCACAATAATTTATTAGTTAGCGTGGTTGACTCAACCATCTTTTCATTGAAAAGCAACACAATATATAAGTCTAGTTTCTAGGATTTAATTGTAAAAAGGGAACTTATGAATTGAGGGGAAAAAAGAAACATTACCACATTTTCTACTCTGCCAATTTCTTGAACTTCGGTTCTCCACTAATTTATTCGATTTTGGATTATGCTTCTCTACATTTTCTACTAATTTCTCTATCTTCGGATATCCGTTTATTTTTCCAACTTCGGAATATGAAAGCTTTGACCAATGATTGTTGAGCTAAGTGTATTAAATAGGTTTATAAATTAGGTAGTTTAATGATTAAAGATGATTATGAAAGAGATAGTTTGGATAAGTGAATTTCTGTTGGATATATTGATATTAAATAGAATTAAAAATTAGGTATTTAGATTGTTGGATTTATGTTGGATAAATGATATTTAATGATATTTTTATTATTTAATAAAAAGATAAAAAAAAAAACTATTTTATTTTGGTAAGTTTCCATTTGTTTGATTATTCTGGGTTTATTCCTTTTTGAATTAATATTAGGAACCTACCTGCCTACTTTTTGTGCGAGCGTGTATGTTTTCCTGAAAGATTCAGTTTTAATAAGGTATTACGTTCTACTTTGTGATTAGAAGTGTAAATGAGATATTAATATTTTTTTTTATAAAGCAAATGTTAGTTTTGAAAATGATGTTAAATTTGTCGTACGGCAAGCTACACATGTGTCTTTGTTCTTATATAAGATTCAATTTTGATAAGAACGTTTGCTATCACGATTCTTCATATGTTAATGTTTTTATTAGATAAGATTTATCACAACAAATTTGCTCACTATTTCTTTTTCTCATTAAAATATTTTAGGCTTTTCATTCTTTTAATATGAACTAACTTAAATAAATAGTGTTAAGAAAATACAATATTTTTATTTATTCTATATCTATATACCTTTTTCCTCATCGTATTGTATTAAAATAATTTTAATATATAGTCACATTATATGCAAGCATAATAGCTTAAATTATGTTTATTTTTTAATGGTCAATTAAATAAATTTAACATGTAAAAATAAAAATTGTAGTACAATATCTAGTCAATAGTAAAAACGTAAAGTTTTAAGATTGCAATAAAATTTATGTTAATTTTTAAAAAATAATTGACAGTGTGAATATTATAATATGGTAGTTTAGATAAGATTGAAAAATATATAAATGTGATTGTTTTATAATACATTAATGTAATATTATCTAGTACAATTGCTTAAAATAAATGCAAAGAACATATCACTGCAAAACTCTATAAATATGTTTTAATATGATATTAATTGCATTTCAAAATGCAATGTATTTGAAAGTTTAAATATATAGTTTTTTAGGAGGAGTTTGAATATAAAATGACTCTTTTTTATAATCACGTAAGGAAATATAAATTATTTTAAATTACTTAACCACCCTTAAATTTAATACCTATTAAGAATATTATAGGCACCAGAAGAAAAGACGAAACATAAAATAAGACAAAAAAATCTATACTTTTAAATGTAACTAATTTTTTATTCCAAAATTCAATGTATTAATAGTGTAGAAGAAGAATAATTTAATAATGTATTTTTTTAGGAGGAGTTTGAATTAAATAAAAGCTCTTACTTTTTATATACAAGTAATTAAATAATAATATATTTTAAGTTACTTAATACTACTAATGCTTCGTACGAAATATATTTACTTTATTTATAGTGTATGGCCAAAGTATGTGTTTTTAAAATTCAACTATGATCAGAAAACATTATTTATTTTTGGTATACTACATATCTATTCTATTATGGTTAAGAATCCTTAAATTCTATTTAAAAAAAATTCTTAATATGATTAATGAAAAAGATATTCAATCTCGCAAGGAAAGATATTTGAGAACGGCACTATGACAAATTTTAGCAACACATGTGAAATAATTATTGAAATCTTGATCGGGAGCTTCAACTAATTCATTAAACTAAATTATAAAGTGTAATTTTTATGTTTGTAGATATAGTGTCTGAAAACGAATGGTTCTAAATTGATTAATTAATTAGACTTATTTTTTTACAAAAAATCATCCAATCACAATTATATACTCTTTTTAAAATAACTATTAGATATATTTTAATATGAAACAAATTTTATTTTAAAATTCGAAGTATTGAAAATGTAGAAGAATAATAATTTAAGTATGTAGTTTTTAAGGAGGATTTTGAAATATAAAGGAATTCTTGTTTTTTATTATGAAGTATGAGAAAACATAATTTATTTTAAATTACTTTAACTATCCATAAATTTAATATTTAGTAAGGATATTATAGACATCACGAGAAATGACGAAACGGAATAACAGGACGAAAAATTCATATTTTTATATTTATACTATTACTAATTAGCAATAATAAATAAATAGATAGATAGATATAGATATAGATATAGATACAGATATATTGGATTTATGTTGGATATATTGAAATATTTTAATATATGATAAAATTACTTAATTATCCTTGATATTTAATATTTTATAGGGATATTATAGTCGTCACAAGAAAAGACGAAACATTCACATTTTTATATTAGTAATAGATATATATATTAACTATTGAAGTTGTAATGGATTCTGAAATTGACAACCTTAACATAACTTTTTAATAATAGAGCATCATTCATAAACGGTTTATTGATTCTATTAACTGCCTAGTTGTTTATAATTAAGTATCTGATTAATAGTGATTAGGAAATAACAACCATCAAATTATTCAATCCACCTAGATATATCAGTATTAATGTCGTTGTAATACTTTAGGCAGGTTATTTATACTAGTCTTTGTGGGATAAGACATTGTGTGCCACTAGTGAGTAACTATAATGTACACTTACAATTTAGAGTGAGTCTTGTGTGTGACGGTCTCACGTGTGACGGAATACACATTTACAGAAAAAAAAAATATATATATATATATATATATATTTACGATAAAAGTAATATTTTTGTTACAAAAAGTTATACCCCCTTCGTCCCGCCCTAATTTGCACACTTTCCTTTTTCGGTCGTCCCACCCTATTTTGCACACACCCAAAATGGAAAGAAATCTTACAATCTCCACCCTTAAAATCTCCACCTCAATCTTCACATTTGAAAAAGTCAACTAAAAAACAAAAAACAATTATTTCTTAATATACCCGTTGGAGCATGTGTGCAAATTAGGCCGGGATTGAAGGAATATTTTCTTTATTTAAAAAAAGTGATATTTTTACACATAAAAGTAATATTTTTGTTAAAAAAATGATGTTTCTTTTTTCATCACACGATCATCATACGATGTAATGTATATACAAGTTTTTGTCTATAATTTAGTCCGTTAGAAAATAGAGCGATGATTAAGGTTCCTTTGATTCGTCACTTTTTGAGAATAATTGTTTACTTCTAATAACGAGAGAGAGGGGGAAAAGGACTTGCTTGATTCTTTTTAGCTTAACTCTATGATTTTTTCAGTAGCTTAACCAAATTAGTAGTTAATTTATGTTACTCCCTCCGTCCCGCTCAAATTTGCACATTTTCTTTTTCTGTCCGTCCCGCTCAGATTTGCACACCCTTAAAATTGAAATTTCGCAAACAATCTCCATCTTCAATCTCCACATTTGATAAAGTCAATCAAAAAGCAAAAAACAATTTTTCCTGAACCTCCGTGCCCGTCCCTACGTGCAAATCTAAGCGGAGTATTACCTAAATCTTCATGCTGAGTATTCATATGTGCTAATATCAGGATATATACGCACTTTCATTTATGTACTAATGTTTTGCAGTTTCAGATATAATCTTTTGTACTTTAGATTAAGAATGAAGATATAAAGTTTAGAGGGGTGATTCTATGACATGTTCCACATTTAAAAATACTAATGGTCAATTTGTCTAATTTTTTTACAAATTTATCACAATGTCACACGTTCAATAAACTACAGGTAGCATCATATAGTTTCTGAGCCCTCTATAGTGCATCATATTTCTTATTCACGTTTCATTTCACCACTACATGCCATGTGTATAGCACGACAACAATATTATATACGTCGTATGCATTGATAATATGATAAAACAGCAGTGCATAGAGTGTGTTTTGTAGCCATTTTGCCTCTTCTATCATCTAGCCAGCTAAGAATTGTTGACTTCCTTTTGCCTGTTTATGTCACCGAGGAGGTTGTTTAAAGCATGCCAAGACGAACCCCCTTCCGCCACCGCTTGTCTAGCGGCCGCTGCCACCTCCTTCACCGTCTCCCTTAGTTGTTTCCCCTTTTCGCCGTCCATCAGTTCTGTCACTGCCGTCTTCAAGCTATCCGCCGTGACAAATCCCTTTTCTGATCCATCAACTGTACTAACTCTTAAACCGACTTTAATTTCCTCTACTACCATCTTCGCGTTCAGCCATTGTTCGGCAAACATCGGCCATGCCAGAATGGGAACTTCCGCGCATATTCCGTCCAGAACCGAGTTCCACCCACAGTGACTGAGAAATCCCTGTACTATTGGATGTTCAAGTATCTCTTCTTGATCAACCCATTCACTTACTATGATCCCTCTTTCTCTTGTCTCGTCTTCAAAGTCGTCGCTCAACAATTCTGTTTGGTTGCTCTTTATTACCCAAAAAAAGCTTACTTTTGATTCTTTTAAGCCTATAGCTATTTCTTGTAATTGTGTTGGTGATACTTGTGCTTGAGACCCGAAGGCAACGTAAAGTACCGGGTAATTCTGGGCCATCTTCTGATCAAGCCAGTGCATCCATTTGGGATTCGAGAAAGTGTTTCTCTTTAGCTTCGTGAGGCAGAGTGGCCCGATGCCCCATGTCTTAGGTTGGCTTTCATTGTTACAATAGTCGGCGTACACTTGTTCAAGCTCGTAGAAGCTATTCATTAGCAAGCCGTAGCTCTTGGCTCTTGACGCGACTACCTCAGCAAAGAAAACAGAATGATCACTGTCGTGTTTGTTAAAATCTCCACTAAAGTGATTCCTTGTGAGCTCGATCCAGGGGAACCTAGTGAGTTTAAAGGGCTGATCGGAGGACGCATGTAACGATAGCAAGCCTTTGGAATATGTTTCACGGTTCAGCGCCGTAGCATAGTAGCCCATGCCAAAGAAGCACAACCTTGGGATGCCAAATCTTGATGCCGATTCCAAGGTCCACGGGAGGAAGCCATCTGATATAATACAACTCACTTGGGAATGGACTTTTTCTAGTTCTTCCTCGAAGTAAGGCTGCATTGGTTTTGTTGCACTCGCGAATGAAGAAAAGAGAGACATAGATGGGAGTTTTTCGGTGTTTTCAATTCCTGGAGGAATGCCCGGTATGTTCTCGGGGAAGGGTAGATCAACGATGGAAACATCGTTTGTGGGAAGAGATTGAGAGATAAATAGATGGTTTTGTGGTGTGGTGAAGATGGTTATGGTGACACCGCGATCGAGGAGGAGCTGTGCTAGGTGGAGGAGTGGGATTGTGTGGCCTTTCGCCATGAATGGAAATATAACTATATGAGGTTTTGAATTAGAAGAAGAAAGTGAAGCCATTTGAAATACTTGATTCTTTTGGTCTATGTTATAGATATATATACTTGTGATTTTTGTCCCCACTCTACTTCAAATAACGTCACTCTATGTCGGTTTTCGTGCACTAGGTAGTCAACATCCACACGCACGTCCATCTGGGTATATCTGAGTTTGTGTTAAAAACACTCAGTGCACCATGCACCGGGTATATAATAACACTATTTTATAGATGTAGACCTTTCTGTGAGCAAATTCTCTACTTTTATATTTCTTCATAGTAAAATCGAACACTACGATGAATAGAAAGTAGGGTCGGGCAGGATTCGAAGTTGGAATACCCAATTTCCTCTTCAATAGAAAACGCTGGCTTGTCGTCTCACTTTTCTTCTATATGGATTTTTCCTTCTATATGAAATGTTTATAATTGCATGTTTTTCTCCATTTTTCTTTGTATTTGCGCTTGGAAAGTTAGAAAATTCATCCTACCCCATTGAAAACAATGGACTTTTTTGTACTTATTCTCCAAACAACCCTGACACTATAAAATAATCATTTGTTATTTCTGGAAATTGGACAAAGAAACCGAAATAGGAATCTTGGCCCAAAACATCATTGGGTTCGGCAAGGCAATCTGAGTTGCCACCTCTACAACCAACTAACATTCTCCTATGAACAATTTTTGAAGCCACAGTATCTGACTTCGGATTCTCCAAGATAACGAATCCTGGAGAATCGAGTTTCAGTTCAGAAGAGGGACATTCGACTACTTTACATGCAAAATCTGTGATGAAAACTGGAAACAACATATAAAGTCATCAAAGCAGATATTTGTTTTCAAAAGAATCATCATCATGAATATCCTGAAACAATATATACAATTTGTGTGCTACAATTGTGTTACTCTGTGTATAAAGTAACATAGTGTGATTAATCCTCAAAACCTAATGTAATCAATCTATCTTGATCTCATAAGCATAAACCTTACACGAAACTGCATTCTCCTTTTCAAGTAACATAGAGTGTTAGAACGAAGTCTATCACACATAATGTAATATGTTTTGGAAGGGATATGTCGGAAGTTCCCATTTTGGCATGGCCAATTTAAAAGAGGTTAATATCATCAAAGTAATATGTGGTCAAGTGCATTTTGGACCAAGAAACTCAGAGCCGGATTTAGAATAGAGAAAACCGGATGCATAACAGAAGTGGACCGGCGGTTATGATTCAGTTTTCTTGAAACAGACTTTGACAACTGTTTTTAAGGGTCTTTGACAACGGTTTTGACAGTTTTTTGCAGTTTTGTTTTCAGCTCAGTTTTGATTCTGTTTTCTGGAAGTTTGCAGCTAAATCTTGATCACGTGGACTTCTCCTTGTTGATATAAATATCTTGTAACAGTTTCTCCATTCAATTTAACATCCAAGAGTGAGAATTAGAGAATTAGGGTTCTTACTTCAAAATTGGGTTCTATTTTGGGGTTTGTGAGAATTCCTTGTATTTCTTGTAATTAACTCTGGATATTAGTGGATTGAGGTGATATGATCCTCCGTGGATGTAGATCACATTGACTGAACCACGTTAAAAGGTGTTGTTGTGTGTTTTTGGTTATCCTTTGTGTGTTGTGTGTGTTCTTCAATTCCTTGGCATTCCATTTCCATTCTAGAGTGAAAAGGTGAGGTTGTGAGTTGTTTGATCTATCACCAATGATGGCAGAACAATGACGCAATGCTAAGATGGTAGTTGAGGAGATTAAAGTCGGTTTAAGGGTTAATATAGTTGATGGATCGGCAAAGGGATTTGTCACCGGATATAGCTTGAAGAAGGCGGTGATAGAATTGATGGAGGAAAAGGGAAAAGAATTAAGGGAGACGGTGAAGGAGGTGGCAGCGACAGCCGGAAAAGCGGTGGCAGAAGGTGGTTCTTCTTGGCATGCTTTAAACGAGTTCATCACTGAGACGCATAGGCAAAAAGAAATCAACCCTTCGACAACAAAAGAGGCAAACTGCTGCATAACTATTCTACCTGCAATGAAGTTGTATTCAGAAAATTACAGATCTCTTATTTTGTCCAGCACATGCAATAGTTACAAGGACATTGTGCAATAGATGACGAATCAAACAGTTTCTGTGTGTCGATTAGCTCTGAGCTTCATTACAACATTCATAATTCAGGTAGAAAACGGCATGGCTAAACCTTGTTTTTCTTTGGCCAAACATTAGACAAATAATGCATGGAAGTTTTGTATTCTGGTGTTGTCTTCGCATTATAGAAAACTGTATATGATTTATATGACAACGAAAATGCGTAACAATCAAAGATCATGAAACATGATAATGGCACTGAGTAGAACTAATCTATATATGTTTGTTGAACAGTTATATAGACACTCTGCAATAAATGACAGAATCAAACAATTTCTGTGCGTCAAATAGCTCTGAGCTTCATGTTAACATTCATAATTTAGGTAGAAATAAACGCGTGGGAGTTTCTTATTCTGGTGTTGTCATCAAATCATAGATAACTGTAAAAGGGAAAACAAAAACACGTAACAATCCAAAAGCATGAAATTTGATAATGACACCAAGTACACTTAACTATATATGTTTGTTGAACAGTTAAGCATCATGCATATAGCATGGCACAAATCTTATATACGTAAAGTAGATTGATCATATGAAACATTAGAATTACTGCACCAAGTAACTTATTAGTACTTCAAAACATCACTGCATTGTGTGTGTGAATTTGTAGCCATTTTGCCTCTAAGACGTGTTGATTTCCTTTAGTCGGTTTATCTCACCGATGAGGTTGTTTAAAGCATGCCAAGACGAACCCCCTTCCGCCACCGCTTGTCTGGCGGCCGCTGCCACCTCCTTCACCGTCTCCCTTAGTTGTTTCCCCTTTTCGCCGTCCATCAGTTCTGTCACTGCCGTCTTCAAGCTATCCGCGGTGACAAGTCCCTTTTCTGATCCATCAATTGTACTAACTCTTAAACCGACTTTAATTTCCTCTACTACCATCTTCGCGTTGAGCCATTGTTCGGCCAGCATCGGCCATGCTAGAATGGGAACTTCCGCGCATATTCCTTCCATAACCGAGTTCCACCCACAGTGACTTAGGAATCCCTGTACTATTGGATGTTCAAGAATCTCTTCTTGATCAACCCATTCACTTACTACGATCCCTCTTTCGCTTATCTCGTCTTCAAAGTCGTCGCTCAACAATTCTGTTTTGTTGCTTTTTATTACCCATAAAAAGCTTACTTTTGATTCTTTTAAGCCTAGAGCTATTTCTTGTAATTGTGTTGGTGATACTTGTGCTTGAGACCCGAAGGCAACGTAAAGTACCGGGCGATTCTGGGCCATCTTCTGATCAAGCCAGTGCATCAATTTGGGATTAATCAAGAGATTGTTTTTCTTTAGCTTCGCGAGGCAGAGTGGCCCGACGCTCCATGTCTTAGGTTGGCTTTCGTTGTTACAATAGTCGGCGTACACTTGTTCAAGCTCGTAGAAGCTGTTCATTAGCAAGCCGTAGCTCTTAGGCGTTGACGCAGCTACCTCGGCAAAGAAAACAGAATGAGAACGTTCGCGTTTGTTAAAATCCTCACTAAAGTGATTCCTCGTGAGCTCGATCCAAGGGAACCTAGTGAGTGTAAAGGGCTGATCGGCTGACTCATGTAACGATAGCAAGCCGTTTGAAACTGTTTCATGGCTCACCGCCGTAGCATAGTAGCCCATGCCAAAGAAGCTTAGCCTTGGGATGCCGAATCTTGATGCCGATTCCAAGGTCCACGGGAGGAAGCCATCTGATATAATACAACTCACTTGGGAATGGAATTTTTCAAGTTCTTCCTCGAAGTAAGGCTGCATTGGTTTTGTTGCACTGGCGAATGAAGAAAAGAGAGACATAGATGGGAGTTTTTCGGTGTTCTCGATTCCTGGAGGAATGCCCGGTATGTTCTCAGGGAAGGGTAGATCAACGATGGACACATCGGCTGTGGGAAGAGATTGAGAGATAAATGGATGGTTTCGTGGTGTGGTGAAGATGGTTACGATGACACCGAAGTCGAGGAGGAGCTGTGCTAAGTGGAGGAGTGGGATTGTGTGTCCTTTTGACATGAATGGAAATAGAACTATATGAAGTTTAGGATTTGAAGAAGAACCCATTTGAAGTCTTGCTTATTACTTGACTTCTTTGGTCTAGATTATAAGATATATATACTTGTGATCTTTTGTCTTCGGTTGTCGTGCGCCGGGTAGTCACTCATCCACACACACGCCCATATGAATGTGCGTAATTTTGTAGTTAAAAACACTCAGTGCACCATGCACTGGGTATATAGTAACACTATTTTATAGATGTTGACCTTTTTATGTACAAATTCTCTACTTCTACATCTCGTCATTTTAAAATCGAACACTACGATTGATAGAAAGTCGGGTCGGGGAGGATTCGAAGATGAAACAACCAACTTTCTCTTCAATAGAAAAGGGTGGATGCTTATGGATTTTTTCTACTAGTGTATGAAATGTTCATTATGGAAATGGTTGTGTCCATATTTCTTTGTATTTGTGATTGGAAGTTTAGACAATTCATCCTTTCCCCATTGAAAATAATGGGATCTTTTGTTGTTATTCTCCAAACAACAATTGTTGTAGAATAATACTTCCTCCGTCTCGATTAAAATTGTCACTTTAATCGGGCACGGATGTTAAGAAAAAATAGTTATTTTACTTTTTTAAAGATTGAGATTGAGGATTGCGGGATTAGTTTCCTTTTTCAGGGTGACAACTGTAGTTGAGATGGATTGAAAAGGCAAGTAGACAGCTTTAAGCGGGACGGAAGGAGTAATATGTTATTTCCGGAAATTGGATAAAGAACTGAAATAAGACATTGAAAACAAATTTTGGCAATCAATGTTTTGTACGTAGTGTATATATGTCATGGCCACGGAAGAAAATTTCAAATTTTTACGGAAATATTGATGTTTTAATTTTAGAAAAAAATTAGAGAAATTTCGATTTCAGTGAAAATATCGGTATAATTTTATAAAAAATTAGAAATCTAAAAATTTAAGATGATATTTTACAAATTTTTATAACTAACTTAAATGCACATGTTTAGGGAAAAAAATATACAAATGGAAATTTTTACAACTAATTTATAAATATTAAACAATATAAATAATGTCTGACAATATGATACTCCCTTCGTCCCGGTTAAAGCTTCCTACTTGCCTTATCGGTCCGTCCAACTTAAAGTTGCCAGCCCAAAAAAGGAAACTAATCCCCCAATCCTCACCCTCAAAATCTCAACCACTCAATCTCCACCTTTAAAAAAGTCAAATAACTGTTTTTTCTTAACATCCGTGCCCGGTCAAAGTGGAAGCTTTAACCGGGACGGAGAGTGTACATATTAAAAATGTCGACAAGCTATTTCTTTTTGTTAGAATTTTTTCGCGTTCAATAAGGTATTTAGCTCAAATAAGGGTCAATTGCATATCATGTTAATCATTTAAAAAAAATCGAAAATATTCAAAATTTCAACAAAATTTTTTCGAAATTTCATTAACACGAAATTACAACAAATTACAACAAATTAGCATCCATCAATATACGTATGTCGCTTCTCGCTGCATCAAGAAGCTTCAATGCGGTTTTAGAAGAGCTAAAGTCAATAGAAGTCGTCGAACGCTATTGATAATAGAATAAGTTAGGTATTACAGAAGTTTATAACTCATGACTTAGTTCGAGGGGCATGAGGGATTCAGTCCCGTATTTATTTTGGTGTCTGTGTCTGATTCAGCTCGTTTCGCTTTCGCACTGAATCCATATCAGTATTATAACATCACAGTGTTGTTCAAAAAATTTCAAGAAGAATCTTCATCATGAATGTTGTAAAACAATATATACATTGTTGTTGTGTTACACTGTGTATGAAACCTAAAATCTAATGTAATCAATCTATCTTAGTTCTAATATACATCTTCAAAACGAATTCTATCGTACATAAACCTTGCAGAGAACTGCAGTCGGCCTTTTCTTGCTACTCTAATTTCTACATCGTTAACTAAAGTTAAACTTCCGGTAAGTTTTCCGTGAAATCCGGCTCATCGGGTTTCGATATTTTGGGCATCTTTAAGCTGGACGAAGCAGCCTCAGCTAACTGAAGTTTCTGAGCTACTCCTCGTCTCGTATTCGCAGCAAATTTCGAAGCCAAAATCGTGGCTCCGATGTGTTGAGTATGCCTACTACCGAACGATCCATCTCCGCCTTCTTTACCCGACCCCGACCCGTAGAACAAGTTCTCTTGTTGTACCAACTCTTTTGCCAGCTTCTTCCGCTTGTACCGTCTCCACGCTGTTTGCAAGAAACAAGCACCCCATGTTCTCCATTGGTGCGAGTAGTACCGAAAAGCGTGTTGTAGTTTCATGCTATGAAGGCGCTTAAACTGCATTGCGACGAATTTAAGGTCTTCGGCTCGTAGAGCAAAAGCTTCGACTTCTGTTAGAGTCTTGATAGTTCGGGTTGAAGAGGGAAGGTTTAGAGATGAGTTAGGTACTAATGCCCATGTTAGTAATTCCTCTCCACAAAAGTCGCCTGATCGGAGGGTGATGGAGTTGAAGAAACCCGATCGCCCTCCGTCGGTTGTTGAGCTCTCCATTTGTCCTCTAATGATAAAGAGCATCTCATCTACGGGATCACCTTCTCGGACTATGTAGCTGCCCGGTGTGCTCAACGATGAGAATAGGCGTTCACATATGGCGTCGAGAAGTTGGTCATCCATCTGTGCAAAGAATGGGACCTGCATTACAAAGTAGAGAGGACGCTGTTATAACCAATTGAACTACAATCTCCAGAAATAAAGGAGTAGCAGAAAATTTAATTCTTCGTATGAGGTCTTTTTGAAGAATAGGAGGGTTATAGTATGGCAGATTGGCGGACTATTAGGCCGAGCTGGATTTGAACCAGCGAAACATATTGCCAATGAATTCGTCCCTATCGACCGCTCAGGCATCGACCAGGAAGAATCTAGTTTAGGCCAATGAGTCTCCACTTTTTGTATGTGATACTGAGGTCTCACATCCTCATATAGGCCCGTATGACTAACTCGTGTTATTCCTTGTAGAGGGCGTATATAAATGGCACATGTTTTCCTCTTGCTTTAATAGTGAAGGAGGATTAGTTTAAGCATATATTTCAGATCCAGTGGTAAATTCGTGTGTTAGTGCGGATACATAGCAAAAGGACAGGAAGCAGAAGGACATACTCGGCGAACAAGGTTAAGACAAAGATGCCTTTGAATTTCGCGACGAAGGTCCTGAGGTAATGACTTGAGAATAGCTTCTTCATTGACTCCTCTTGTAGTCACCCATTTATATTGCTCAAACCGACGAACACGTTCTTGTAGATCCAGAGGTAACTGTCGATGCCTCATCCATTCTTCGGTATCTCTTCTCTTAATCCTCCACTCTTCAAGTCTCACAGTCATTGATTGCAAGTAAGTCTTCACATAGGAATAAAAAATGCATAAGATAAGCAAGATCTATGACATGTATATAACAATCGATTCAGGTCCTCTCCTGCATAATCTTCCTATGCATCACTCGATTGCTGTCACGTGATACAGCAAAGAATGTAGCAGGATTATGCAGGAGAGGATCTGAGTCCGACGACAATAATGGTAGAGGTTTTAGTACCTGCATATTCCCAATCAGCTGTGCAAAGAGAACCAATCCAAGAATGCACAAAGCAATGCAAAACGTTGTCTCACCAAGATACGTGCTCGTGCTCAAATTTTGCCCGTACGAACTGCAGATGATGTTACGAGCAACATTAAGAATCAACCAAGCTACAGGGGAAAGGAGAGAAGGATGAAAGCCGAACAGACCTCAAATTTCTTAATCCCCACCACAGGCAGTAAAGATTTCTCTCGAGGAAAGTAGCCGAAGCAACATGACTCGTAAATGCATCAGCAAACATCCCAAACTTAAAATCGGCTTCATCATTTTTCGCATCACAGAGAGACAGAACCGAAGTTGTATTCAACCAGTTTACTCTGTCGACTTGTACATCGAGATTATCACAATTAAGATACCTCAAATCACAAGGTGGATCGTTATAGGCTTCAATGGTACACCTAGCTACCCAGCACGAATGCTGCCTCCCTATAGACGCTAGATACCACGACGCTCCTATTACCTACAAGAGAAACTATCGTTGGTTATAAATTCGATAACATAACATGTAAACCAAGAGATGAATCAGTTGTTTGTATGGAAGAAACGATACGCACATGGCTAGCCAACATGAACAGAAGCAGATTGTATGCAGCTCCAGCCCAAGCAGTCTTTGCTATAAAACCAGTTGTTTTTATTATCCTCTGATTCAACGGGAAAATGACGAATAATCGAGGAATATATTGGAGCAGGACAATAAGAGCAAGAGTGTTGTTGGCATGACCAGTTCCTTTTCGTTCTGATGCTGGAATCACATACGTGTTCACAATCTGCATATTAGCAACCCAATATTAGAGACGAACATAATTTGTCTGTTAAGTAATTTCTTCTACAAACTCGTATTAGATACGGGAATTTCTATATCTAAATTCTGTGACCAAAAAATCATCTTTAATGCATCACTGTTTAGTTTTGTTATGGATATTATTTGATTGAATTAGATTTTTTTTCTTTCTACATGCTTTTCATAATTTCCAGAGTAGTATTGTAGTAGAACTACCATAATTTAGTCACTCACAGCTTTTGGCTCGTGCGATTTTTGTTCTAAAATAGTCGAATTTTTTCGCCGTAGTCACCAACAAAAAAATAGGACCCAACAGCGAGCAATTTCAACAGTTATGAGACTAAATAAAAACTCAACTATTATTGGGACAAAAGACGTAACGAACGAAAAATTGTGGGACAAAAATAATTTTAGCCCTAAAACTCATGTTTATCCAAGAAGTATTCAAGTTTCACAGAGGCTCGAATCTTCTCTTGCGTAATCTTGCTGCACCACCTAATTGCTGTCACGTAGAAGGAAACTGTGAATAAGATTACCCATTACTTTGACGTGACAGCAACGGGTGATGCAGCATTAATGAGAGGATTCGAGCCCGTTTCTGAAGAATCAATTCGAAATAACCTGAGGCAACGGAAGCGTGGCTGCAAGATCGACAACAAAATCAGACTTAAGATATCTCATCGTAATCTGATGAGGATCCATAACAAGCTCACCGCGGCCAAAAACGCGCGAACTAGGAGCCACAAACGCCATTCTGAACTTCATTAACATGTGTAGAAGGTAGAAGAAATCGTTAAGTGTACGTAGATACGTGATGATGATCGATGCATCCCGATTGTTCGACATACAGGCGTCGCCGTCGCGGACGAAAGGGACGTAAAAGTAGAGGGGGTCGATGAAGAGAGAGATCAAACAGGTGACCAAGAATATGTGGTTCCAATGGTTGACAATGTCGCTGTTGGGGTCGAGGATCTGGTAGTGCCATAGAATGGTCAGAGAATTGGGCTCGTCGGAGACGGTGGCGGCGTCAGGGTGGTGGTGGGTTATGGTTCGCCGTAATTGGCGGAGGTGGGATGCTGGTCTCGAGAATATTCTATTCATCTTCCATGGCGGAGCCCGATTTTTCTCGGATTCTCCGCTTGATTTTTTCTGCTTTTGGGAGTTTTAAGGATTGGTTTTGAGATTGTTTGGAGAAATGTTTGAATCGATGTAAGGGGGAATTGAATTTTTGAATTTTAGGTAAGTTAGTTATTTGGGGGTATGAGATAGTTTTGTTTTGACCGTTGGTGGCGGTTGAGATTTTGCGGTTATTATAGGAGGGAAGTCGGGAATGTCGGGAGCTTGTAATAAATGAAAATGTTTTTAGTTTTTAATATTTGTTAATTTATTATTTATGAAAATAGAAAAAATATTGAAATAGTGGATGAGGTGGCAAAATCGGCAAGAATCGATGGACTGGCCCTAAAAGTGGCAAAATTGGCCCAGTTCGATGGGCGAGTCAAGTTGGCCTGATATTTTAGATAGGTCGGCAATAGAAATCTTGGTCCGACAGGCCCAATCCTATGGACCAAAAGCCCGAGGGCCGTGGATAACTTTAGCATATTATATGGGGATAATCTGGCCCGGCTAAATAATTTTAGACCCGATCAAATTTTGACCTAGCTCAAAATATGGCATTGGGCGATGGGTTGGGCTAGACCGAGTCTGGCCACTCGAATTGCCACTATTAACTAGTCCAATTGATTCGATATTTTAGATGAATTGCGCTCTAGGAATTTTAGTCCCAAGTACCTTGATATCCAACAAATCCGACCGGGTGCACCAATGGTTTGGTGGGCTATGGACTGATTTGAAAATCTTAGTATATTTTAGAAAAATAATTTAAAATGAACTCGCTAATTTTTTATCTGATAAAATTTTGAACTGACATGACCCAAGATACGATGGTGGTCTGGTGGGCTTGGTGAGGCTGACCCTCCCCATCGCCATGTTTACTATGGATTTATGATTAAATCGATTAATAAATTAGTAGAAGAATAACAGATTATACTTTTTTTCGATTTTACGACTAGCTACGATTAATCCCGGTCAGAAGATTGATTAGTAACGCATTTTATATTTGTCCCCTTGCACGTGCATTTCTAATTTCATGCAATCATAGTCTCAACCAAAAACAAAGAGAAGACTTTGTGCTTAATTACCGGCCCACCCATGCATATTGGGCCAGTACCTCAAAATTTTATTGGGCTCAAAATTAGTGAGTCTATTTCAACTAGAGATGGTAATTCGGACGGATCGGATTCGGGGATTAACCTTATATTTTAGGTCGAGTCAAATTTGGGTTGGGCCTAAAAATAGTCATCCGGTCTGAGGTATCTCCAATAATATACTAAGATTATCGAGTTGGGTCGGGGCTTCTCGGGTTTTTAACTCATCTAACCGACCCGATCGGACCTATATATCTGACCGCGCTGTCGAGGCACGTCAAATTAGTTATTTATTTCCTAACCTTCTTTCCTAATAGTAGGTAGAGTAAGTCAGGGTCGATCCCTCAGGGAACAGGAACTAATTGTATTATTGTACTAACCAATTCTATATAAATACTAATAATATAACTATAATAAGGGGGGAGTTTTGATTAGAGTTAATTAACTAATGCAAATAACTAAAGACGAATTAACTAGTGAATAAAAAGTATCCCGCCTTTAACCCAGTATCCCCCTAGCTTGAATATTCATGTAACTAATGCAACTACTTAACTAATTAGTTCTGAGACCCCTACTCCAAGAATTAACAGGTACGCTTAGCTAACCCTTGTTACCCCTTAAGTATAATTAATCCTAAGAACTTAGCAATTAATCCTATCCAATTAAGTAGTCCTAGGAGACGCTCGCTAGAACAATCGTAATTAGACGCATAGGGAATTAAGGCAACGGAGTAGGTACGGTGTTGTACTCACGAACGCAGTACAAGTGACCGCGACTTTATGTTATCCTAGCGAGTAACCACTTTTTGCTACTTTTGGGCACAAACGCATAACAATTACGGATTATGAATTTATGACCTAGCGACAGCTATATGCCTATTACTAGGGTGATCAGTCCACATAACAAACATATAAAAGATAGAGTAATCCAATAACACAATGTAATCTCAGAACATAATTAAATTAAGCAATTACTGAATTAATTACATAAATAACAGTCTAGGGTTCAACATAGTTAAAGACGGGAAAATAAACGCTTAGCCGATCACAGCGATCGCTAAGAACAAACTATAAAAAGAAAACATTAAAACTATAAAACCCGAATCGCCGAATCTTGAGTCTTCGTGTTCTTCAGAATTCCTACGTCCAAGCTCTCGAATCAATGTACAAGTTCCTCCCTTTTGATGTCTAGAGCCTTGAGATATTTATAGGAGTACATCTCTAGGATAAAGAGGGATAAAACCTAATTGGAATAGGAAAATAAGTCTAAAAAACGTTTTGAGCTTGTGGGCCAAGTAATGGGCCGACACTGCATTCCTTTTCCAACTTCAAAGATGTTTTTGAGGGTCTTATGGCCATTTTTGGGTTTTTCTTCTTTCACGAAAAGTTGTAGCTCTTCGAATCAGCTTTCCAACTCCACCAATTGCGCCTAAATCGGAGTTGTAGATCTCAAGATATGGCCGAAATACTAGAGGTGTGTCAATCTGTCTCGGCCGAGAATTACTGTCTCGGCCGAGACTCTTCTACAGCCTGAAATCCGACTTCTCTGACCTTCTAGCTCGGCCGAGCTCCTCTGGCTCGGCCGAGACTGATTCCCAACAGCTTTTGAAGCCATTTTTCTTGGTTTTTGACTTGGGGGACTTGTTCTCAACATCCGTTATTAGTCGAGTTCGACTTTTTGGTCTAAATTCACCCAAATAACTTCAAAACAAGTCACAAACGTCAAATTGCTCAATAATACAAATACGAGCAATACACGGTCAATTACGCATGCAAATGCCACTAAATAGACACTTAACTCGACTTATTATCCATGCATAAACAAGTTTAGCAAATTCCCCCAAACTTAAACCTTTGTTCGTCCCGAACAATGCAAAACAAAGAAGAAACACAAAAGACACGTGTTAAAGGCGATTTAAGTGGCAAACATAGTTTCAAACCCATTTTTATATAGCAAGACAATATGATAATCCGAGCATATCCAACATATCAACTTAGACTACTTTCGAGACTCGATACTTTCAACAAGTGATCCTTACTGGTTAAGTGTATCACTCATCTCTCAAGTGTATAAGGTAAAGTTAATTCACTCACATTGAACTACATGCAATGCCTACTATATGCTTGCCCGTTATCTAAATCAGACCTCGTACTTGACATGTGTGATATAGGATCAAAAAGGTCTTTATTCAGGTCGTAATGTAGGCTTAAGGTAAGGTGGGAAATATATGGGTACAAGTGACTAATCTTTGGACTAATCGAGTTTTTCCTACTCAACCACCCCTCAAAACAATCACTCAATCCTCACTCTTTTAATTTCAGCAAACTACCCCGCAAGGAAATTCATTCACCCACCAAAAGTCTTTATCATAACCCAACACTTTCTCATGCTTTATTTCCGGGCACCACAATTTGTGGGACTGCCCAATTTTTCATATCAATTCAAATCATTAAGCATTGTTTAGCCTCCTAACCTCTCCTTGGACAAAAATAGCAGAACACTTATTTACAACAACTTTTTTTTTTCTTTTTTCTTTTTTTTTTTCTTTTTTTCTTTTTTTTTTTCTTGAATATCAATAACTAGTCAAATATTGACCAATACGTCACACTTTACACCCCCTCCCCCAAACTTGGTTGAAAGCCAACGTTTGTGGGGAAAATAGTGGGATGAATTGGTTCCAAACACCTAACACTTAAGAGAGTTAGTCTAAGCTAGATTCTTTCACCTATCATTTGCATTCCCCTTTCTCCTTCCACATTCTCCATCTCTACCCAAGTTAATTCCCAACTACCTTCCAATCCTCCTCCCTCATACTCACTCTTAGTCCAAATGGGTCAAAGGTTTATATGAAAAGGATGTGGCTTGTAACATAGGGCGTCAAAGAAAAAGCTACATAGCTCAAATGGGCTAACAAAGGAAAATTTAATTGGTGAAAAGAAAGACATGGAAAGGCTGAATAATAGGTTAAAAATCAAGAACCGCCTAATATCATATCCTACATCACAGCATGTTTGACATATTCACGATAAAGACTCCGGGCAAGTTCTAGAGACGACTACATATAACCAATGAATTCACACCGAAAGAATGTAAATATTACTCCAAAGATGGGAGTACAAAATTTGGCTCAAAACTCACAGGGTTATAATTGATCACAAGTCTCAAGTACAAGCTCAATTTTATCTTCATTACATGTCATGCTCTATCATACGTCATTTTTCAAATTTTAAGCAAGAATCATGATCATCATTAACTAGTTGCACACTTATCAATTTCTCATATCTTGCCTTAAAAATACGCAGTTACAAACAAGGTACAATCTCGGGTTGACTCAATCCTAGACTCAACTAAAATGAAAACTACATAACAACTAAACACTACCCAACTCACAAAGACAGTGGCTCACAGGCCAAACGATCAACCAAGTAATTGGCTCACAGGCCATACAACTATGGCTCACAGGCCAACACTCAATAAATAAACATGAAACTCGCAGCTAGCACAAAGCAAGAAAATATATGAAATAAAGCTCAAAGCTCAAAAGGCTTAAAAGCGGCCAAATCGTCCCACTAACACCCCCTCTCGCAAACTTGGTTAAAAACCACAGTTTGTGGGAAAAGAAGGGTACGATTTGGTGCTTACTCACAGTGCTACTACTAAAATGGTGGTTGGAAGCTGCTCCATTATTTGGCTATCGCGCCCCACCGGATGTCCTTGTTATATCCATCCTGCTCCACCACTTCATTGATTTCGAGTAATGTTAGTTCCTACATACTTTTCAAAAACAAGAATAAAATGCATCAAACTAAAAAAATAAAAATGCATTAAATAAAATAAAAATACGATAAACATCGGGTTGCCTCCCGACAAGCGCCTTTGTTTTACGTCGTTGGCTCGACTCAAGACTTCCCTTTTAGAAAATACCCCAAGGTGGTTTGCGGGCTGGTCTTGATGATTGTGGCTCCTCCACTACCGTATGATTTTTCATTCTGACTCGTTTCCTTCTCAGGTATGCATTTGGAGCCATGTTCAAATTGTACCCGCACTTTAATTCTTTTTCACAGTCTGTCTGTAACACACTAGGTGACCCAGTGTGTGTCATGAACTCAAAATATGGCAGGGTACTGGATAATTCAGTGTGCATCTTCAATACACTGTCTGTCAGCACATTTGATGACCCAGCCTGCATCTCGCCTCTAATGTGCGTCTGTTCAGCCTGACTTTCAATGCTCTCTTCATTCTGCAGCACTTGTACGGACTTTTCATCCTCTCTAGGCTGTTCTTCGATCCTCAAAATCACGGCATGTTCGTTCATAAGAATTTCCTTGGGTTGGGATGCCAATTTTTCTCTTTCTTGGCTTTCTAACCTGCATACCACGGTAACCAATTGACTAATTTGAGTCTCAAGGTTCCTTATTCTCAACCGTGTCTCTTCCTGAAATTGCAGAGTGTTAGAAGCCAAGATTTTCACCATATCTTCCAATGACATATTGGAGCTTTGTTCCGTCATGACATCAAAAGAAACAGTAACAGTCCTGCAGAAAGTAGCACTTCGACAAACACATAGGATGACCCAAAGAGTACGAATAGTAATGAAAATAAATAATACTAATTAACAGAAGAAAATATGTATCTAAAATAGTAGAGAATATGATTAACACAAGAAACACAATTAATTTCAACTGCTCCCTGGCAACGGCGCCAAAATTTGACCGCGCTGTCGAGGCACGTCAAATTAGTTATTTATTTCCTAACCTTCTTTCCTAATAGTAGGTAGAGTAAGTCAGGGTCGATCCCTCAGGGAACAGGAACTAATTGTATTATTGTACTAACCAATTCTATATAAATACTAATAATATAACTATAATAAGGGGGGAGTTTTGATTAGAGTTAATTAACTAATGCAAATAACTAAAGACGAATTAACTAGTGAATAAAAAGTATCCCGCCTTTAACCCAGTATCCCCCTAGCTTGAATATTCATGTAACTAATGCAACTACTTAACTAATTAGTTCTGAGACCCCTACTCCAAGAATTAACAGGTACGCTTAGCTAACCCTTGTTACCCCTTAAGTATAATTAATCCTAAGAACTTAGCAATTAATCCTATCCAATTAAGTAGTCCTAGGAGACGCTCGCTAGAACAATCGTAATTAGACGCATAGGGAATTAAGGCAACGGAGTAGGTACGGTGTTGTACTCACGAACGCGGTACAAGTGACCGCGACTTTATGTTATCCTAGCGAGTAACCACTTTTTGCTACTTTTGGGCACAAACGCATAACAATTACGGATTATGAATTTATGACCTAGCGACAGCTATATGCCTATTACTAGGGTGATCAGTCCACATAACAAACATATAAAAGATAGAGTAATCCAATAACACAATGTAATCTCAGAACATAATTAAATTAAGCAATTACTGAATTAATTACATAAATAACAGTCTAGGGTTCAACATAGTTAAAGACGGGAAAATAAACGCTTAGCCGATCACAGCGATCGCTAAGAACAAACTATAAAAAGAAAACATTAAAACTATAAAACCCGAATCGCCGAATCTTGAGTCTTCGTGTTCTTCAGAATTCCCACGTCCAAGCTCTCGAATCAATGTACAAGTTCCTCCCTTTTGATGTCTAGAGCCTTGAGATATTTATAGGAGTACATCTCTAGGATAAAGAGGGATAAAACCTAATTGGAATAGGAAAATAAGTCTAAAAAACGTTTTTGAGCTTGTGGGCCAAGTAATGGGCCGACACTGCATTCCTTTTCCAACTTCAAAGTTGTTTTTGAGGGTCTTATGGCCATTTTTGGGTTTTTCTTCTTTCACGAAAAGTTGTAGCTCTTCGAATCAGCTTTCCAACGCCACCAATTGCGCCTAAATCGGAGTTGTAGATCTCAAGATATGGCCGAAATACTAGAGGTGTGTCAATCTGTCTCGGCCGAGAATTACTGTCTCGGCCGAGACTCTTCTACAGCCTGAAATCCGACTTCTCTGACCTTCTAGCTCGGCCGAGCTCCTCTGGCTCGGCCGAGACTGATTCCCAACAGCTTTTGAAGCCATTTTTCTTGGTTTTTGACTTGGGGGACTTGTTCTCAACATCCGTTATTAGTCGAGTTCGACTTTTTGGTCTAAATTCACCCAAATAACTTCAAAACAAGTCACAAACGTCAAATTGCTCAATAATACAAATACGAGCAATACACGGTCAATTACGCATGCAAATGCCACTAAATAGACACTTAACTCGACTTATTATCCATGCATAAACAAGTTTACCAATATCTAGACCCGATCCATCTAAAATATAGGATTTACTGAGTCGATCCATCGAACCGGTCCAATTTTACCACCTCTAATTCCAACACAAATACCTATTTTATTCTAATATGTCCTATTTGGACATTAAGATCCTCCAGTGTTCTAGTTACACTTACACAAATACCTACTACCTCCGTCTTTTTATAGATCTTCTTTTAGGTATGATAAAAAAAAATAAGAGACATGAAAAATGGACAAATAAGTCCTCAATTAAATTATATAGATATGGTAGGTTAAATACTAAAAGAGGTTTTTTAGGAATAATTATAGGGGTACTAATGGAAAAAAATATAGAAAAAAAGCTAAAAAACGATTATTTATAAACAAAGCATAAAAGATAAAAGGACACCATAAACATCCTCCGGTATTCTAGTCAGAGCTTAGAGGCGATAATTCGGCTCGCTCAGCTCAGTCGGTTCAATTTATTGAGTCAAGATTATATAGGGGCTAAGCCGATTCGATCCAAATTTCGCAGGCTAATAATTATTGAACTCAATTCAGCCCCATCCCCTTAAATATATAAAGATTTTTATGTCAGTTCATAATTCGTTGAACTTTTAGTCCATTCATTCGAGTTTGTTGAGTCCAATAATTCTATATACCTAATTTTTACGGTCCAACCCATCTAAAATACGGGACCTATTTTGCTAGCTAAAATTCTAGTTCAAACATATCTTTAAAATTGTTCCTTGCCAATGGGATACGTAATCATTCATTTGTCAGTTGTCACATTTAAAAGGACTGAAGTCTATTTTGTTTATTAATTTAAAAATCTGGTTTTGATAGTAATGTCTTTGTCGCCTTTAAAAAGGGGACCAATCAATATTTCACAAAAATATAAGCAGAAACTTCTGATAAATGGGCCAAATGGAACTTTATTCTTCTTATAAGTCCAAACATCAATTATGGAGGTGGCCCAAAGCCCATTCGGACAGTGCCACTAGTTCTATTCAATGTTTGTCTATTGCGGGTCGAGTGAGTCTTGTGTGTGTCGGACGTGTAATAGAATATACTTTACAGAAAGAAAAAAAGTTTATAGGTAAAAGAAATATTTTTACTATAATGATATTTTTATTACAAAAAGTAATTTTTTTTTCAAAAAAAGTCTTCTTTTTAAAAAAAAAAGGTACTTCCTCCGTCTCAACTAACTTTTCCTACTTTTCATTTCGGTTCGTCTCACTTAACTTTTCACACCGTTAAAAAGGAAATTTATTTCACAATTTCCACCGCCTCCATACTCAATCTTCACATTTAAAAAAGTCAAAGAAAAAGAAAAATTTACTTTTTCCTAATATCCATGTCTGGTCAACTGTGAAAAGTTAGCTGGGACGGAGGAATAATACTTTTACAAACAAAAGTGATTCTTTTTTTTTAAAAAAAAAAGTAATAGTTTTATAAATAAAAATGATATTTTTGCTACAAAAAGTAATATTCTTTTTCCGTCACACGACCATTACACGATGTGACGATCTCACACAAATTTTTTTCATCTCATTAATATGCCCAACATCCAATTCCCCCTCCAGAAAAAGAAAGAAATTACTTCTTTCGTCTTACTAAAAAGAGTTTTGTTTGAAGAAAAATATTATCCTAAATGATACTAGTACTAAGATTTTTATGTTAGTTTAGGGTTTAATCCGTCGAGTCAAGTTTGTTGGACTGTGGTACTTCGAGTTTAATGAATTAGCTTATCTAAAATGTTAGGTTGATTGAGCTAATTCATCGACTCGGATCGATTTTAACAGTCCTATTGATAACGATTTGATCTTATCCACGTGCGTGATGCAGGATCACAACTGATTGATGAGAATGATGAGGAGACTACTAGCATCATTATTTGGGGGATTTGATTTTCAGTAGTTAGGAATTTCTGAAGCACGTGATCACATGTAATTATTGTGCAAACACCCTTATTATTGAGATTTATATATTTCCTCAGTCTAAAAACGATCGTCTCATTTTAAGTTCTACACAGATTGAAAAATTCATGTATCACGAATAAATTACTACATGACCCTTATTTAATATGTTGCATAAAAAATGTTGTATATACATAATAGTATTTTTGAATCATTTAGTAAGGCTATATCAGGAAAATAACAATTACACCATTAGAAAAGAAGACTTGGTTGCAAAACAAAATATGAACTTTAATCAAATTGTAAATTTAACACAACATTTCATATTTTACAAAATATATCACGAACTTTACATACTTTTGTAATTTCAATCGTCAATCAATTTCTGGTGAATTCTTAACATGTCAGTTATTTACGTAAATGACTAAACCAGAAAGACGCAATAGATTTCTCCTCTCAACTCGAACCATTTCCTCTTTTACTAATGCCACGAGCTATAACTAATTAAATGAACCAAAAGTTGTTTTATGAGTCACGAAATTAGTTTTATTCGACAAAGATTTTTTATTTCTCTAGTTAAATTTTTTTAAAAAAAAAAATTGTTTATTTGTGATTTTGGCATCAAATAATGAATAAGGTATGGGAGATTAGGTTTAGACTTGGTAAGAAAAGTATGTTGTGTTGCGGCTTAATCACGAACAACTTGGCCTAACGTGACAGCTATATGGCACTACATGCATGGTGTAAATAGCCAGACATGCAGACAATTTATCGTTGAAAATTGGCTTATGATTGAACTTGCAAAAATAGACTAAGTTTGTAATTTATTTTGTAAATTTTGAAAAGTCGTATATTAAATTTCCAATCTGGTGAATGTTTGTGTTTATTTCCACAATTATGATTTGTATTGGATTAGTAGGACTTGTAACATGTTAGCTCATAAGTTTGCTTTTTTTGCTAAGAGTTTGAACTCGTCCACTTACTCTTGCGATTGTGTATCCTTAATTTGGTTTCTCATTCGTTGTTGGACGATTCCCAACATCTTTAATGATGTTTCCCACTTTAAGGGGAAAAAAACGTGACATTTGAGTGTAATTTAGTAATTTATATGTTAATTTGGAATCAGCTTTACCTAGTACGAGTACAACTAGATTTTAGATATATGTTATTATATTGATACATTTTTCAAAATAATAGTATATTAAATCAGGTTGAAACTGAATTTAAAATTTCGTCACATTAAAAGTAACTAAGTTGGTCTGTTCAATAAAAATTGAACGCAAAAAAAATATAATTGATGCAATTAAACTCATATTTAGTGTCGATCCTAACATTATAGTACTGAGTCGAAATAAAAAAATGAGGAGCCTGATTTTCGTATACATTAAAAATAAATATGAAGCAATAAAGCAATACATAATATTTTAAATTTAAAAGAAAAATAGCGTTACTAGAAAAATAGGCAGTAGATATAACATTATGCTCAGGTGCAGGCCCAACTAAAAAAAATAAAAGAAGTGGACCTATCGTTGCAATTAAAAGAAGTTAAAAAAGTGGGTCCATAGTAAAACATATAAAAAAAAAAAAAAAAAAAAAAAAAAAAAAAAAAAAAACATAAAAGAGTTTTAAACCCGAGCGTCTAACTCTCTAAGCAAGACTTCTATCCATTGGACCACTACAATAAATCTAATACATACATACGTATATATATATATATATATAGTAATTTTTCATTTTTTTACGGGACTTGAGGCGACCGTCTCTTTCGCCTCATATAAGAAGCGGGCCTGCTCATATCTTGAATTTATATACAATCTCAATTCTTTCCTTAGTATAAAGTGTCTTTTTGAATTACCTAAAAGTTAAAATGACAATTAGTACTTCATTCGTTTCAAAATAAGTGTCATTTTAAATAAAATGATTTTCTTCAAAATAAGTGTCTCTTTAGCAAGAAAAACTAATATTCTTCCAATTTTACTTTAATGTACGTACTTAATTTAATTGATTATTTCCATATTCCACAAAATATTCCTGATAACGAGGTTAAAAATTTAAAACCTAAACCGACAACCGAACCAAATTAAACCGCAATTTTTCAGTTCAGTTCGGTTCAGTTCGATTTATAAAAAGAATTAAAAAAAAAAAAAAATTCAGTTCTTGTCGTTCGGTTTGATTTTCAACCGAACCGATCGAATGCTCATTCTTAATGAATCGTGCCGAAAAGGAAAGTATACGACGGATAGAGTAATTAGATAATGTAGTTGAAGTCAGAGCATATGCAGACGAAGTGAAGAACAAAAGGCGGATATTGTGGAGACTGTTCGATCCATTTTATGATCTGATTACAGATTCATCTAATTTTATATTGAAATTAAATTATATACATATTGACGATTATTTTACATATTATTAATTATGTTTGAAAAATCTCTCAGATTCTTGATCCTTTTTTATTTTAGAAAGGTGACTTGTATACAGGAAGAAGAGTTCATCTTTGCGTGCACACGACATGGCTAATCTAATAAATTATATTTCATGTAGGGTGGGGATGGACGGAGTCGGGATTGGCATTGAGCATCTCGTTTCTTTATATTTCAAATACTATCCTGGAAAAATTCCTCAAATAAGAAATCTAAGTTGGAGATGAGGATTCTTTGTTCGGAAAACGGGTCCCGTGGAGAGTCGGGTTCCCCACATATTTTTCTTCTTTATCTCAAACTTCCTTATCTTCTATGTAATTTTATATTATCTCTGTCCCACTCTAACTTGCTTACTTTTCTTTTTGATTTGTCCCAACTTAACATGTCAGCCCATAAATGGCAAATTTCCACCCTCAGTCTCTGCCTTTAAAAAAGTTAAAGATTCCACAAATTCTGTTTTTTCTTAACCTCCGTGTCCGGTCAAAGTAGACAAGTTAGGCTTCATGTATTTATGTTTCTCAGTTAATAAGAGTTACAAAAATGAGAAATTAAATTTGAGAAAGAAAAAAAAAAAGGGAAAATGTACAAATAGGCCCTCCAACTTTTAACGCAGACTCAAATTAACACCTAAACTGTTTTTTTGTCCAATAAGACACTTGAACTTTTTAATTTGGACAAATCAACACTTAAACTTTTTTATTTAGTACAAATAGACACTTCCGTGTAATTTAAAATACTTTTTGTGTCGATTGTCTTTCTAATACACGTGTATTGATAGTTTCATTTTATGTTAGTGGGTCAATGAGGTGATATTTTATGTAACTTTTTCGTCTCAACTCTATTTTTTATGAGAATAATGCCAAACTATTCATTTTTTTAATGATGTTTGCTTCAAATTCATAATGTATGTATGTATATAAATAATTAATTTTTTTGAAGTGTAACATTTTTTTGTTCTTATTTTGAAACAAACATGACGGCTATTAACTTAAATTAGACGAAAATGTCTAATTGCACTAGATAAAAAAATTTAAGTGTTGATTTGTCCGAATTAAAAAGTTTAGGTGTTTTAGTGGACAAAAAAATAATTTAGGTGTTAATTTGAGCCCGAGCTAAAAGTTGAAGGGCCTATTTGTATCTTTTCCCAAAAAAAAATCTCTAGACGCCGTCTAAACGGCCTAAGTGCTAGACGGTCCCAAATCGCTTCGCCTGCGCTTTTTACCTTCTGCAATCATGGACAGGAGTAATTAAGATTTGATTGCAAATTCTATGAATCATATAAGATCCGGGTAGAGATATGAGGGCAGAATCTTGCCTAAATATATGGCAAGAAAATTCCAAACATACTTAGACTTAATTATATACATACCTAAATAAAAAACGCTCTATGAGGGCAATATCTTGCCTATATATATGGAAAAGATTTTTCCAAACATTTATGTCAATAAACTTATACGTAATACTTCCTCCGTCTCGACTGAGTTTGCACATTTTTCTTTCCGTAACGTCCCATTTAAGTTTGCACACCCTTAAAAAGGAAAGTTTTCTCACAATCTCCACCCTTAAAATCTCTACTTTCAATCTCCACCTTTAAAAAAGTCAACCAAAAAACAAAAACTAATTTTTTTTAATATACGTGCCGACTCAAGTGTGCAAACTCAACCGGGACGAAGGGAGTATATACATACCGAAATCAGAAACATTTCTATGAGGGCAGAATCTTACCTAAATAAATGGGAAAGATTTTTTTAAATATTTATGTCAATAGACTTAGCCGTAATATAAGCCTACCTAAATCAAAAACAATTTATAAGGGCAGAATCTTGCCTAAATATAGGACAAAGATTTTTACAAACATTTATTTCGATATACTTATGTATACTGTATTATATATATTTATTCTAGTATATTGGATAAAATAAAAGATAAAAGAACCACGTATAAGAGTCAGAGGTTTAGTGTTCAAGTCTAATGTTGTGAATTTTTTCTTTTCTTTTCTTTCTCTATTAAAAATATTAAATCCTAAATTATTCTATTTTTTTTTTTTTTTAAATATAACCCGTCCCCTTCTCCGTATGTCAACTAGGAGAAGGTTCGAGGGAATTTTTTTTCTTGAAAATATAGTCTCACCCCTTCTCCACTAGTTTACTAGGAGAAGGTTTGGCGGGACTATTTTTCTTGAAAATATAGTCTCACCCCTTTTCCACTAGTTAACTAGCATTTTTTTTCGTAGTGTAACTTTTTTAAAGCAATTAGATGTAATATTGATTCGAATATTTCTCATTAAATAATGCAGAAAACCTTTGATACACGTAGTATATATATGCATATAGACCAATATATACGAGTATTTTGATAGTGTCTGCATATAGATTCGGTGGTTTTATATATTATATGACTAATACAATGTTGAAGATCCCTATTTATACTAGTAAAATTGCTTGGACCTTAAGAAACTAATCTTGATCTAAATTAAAACAAATAAAAAATATATACTTTAACAAATTAAATATATCATATCAAATAAAAAGATAAATTAAAATCATATCAATATCTCCATCAGATGCTAATCACAGAAAATGGATAGTTGGATACCAAGGACGAGAGGGTTCGCGGTTGCGTGTTTGACTTATATACCTCCATAAGACTATTTCTGAATGAAGTACGTGGCCCAACATGTTACGAGCAATTGGTGTACTTTTATAAAGTTTTGTATGAGAGCTTCCGGGATGCATGTTATGCAAGAAGATTGTTGAAGGACGATAAATAATATATTGACGGGATTGTAAAGGAGTCTTTTCGTAGTTTTGTTATCGGACATTGTATGAGTCGTCCTGAAGTTATTTGGAAGAAATATTGGAAGTATTTATCAAAAGATCTTCTTTACAGGCAGCAATCACTTACTCATATTGAAGGTGCACTATAAGTTATATTTAATAATATTTTAGATAATATGCATACATATTTATATGTTATTCTTCATCATTGCAAATCTAATTTTAATACTTGATAGTTATATACTCCAAATAAATTGTTGATTATATTCTTTATTTTTAGATTTGTAATTCAGTGAAGATGAAATTAAAAATTTTGCATTGATTAAATTTGAAAAAATGATGCACAATCTTGACAAAAGTTTAAGCTATTAGGAACATATGCCTACTGCAAAGATTGATGCGTCAAGTTCATTAGTTTGATTGAAGAGCAACGAAATGTATGCAATGAAATGAGCTACAATAGGGATTCTTTAAGGAAGGAACTTGAGCATATTTTACAAAATTTGACTGAAGAGCAACGAAATGTATGCAATATCATTATAACCTCGGTGGAATCAGACAAGGGTGGAGTCTTCTTCATTGACGGATATGGTGGCAGTGGAAAGACTTACTAACAAAGAACTATACATGGCTTCTATAAGATCAAAGGAAGATATTATCTTGATCGTTGCTTCGAGTGGTATAATATATTTGTTACCGCCTGGTGGAAGAACTGCTCATTTCTAATTTGCTATACCAATCCGTGTAGAGATAAACATAACATCAACATTTTTCAAGAAACCAAACTTGCAGAGTTGATAGTCAGGTGCAAATTGATTATTTTGGGATAAAACACCAATGATTCACATACATTTTTTTCAGACGGTTCAAATAATGGAAATGCTGAAATTGAGATTTCCGATGATCTTTTGATGAAGTTTCATGATAACCAAGTTGAAGTTATTGTTCAAAGCACATATTCTTATCTCTGCAACATATTGGATGATCCTAAATATTTGCAGGAAATAGTTATTTTATGTCCAACTCTTGATATGGTCAGTACAATAAATAAACACATGATAGATAAAAATGCAAATTATGCACAAATATATTATAGTTCTAATAGTGCTTGCAATGATACTAGATTGGTCATTACAAAATTGGAATGTCATGTTCTAAAATGAAACTCTTGACGAGAAGTATTGTTGGTCATTTGGTATTAATCCTGAGATTGTCTCTAACACCATGTGACCCCAAATTGTGCGAATTTTAAATTCCAGTGCAGGCAGTTTCCTATTGTGAACTAATAATCTGATATGGCTTAACAACTATTAATATTGGATCTTGAAAGTACTTATGGAGAAGTAGAAAGCTGGAAAATAGCTTAAAAGGAGCTGGAACAGTTTTTGGAGGGAAAAAACAGTTACAAAACAGAAACTGTTGTCAAAGATAGCAAAAACCGTTGTCAAAGATAGCAGAAACCGTTGCAAGCTGTTTTATTCAAGTTACCAGAATCTGTTTTCTATCATTGATGCTATTTTGATCCAATGGTCATGTTTAGTCAGTATTAGGCTATTTCCGTGATCATCACACTTGTAACTCATTCAGTTAGTCTCAATTGTAGAGAGTTATAGAGAGGAGCTAGAGAGAGAGATAGAACTTTTAAGAGTGTGATTCTTTTCTCTAGGTTAAAGCTTGTATGCATAATTCTCTTGTAACAGCTGAGATATAGTGAATTGGTGAAGGCATTGCTACCCGTGGACGTAGGTTTTACAACTGAACCACGTAAATCGTTTGTGTATGAGTTAATTTTCAGTTTTCAGATTCATAATCTTGTTTGTGATCAAGGTGTTAGTATAATTGCCTAAGTGAGATTCTTGAGTGTTGACTGAGTGAATCGCTATTCAATATTCACACCTATAATTAGTTTTATGTCATAAAAATTAATAAAAGTCAAAGTCAATTGTTGTCCCATGTTGGTTTGTATTTAAAAAATCCAGTTTGCACTCACGGACAACTTTGTGTTGCGGTTTCAAGAATCACAAGCCAAAAATGGCTAAGAATACTACTCCCTCCGTCCCGACTTAACTTTCCTACTTTGACCAGGCACGGAGGTTAAGAAAAAATAGATTTTGTGAAATCTTTGACTTTTTTAAAGGTGGAGATTGTGAGAGAAATTTGTCATTTATGAGCTGGAAAGTTAAGTTCGGACAAACCGAAAATGAAAGTAGGAAAGTTAGAGCGAGACGTAGGTAGTATTTGTGATGGGAAAAATAAAAGTTCTAACAAAACGACAAATGTTTGTTTATAAGAAAGTGTTTAGAAATGTGTAAATGTAGCAATACTATTATTTCTGGTTAGTTCGATTTTAATCCATTAATTTTCAAATTCGATAAATTGTTCCTTTAACTTTCAAGATTTGACAAATTCAACAAATTATCCTGATATTACCTGTTGTAGCCGATGATATGACCAATCGAACTTCGCAAATATTTAAAGGACCACTTAAATTTTAAAAGTTAATAGATCAAAATTAAAGTGACAAAAAATAATATCCCTAAATAAAAAATGATGAAACTAAAACAAGTATTTATCCTAAAATGCATCCTCAAGTCCACTCTCAATTATTTTTTTCAAAAAAAATAATTAGGTTTCCAAAAAAAATTAAAAAAAAAAGTCTTGTGAGGGCAATCGTGTGTGACTACTTTGATGCATGGACAAACATTTATTTAATTTTATGAGATAATAAATGACGTGATCATTATGGGATTTAAAGTCCAGAAAATACAATTTGACATAAACCTACTTGTAAATTGAGACATTTCAATAAATATCAACCATAATATTAATGAGTGGACAGTGGAAGCCCACTCCACAAAACAACGTGTCTATTCATGTCCATTATTCCCACATATTATAACAACAATGATTTCGTGCCGACTCCCCAAAAGTCGGGGTATCACGATTTATATTTAAATATATTATTTATTTCGAATTTAAATAGAAGTATTTTTATTTAGAATAAAGAGTGCTTTTAAATATAAATATTAGCAATAATTATAAAATAGTCGTCGAATTATTAGCACTTTTTCACTTCGGCATATAAACTATTAACATTGACTAAACCGTCGCCAACCTATTTGAATATTACTGCTCAAAAGCTGCCGGCTAGAATACCACCCAAATTCTGTTCCAAAAGGTGGTTTTGCAAAACCGGGTGTGCAATGAATTTGGGCGGTATATGACCGACAGCTTTCGAGTAGTAATATTTAAATAGGTTGGCGGCGGTTTAGCCAATGTTAATAGTTTATATGCCGAAGTGAAAAAGTGTTAATAGTTCGATGGCCATTTTGTAATTATCCCTAAATATTAATATATTTTTAGTATTATATATTTTCTCAGAATATATAATACCTTTAGACGTAAACACTATATATTTTTATAAAGAAAATACTTATAATTCGTTTTGTACGAATCTTAATGTACAAGAGATCTACTTTGATCAGGGTACTCTTAATTGTAATGCTTGGATGTATAAATCGAATTACGCCTGTCATGTTGTAAAGCCGGAAAAAAGACTTAATAAGTCAAAAAGATAATGCATATAACATATTTTCCTGTTCGAGAGGACGTCTCTTATGCACCAGTTATATAGATTTTAGATCCATTCAATCTGAGTCATGAGTAGTAAGAATGTATTAGTATTTATATCTAAAGGTATTTACATGTTCTGAGTAAATGTATCATTGTGAAATGATATAATGTTTATGTTTAAAAAGATATTATAATACTTTTACTCTAACAAACAATACCTTAAGCCTAAATCGTGATACTCATTCTAAATTGTACCGTGCAATTGATGCACACGAAACTCTACTGAGTATTTATAGTCTAATATTATTGTCTCACAATTCATATTATACATTAAATACTAGGAGTAAAAAAAAATTGAATACTGAAATTTCGAACTACTAAAATATCAAAAAGAAAAAAAAATTGATACAACAATATATTCTAAAATACTAAAACAATCAGTATATCGGCGTCGAAGTTCTTTTTTTTTTTATATATACCAAAATATCAATCGTTATTGTACCAGTACAGTACCATAGCGCACCGAACTTCAATATATTGAACATTTTTATTATTTTAGGTAACTTTTTATACGTTAACCACAATATTTCAGCATTTCGATATTTTCTCCAATAGTTTAGGACTTTCACAGACTCCTACAACTATATTAGGAAATTTGTAGGACGACGGTCCTTATTTCGGTCAAAACCATAAAGGAAGGCTCCCAAAAAAATAAAAATAAAAGTATATGGAATTTTAGGGGATATTTATTTTAAAATGTCCTCATGCGGATGGTACATGAACCATCCTTAACGTATTTCATTTTATATCGGATAATTCATCTCTCCACATCCATTCTATTACCTACATTACTTTTTACAATTTTCAACACATCTTTTTACAATTTTCAATACACATCCTACTCTACTATACCTTTAAACTAAAATACCTTTTTGAATGTTCAATTCGTAAATACGTCCCATCAAACGTGGCACATGTCATTACATCCTAAATCGAGTATTCCGTCAGGGACATACATATATTTCATTATATTCATATATATTTGTCATTGTCTTTATAGAAGTAGCCATTGTGACAGGTTGCGTTTCGTATTAATGGTAGAAATTTGCAGCGGTGGGAGTGATGTTTGTCATTGTGATATATGTATATGTCTTGCCGAGGAATTTAATGAGTGTACTTTATTGAAATTCGATTTTTAAAATTTATTGAGCCTAATCTTAAGCAAACGGATCCTATATGTTACTTGTCTTACAAAAAAGTTATATATGACTGAATAAATTAAATAAAATAAGTTGTACGAGTGTGTATTGATGGCTTTTGAAGAGTTGTATTATTCACCTAAATTTTGCTTAGCACAACAAGCGTACATCATAGCTATAGTTAGTAATGAGCAATATCGGTCACATGAAAATCGGCAATTAACCCTATTAAGTATCGTGATCCTAATAATTTGACTTTATCTAAACAATCGAAAGTTGATTTGTATTGAATAACTAAATAGCTACTATGTGAAAGCAAGTGATATAAAAATGAAATTAACAAGAATATTCTAGGTTTTGGTTTCAACTATGCATCACTACCGATTAATACTCGATTAATTGAATCTTTAAACCTAATTTTAGAATCACAATGGTAGTTTAGACCTCCTCTCGGAGCGAATAAACTGTAGATTATCTACGTGCAAGAACCACCATCTCTGATTGAATATTTTACACGCAACTCCCAAAAGATTTATAGACTAACATCCTCACAATTATCTCAAACTTTGCAATTCTATTAAATAATTATGCTATATGTAGTAGGACTAATAACAAACCCCCTCCCTCCTCCCTCGGATCTCGATTTATTAAGCTAAATTGTCTAATATTTCCCAAATCATCAAACATAAAAAAGCATGATCATGCATATAGTTAAATACACAAAACGTGATTCTACAAACGAATTAAAATTAATAGATCAACATAGTCTATTTCTAGCCTAGAATATATAAAAGTCTAGCAAAAACTAATCGAAATTGACAAGATAAAATATCCAAAAAATTACATGATCATCAAGTTAGACACGATTAAAAAGATAAAACCCGAAATGTTCTTGCTCTTACTCTTGAATCTTGATTCCTCCTTGAATTTCTTGCTTTGTACTCCAGGAAATGACCAATCCTATTTCTGTCACACAAGAACTTTATTTATAGTTGCAGATGAAAACTAGTGAAAATGGGCTGAAAATACATCAAAACGTGCAAAACCATAAGACCTAGGTAATCCGATGGCCCGAGCTATGTGCATAGCGGTTTTGAGTCTGCATCGCTCTCGACCGAGCAGAATGCTCGCTCGACCGAGCGCCATACTTCGGTTCTCCTCTTCTTCTAGCATAATCGCTCGACCGAGCAGATCTTTTCACTGGTTTACTTCGTTTCTCAAAACTTTGTCTCAATGGACTTTTAACCCTAAAATCATACAATTTACTACAAAAAACACAAACACGACACATTTTCACAAGATAATACAATTAAATGAACAATGCAAATTATACCTGTAATTTCTCAATATTTTATTATCTAAATAGGCCCAAAAAAAATGTATAAACTACGTTTATCATGTATCTTCACTACATTGATCGGAAAAAAAAGTTACACATTTTTAAATATAACTCTTTTTATGTAACGATGGGAGTAACATTTTTCATTGGGTATAAGTCTATTTTATGATAATAGGACTCTGTTTCCTTTTATCACATACCAAGGTCAAGTAAGGTGTTCACCACGTTCACTTGGGTTAGGAAACAATTATCACAAGATTTTTATTAAATTACATTTTAATGCTTCTATTTTTCTCTTCAATCCTCTATTCTACTTTTATCTTATCTTAACCGTGTTCTATTTTAAAATCGAGTTAATTATAATTATTCTTTTATGATTTGTGAATTTAAAGTTCATGATCTAGATTCAGAATTCAAAATTCATCTTTAAATTCCATGTTTAAGGTTTAGGGTTCGATTTTTTTGAACTAGGGTACATTTTCTATTACTCACAATTTCATTGTTCATGATTTAATGTTTCAATGATTATAATTTAATAGATCATAATTCAGAGTTCATAGTTCATGTGTTCGGGATTCACGATTCATGTTGTATGTCTCGATTTTGGAGCGGGACACGATTGAGACAGGATAAATATGAGACAGTTTATCCGAATGAAAGCTTTAACAATAATATTTTAAAATACAACATTAAATTACCAAATAATTATTCAAAAAAAAGATATATTTATATTGTAGTAATATTCCTATAAAATATTAAAGCTTTATTGGCTCACCGGCCCCCACATACCTCTGTCCCTGGTAAAGGTGACAAAATTGGTTATATTCAACAGGCCGACCAGCCTAATTGATCTTTTAGATGTTCTGAACCGTAGGAATTATAGCACAAATTTATCTAGTCAATCAGACTCGATCGATCGTAAGTCCGCCTAAAATTGTAGTGTATTATAGGGTGCATAAACCTTGACTCAACATGATCAATCCGATGAAATCTCGAACTAGCCCAATCCAATCCAACATGTGTTATTAGCCCGACGGGAATTGCCGCGTCTATCAAATTACTCACTTTTTGTGAGAAAAAAACAAAGAAAAAGAAAAGTCCCTTAACTTAAGGGCAGTGTAAACATGATAAGCAATGTTGAAGGGCAATTGGATTGGATTTCATGGGGTCATGTTGTCCTTTGTTAGGAGAGAAATTAATTGCGTTGCATAATTAATTCCTCACAACTAAAATCCAAGGCTCTAGTTGGTGCTCCCCGTTTGGGTATCAACAATAAGGTAGCCCTTAATTTTCAAGGGTGGCGGACAAAATTAGGTGCCCTCATTTCAATTTTTCATGTGACCACCAAACGTGGCGCACGCAGCAACATTTCACTGCTATAAAGAAGGCAAACACTTAAATTTACAGGTCATTTATTGTAAAACGTGATTTATGTTTTATCTAGTCGTTAGATGCTGCTTAGGCAGTGGATTAGGGTCTAACAAAAATTTTGAGCTTAGGCGAAAATAATCGGGGCACAGACGTGATTAGGCGAAAAGGAATCGAAAAATATATATAGGCTGACCAATTGGAACCTAGCGCTTAGATGGAGATTAATCGGAGCTAGTCGAAAATGTTTCAACAGAGATCATAACAAATACTACCTCCGTCCCGCTCAGATTTGCACGTAGAGACGGACACGGAGGTTGAGAAAAAATTGTTTTTTGCTTTTTAATTGACTTTTCCAAAGGTGGAGATTGAAGATGGAGATTTTGAGGGTGGAGATTATTTGAGAATTTTTTTTTTAAGGGTGTGCAAATCTGAGTAGGACGGAGGGAGTATTACTTTAAATATAAAAAGTGTTACTTTTTACCTTAAAAAAATCTTACTTTTAAATATTACTCCCTCCGTCCTCCCTTATCTTACACACTTTCCATTTTCGTCCATTCTAGGCGAACTTATGTACCCCTTAGAAAGAAAAGTTATAACACAATCTTCATTCTCAATCAACCTTTGAAAAATCAACAAAATATAAAGAAAAAAACAAATTTTCTTAATCTTGTATCAATCTTCTCTGTGAAAAATAAGATGGGACGAAGGGAGCAACATTTATAGGAAAGACAGAGTTTTAAAAAGTAACATCTTTTTTATAATAAAAGTAACTATTTTTGCGTCACAAGTAACACCTTTTATAATATAATGACCCGAACTTGCAGTTGCAAAAATGGGCAAATGTTCCTACACAAATGTTATTTTATAAAGAATGAATTGATTGTAGGCAATTACATCTGCTTTAAAACATATACAATTAATAATCTTGTCTTTTTTTACTAAACTCTATTGATTAAAAGGAAGTTTAATTAATTAATAAATTAACCATCCATTAATCTATGGAGTGTGTACAAACATAAGTTAACTCAACAAAATTAAAATAATATATTTAAAGATTGTAAATGGTAGTTCTTGAACTAATGATATTATTTCTGGGGAAAAAAACAGTTGGGAAATATCTTAATAATATAGCATCATATTATATGTACATGGATCCTCTATCCCATTTTTATCATATTTCAATCGTGTTTTACTTTAAAATCGAGTCAATTATAATTATCTTTTTTTGTGATTTGTGAATTTAAAGTTCATAATACATGATTCATGTTTGAATTCCATGTTTAAGGTCTAGGGTTCAACTTTTTTGGAAGGGGGTATATTTTCTATTCTAAATTTACAATTTCCCGATTCACGGTTCATGGTTCATGTCCACAATTTAATATTTCAGTGTTTATAATTTAATAGATCATAGTTTAGAGTTCATGATTGATGTGTTTGAAATCCACGATTCATGTTATACGGCTCGATTTTAGAGTAAAACACGATTAAAATAGAATTAATGTGAGACAGGGAATCCAAACCGCATATTCTATGTTTGACTTACACTACATAATGGGACCAAATGGAGGATCTTATGAGTTACTATCTCCATCTCAATTAAAGTTACTTACTTGTCTTTTCGATTCGTCTCAATTAAACTTGCAATCCCAAAAAAAGAAATTAATTTCCACAATCCTCACACTCAAAATCTCGACCCTTAATTTTCACCTTTGAAAAAGAACAAGTAATCAACTATTTTTTTTTAATATTCGTGCCCGATCAAAATGACAACTTTAACCGGGACGGAGGAGTATGTGGCATTTCTTTATCATGTTGGTTTAGATTTGGATTCCCCTTATCCTTATCCTTATCCTAATATCATTAGCTAATAATGGCTAAATAGGTAACTTTTGAGATGCTTGTGCTTTCATTGAATAATTCCAAATACATTTATTTAATTAATTAAAAAAAAGTGCCTTTTAGACAACCAATGAGGTTAAATGAACAATAGTGAAATAGTCATATGATATTGGCATCACTAAAAATTAAACACCAACTCCAGGTGCACAGATATTAAATTTGTGTAATTCGAGTCGAAGAATAGTTCTATACTAAAATATATTACTTGTTCTAAACAAATGAAATTTTTTAACATAAACAATGATATTTTTTCACAAAGAAACTAGCCATGATCCGTATAGATGTAAAATTCGTGCAGGTACTAGAAAAAAGCTACTTAAAATGAAATATAAATTATGAAAATTTCAAATAAAAAGTCTATATTTTATTATCTAGTGTAGGATATAATAATTTTCAGTGGGGTACTTATGGGTACTGGACTTAATAAAAGTTTTATAGCTTATAAAACACCCTAATCATATTTATCATAATCCAAGTAGAAAATAAACTATCTTAAAAAAAAGTAGAAAATAAACTCGTGAGCAGCTATAAAAAAAATATATAAACTTCGAACATATTATAATTTAAAAAGAAATTTCAATATAAATTAATAAGCTCGAAATTAAACATACACATCACTTATTTAAAATTATGAATATGTAAATTGTCGATTGTATTTGTTCGAGCAAAGTCGCAATTGAGAGATAGAAGTTTTTCCTTACGTCAATCATGCTAATCAACGGTCAACAAACGTGGTCTAATTTTATGTTCCTTTTGAAAAATTGTCTTTGATAAGTCACCTTAAAATTGGACATTTTCGGATAAATTACAATATTTCATCGTCCGATGCACATTTATAATATTTTTATTTGAAGAAAAGAAATTAAAATTACATAATCAAATAAAATAAATTGAATTGTTTTAATAATAAAATAAGAATTTAATAATATTTTAAAAAAAAATTATACTATATCATTTTATATATTTAATTTTTAATTACAGCCCAAATACAATACAGATAATCTCCACAATAACTATAAAAACTAACTCAAATAATCAATAAAAAATTAATTGGATTTTTTAATGTAGTATCTTATTTTTAGTTATGTAATGTTGAATTAAGATCGTGAAAAGTTAACTAATTTAATATATTTTTTTAGAGGAAGTAATGTATTTCAGACTTTCAGTATAATCACTAATAATTTTTAAATTTATATATTTTTCCAAAGCAAGTAATATATTTCATCTAAATAATAATACATTTTTCATGAAAAATTACGCACAAATTGCAGGTTCTTTCGCAACTTAAATTACATTTTTTTTTTCTTTTTGTATTTGTGCGATCAATGTATAAAAAGAATTACTCAAAATGATTATTAATTTCTACATGGCTACGTGGCAATTCAGCCCGGCACGGGTCCAGTTCATTGGATCAAGACCATAAATCAGGCTAGGCCTATTGGGCCCGATGATTTTGTGGGCAACTAATTATCGAGCGCAACTCAATCCAGTCAATTTCTCTTAAATATACAAAAAAAATCGATCTAGCCCATCGAATTGAGTCCGTTGATACGATGATAGATCAAACCTAAATTTTTATAGCCCGATCTATTCAAAATATCGAACGAACTGAATCAGCCCATCGTACCGAATCGATTTTGCCGGCTTTTCCTTTAATGAAGTACATCTAACAACCTATTACCTATAAATTACACACATAAAACGTTCTTTTCTTTTTTTTCTTTTTAATTGCTTTTCTTTTGATGATGTACGTCTAATGTGACATAAATTGTAAAAAGAGATATTTTATGAAAAAGTGTCACAAACGAGAAACGTGTGATATATAAAATATAAAAAATTGCAATAAAATTAGGTATGGAAAACAACGTGAGAGGTTGCAATCGTGTACAGAACATCAACATTTTAATTAATATATCCTTTCTATTATCTAAATAATTTCAGCTAGGATTCTAAAAATACTTAGGGGAGGTTTGGTGTTAGTCTCAATTAGTTTTTAATTTCCCGCGTTTTTAGTGTTGTTTACGAGATATTATTTGTTAGGATTGGATGCGGGTGTTTTAAATTGAATAAATGGTATTGGGTATGACCTTTACTTTTAATCTTATGTTTGAATAAATATTTTATTGAGTTAATTGTGTAAAAAATTCATCAATTTTGGATGAATTTTTAATTATCATAAACTTTAAAAGATAAAAAGAATATTCACAAGCGGTTAATTTTTTTATTACAACATGGGCCGTAATTTTTGACTTCTAATCATGTCGCGACCACCATCATTGAATTTGCTTCGACAAAATTTTTCTATATCCGTCACATTTACAAATTACAAGCAATTGTTGCCACGGTCGTGAATTGATAGAAGTTGTGGCAATAACTGTAACTTCAATCATCAAGTCATCACAATTATAACAATATATAATAAAATACGTGGTGAATATAGGATAAGCCGATTTAAGTTAATCTAATGATGATAATGACGATGCAATTAGATGTCAAAGAATACGATCAATATTATAATTGGAAAGAAAATTGAAGGTTGGCATTTTTTTTTTTTTTTGTTATATTTTAAAGTTATATTGTGGATAAAAATTCACTAAAGTTATTTTTTTTTTTACAATTAACACTACCTCCTCTGTCCCGCTCAATTTTGCACATTTTTTTTCGGTCCATTCCATTCAGTTTTACACACTCTTAAAAAGAAAATTTCTCTTACAATCTCCGCCCTCAAAATCTTTATCCTCAATCCATCTTTAAAAAAAGTCAATCAAAAAATAAAAAATAGTTTTTTCTTAATATACGTGTTTATTCCTACATGTAAAATTGACCGGGATGGAGGGAGTATTTTATTATAGAAGCAATGTAAGTGGTGGGTCCTCTTTAATTATTAGAACACCATTTGTACAAACAGATTTCTTTTTCTTTAGGGAAGGTGTAAATTTGCATTAAATAAGCATATACCTAAAATTCAAGCAAATACACTTTATTTCTTATGGGACAAATGGCCCACACTATGACAAGTACATGGTCGGGCTGGGTCGGGTCGGTCGGGCCGGGCCAACCTACTATAGAAATGGGACGAGTCAGGTGATTAGGTGTTCCACTCATCTCATCGAGTCATGGTCCATTGTCATTCTTAAGATCAAGTCTGATTTTTTTTATTGTCATAATTATAAAAAAAAAAAGTAAATAGTGAAACACTAAAATCATGACTCTAGTCCAATTTTTTTATTGTAACATGCCCGACCATTGAATCTCCAGGTATGTTAGTTTGTCCGAAATATAATACTACTTACTTTTTTATGTGGTCTCTAAGACTTTAGTACTAGTTCAATTTTACATTACACTTACTCATCGTCTCGTCTCTTACTTACAGACGTTACGTACTTACTCTTAATTAGTAGTAGTTTTTAATTTTTAATTCTATGTTAAACTATTTTTATCATGGTTTCAAAAAGAATATTTTTATCATGTATACGAACATGAATGAAATTCGGTCCTTATAACGTTATGTCGTTTTATTATTTAATGTATATAATGGTGATTTTACTTTATATTTTAAACCTCGAATGTTTTTATGATCCCGATTAAAACGAAAATGATAGGACCAGCCTTATGTTCATCATATTGTCAATCCAAGAAAAATGGACGTCAAGATATTATAAGTTCCAAATCAATAGGACTAAGCTCAAAATCACTAAGGCTGACCTGTTTGACATCCCTACATCTAATGATGATGGACGGTCATTGACGGCGCTATTAGATGTACAAAAGACAAATCCATTTTGTAATTGATTTATTTTTTTTATAGTCGACAACATAAATTGATAAATTTAAAAGTTATGCTACAATTAAAAAAAAATGACTTTTTTTTTTTTTTTTTTTTTACAATTCTTGGTACATAAATATCTGCAAATAAAACAAATAGGACGCAGCCGCATTAGATACAATAAAGTTTGATTGAATGACAAATCGAGGGCCAAAATGCAAAATAACAAAACAAAGTACAAAATGAAATAAATGCCCATTTATAACATGGCTATCCACTGAGTCAACCAGCTTTCGTTGAGTTGCAAAATTACTTTCATAGTCCAAAGTTACAATTAACGTAGTTTCTAGAGTCCACTAATTAATTTTTACTTCCTTTTTAGAAAGATAGTTTATATTTTCCGTTTGTCCTAAATTATAGTTGACGAAATTGGATAACTCAGGTGGTAGAACATTTACTACTTATGATTTTTAGTACCGGGTTCGAGTCATAATGAGTGAAGGGGAGGATTTTTTCTTTGTTTCTTAGATTAGGAGAATTTTTTTTTTGTCCTAAATTATAGTCACTTTTCCCGTTAAAAATGTATAATTTTTCTAAAATATCATTACTTAATACTCTCTCTTCATTCTGAATGAACTTGAACACTTTTCGTTTTCGTTCGTCTCAAGCAAACTTGCACACCCTTAAGAAGGAAAGTTATAACACAATCTTCATCCTCAATCAACCTTTAAAAAATCAACAAAATTTAAAAAAATAGTTTTTACTTAATATATGTGTCAATCTCCTATGTAAATTCATTTGGGACGGAGGAAATATCTCTTTTGATAAACTATTTTCCATCACTAATTTCAAATACTCTATAATAGTTATGGTGCTACTAAGAAAAGAGAAAAAGAAGAAAGAGAAAGGAAATAAAATGGATCTTTCACTTTTTAATGGTGCAACAACTTTTACTAGTTGTAATACCTTTGAACTTTGAAAATAATATTGTAAAAGTCGCTAGACATTAGTCAAATAATAAGACTAGGGCCAACCATTAGTAAGGATCTAAGAGAGATTGATTGGGACATGAGCTTGATTGGGCGTATAGGAACTGGAAAAAATATTTAGTTGGTCAGTGGAGCCTAGTTGGAACTAGGCGGAGATTAGTACTATTAAACCCATAAGTCCATAACTCGCCTCGTAAATAAATACATAAATTTGTAACCCACTTTGCTCTGCCGGGTTACCCATCCCCGCCTCGAATACCATGAAATTAAATTAAATATTTTAAAGATAACTCTTAAATTAAATATCAAATAAACAACTTAATTTATAAATAAAGACACGAGAGGCCGAATAACTCAAAATAGTCACATTCATTGCTCATCTAACAGAAAAATAACCATTGCATAAGAGTACATAAATATCTCATAAATCATACTCCCTCTGTACCGCTCAGTTTTGCATAATTTTTTTCTTTGGTTCGTCTCATTCAGTTTTGTACACTGTTAAAAAGGAAATTTTTCTGACAATCTTCGCCCTTGAAATCTCCACCTTTAAAATAATTAACCAAAAGCAGAAAAACAGTTTTTTTCTTAATATATGTGCCCGTCCGTACGTGCAAAATTGAACATGACGAAGGGAGTACAAAATATGGTAAAAGTTATTTATATTAAAACAAAGTATCATCATCTCTATAGCACGAGATGTGGACTATTTTAAAATAATTTTTTTTGGACAAAAACCTTTACTCGCTTTAAGTCCGCTAAAAACTCATTAATCGGGTTTTTAGCGGGTTTAGAACAGACAAATTTTATGCGGATTCGGATTCGAACCCACCGATTGCACGATTGAGAGGAGAATATCCGACCGATTGCAGATAAAGCTGAACTCACTGAGCAATGAGTTGGTGCCAGCAGACTCAGACAGCCCCTCACCCCCACCCATCACCACCCAACCCCACAACCACACTCAAACTACTTCTTCTTCTTCTGACTCACAACATAATCCCACTCAACCCAGTATATTCCATCCCAAAAATCTCCCCAATATTACAAACACATAAGTTACAGAATCCCAAAACCGGCCTTCAAGCTCCCATTTTGATCCAATGGAGGTGGGATTTTGTTCTTACATATTATATATATATATATATATATAGCCCATGTATGTACAGTTGAGAATATATTTGACTATTATTAAATCTTTCATAATAGAGTCCACGTAGAATACAAGATTTAAAGACAATATTCTCAGTATTATTCTATAAGCACATCTTCCCACCAGCTTTCTACACTGGTTCATCCTCCCATGTCTATTTCTTGGCCTTCTCATTTCTAGATTTTCAGTTTCTCTAAAAAAAAGTGCTTTTTTTTCCTTTTTTTTTTTGTTTCTTGGACTTTTCAGGCAGTTTTAGCTTAAAGGGGTTGCTTGTATTTCCCGAACTTGGTGGTTAAACTCGACTGCAGTGACGATACTGTAGGGAAAGTTCTGCGGAAAAATATTTGCAGTAAATGATTTTCTGATGATTCTGAGGCGGCCTGTGATGGATATTGAAGGCTGGAGCCCGGATTATAATAATCCCTTAAAGGTGAGATCTTGATGCTGAAAATTTTAATTTTTTTTAATTTTTTTGTGGTGATTAATTGGTGAAAGAATTATGGAGCACTGTATTTGACATTGTCTTATCAAAAGTTTGAAATTCTTGATTTTTTTCTTTTGAAAAATTTCTGGTAATTAGTTGCTACTGTGTGTTGAAAGAATCATGGAGGAGTGTATTGACATTGTCTTGCAAAAAACATAAAATTCTTGAATTTTAATTTTTTCTCTGTTTTTATGTTTAACTTTTTCTGGTAATCAGTTGGGACTTTGTGCAGAAAAAATCATGGAGGACTGTATTGACATTTGGCTTATAAAAAAATAAAATTCTTGATTTTTTTTGTTTTTTTTGGTGGTAGTTAGTTGGTACTATTGAGCAGTAAGAATCATGGAGGACTGTTTGACAATTTCCCATTGGCATACCAAAAATTTCAAATTCTTGTTTTTTTTTTTTTTTGGGGGATTAGTTGCTACTCCTTTCGTCCCGGCCCAATTTGTCAAAGGTGGAGATTGAGGATAGAGATTTTGAGGGCGGAGATTGTGAGAGAAATTTATCATTTATGGCTGTAAAATTAGGTAGAGACAAATCGAAAAGGAAAGTAGGCAAATTAGAGCGGGACGGAGAGAATACAATGTGCAGAAAGAATCATAGAGGACTGTATTGACTTTTGCTTACCAAAAGTTTTAAATTCTTGTATATATTTTTCTGGGTGTCTTTTTTTTTTTTTAAATTTTTTGGTGGTAATTAGTTGCAACAATTTTGCAGAAAGAATCATGGAGGACAGTATTGACATTAGCTTACCAGAGCTTAGGTGTAGTATATGGAGATTTAAGCACTTCTCCTCTATATGTCTACAAAAGCACTTTTGCAGAGGACATTCAACATTCAGAATCAAATGATGAAATATTTGGTGTTCTATCATTTATTTTCTGGACTCTAACTCTAATCCCACTTCTTAAATACGTCTTTATTGTACTTCGAGCAGACGACAATGGCGAAGGGGGTACATTTGCTCTGTACTCCCTCCTTTGTCGTCACGCCCGCGTCAGCACTCTGCCTAACGGGCAGCTTGCTGATGAGGACTTGATCGAGTACAAGAAAGACGGAATTGCGTCCGGTAATAAGGGCCTGGGACTGAAGCTGAGACTGATTTTGGAGAGACATAAAGTTCTGCAAAGAATGCTGCTTACTTTGGCTTTGATTGGGACTTGTATGGTCATTGGAGATGGTGTTCTTACGCCTGCGATTTCCGGTAAATGCTTAAATTATGTACTTTTGGACTTTTATCTTTAAATAAGTTGAAAAAGAGTGTTTGAAAATTTCAGCGCTGCTTAAATTTAACTGATTGATTAATTTTGTAAACCACCCCTACGTATAATACATATTCAACTGATTGATTAATTTCGTATAAATTTGGTTGTGTGTGCAGTGTTTTCAGCGGTTTCGGGATTAGAGCTCGTCGTATCGAAGCAACATCACGAATGTGAGTTTCTAAATTCAGGTTTTCTAGTGAAATTTTCCTGTTTTAGAATAAGTAAGATTGTGTTATTGATTAGTTAAGGGATTAGTTTGTCTGTCAAATCTTCTGTTAGAGTAAAATTTAAGTATCATATATAATAATTGCAATTGGGGCATTAATTTCTAAAAAATAATCTTTACTTCTTTGGTAAATTCATTAGTAAGTTCCAAATAAACGGTTTTTTTAAAATAGGTGGTTTTTACCAAACCCGTAAACTCATAATTTATTACGTTTCGCTTCATCAACCCGTTAGGTTTACCCATCCGACCCTATTCTTGTTTTGTATTTTCCAATATTTTAAATATTACCATTATTCCCTGTATTTTATAACTGAAATATAATTCGAAAGATGAAAAAAAATGACTTATAAATAGGGTCGGGTCTGGTCTGGTCTATCAAATAATGTTACTATAACAAAGTTTAAAATTATATATTTAATCTGCACCAGGCGGGTTAGTGACAGTTTTAGCGAAACCTTTTACCCGATTCAAATCAGGTCAAGTGGGTTTTAGCCGGTTTAATAAGACGGGTTTCATGCGAGTTCGGGTTTAAGCCCGTCCCATTACCATCTAACAGTACTGTTTGATTCCTTTTCTGACTTCTGCAATATGTTCTGCTGTGAACATGGGGAGTCATTAAGGTTTGCTGCAGAAAAATAAAATATAATAAAAAAATATATAAAGGGTGTAATTATGATTGAGATTGGATTCAAAAAAGAAACTTTTTTAAGTTATGATTTTTAGTTAAGATTTGCCGGCATTCAATTCAAATCTACAAAGTCTTTTATTTATTATTAATCAATTATTACTCCGTCCATTCCACTTAAATTTGCATATTTTTCTTTTCGATCCGTTCCACTTAATTTGCACAAGGAAATTTCTCTCACGATTCCCACCCTCAATCTCTACCTTTGAAAAAATTAAAGATTCCCCAAAATCTGTTTTTTTCTTAACATCTGTATTCGGTCAATCACGCAAAATTAAGTGGGACGGAGGTAGTATTAATTAATTAATATTGTTGCAGACGTGTGATTATGGACAAAGAAATGAGACCAAATTTTAATAAAAGTTGATTTTTGGTGGGTCCATTATAAATATTAGGACAAATTTTTCTGCTTTAATCAAAGTCCAATCACTATTATCTATATTATAAAGTAAAGTTAGGTCACCATCTTTTATTTTTTTTAATTTATTTTTTTATTTTTTATTTTTATATTGTGGTTGATGTAGTGGAATCAATTATTATGAGTGGGAATGCAAGTTGAGTTATATAAGAATTTTGTGTGCTTGTTGTGGATATTGTTAAAATCTGAAAAGTTACTTATAATAATAGACAATGAAAAGAAGCCATAAAGTTGGAATGGTCTTCTGATAAAGTGCTTATTATTCTGTGATAAAAATGGGGGATTCTACGGTAGCCGTACTCGTAGTGTCTGCACTCGTTGGATGTGTATAGAACCGCTAACGAGCAGAGCATTTATTAAGAAACCATTTTTTGAGTTTGGTTAGCTTTTATTCAAAGCTTGTTTATTTTCGTTCGGTTAATAAACGAATAGAGTCTGAACATCGAAGGATTTGTTCTTTAATGATTTCTGTACATACTCGTTTAGCTCGTATAATAAGAATAATATTAAAATTAATAGTAGTATTTTTATATTATTTATATTATACTAGCAAATAAATCTTTCGATGTCCAAGTTTTTTTCGTTTGTTAAACAAATAGAAATAAATGAGCTTGAATGGATGCTAACAAAATAAACAAACTTGATTCAAGCTCGATCGCTTCAAATTTAGCAAGCATTAGCCCACACTATATTAACAGGCTACATTCGAGCTTAGATCACTTCAAAACTTAGCAAATACTACTCGAATAACTTAAAACTCGGCTCGACTTGATTCTTCGACCGCCTAGATAGTTATAGGTAGGGAAGAACTTATGTGAAAGAACATCATAAATATAAGACAATAAGTGCAGACTATTTACTGACATAGATGTTCTAAACATAAAAACTATATCTTGCAGAGAATCTAACTAAATTCTGTTATGGCTTATTCCAGTCTTGCTTCAATCTTCTTCTAAAACATCTCGAATCGAGACGATGTTCTAGAAGAATCCATTCTCATCATGTCATTGTTGTTCATACTGAAACAAATGTTGATCTTTAGTTATTCTTTTACATGTTATGCAGATATAGAAGTGCCAATTGCTTGTGTAATACTGGTCTTCTTGTTCTATCTCCAACACTACGGGACGCATCGACTAGGCTTCCTATTCGCCCCAGTCGTCATAACATGGCTCTTCTGCATAAGCGCCATTGGCGTGTACAATATCGTGCACTGGAATCCGCACGTGTACAAGGCACTCTCGCCGTATTATATGTATAAATTCTTGAAGAAGACGCAAAGGGGTGGTTGGATGTCGTTAGGCGGCATTCTTCTGTGTATAACGGGTATAACAGATTACATAATCACCAGTTTCGGTTTCTTGATTGTACTTAGGCGGCAACTATTCGCTTACGCGTGTATGAAATTCAGGTTCGGAGGCTATGTTTGCTGACCTTGGACACTTCTCTCAGATGTCCATCAAGGTAAACGAACTCTAGCTTTTTTACGCCATTCTTGTTTGTGTTGTCGAATATCATGTTTGGATATAACGCGAATGTCTGTCTCTACGCAGATAGCGTTTAGTTTTGTGGTGTATCCGTCTCTGATCCTTGCGTACATGGGACAAGCTGCGTATCTTTCGAAACACCACATAATCGAGAGTGATTACCGGATTGGATTCTACGTATCTGTACCTGGTATGGAATGTCTCTTTATCTCTCTGACTATAGATGGTTTTGTTTCTTATATCAGTTCATATTTGTTTTGTTGTTGTAGAAAAGATACGATGGCCGGTTATGGGGATCGCGATTCTTGCTGCAGTAGTCGGAAGCCAAGCTATCATAACCGGGACCTTCTCGATTATCAAACAATGTTGTGCGTTGGGCTGCTTTCCGCGAGTCAGAATAGTACACACGTCGTCTAAAATTTGTGGCCAGATTTACATCCCGGAGATAAACTGGACTTTGATGTTGCTTTGTTTGGCTGTTACTATTGGCTTTAGGGACACAAAACACATTAGTAACGCATCAGGTGTGTTGGATCGGCCAATCAAAGGATTATATTTATTGATTAAGTTTATCTTATGTTTCAACTTTTGTTCGACCAGGTCTTGCTGTTATAACCGTTATGTTGGTCACAACGTGCCTCATGTCACTCGTCATCGTCTTGTGCTGGAACAAAAGTGTCTTCCTGGCCTTGTGCTTCATATTCTTCTTTGGTTCCATCGAAGCGCTCTACTTCTCCGCTTCCCTGATCAAATTCCGCGAAGGGGCGTGGGTCCCAATCGCGCTCTCGTTCATTTTCCTGATGATAATGTATGTTTGGCATTACGGTACGCTGAAAAAGTATGAGTTTGATGTTCAAAACAGAGTCCCCATCAACTGGCTCCTAAGTTTGGGACCTAGCCTCGGATTCGTGCGCGTTCGTGGCATCGGTCTCATACACACAGAGCTCGTCTCTGGGATCCCCGCCATCTTCTCGCACTTCGTCACGAATCTCCCAGCTTTCCATCAAGTTCTTGTTTTGTTCTGTATAAAGTATGTCCCCGTGCCTCATGTACGGCCCGAGGAGAGATTCTTGGTTGGAAGAATCGGACCAAAAGAGTATCGGGTTTACCGGTGCATAGCCCGGTATGGGTACCGCGATACCCTCTTGGACGATGTGGAGTTCGAAAAGGATCTTGTTTGTAGCATAGCCGAGTTTATCCGGTCAGAGGGGCCCGGAAGCAATGGCTCCGGCGAGGAGAACGAGGAGAAGATGACCGTTATAGGGACAACATCTACGCACACGAAAGGCATCAAAATGTGGGACAACGACGAAGATTTGTCAGACACAGAAGAAGAAGAAGCGACGAGTGTAACACAGCTCAGAGAGATCAGTTCGCCGGAGATTCCACGGAAGAGAGTACGGTTTGTGGTACCGGAAAGCCCGAGAATGGATAGAGAGGTACAAAAGGAGCTGCAAGAGCTTATGGAGGCAAGGGAGGCAGGGATGGCATTCATTCTAGGGCATTGTTACGTGGAGGCGAAATCCGGGTCGGGTTTGGTTAAGCGAATGGCGATCAATGTGGGATACGATTTCTTGCGGAGGAACTCGAGAGCGCCTACGTACGCGTCGAGCTTCCCCCGTGCTTCGACATTAGAGGTCGGAATGGTTTACCATGTATGATCGTTGTTGTGTAGGTTTTGAGTTGGTTGAGTTATACATGAACTTTCATGTAAATGATAGTAATATATCTTTTATACGAGGTAAATTGATGTGAAGTTAAAGAGGAGGTTGTGTGTTGCAAAATGGTGTTTTTTTTATTTCTTTTTCTCGAGTTGGGAAAAGTCGGGATGGAGTTCGAGTCGTTATGATTAGAGTTGGCAATCTGGACAGTTCGTTTAATCACACGTGACACATGCGAAATACCATTGAAGCACTCCGACTGTAGCAAACGCCGAATCTCCTTCACTAACATCTCAGTGTAATTGATAGTTGACTCTTACCCCATAACTGCATGCACAACTTTATGTGTTTTTTAATTGTTCATAAGTTTTTCTTAGGTCTAACAAATAATAAGATATTACTTAGAAATAATTATAATTAATTTATAGAAACTATATATATGTGTGTGTATGTATATTTAATACTCTCTGTGTCTCGGTTAAAGTTGTCACTTTGATCTGGCACGGATGTTAAAAAAAAACAAATGACTACTTTGATTTTTTTAAAGGTGGAGATTGAGTGTTGAGATTTTGAGAGTGAGGATTGTGAGAATTAGTTTTTTTTTTTTTTGGAGATTGCAAGTTTAATTTAATTGATCGAAAAAATAAGTAAGCAGCTTTAATTGGGACGGAGGTAGTAGTCGTAGAAGCCGAATAACAAAATCACTGTTTGTTCAGGCCCATCATAAGTCCATAAGCAACAAGCCCGAATGGAGTGGCCCAGGACTAGTCATAATGGACCGGGCCCTTTAGTACATTCCGGCGGAAATTCTTACTGAAGCCCAACAACATTGGTGGGCCTAGTCGATACTATAAGAAGTCAAATATGAATATGAATCACTTATCGTACCTTCAGATATTCTGAAATGATCGTCTTTTCTTAACCCGATCCGAAAAAATCTTAAATCACTCTGATACGAATCGTGATCATATGTTTCAAATAATTTTTATTATATAATTCGAATTGATTTATCTTAAATCACTCTGATACGAATCGTGATCATATGTTTCAAATAATTTTTATTATATAATTCGAATTGATCTGAAATCAAACACGAACCTAATCAATGATCCGAATTATCACTTCTACTGAAGGACTCTTGACCTAATTGGTATTGGTATGTAGATTAGTATTACATATGAGCTTTAGATAAAGTTAATGAGGTCCAGGTAAGATCATATAGGAAAGATTGAAAAAATATAAACAATCGAGAATAATCTCGCGGTAGTATTTTCATTAACTTATTTGAAGCACCTTCAATTTTTTTTTTTTTAATATATTTTAAGATAAATTAAGTGTTTTACAACAATTACTTCTAGTTTGATACTTTTAACTTTAATTATGTATATTTTTTTTTGTAATTTTTATTTTAACCATCACTTTTTTAAAAGTGCGAACACTGTTGGGGTTAGAAAGAAAACATTTATAATTTATAAATTCATATAAGTTATGTTTGTTTGAATAATTTCATTAATATTATTTGAAATTGTTATATTCCTTCCGTTTCACTCAGTTTTGCACGTAGGAAAGAAAAACTGTTTTTCTATTTTTGGTTGACTTTTTCATATGTGGAGATTGATGGTGAATATTTTGAGGATGAAGATTGTAGGAGAATTTTTTATTTTAAGGATGTACAAAACTGAATGAAACGTAACGAAACGAAAAGTCTGCAAAATTAAGCGGGACGAAAAGAGTAAATCTTTATGACTTTCTAATAAGAATTTCACAGTATTTTATCAATTTATCACATTAAATTCCGAAACAAACATCACATATAAAATTCATGTAATTAAAAAATTTACGTCCAGATTTTTGCGTCCACTTCAATCCATAAATAAAGATACTACCTCATCATCATATTTACACACACGTGTCGATTCAGAAGCTATAACAAAAAAGAAAGGGCTTTACTGCTTACACAAGCAAAACAGATATACTTGCACTATAAATAGTTTTTTTATATATATATATATATATATATTCCTTATTTTTATTTGTAAAATAAAATTTAAAGCGGTGGATAAGAATTAGGGGGAAATTTAATTAAATGCAGTACTATTCACGCTTTAATTAATATTATACGTGCATTTTTTTTCTATTTATCAGTTTAAGTGACAAGCGAGATCACTTATATCACACCATCTGTTCAATGTCGCCCCTCGCAGGGGCGACTTCTAATTTTGTTTTTTTTTTCTTTTTTGGTCGAAAGTGATCTTGCCTGTGGAAGGGGCGAGATCTAAATTTTTTTTTTTGGACGAATAGTGATCTGGCCTATGGCAGAAGCGAGATCAAGTATAATACTGTACATTCATACCTAAAGTCGCCCCGCAGCGGCGACATCAATGTATATATTTTTTTTTTTTAATAATTCCGCTTATGGTATATATATATATATATATATATATATATATATATATATATTTCTTAATTTTGAATTGTTTATTTAACAAACTTTTAATTATTTGACTCGCATATATATATATATATATATATATACAATAATGATATAAAATTGAATTTTCTTATAGAGTCCACATGTTGATCTGTTCCGTCAACTTACACTCACACCACTACTTAAAACAACTATATATATTTTTAATCATTCCTTACATCTTACTCTGAAAATCGATTTTTCACGCTAAAAAAACACGCTAGATTTATTTTTCATTTTTTTACGTATTCTACTAAAAAAATCAGTTTTTTCCACTGTACAAGATCTTTTTCTCCCCAAAATTTATTTTATCAACTTTTTTTCTTCTCTTATCTCTCTCCCAAAATCTTAATATTAAATTTTAATAAATTTTAAAATATATCATATTGATGGATAATAATAAACAAAAAGAAGATACATAATCCAGAATTCCAATATAATTCAATAAGATTGAGAAAATAAATATTTTCTGGACGATTATTCTTATATAAAATCTTTTATTAGTTTAGTTCATCAATTTTTTATGCCTATTAAGGTATAAATTCAAATTCAACTCTATTTATATAAATGAGCTCATTATATGAAATATTGAAGATTATTGGATATAAATTTGAAAGTTTTGAGTTCATCTATATCTATTAAATTTCTAAATCCAAATCCAACTCTATTTATATCAATGAGCTTATCATATGGACTATGCATATTTAGTTCATCCTAAATAAAAATGTATTTTCTATATCTTTCTTAAAATTTATTTCTAATAGAGGGTATTTTGTAGGTAAATTAATAAAATATTTTATATAAGAATAATCATCAACAAATCTTTTGTTTCTCAATTCTATTAAATGATATTGGATTATAGATTATGTATCTTCTCTTTATTTATTATTATGAATCAATGTGATCTAAAGTTTATGATAAATTAATATAAAGATTTTGGTGTAATTGAATATGAAGATTTTGGTATGGATGAGAGAAGCAAAAGAAACAGGTAAAATAATTTTGGAAAAAAAATCCGCATATTAGAAAATTAACGAATAAAATACGAGGAAGAAATTTGTGGAAAAAATAAAACATATATGTAGCGTTTTGTTATTAGTGGGTGAGTGTGAGTTGGTGGAAACCCAATAATAAAATTATTTTGGGAAGAAAAGAATGCATAGTGAAATTTTGACTTTCTAGAGAGAAGAAAAAAAATTTGATAAAATAAATTTTGGAAAGAAAAAAATTCTTGTATAGCGAAAAAAACTATTTTTTTTTTTATTAGAATACGATAAAGGATTCCATAAAAAATAAAAAATAAATGTAGCGTGTTTTTTTTTAGCGGTGAAAAATTGATTTTCAGAGTAAGATGTAAGGAATGATTAAAATATATATATAGCGTGTTTTAGCTAGTGGTGTGAGTGTGAGGTGACAGAACATATCAACAGGTGTTTTAGCTAGTGGTGTGAGTGTGAGGTGGCAGAACATATCAACAGGTGGGCTCTATAAGAAAATCCACCGGTGGGTTTCCATATCATTATATATATATATATATATATATATATACCATAACCGGAATTAAAAAAAAAAAAAAATACATTCATGTCGCCCAAGGGGCGACTTTAGGTATGAATGTACAGTATTATCCCCGCCATAGGTGAGATCACTATTCATAAAAAAAAAAAGGCGAGATCACTTTGGACCAAAAAAAAAAAAATTAGAAGTGGCCTCTGCGAGGGGCGACATTGAACAGATGGTGACAGATTTAAGTAAGCTCGTCTGTGGCACAGGCGAGTTCACTTAAACTGATAAATAGAAAAAAAGCGCACGTATAATATTAATTAAAGCGTGAACAGTATTGCATTTAATTAAATTTGCCAAGAATTCGGAGAAAATAAGGGGCAAATGTTCATACAGAAAATATGACGTCATATTAAATTATAAGTTCAACATTTTAGTGCGTCCCAAAAAAATAGGCGACTTATTTTTTATTTTTTATGACATTACATTAAATTTTATGTTCAAATTTTTAGTTCGTCCCACAAAATAAAACCGCTTACTATATTAATTACATCATTAATTGTTCATTTCCACGTTTGCCACTTATTAAAATATCTTAATAATTTTCACATCAATCAAATATTTAAACAATAAATAAAATATATGGGTGTACAAGGAAACCGAGTTAATATTTAATTTTTAATTATATTACAACCTCCGTTCTTTTTTTAGTGGTCATTCTAGGTTTTTGTATGAAAATTAAGGGACTCAAGGAGTTGACAAATCAATCATCAATTAATTTTCTTAAATTCCTTGATTTTTTTAATCATTTCTATATATTGTTAGCACTTTCCAAAACTATAGGGTTAATATTGTGAAAAAAGTGATAAAAAAAACTAGAATGACAACTATTTACAAACAAAACAAAAAAGCTAGAATGACTATTAAAAAAAAAAAGGGAGGTAGTAATTAACTACTCCCTCCATCCCAGGTAAAGTTGTCACTTTGACCGGGCACGGATGTTAAAAAAAAAAACAGTTCTTTGACTTTTTTAAAAGTTGTGATTGAGGGTTGAGATTTTGAAGGTGAGGATTGTGGGATTAATTTCCTTTTTTGAGGTGACAATTTTAGTTGGGATGGACCGAAAAGACAAGTAGACAGCTTTAAGTGGGATGGAGTAAGTATCATTTTTTAATCTTGTAAAAATAACTGTAAATCTATTTTTTGTGTTACGAAATCTATCTTTGTGGAACGAACGGAGATTTGGCTAATAAACGAAACATATTCGTCATTGTTTGTAAATGTGTTAAAAAGCTGAATTGTCTTAGCAAGTTTATTCATTGCTAAAAAGGAGAAAAGAGTAAAAGCAAATATTCCTATTTCTATGGAGTTAAAGCAAGAAAATTACTTCCTCCGTTTATAAATAAATATCATTTAAGAAAAAATATTTTTCATAAAAAAATATCAATCTAGCAAATTTTACTTATTTCTTCCAACACTGTCCTTAGCTAAATCTAAGAAAACTTCCATACACATCATATAATACTTCCTCCGTTCCATATTAATTTGACGTTTTAGGATAAAAGAGAAGAATTAAGGATGAAATATTTTGACTGATATTCCCTCAACAAAAGATTCACCAAATCAAAATAACTTTTATAGAATGAAAAGTAGAGATATTTTAGGATTCAGTCAAGAAGAAAATTAGTAGAATTTGTGAAAAATATGTAAAACGTCAATTAATTGAAAAAGGGAAAAACATCTTTAAACGTCAATTAATATGGATTGGAGGGAGTATTATATAAAAAATATATGGAGAAAAAGATGGAGGAATTTATGATAATAAAAGTTAATTGAGAGAAAAATAGAGAGGTATTGTTGTCAATTCCATAATCTCTTACATTTCACATGAAAATCTAAAATGACGATTATATTTGTAAACGGGGGAGTACAAAACAATATGTGCATCAACAAATATTTGTGGGTTTTTATTTGAAAGTCTTTTTTCCTCATTTTTACGAGTTCCTAAATTTTTTTATTTTCTTTTTTACGAGTTCCTAAATATATCACTACGAAAATGGCGTTCAGATACAACACAAAGTGAACTCAAATAATAATTTTTATCAAAATTTTATTATTTGAGATAACGAATCGTCATTAATTAATCGTCTCAATAACTTGATATCAAAAAATATTATTTGAGAAAAAAAAATCGTCTCAAGTACATTAAATATTTTTGTAACAACAATTATTTAGAAAATCTAAAAAAAAATTAATTGTATATTTATTTCTTCAACAATGGAGTGTAGTGCTATAAATTAAAATGTACCCAAGTCACCTATGCACCTTAGGGTATTTTTGTCATTTTAAATGTTGTACTGGGACCTATTATTGTCTTTTTAATAATTTGAATCCACCCAATTATTATTTTTTAATCATTTGAATCGAGGACCTCTGAAAAAGAGGATGTCCCGACGGAGGTGGACATGCCTGTTGGGGTCGACGGCGGGAAGGCTGTTGGAGGAGGCCTTACTCTCGTTCGACATGGTACGTCTATGTGAGGGGGTGAAGACGGATTGGTGTAAAACCGCAATATGTTGCGCAGAAGCAAATAGAAAAAAATGCCTGAAAAACTTGGCTAATGGAGGATTATTTTCGAAACAGACCGAGATAGAGTGTTGAACTTAGTTTTCATAAAGGTTTATTTGGGACTTGTAATAACTTATGGGGAAGAGGAGAGAATAATTTGATATTTCAGTCTTTTTTCTTTTTTTAAATTGTTCGAATTAAATGAACGTTTAGATCGAAATGGAATAAATCTAATAGTGAAAAATGAGGGTTGCATGGATGCAACAGTTGCGTAGAAGTTGGACTCCATAATATGACAATTTATAATTGGAATTTCCAATTTCTTCTGTTTGATTGCAAATATACTTAGGGCACGTTTACTTCCCTTTAATAGGCTTGATTGTACTAAATTATCACGTGGTGTTCCATGTTTATTACTCATATCACTGCAGACAATCTTATTCTCGAGCCCGACTATTTGGTTGATTATAATCCAGCCCAGGAGGGTGGGATTGAGATAACTCTCATTTAGTGATACAAATCAGCCATAGTTGAATTGCTAATGGCTCAATCAATCTAGGTACACCATGAATTGGTTTGTTCCAATCAGCCCAAAGGCCCACCTGATATCACTATCACGGCCCATGTGTGATATACCAAAAATTTTAGTAAACATGCCCATATTGTTTTCTTTTGATTCGTTTTGTTTCGTCTTGTATTTTATTAATATTTTTTTCTTATATTTGTCTTTGTGAGATTTTCTCGCGTCTTTTTGTGTCTTTTCATATTTTGGACGGCCTTCAATCTCCGATTTCTCATGAATCTTTCGACTTTAAAGATTGATGTGTGACAAGCGTTCGAGACAAAGTTTGATGGAGATTGATGATCTTTAATGTTTCAGAGTCAAAGGTAGTTGTTCGTGCTTTTTCCGTTTCATTGCTTATTGTGCATGAAGTCACGAGGCACGAATCAGGTCTTACTGCTATAGAGCTTCTTGTGGATGATATTTAGGGTATTGATGGATTATTTAATGTAATTGCTTATAGGCTTGCACGTTTTTTCTTTTCTTCAGCCAATCCAATTGTGTGCATAGACCCTGATTTTTCTTATTGGGTTGAGAGTCTTGTAATTGAGATTGATTAATGAAATTCTCGATTGCAAAAAATAATCTGACATATAATTTTTTATTGTAAAAATTAAGTTTTAGAACTCTGAAATCATAGCCCTGATGGGAGACGTGACACTTTGCTTCAAATAATTTTAATAATGACTTCCTCCGTCCCACTTAAATTTGCATACTTTTTTTTAGTTCGTCCCACTTAACTTTGCACACTCTTAAAAAAGAAATTTCTCTCACAATCTTCACCCTAAAAATCTCTACTCTCAATCTCCACCTTTGGAAAAGTCAAGGATTTCCCAAAATTTTTTTTTTTTTTAATTTCCGTGTTTGATCAACCGTGCAAAATCAGCTGGGACATAGGGAGTATTATTTATTTATTTAAAACAATTAGATCACTTTTTATTCCTTATTGATAAGATCTTATCAATTTTACCATATTTTTTCTCAAAACAATCACTAAATTTAGAATTCATGTCATTAAAATTTTCATGTCCAGATTTTTTTACGCCCAACTTAATTCATAAACAAACATACGCTAAACAATGGCCTAAGCTACATTTTCACAAAGATCAAAGCCTCGGACAGTGTTGTGTGCTACTGTCAAGACAAAAAAACAGCATATGTTCTCTGCTTTAATCTCTACTTAATCCTTTAACACTCAAACTTAGAATAATTAACAATAAGTGTAATAAAAAATTAGTTCGATCCGATACATAAGTTCAATCTGTTCGATATTTTAGATGGATTGATCCATATAAATATTGATCAACTTATCGTCAAGCTCCGTAGTCCCAATTCGATGCGCCAAAAATTCCACGGACCGATAAAAAAATATTCATATATTAATAGGGTTATGTGATCGGTTGATCCAATATATTATACTCCCTCCGTCCCAATTATATAAGTAGATGAGGTTTCTTACACACTAGTTGCACGGATCTATTCGGATCATGGAAAAAAATGTAATACTCCCTCCTACCTTATCTTGCACACTTTTTTAAACGGTCGTCTCACCTTATCTTGCACAACCTAAAAAATGAAAGTTATAATATAATATCCACCCTTAAAATCGTCACACTCAATCTTCATTCTCAATCCACCTTTGAAAAGTCAACAAACAACAAAAAAACAATTTTTCTTAATATCCGTGTCGGCCTCCCCTGTGCAAGATAAGCCGGGACGGAGGGAGTAGTATTTATGTTTAAAAATATTATATATTTTGGTTAAATATATCATGCCGAAAAAATATTAATGTTTTGCTCAAAGGTATCCCTTGTTCAAAACAAGTAATACATATAACCATAAATCGAGATACTCACCCTGAATTGACACGTGCAACTAGAGTATGTGAGACGTTGTATATAGGCAATACATATTTTTTTTTTTAATGTTCCACATATATAGTCTAGTTTCCATATATAGTAGCATTTATTTAACTCATTTACTAATATACACTAATCATGTGAACATTAAATAATATATTAAACGATATAGTACTCATTAATATATTTATCCAATGTTGCTATAATCGAACAAGCAGTCAAACCGATCTTACCATCGGTGGTTCAACTTGTCGGGCCGATTGGATCCGTGGTCGAACCAAAAAATAAGTTGTCGCCCATTTATTATTTTTTCTGATGTAACTATACACATTAACATCCATAAACAATAAATACCTAGATAAAAAATTATCAACTAAACTTAAATTTTCAAATAAAGATATATAACTTAATAATCTATTTAGGAATATGAATGTCTTTAAAAAAATTTAATAATTTATAATTCAATAGAAAATCTATAAGTGAATAAACAAAAAAATAATAGTAAAAACTAAAAAAGGAAAAAAACGAAAAAGGTAATAATCAATTTTTCTCGGTTTTCCGATTTTTTCCAATTCAATTAGATTTTTACGGAACGAACAAAAAACGATTCTATAAAATATTCAGGATCGATTCGAGCGCTAGTTCCTGATTTAGTTGGTTGAATCAGCCATTCTAATCCGATTTTAACAATATTTTTTTTTTAATAACTTTTCTTAATTCTTGTGTAAATGAATAGACTGAACTGGGTCGGATCGGGTCGAATTACCATCTCTACCAACTGTTTCTGACAACCTTGGTTATTAAAGTTAAAAGGTTCTAAACCACTGCTTTGCAGATTTAAATACTCAAAACCAACTTTAACACAGCCCCCCTCTCTCTTCTTTGTCACCTCATGCTTCCTCTCATTTATTACCATGGAAAGTACAGCCATATAAAAAGGGGAGAATGTTGAGCTTACACTCCACATTTCCTTGAAATCCACCGTTGTTTTGGTCGTTTGTTGAGTAAAAACGGAAATGGCAAAGAATCTCCTCATTCTTCTTGTAATTCTCCTGATTTTTCTCACTGGATGTTCATCAGTTTCTGCATCGCCTGCTGTCAGTAAGTAAACACACAATTCTACGCTCAATTTTAGTTGATTTTGTTTAAATTGATTTGTGATTTCTCCTACATTTGCAGAAATTGTTAGCGGCGTTGTGTCAAAAGTTGTTTCCACCATTTTCAAGCGGCTGTGGTCGCTCAAATCCACCACTAAAACTGGTAATAATCACTCCACATTTCTCTGTTTGTGTGTGTGTTTTGAAAAATTGAAGATGAAATGGTTGATTGGGGTGTGGTGATTTCAGCGATTCCGAGCCGTTCGATGATGAAATTTGAAGGAGGGTACAGCGTTGAAACGGTGTTTGATGGAAGTAAGCTTGGGATTGAGCCTTACTCAGTAGAGATCTCACCAGATGGAGAGGTTTTGATTTTAGACTCTCACAATAGCAATATTTACAAGATCCCCTCTCCTTTGTCTCGATGTGAGTTTCTCTTTTTTTTTTTTTTTTCATTATTATTATTCTTTTTAAAAATATTTATTATTGAAATCCCATAATCTAGAAGATGTTAGACAGTAGTCCTGCGGAAAACTGAGGTCTAGCGCATAATCAGGACTTAAACGGAGTTGAACGGTCTAGGAGGGATTAAGCGGAGAGGCTCGGGGAGAAAAATGTCGGCGGAGTATATGGGGAGTTTTTGATAGAGCTTAATATTACTAGAAAATGCTGCAGAAATCTTACCATTATAAAAAAACACAAAGATAATCATGATTAAAATCTCGTCTGAATATCAATGTTTTAAAAGACGCTAAGTACTAGTCTGACGGCAGACTGGGTACAGCACTTAATCTGGGTTTAGGTGGAGTTAAGTGGGTCTAGGAGGATTAAACGAGGAAAAAATGTAGGTGGCTAATGACAGTCTAGCGCCTAGTTGGAGGTAGAACAGGGACTTTTACAATAGAGCTTAAATTACTAGAAAATGTTGCACAAATTCAATCAGCTCATTGCAATGAAGTTGTCATCTTTGATGATTCTGACTAGGAAAACCAAGAAGCCTCTTGCATTGACTTGAAACTCGATTATTTTTCTATTGTATTTGCAATAAAGTTGTCATCTTTGATGATTATGTCTGAATCTGAAACATCAAGAAGCCTGTTACAAGTTCTTGGACTAAAATATTTTTATTGAATTCCTTTCTTGGAGATTACTCTTGAAATATGAATTTTATATCCTACTTTATTCTTTGTGCTCCATGTTTTGCTTTTGCATAGAAGAAGATACTTTTTACATCTTTTTCTTTGGATTTGATTCTTTCTTTTTGAAAGTTTGTTAGTTTCTGTACTTTTCTTCTATACCGACTCCCGAGTTATTTAAACTCCATTACTTTTATTCTCTTTTATTAGATTCATTCTATAGTTTATATCTGACTTCTCTTATCCTAAACTAACTTTGCATCTAATACTGCTTAATTTTGTGTAGTTTCATGGTTCGATTTTGAGTCTAATTCCCATTGTTTGTAAAATAAGTTATTCATTTACCGCTTTTGTGTGTGATCACGATTCAAGAACCCAAATGTATATTCGTTTCCCTAAGAAACAAAAATGAAATGTATAAGCCAATGGACTTCACTCTAGTTGTTGGATATCATTCAACGATGTCTAGTGGCACTTGAACACAATATCTCATTTAGACGTCCTTCGATGGGGTTATTTCTTCCTATGCTGATGATTGAGAATTGTGCTATGTATGTCCAACTCTGCTCCAATTTCTCTGTACAATGTTCTTAATAAGGTTTAGTTATTTGGGCTGAGTATATAAAGGGAAAATGAAATGCTTTTGTTTTTTTAAAGTTGTATCATCATTTTGTATATTGGATTGTCACACTTTTTCATATATGAATGTCTATTGACAGATAGTAGACCTAAGCTGCTGGCTGGATCAGCCGAAGGGTACTCGGGGCATGTCGATGGGAAGCTAAGACAAGCAAGAATGAACCATCCAAAAGGGCTTACTATGGATGATAGTGGCAATATTTATGTTGCTGATACTTTGAATGGTGCAATCAGGAAAATCAGTGATACTGGTAAGACAAACGAAACTTACCATTACCCTTATTTCCCTTTTTCTCCGTTCTTTGTTTTTTTCTCTGGAAAACCGAAAAAAAAAACTGTTTTGTTCTTTCTGAAGGAGTCGTGACGATTGCGGGTGGAAAATTGGGCCGAGGAGGTGGACACATTGACGGCCCAAGTGAAGATGCGAAGTTTTCGGATGATTTTGACGTGGTATACATTGGAAGTAGCTGCTCTCTTTTGGTCATAGACAGAGGCAACCAAGCGATTCGGGAAATCCAACTCCATGAAGATGATTGTTCCCACCAAGATGACAACAATCTACATTTAGGTAAAGATTAAGTTTGTCCCATTCAATGCTTTGATTCGATAGTAGTCCAATGTGGTAACACTTGCTTTAATATTATTTCAGGAATAGCGGTCCTTGCTGCTGCTTGTTTCTTCGGTTATATGCTGGCTTTGTTACAACGCAGGATTTCGACCATGCTTTCATATGACAATGTAAGTACAAATTATGTAATTCGATATGAAACGCTCTAAATATCAAATGTTTGGTGCTTTCCATTCTCAAACGGGGTCTAAAACCGTGCTTCATCTCCTATTCTAGCCATTGGATTGTTGCAATAGTGGGTGTTAAGTATGATCTTCCAGATAACGGTTGGAACAGGAAATAAACACATATTTGGAACAAAGGATCAGGTTGATTCGGTCGATTCTAATAAACTTTCTTTTATAATATTAAGGAACCAAGGAATTACGTAAAGAGCATGCCGCCTGCACCGTATCAGAGGCCACCATCTAAATCCGTCTTGCCTCCCCTGATTCCACCCGAAGACGAATACGAAAAACAAGAAAGCTTATTTAGTTCAATTGGGAAGCTTTTCGTCTACACGGGCTCATCCATAACCGAAATCTTCGGTGGATTATTCTCCGGTTTCCGTAAAAAACCCTCCCACAACCACATGCAGCAGCAGCCCCTCCACTACAGACACAGCAACGGTTGGCCTGTGCAAGAAAGTTTTGTAATCCCCCACGAAGACGAGCCGCCTCCACTTGACACGAGGGACCCCACGCCAAGAAAAGGCTACCCTTCCATGACGAAAGAAATGGAGAAAACAAGGCAATACAAACAGAGCCGATCGTACTATAACGAATGGAACGGAGAGTATCACCAGCAACCGCAGCGCCAGCTGCAACACCACCAATATCATCAGAAACACCAACCGACGAGCGCGGAGACTTACTACGAGCCACAGAACGGAGAAACGAATGAGATCGTGTTTGGGGCCGTGCAAGAGCAGGATGGGCGGCGTGAGGCAGTGGTGATAAAGGCGGTCGATTATAGCGATCCGAGTTACAATAGTAGTAACAATGTTAGGTCTAGGTATAACTACATGAACATGAGCTACTCTTCTTATGGATATTAGTCAGAGTAATCTTGTTATGTTTGTATGATCTTTTGATAATGTTAAAGATGTATAGATGAAGTAGTTAGTGTGATGATATGTTGTCGGATGAAGAAGTGCTTTTGGGTGTTTAGCTTTGCTTTGTTCAAGGAGATTGTCTTGTCCTAAAAGGTAACTGCTTTTTGTCTTTTTCTGTCAATTCTTCTGATTGATTGGAAAAGATGTTTTGTGAAGCTATAGGCGTGAGTGAGTTATGACAGTTGAGTAATGAGTTCTCTGACATGCAGCCAGGTGTGTTTCAGGGCTCAATGTCTGGGTTTGGGTAAACGGGTCGGCTAGACGTGTACAAACGGTTCCAACTGTGGTTTTGGACTGGCAGTTAAAAACCGTCCAAACCGGCATTTAAGACCGTCCCCGCTCAAGTTGAAATCGAACCGTGTATATCACGGTTTAGTTTGAGGCCGCCTATAAACTGGCGGTTCGGTTTTCATCGCTTTATTTTTAAAATTATGTTTAGAAAATAAATTACAAATACAATTAACATAAAGTTTTGGACAAATTTATTAGAATAAATCATCGTTACAAACAATTGATCATGATTGTTGATTTAAAAAAAAATAGCGTGCGAACCGTCGTTTCCACTGAACTTGTCGGTTCCGATTTTGAACTGCCGTATAGTCACAACAACAAACATATCTTGATCGTCGAATTTAAACAGCTACTTAATTTGGGCCGTGCATGTGTCATGTTTAAAAATATTAATTATTATTATTCGTAAATCGACAGTTCAATCACCGATTTATGATTTGGGGATATTTCAAACAAAAGACGAATGGAACTGTAACCAGGTCAACGACTTTCAAACCATTGACTCCTTATTTGAACCGTCACAGTTCACATTTCGGCAAACCATTTAGCCACAGGCCTTCCAAATTGCTTACCCTGCCCAAAATTTTAGGCCCGATTCACTCGATTAATTGCGTGAAGAGGCACAGGCCGGCTAGAGAAATTAATTCGTCGATGGAATTGGACTCACCTGTCATTTTAACTCAATGAAATTTTAGGTCAGCTAACTTCAACTGATATATAATATTGATTCAATAGGCTAGGGTCGAGCAGGGCACTCTGAAGTATCACTTCTACACACACGTGTGTGTGAATATATGCAAATGTGTGGTGTAAATCTCCCGTGCATGGTGCGTCGAGTGTAAAGTGGAGACAATCTAATGTCTATCAAATCTGCTTGAATGTTAAACCACACTGCTTAAAGTGGATCATTTGTTATGAAACACCATAATATGTTGTGCTTCAAAACGATGTAGTTTTTACTTTCTGCTAAATACTTTTGTTCTGGAACGTATCACCAACATATTGTAGTGTCTATATATGTTGATTACTATATGTTGATTTATAAATATCGTTCTCTATACTTTTATGTTTGTTTGGAATTAATTCATTCGATTTCACTTATGTAAAATGGTTACTTATAATTGAAATTGAAATAACTATGAACTTGATAGTTCTTTTCGGGTGAATTTAGGGAAGGCGTGGAGCGACAGTAGCCCTCTTCGACTTCTAGGGAAAGTGTTACATTTAATTTTATCTAATACTTTTTATTTGTACTACAATATATAAGAGTTCGTTCCCTTACTTTCTTAAAGTTCGTTCCTTAATTATAAAATTCCGTCTTAATATTTTATAACATTGTTGAAAGAAATGAAACCCTATCTTATCTATAACCTTGGAACAATGCTCATTACAATAAATACCATGTCTAATTATAGGACCACAACTATATCTTCATCTTCACTCCTAGCCATTGCTCAAAATTTGCTAATGGCACGTTCACCAATACTCTTTCTTTTGTCCAAAAAATACTCGATTGTTGTTCCGTCACTATAAGAAAAATGGTATTTTGAGACCATAAAAATAGTAGTCTCAAATAAAGAGTATTTGTCACAACTTAAATGAACTGGTCCCAAATAAAGGGTATTTGTCATAACTTATGAGTACTTGTCACAACTTTATTGTCGTCTCAATAACTCGAACGCAAATAATATATTTGTGACCACAAAAGTAGTTTAAAATGCGTCTTAAATATTTTTTGCAACAACTAGTTGTCTCTAAAAATATTCTTAAAATGGTCTCAAATAATTTGTAGAGAGATATGTGACAATAAGTGACCACAATTATGGTGTCACAATTGTTATACAAAAATACCTCTTTTGTTGCAGTGCGTCTAGTGTAAATTTAATTATGGTTTTGGGATCTAGATTCATTCCTCACTTCTAATTAGTAATGAGAAAAATTGAATTGGAATTAAAGTATCGATTCGAATTGAGTGATTCAGTTCGGTATGGTCCGTTTTGAATGGGTAATTGGTTTGGTTTGGTTAAAAAACTAGAATCGATTTATAATTCGATTCGACTCGTTTCTTGTCCCAAAAAGGTTCGGTTGGCTGAACCGAACAAAATAATCTTTCAGTGATTTATATAGTGTACATTATTCGTTTTGATTGAATTAATATATTCGCATTATAACATACATGATAATTAAAAAGAATGTATGCCTATGATTTGATCTCTGATTTAATGTGTCAATTTTGGAGAAGAATCGTAATGGAAATTACCGATAATTGCTATAAAAATTAATAAAATGGTATGAAAAAAATATAACCACCAACCGAGAACAGAACCAAACCAAATCGAAAAAAATTGCTTCGGATAGGTTAAGTTAAGAAAGTGTGTTCCATTCTATTTAACTTCGAAATATTTCTTCGAAATACAAAAAATGTTTGGTTTCCGATTTTCCTCGGTTTAGTTTGGTTTTCGACCGAATCAACCAGACGCGAACGACCATCCCCAATATTTTAATGTACCTCAAGAAAGAAGTTATAGTTTAGATATTTCCTTTATGCATTACATTCTATAGATAATTTGTAAGATTAAGAATGAAAAAATGTCCAAATTTAAGTTTTAAAATTATAGGCAGGCGTAAGTGGCTACTCTTGTTGAGAATGGAGCCCAAAAACGCGTCCAGGAGCAACTCGGCCGAGGCGGGAGGCCGCGGCCGAGGCAAGATTGACGGAACAGGGGAGTTTGTGCCGAGAGAGCAACTCGGCCGAGGCAGGAGGCCTCGGCCGAGGCGAGGAGGCAACTCGACCGAGGCAGGTGGCCTCGACCGAGTCCCGGAATCTGTACGCGAAGGAGGTTGGCACTGAGAAAGTGCCGCGGCCGAGGCGAAAAGAGGCATCGGCCGAGGCGAGTCTAGCGGCAGTTTTCTTGGGCCTCAAGTCAGGATCAGATTTTGAGGCCCAAGGTGTTATTATAAATAAGGGTTTCCTTCATGGCTTATTGTAACTCGAAAATTCATCACTTTAGTAAATATCCTGGCTTGGTATCGCCCCCAGACGTAGTTACACATCGTAACGAACTGGGTAATCAAATTGTTGTCGTATTGTTTGCTATTTTATCGCTTTCTTTATCCGTTTATCTAGTCGTGTCGTGGTTGTGGGTGGGATAAATTCCTAACAACTGGTATCAAGAGCATCAGGATAGTTTCCTGGGAGGATTCACGATGAACGACGGAAAGATTACGGTGGAGAGATTCGATGGGACTGATTACGGATTCTGGAAGATGCAAATTGAAGATTACCTATACGGTAAGGATTTGCACCAGCCCCTCAAGGAGAAGCCCGAGAAGATGTCTGCGGAGGAGTGGGAGTTATTGGACAGGAAAACGATGAGCGCGGTGCGTCTGTCGCTGTCCAAGGAAGTGGCTTACCATACCACAGGCGCGAAGTCTACACGGGAGATGCTGAAAACCTTGGAGGAGATGTATCAAAAGCCATCGACGGCAAACAAGGTTCATCTGATTAGACGGTTGTTTAATCTGAGGATGACGGAGGGAACACCAGTACAGCAACACTTGAATGAGTTCAACATGTTGACCTCACAGTTGGACTCGGTGGATATAAAGTTTGATGATGAGATTCGGGCCCTAATAATGCTATCTTCTCTGCCAGACAGTTGGGCCGGTACAGTGACAGCCGTTAGCGCCACAGACGCTAAGCTGAAGTTTGACAGGGTGAGGGACTTGATGATCGGGGAGGAGATTCGGAGAAACGAATCAGGATCAGGATCGTCCTTAGGGTCAGCACTGAATACCGAGAACAGAGGCAGACAGAAGGGAAGGCAGTCTAGGGGGAGGTCAAAATCCAGAGGGAAGAGTCAGACGAAGAAGTGCTGGAATTGTGACGAGGTGGGTCACTTCAAATACCAGTGCAAGGCGCCGAAGAAGAACAAGGGGGATCAGGCAGACAGGAAGACAGCGAATGCAGCCACGGAAGAGGATGATGGCGATGCATTGGTCTTGAGCGTGTGCAGTCCCATGGAGTCTTGGGTCTTGGATTCCGGCGCATCATTCCATTCATGCGGTAACTTTAGTATAATGCAAAATTATGTTTCTGGCGATTTTGGACAGGTGTATCTGGCAGATGATGAACCCTTGAAAATCGTGGGTAAGGGAAACGTAAAGGTTGAGACATCAAATGGCTCAAAACTAATGTTGAATGGAGTGAGACACATCCCTGGATTAAAGAGGAACTTGCTTTCAGTTGGACAGCTTGACAAGGAAGGTTACGTAGTAACGTTTGGCTGCAGCAACTGGAAGATTACCAAGGGAGCTATGGTAGTAGCTCGTGGTAAGAAGGAAGGAACGCTGTACATGACCAGTAACTCGCAGGATTCCCTTGATCTTGCGAGTGGTAATGGTGATGTAGATTTGTGGCACTGCCGGCTGGGCCACATGAGCGAGAAAGGGATGAAGGTCATGAGTTCGAAGGGTAAACTGCCTGGTTTACAAACCGTGGAGGTTGGTATGTGTGAAGATTGTGTCCTCGGGAAACAAAGGCGAGTGAGTTTCTCGAGGAGTGGCAGAGCCCTGAAGAAGGAGAAGCTAGAGTTGGTCCATAGCGATCTATGGGGACCAGCTCCGGTGGCGTCCATTGGAGGATCGATGTACTACATGACGTTCATCGACGATTCAACCCGCAAGGTATGGATTTATTTTCTGAAAAATAAGTCTAATGCATTTGATGTTTTCAAAAGGTGGAAGGCCTTGGTTGAGACGGAGACGGGGTTGAAGGTGAAGTGCCTGCGTTCCGACAATGGCGGCGAATATGAACTCAAGGAGTTCAAGGAGTATTGTGCTGAGCATGGGATTCGTACAGAGAGGACTGTACGTGGAACACCCCAGCAAAATGGTGTGGCCGAGAGGATGAACAGAACTCTAAATGAACGGGCGAGATGCATGAGACTGAAGAGCGGACTGCCTCAGTCGTTTTGGGCGGATGCAGTGAGCACAGCTGCATTCCTGATCAACCGAGGTCCATCGGTTCCCTTGGATAACCGGATACCCGAGGAGGAGTGGACTGGAAAGGAGGTAAATCTATCTTACTTACGTATTTTCGGTTGTGTTGCTTACGCTCTTTTGGATTCTATTGGGAGAAATAAGCTAGATGCCAAGTCCGTGAAGTGTACGTTTGTTGGGTATGACGGCGATGAGTTCGGCTATAGGCTATGGGATGAGCAAAGCCGAAAAGTAATTCGCAGCCGAGATGTTATATTCAATGAATAGGTTATGTACAAGGATAGAATGAAGGATTTGGGCGTTGATAGTGGAAAGCTCCACACTGTCGAGTTACCCGATCTAGACTCGAGTGGGAGCAAAGGGAGTCCGGTCAATGAGGAGGTTCATGATGACGAACCAAGAACACCACCACCACCTCAAAGACCAGTTAGAGATCAAAGGCCACCAGATAAGTATTCGCCCTCTAACTTTTACTTATTGTTGACTGATGGTGGTGAACCTGAGAGCTTTGCAGAGGCAAAGCAGGTTGGTGATAAACGAAGATGGATGGCTGCCATGGAAGATGAAATGGCATCACTTCGTGTGAATGGCACTTGGGAACTGTCTGAGCTTCCCAAGGGCAAGAAGGCGTTGCACAGCAAGTGGGTCTACCGAATCAAGAATGAGGCCGATGGTAGCAAACGCTACAAAGCAAGGTTAGTCGTGAAAGGGTTCGAGCAACGGTATGGTATTGACTATACAGATGTGTTCACTCCTGTTGTGAAGTTGACAACGATTCGCATGGTGTTGAGCATGGTGGTTGCGGAGAATCTACTGTTGCATCAGATGGATGTGAAGACGGCTTTCCTTCATGGTGATTTGGCGGAGGAGTTGTACATGGTACAGCCGGAGGGGTTCGTAGTAGACGGAAAGGAAAGCCTTGTGTGCAAATTGAAGAAGAGCTTGTATGGGTTGAAGCAAGCTCCGAAGCAGTGGTACATGAAGTTCGACAATTTCATGTTGGAGATTGGATACCATAGATGCCATGCTGATCATTGCTGTTACTACAAAAGGTTTGACAATAGCTATCTCATCCTATTATTATACGTTGACGATATGTTGATTGTAGGAGCCAATCCAAGGGAGTTGGAAAGGCTGAAGAAGCAGTTGTCTGAGAGGTTCTCCATGAAAGACCTTGGAGAAGCGAAGCAGATTTTGGGTATGAGGATCGAGAGAAAGGCGGCAAATTTGTTATATCTTTCACAGGTGGACTACATCCAAAAGGTCCTAGAAAGATTTAACATGGAGGGTTCGAAGCCGGTCAATGTTCCCTTGAGGGGACACTTTAAGCTGTCGAAGAAGGAGTTGCCGAGTACCAAGGAGGAGCGTACTCAAATGATGGATGTGCCATATGCATCGGCAATTGGGAGTATCATGTACGCCATGGTTTGTACTCGTCCGGATATTGCGCATGCAGTGGGAGTAGTGAGCCGGTTCATGGGTGATCCGGGCAAACAGCATTGGGAAGCGGTGAAGTGGATTCTAAGGTACTTGCGAGGTACCACAAGTAAAGCTTTGTGCTTTAATGGAAGAAATTCTGAGTTAGTTGGCTACGTTGATGCGGACCTAGCATCAAACGATCTTGATGGAAGAAAGAGTACGACCGGGTATGTGTTTACTTATGGTGGTACGGCAATTTCTTGGACATCTAAGTTGCAAAAGGTGGTTGCACTGTCCACCACGGAGGCGGAGTACGTTGCCGTGACGGAGGCAAGTAAGGAGATGGTGTGGTTGCAAAGGTTCTTGGGCGAACTTGGAAAGGAGCACGGAAATAGTGTACTCTACAGTGATAGTCAGAGTGCAATCTTCTTGGCGAGCAATCCGGCATTTCATTCAAGAACTAAGCACGTTGAATTGAAGTATCATTTCATCCGCCACTTACTTGAGAAGAAAGCCTTGCGACTTGAGAAAATTCTCGGGAGTGAGAACCCAGCTGACATGTTTACTAAGGTTGTAACCTTAGAGAAATTGAAGTTGTGCATAACTTCAATTGGCCTCGAAACGTGAAGAAGAGGAGATGGTGATACCAAGTAAGAAACGGGAAGGAAGAAAAGAGGAGGAAATTTGCTTTGAAGGTATTTTGGTCTCCAAGTGGGAGATTGTTGAGAATGGAGCCCAAAAACGCGTCCAGGAGCAACTCGGCCGAGGCGGGAGGCCGCGGCCGAGGCAAGATTGACGGAACAGGGGAGTTTGTGCCGAGAGAGCAACTCGGCCGAGGCAGGAGGCCTCGGCCGAGGCGAGGAGGCAACTCGACTGAGGCAGGTGGCCTCGACCGAGTCCCGGAATCTGTACGCGAAGGAGGTTGGCACTGAGAAAGTGCCGCGGCCGAGGCGAAAAGAGGCCTCGGCCGAGGCGAGTCTAGCGGCAGTTTTCTTGGGCCTCAAGTCAGGATCAGATTTTGAGGCCCAAGGTGTTATTATAAATAAGGGTTTCCTTCATGGCTTATTGTAACTCGAAAATTCATCACTTTAGTAAATATCCTGGCTTGGTATCGCCCCCAGACGTAGTTACACATCGTAACGAACTGGGTAATCAAATTGTTGTCGTATTGTTTGCTATTTTATCGCTTTCTTTATCCGTTTATCTAGTCGTGTCGTGGTTGTGGGTGGGATAAATTCCTAACAACTCTTACTTCTGAACTTGCCCTACTTGATTAATTATTTACTATTATGAATTTCTATTGATTAATATTTTAAATCGATTTCTAAATATTTGAAAAGTAGAACATTTTAAATAAATAGTACCTCCGTTTTCTTTAGATGTCATTTTATGTTTGGATAAAAAAATTAAGGAATATGAGGAATGAAAAATAAATTAGATATCGTAGGTTAGATAATTTGAATTTTTTTAAGGATAATTATAGGGTTAGTATTGAAAAAAAAACTAGTTATAAATAAAACACAAAAGCTAAAGTGACATCTAAAAAATGAAGACAGTATATTTTCTGATGTTTTAATTATAAATTTCTATATGTTACTCCCTCCATTCATATATATTTGTTGATTTAATTTTTCACAAAGATTAAGAAATTTACTAAAAAAGGACAAATAATTAAATCAATTTCTTAATATGCTCATATCTAATGAGTATCATACGATCTAATATGATATTTAATATAGGTAAAATGTATCCACATATAAATTTTCTTAAAGAGTGAGTCTTGTATGTAACGATCTCACGTGTGACGGAATATACTGTTACAAGAAAAATTGATATTTTTACAGGAAAAAAATGATACTTTTACACATATAAATAATACTTTTGCTGCAGTGATACTTTTTTTTTGTTCAGAAAAAATGATACTTTTACAGATAAACATGTTACTTTTACTACAAAAAATACTTCTTTTTCCGTCACATCGTGTGACGTCTCATATTAATTTTTGCCTTAAATTGGATTGTGCAACAAAATAAGATAGGCTTTTAGTGGATTAACAAGCCCAACACAATTGGGTTAGTTTGGGGCCTACTGAATTCAATCTTGTAGGCCCAAATCGGAAAATTGTACTATGATGGGCTTCAGCAAATTTTATTGGGCCGGCCCAGAAAAAACAAGATTTGTTTCCTTTATGACAACGTAATACATCAAAATCAAAAGTTCCACATGAAAGTGATTTATGAACTGATATTTGATGCTTCTAACTTATTTTATACTCCCTTCGTCCCAGTTAACTTGTCACACTTTTCATTTAATTTTTTCCATACCCATAAATGACAATTAAAGACAACAATCTCCACCTTTAAAAATGTCAAAGATTCCACAAAATCTGTTTTTCCTTAACATTCGTGCCCGATCAACTGTGAGAAGTTAACTGGGACGGAGGGAGTATTTATTTTATCTTAATGATATAAATACAAAATACAGAAATGCATGATGCTTTTATTTTCTTGCAAGCATGGTCCGTTCCTCTACAAGCTACAAATTCCTCAAGTATCAATAATTCAATATTGTGGCAACCTATAAATAAATAAATAAAAACAATCACATCATCCAAAAAGATAATTAATAAAATAATATCAATTATATACATTTCTCAAAGAATATTCAGATAGGTCAAATTTCGCAAGTACATATTAAATAAAAAAATCGTGCAATTTCCTGAACTGTGTGCTACTTCTCAAAAAAAATATAAAAAATATGTTAATCATGCGATCCAGTAATACGTGAATGTCCTTCTCCTGGACTCGGCCCTGAATTCTTGACACTAGCGATGAATTCGTGATAGTGATGACCCTTGACTACTTGTAGATGTCGAGAAGAAGGAGGAGGAGGAGTTTGTTCGTGACGCCTAGAAATAGGGCGCGGTCGAACCGAAACGAAAATCAAGAATAGAATTAGGAGAGATAGATGAATTTTTGGATGGGTGGCCATGAATGTATAGATTAGTGTATAATTGAGAATGTGTTTCTCTTTTATAGGAGATGCAAAATGTGTTGGTTTATGAGGATGTGCAAAAGTTGTAAAATGTTGGTTTATTTATATAGTGTGAAGGGTTGATATATATACATATATATATATATATGTTTCTTTGACTTGGAAAATAATCAAACTAAAAGAGTATTTGATTCAAACACGTTTTAGGTGTTAGTGTGTGTGTGCATGAGAAATCATGCAATTCAAAATTGTGGAAAAAAGAATTAGATAGGGACACTTTTATTATTTTTTACTCCATCCGTTTTATAATAAGATTCGGGTTTGAAAATTTACGACTTTTTATTTTTAGTTAATTATTGAAGATATAATTTTTCGAAATTTCAGAAATATACACTCACTCGACTTAATTTAATTTTTTAGTTGACTTATCCAATAATATCTAACATGTTTTTACTTGAACCAGTTGATTTTTGAAACACGACTCTTATTTTAGGAAAAAAAAAATATACAGTAATGAGGCGTTGATTTTGGAACGCGACTCTTATTTTAGGATAATATTTTGATACAGAACTCTTTTTATGGAAGAGAGGAAGTAAAAGTTAGATCATTTTGATAAAACACATATACATCACAAAGACACCTCACGTCATTTAACAAAGTCAGTGGTGATTTTGATAGACGTGAAATGATACATGTATCACACACATTATAAGCTAGCGATGTAGGATTCAAGAATAGCGTATGAAACATCGCAAACGCAGCACCACACTATCCACGTCACTCTTTAATACTCTCTCCGTCCCGAATGAACTTGCACACTTTCCGTTTTTGTCCGTCCCAAGTAAACTTTCACACCCTTAAAATGAAAAGTTATAACACAATCTTCACCCTCAATAAACCTTTAAAAATCAACAAAATCCCAAAAAGCAATTTTTCTCTTAATATGTGCGCCGACCCCTGTGCAAGTTCATTGGGAGGAAGGAGTATTATTTTTCTTAAAAAAAGTTAGATCTTTTAAGAAAAATATTCGTCAAATATTATTGTAATATATATATATATATATATATATATATATATATATATATATATATATATATATATATATATATATAGCATGGATAAAAAATTCCAAAAATGAGTAAAATATCAGAAAGAAACAAAACCCTAGTCTGAAATTTTGTGCCGAGGAAAAAAAGTAATGCAACCATACAGAATTGACTAAATTCAGTCTAATATTTACATTTTCAAGGTTCTGATAATTTCACAATGTGCACATTTTTCTCAGGTGAGACCATCCATTTTATATTCATCTGGTTATTACTCGGATATTTCGTTGATTTACACACGTTATTGTTAGAAAATCGAGGCGGGTGTGAGTACAGTATTTTTAAAACAGATTCGTTCCTTTTCATATAGTGTTCAGAGGTTCATGGACGTTTATTTTCCAAGATACAACGATTAACAAAAACAGAAACTCTAGCACAGAACTTCTACTAAACTAATGCCTAGTATGTACCACCAACGCTGGCGGGCCAAGGAATGTCATAGGAAGCTAGCATAGAAGAAAAATGTAGCAAAGTGCTAGAAGAATTTTCGGTGTCTAAAATTGGGTCTAGTTGTTGCGGTGTCCACTTAATGACCCACTATTTTTAAAGTTAATTACCCTGACTCCAGAAATTACAAGGCAGCAAAAATTGGCTTGCACGGCCTCCGACCCACTACTTCTGAAGCTAATGAAACTAACTCCAGAAGTTACAAGTCAGGAGTGAAATTCAATATATATATTTGCCAACTTTCTTCAATATTTTTTATGTGGGATAAAATCTCAAATTTAGTCCAATACTCCACTTTGAGGCTTTAATGTCACATTCACCCAATTATCGATTTGGACAAATGATATATCCTCTTGAACCTTTTTCGTAGGAGAAATCGGTGCTACGTCAAACTTCAACTTTTCCTTACCGGATCCCACTTAAAAATTTGCCCAAAACCATGTAGCCGAAATGGCCTTTTTCCATTGTTATTTTTTAATTAATATATAATGTCACTAAATATATATGACTGTCTTGCCGTTATTTTAAAATATTGGGCAGAATACCATACAGTACAGTAATTCGGATCTTGTATTGCATCCTATTGCAATATCCCCATACATGATGATAATTATTGATAATATATATGTTATATACATGTTATGCATTAATATTATAGAACTTGTACTAAATGTAATTAGAAGATTCGTCTCGAACTACATTTTCCTGAACTGAATTATCTATTTCAAATGATTCTTTTTTTTTTATTCCAACTATTTTAATACACACTAAGGGTGTAAAATGAGATAATAATGACATCATAAATAAGTAGAAGATTTAATTTGCATATTTCCAATTTATTTGTTACTAGAATTGCGAGAAACAATTTATTTAATTCCTCCTATCCAGTTTAATTTCACCTAAATCCCGATTAAGCGTTATATTCTATTCTGCCGCTCAGCTAACGCTTAGTATATTAAAACAAGGTTCCAAATGAATCTGTCGTTCTCATCCCATAAACCGTTGAAAGCATTCCAATCAACTATTAGAGAAATTTAAATCCTATCTCAAGAAAAATGTGGCAAAATTTACATTAGAATATACTACCTCCTTTCCAACTTAACCTGTTTACTTATCATTTTGGTTTGTCCAACCTTAACCTATTAGTCCCATAAATGACAAATTTCTCTCACAATCTCCACCTTCAAAATCTTAATTCTCAATCTCCAACTTTAAAAAAGTCAAAGATTCCACAAAATTTATTTTTTCTTAAGCTCCGTACCCAATCAACCTAGACAGGTTAAGTCGGGACGGAGAGAGTAGTAATTAATAAGAGATAAAGAGGAGAAAAAGTTGCAAGATTTTACCTAATGTTGCCGAATTCAAAATTTTAAATTCTACGTTCAAACCATGGACAAAATAATTTATTACCAATTTGATCTCACAGGATAATTTTTTTCTTTTCCTTGCAAAGTGAGAAACAAAAGATACTTCTACTTATATTTTAGTTATAATTATAAAATGGTCGTTGAACTATTAACACTTTTTCACTTCGGCATATAAATATTTAATATTGACTAAATCGTTGTCAATTTATTTGAATATTACTACTCGAAAGCTATCGGTCATAATACCGCTCAAATACATTGCACACTCGGTTTTGCAATTATCTCAATTATCTCTGGATAGTTTAGACAACTACGCTACGTGTCGTGCGCCTATTAACAATTCTCTCCCCCGGAACGAAATTGCTAAACGTGTTGATGTATTCAAGTGATTAATTTAAATAAATCATATGAATTAAAGATAAAATCAAGACATAAACGTTCACGACCTACTTTCTACCCCTAGAACACAAAACGTGTTTTGCTACTCATATTGGAAAAATTTACTAAAGAAAAGACTAGAAAAAATCCGAGTCTCAATCGCCGATCTTCGTCTTTGTCACGTTTTTGCTCTTCGATCTCGCTTCCAAGACTTCTCCGAATGTGTATTGTCTCCTTTTTTTCGGACTTGGAGGCTTCTAGTTATAATTGGGAATGAATTTAGGTGAAGATGAGTAAAAAATCTTAATCAAATTCGGACTAAGAAAACAAACCAACCTTCTATGGCGGCTACGGTCGCAACAAATTATACCCAAACTTCTCTTTAGACGGTATTTTCTGGATGCGACCGCGGCGGATGGCGTCGCGATGCGTGTCACAGTGCTGAAATCCTTTTAAAGCCACGTTGTGTCGTGACTGTGACAAAGCGGGTCACGATCGCAACCGATTTAATTCGGTTCAGATCCGGTTCTTCCGTTTTCTGCCCCTTCTTGACTTATTTCTTTGTCCAACTTCGTAAAACACGACTTTTTGACCAAAATACTTAAACACCTTCAAATTAAGTCAAAACACGTGAACTGACCCATAATATCAAATATGAACAATTTTTGGCCAAATACGCTTGTAAATGGTATAAAAATGAATACATAAATCGACCTAAATACATACGTACACGGCGTGTATCAATGGACTGACTACTGAGGAAAACCCCAAACAAATACATCCATTATTTCCGTTGAGATGGTTGTCTTGTAAGCTGTAATTTATGATACTCCCTCCGTCCCGACTTATTTTGCATACTTTCCATTTTCGGTTGTCCCAACTTATTTTGCACACCCCTAAAACAGAAACTAATTCCCACAATCTTCATATTCTCAAAATCTCAACCATCAATCTTCATCATTAAAAAAATCAAAGAAAAAATAAAATCTATTTTTTCATTTTTTCTTAACATCCGTATCCGATCAACTGTGCATAATAAGCCGAAAAGCCAGGTAGTATGCCTTCTCACACTAAAGAAAAATCTAAATAACGATAAACATTTTATTTGACTGGATCATTTTAAACTCCAATTCTTTGCAAAAACATCAAATAAAAACAGAATCATCAAACAAAAGATTTTATGAACTCAATCAGCCTATTCAAATTGTTGTAGGAACTTCCTCCTTCACTAATGGCCTTCTTTGCCAATTCCGCCATATTCCGAGCCCTCTCCAAGAACTCATCCCTCCTCTCTTCCATGATTTCCCGAACCATTTTCTCAACGATCACCCGATCACAAGTATCCTTCATATCCAACCCGACCTTCCAAACATCGCTAACAAAACGACTATTTATCATCTGATCAGCAAAATAAGGCCAGCAGATCATCGGCATACCAGCTGCAATACCTTCTAGAGTCGAATTCCACCCACTGTGCGTGAAAAACGCACCCACCGAAGGATGTGCCAATACCTCATTTTGTGGAACCCATCCCACAAGGTACCCTCTCTCCTTTGTGCCTTCCTCCAACTCCACCGGAATCGGATTCTCTTTATCGGCGCCGGTGATGGAATCAGGCCTCATTACCCAAAGGAACTTGTGGCCGCTATTCACCAACCCGTACCAAAACTCCAGAAGCTCATTCCGAGTCAGTAATGTCACACTACCAAAGCTCACATATAGTACTGATTTAGCAGGCTGGGAATCCAACCAGGTGATAGAACTGCGGTCTTCTTCGTAGAAGCTACTCGACGTAAGGGAGGAGTCGCGGTTTTTGGATGCTAGTCGGGCTTTCAGGTGAGTGTGGAGAGGGCCAATGGAGTACAAATTAGGAATTGGCTTTCGGATTTGATCAAGAATAGGGCCTTCCAAATCTTCAAATGAGTTGAGTAACAGCCCATTGGAAAGAGCTGATCGTCTAGTTTCCCTAATGATGGTCTGGAATCCGGCGTCATTAACGTCGTTTACACGGCCAAACGCCGGAAGATCACGCCGTCGGAGATACCCCTCCATTCCTGGCACACTTGTCACCATCAAATCCAACTCTGGTTTTTTCCAGAATTCATACTTATCCTCATCCTTACCTGTAGTCATCAAATGCAGAATAGTTCTGGATGAATAGGGGAAGTAAAATTGAACCGAACCGAATTTGAACCTGACCCGTAATTTATGAGAAAAACTCAAACTGACCCGCACAAACACAAAAACGAACATGATTCCAGCAAACAGAGACAGAGTGAGGGGGACTGGCGGCGGCCGCCGCCCCTCAAATTTTCTACCGAAACTATAATGTATATACATATATATAATAATTGTAGTTAAATATTCAATTTTAGCCTCCTCAATTCTAAAAACTTTGATAAATATCGTAAAAGAAATATTTCGTCCCCTCCTTATGAAATCATGGCTCCGTCCCTACCAACAAAATAATCCGTAATCGAGGAAATGTAGGAAACAAAGAAATGGTAATACCTTTGATAGGGACCTCTCCAGCTTCAATGACATTCTTAAAAGAAAAATTAGCCCAAAAGGAACAAGCTCCGACAGTTCTGAAATACAGGAAAGGAATCCTCATTTCTTGGGCCACCGGAACGGCGAAACTCAGAATCCCATCCATGATGAGGCAGGAGACGCGCCGCCGTGCTCCACCGTCGCTCAGGGCGTCAGTGGTCTGCATCAATTTACGAAATTCAGGTCCTCCGACTTTGGAGAGGCTCATCATGATGTCCATTGTCCGCTCGCCTACGCGGGGGTGGTCGTCCGGGAGGCCATCGGTCATGGTGGCAACTCGGAAGCCGGGGTAGCGGGAAGTGAGGGACTCGATGTTGGCGTGGCGGCGGAGGCGGCGGTGGGTGTAGTCTGACAGGAGTATGGTGACGTGGAGGTCGGAGAGGCAGAGGAGCTCCGCCAGCTTCAGCATAGAGTTGATGTGGCCCTGCATCGGTAAAGGGAATATAAGGACGTGTGGCGGCAGTTCGGCGGCGGTTATCTGGTGGCCCATCTCGATGGTTTGGCCGGCGGCGGAGTGATGAGTTGCTCCGGCGATGAGTTGTCACAAAAGCGATTTCTGTCCAATCGAATTTGGGGGTGCTCGAATTTATAATACTATCTCCGTCCCGACTAATCTTGTACCAGGAGGATTGACATAAATATTAAGAAAAATTATTTTTGGAAATTTTGTTAACTTTTCAAAGGTGAATTGAAGGTAGAAATTGAGGATAGAGATGTTGATGGTGAAGATTGTATTATAATTTTTCTTTCAAAAGAATATGCAAGTTCAATTAAAATGGACGAAAACGAAAAATGCACAAGATTAATCGGGACGGAGTTAGTATTCACTTTCGGACAAAAATGTGGTGGTGACAGAAAATTATAATTATGGGTATTGGTTGTGGCGCACGTGGGCAATTTTTTGTTGTTAGTTCGACAGCCCGTGAGATGCATGGGCAAATGAGTGAAAGGTAAGAGAATTTTAAAGAATTATTCGAGAATAAATCGAGTTTAATACGTTACGTTACCTATTATACATTTATCGGCATTCTCCAGCCGTGGATGCTACTACTACTTCAATTCCCCTGTTTTACGTCGCTAAAATCCAATAATTGGGAGCGAATTTCAATCACCGAGGGAGATGGAAAACGGAATTGGTGGCGTCGACGATATGAAAAAGGTGTCGGAGCTCGTCCCCGGGCCGAAATGGAAGACGTTTATCCGCCGGTTTAACAGGACCGGCGGTACGGCGAGGCTAGGGAAATTCCAGTACGATCCCTGGAGTTATTCGATCAATTTCGATGAGGGCCGGGGGCAGAACAGGGAATCCGAGAGTGATTTGGTATTTCGTGACTTTTCGGCTATACGGGTGCTGAATGTCCAAACCAAGGCTACGACGTCGTTAATGTGACAGGCACGTGCCGGAGAAGCGGAAATGGTGGTTGCACGTGGGAGGGCCGGCGGGGATCAGGGGGTTTGTGTCTTCCGATTGACGGTGGTCGGTTGATTATTTGATTTGGCCAGATTATTTTATATTGTTGATAAATTATTTCCTTATAACAATTTTATCCTTTGAATGCATTCCACGAAAAAAAATATATATATATTTATCCCTCAATTTTATATTAATTGACGTCTTAACAAATATATCATCAGCTTGTCAAAATCTCTATGATACATTAAAAAGTAGAGATATTTTAGCATTAGACACATAAAAAAATTGATAGAATTACTAAAAAATATGTAAAATATTAATTAATTAAAAAATGAAAGAACATCCTATAAAACAGAGAGAGAGTATATTTTATACATCAATCGAACATTTCGAACATTTTCCCTCATGAATTAATTTGTCTGAAGGATATATATATCACATATATTATGATAGAGAAAATTTCTTTTTTGTTATGTAGGAATAGGGATGAAACTTTTTTAGTTCCACTTTTTTTAATTTAGTCCCAAATTTTTTTCATCACTTTTAGTCCCAAAATTTTAATTTGGGGATTAAAAGTGATGAAAAAGAAAACTTGGGACTATAAATGAAAAATCGGGACTAAAAACGTTTCAACCCTATTTATGTGGGATTAAAAGTTAAATTTTCTCTATTATGATATGTGGTAATATTTAGAGGTGGCGAAATTAATTCAACGTAGCTCAGTCTTTTATATGAGCTGAGATATATGAATCTTGGTTTGAAGTATCATCGGGTTCAATAAATTCAATAGATTGTAGGACGGTCTAAAATACTTAGTAATGAGTTGAACAAGCTAATTTTCAACCTGATAATATTTTGACTTGACAAAATCCGACCCAATATATAATGTTGAAGGCGCAAATTGTCACTTCTAGAGAAGTTTCTTGAAACTGGTTGTAGATCTACCCACGTTTGATAATGAATTTGTTCAACAAATATTATAAGCTGGTATCCCTACCAATCAAGATTACATAATTAAGGATTTAATTTTAACATGTAACATAATTATAGATTAATAGATAGATAAAAAATTTCAAGGCTAGCAATTTTCTATTGTTTGATAAATTAAAATTAATGAGTCCCTTAGGGGACATCCGATAGAGTTAGAATAATACAGAGAAGATTAGAATGATCCCTGTACAAGGATGACACGCATAAATCGAGAATAAATTAAAATCAATGAATTAATTCTTTTGTTTTTTAGTAAATCAATTAATTAAATTTGAAATGTATGTATATACATCTTGGGAGATGGATAGATACAGATGCAAAGCTGTCAAGAATCTGACATGGGCTGACTGAACTAGTTTCGGTTTAGGCCCACCTCGTCCCATGTTCCACTTGCTATTTTCTTAACTAATATCCAACTACTACTAATTAATTTTCTCGGTGTCTCTTGTACATTAGTTATATGGATTTATTTTATGTACATCATGTATAGATCTTAGATCCATGCAAATTGAATTATGAGTCAAAATATAATAATACCTTTGTCCGGTTAAATTTGCACACTTACCTCATCGGTCCGCCTCACTTAATTTTACACACTCTTAAAATAGAAATTAATTCCCACAATTTTCACCCTCAAAATCTTAACCATTAATTTCTACCTTTAAAAAAGTTAAAGGAAAAACAAAATCTGTTTTTTCTTAACATCCGTGCCCGACCAACCCTGCAAATTTAACCGGAACGGAGGGAGTATAATTTATGCCTAAAAATATTACATAATCTGAGTAAAAGTATCATGAGTAAAATGTATCACAAATTATGCTTAAAGATATCACTTGTTCTGAATAAAGATATTTAATTCCTTTATCTAGAACAAGTGATACCTTTTAAACATAAAATCGTGATATATATCTTGAATTGTACTGTACAACTGATGAACGTGGGACTTTGCAATTTATCAGACAGATTTTATTAACATTGATACTTGTCATTTTTGCTGTGCCAATCCTCTACCCAACATCAAATAAAAAATTAAAAAAAAGTTACACAATAATCGCGTGTTCATAGTTTCAACACCGAACCGAAAAAATCGGAAATGAGTAACCAATTTTTTGAAATGAACCAAACCGAAATTGATAAGAAATCGAATGTTAATCGAACCAAAATAATTAGGTTCGATTTCAGCTATAACTAAAATTTGATTCGAGTTTTTTTTGCAGTCACTTTGTTGATTTTCCTTGAAGTCTTTGTAAATAATTTTCTAATTCGAAGATATTTCATTAATAATCTTATTATAATTAATTTGACACAAAATGAAAGATACAACTAGATTAATAGTGGTTGAATTAAATTTTGATTTTTTCTGTCAACCATATTTTGAGGACATGAAAACGAAACTGAATCGAACTGAATTGCCATTTTCAATTGATTCCATCGATTTTTCGATTGGCTTTGAATGATGCAGACCCCTAGTTATTAATACTTTTGTAATATATATTTCGAATTTGTCAGTAGAACAAGACATTCAATATTATAGCAGATCGATATTTCACTTCAAACCATTTCACGTCACATTTATTATATACATATACCTTAAAATACGTTAAATTTGCTACAACTTAATTCGTTTATCAAATTACAATCTTTTTTTTTTCTTTTTAGAGAACTTATTAAATAACAATCTCATTACAAGTTTATCTCTCATAAGTCATATGACAAAAAAAAAATATACATATATATATTATATATATATATTAGCAACTGTAATTTTGGCCTCCACAATCTAAATTTCACAATTGTCACTAAATCACTATCATTTTATTTTACAATTCTGAGCCTTTTATTTTAAAACATACTTCCTCCCTCCCGACTGAATATGTTTACTTGCCTTATCGATAACTTTGCCAGCCAGAAAAATGAAATTTTTCTCACAATCTCTACCCTCAAAATCTCCACCCTCAATCTCCACCTTTGAAAAAGTAAAAAATTTCAAAAAAATCTGATTTTTCTTAACCTCCATGCTCAATCAGATTAGACAAATTAAGCCGGGACGAAGGTTGTATAAAAAATGAAACTAAATAAGCAATCAAAAAACTCCAAGCTATTCCCTCAATCTTGAACATCTTGTTTATTCCGTTCCAGACTAAAACGGTCATGAAGTTGGTCGAGACGGAAAAGATATAGAAGTGTTCCATTTTCATGACAGGAATGAATTATAAGATGTAGAAAGCAAAAGTTGTATGATAAGGATAATTTGATGATTGATGAAGTAAAGACATTTACTCCTTTGGACCCAAAAGAAAGAACAATTCCTACTAAAGTTGAAAATAAAAGGTGACACATGGGAACAACACTATGGCCTTATTCCAAAGTGACCACAAAAAGTTGGTTTGAATACACAAAAAAAAGCTCTCATCACAAGAATTTTTCTTACACAACTCATGTCATGGATCCCACCACATGGTCCCAATCAAAAAAGAGAAACAACCCATGTACAAAGGAGTGTGCTCACCCTTGTTTATGAATTTGCCCGTCCGAACTGAGAACAAACCGATCCAGTTCTTATAATATACTCTCTTCGTTTTATAAAAAATGTTATGTTTAATAGATGTACGGTTTTTTTTAAATCTTTAGTCAACTTAGTCAAGGTACAACCCGCTACACTGATGGCATCAAAGTACTAACAGAATTTTATAAGGACATCAAAGTAATTTATGTTGATCACTAACTTTGACTTTTTAAACAAGACTCTTTTTATTGGACGAGAAATAATTTTAACTTTTTATTTGATAGATGGAGTGTTAATAATACCTAATTTTTAATACATTTTCATCACTTTATAAACATGACTTCACAGTATTTTATGAATTTTACCACTTTTGAAATAAATCCTCGATTTAAAATTCATACAACCAAAATTTCTACGAATAGATATGTTTAGCACCCTTACTCAAACCATAAACAAACATACTCCTAAAGGACTAAAGACAAGATGAACAATTATTGTATTTTTATAATAAAAAAAGGTGAATAAATTAGTAAAACAAGGTAAATGAAGCTAATCACTAGCCAATGCATGACCAAGATTGAAGAATTCCAAGGAAGATCCCATGATCCAAGATAAAGAGATCTTCAAACCCCTATAGCACCTACATGTGTTCGTGTAAATCTACCGTGCAGCATAAGGCACATGGTGTAGGTCTCCAGGTATAGCATCTGAAAGACCCTCGTATAAAATGAAAAAGCTTTCTAACTGCACTGTGATTAATATATAATCCTCAATTCAAATCATATGAAAAGAAATCCTAGTTTCAAATTCAATTTTTTATTACAGTGATGATGGGATATGTCCTATTCAGTCATGTCAAGATTGAGTTTTCTTAATTAACCAAAAACAAATAATCAAATCATGAACAGAAATATTCAACCAACAGAACTGACATGGAGGGGGTAAGAATATAAACAGAAAAAACTAACAGAAAAGTTATAGATGCATCAATTATATAACTATATCATGTCCCTAAATATCACCAAATTCTTGCCAATCATGCACTGAAATTTCAGAAAAAAAGGGAGGCGAATTAACCGACGACGAATCAAAAAATCTAAACAGTAAGACACCTTTTATACGCCTTCAGTTTTACGCATGGATGGTAAGCCAAAGTCAGGAGGTGAGTGATCGTTCGATTGACCATTTGAAGAACTTGCAAACTTCCCCTTCTTCGACCACAACCAAATCTTGGAAACAGAATAGCTATCAGTCTTTGCACCAATACTTATCTTCTTCCCATCTGTATTTTCATCACCCGTAGATTGCTCTGTCCCTTTGACGAGCTTGGCCTGATTTCCAGCCCGGTCTTGGCTCAAAGCCACCCGAAGATTAGCATCACCAACGACGTACTGATAAGACCCCATTGAGTAACACCTTCTAGCATCCAAGTTACTACTGCTCGTCTCTCCTACGGCCTCCTCCCCTTCGACTCCATCCAATTTCCGGAACTTTCCAAGTCTAACCGGAAAGACCCCTTTTTCGGTTGCAACTTCTTCAATCTCAACCCTTTTGTGAGAAATGGAGAACCCGTTCTCTCCATAATTAGGGCATCCGTCCTCATCCCTAAAGTCATCATAATCGAAAATTGGATTCTCCATCGAAAATCCAGGGTTAAAGAGTGCCCCCCTACAAAGAGGGCACGTTGAATTCGACAAGAGCCAAGTGTCGATGCAGTTGATATGAAAAGCATGACTACACGTTGGCAGCAATCTCAACTGGTCATTCTCCGAAAACTCACATAAACAAACAGCACAATCGAAGGGCTCCTTCGGGCCAACAACCTCCTTATATGAAAAGACAGGCAACGCATCTATAAAAGCTTGATCTAAACCAGAGTCATGTAAGTGAAAAAGCTGCTGTAGCTGCCTCTGTAGGGCATCAGAAGCAGAAGCTTCGACGGTTCTATGAGACGACGAGGATGGGTTTTTGGTGAGAAATCTAACCAGCAAGTGAAGCAGACCAGATATGAAAAACAGAACAGCTAAAATCACTATAATGAACAGAACTGCAGGGCTGATTCTTGATGATTCTTTATGGAAATTACTCGAAACGGCATACGAAGAAGGGGGTGATGGCATCAATGGAGGATTAGGGTACCCTAAAACACTATCTTTCTGATTGATTTGATACTTAATCAAAGACATCTTCAAATGCCCAGAAAACCACCTCTGTTCTTGCATTTCTATTCTCAGACAAACAATCTCAACACACCCACAAACTATTCCCCCTCATTGCTCTCTGAAAACCCCCAAAAATAGCAACTTTTTGCCCCCAAGAAACAAGAAACAATATGATACAGCAGCAGGTGGGGTGATGCCAATAAAGAAACAATTTTTATTACTAAATCCCAAACAAGTGATTGTTCAATAATACGAAAGATGACGAAACCAGTGGCTTTACAGATTGAGCATTTACCTACCTTGATTCTGAAGATGACAACCCCCTTTTATGTACAATAAACATGGACCCAATTCTTGCAGCTCCAGTAAAACCCTAATCACAGCTTTCCCTTTTATAAAATAATCTTGAAAATAAGAGAGAACTTAGTAGGAATCTCTCTCTCCCTCTCTCTCTCTCTCTCTACTTGCGCCAAGATTTCAGTCATTCAATATTTATATTGACAACACATCAAGCAAGATTTGTACCAAATGAGATGAAAGAGATGGGTGTAGTTTTTCACTCAGTACTTTATTCAAACAGGTAGAGAGCAATTAGAAGCCAAAAGGGTTGTCACTATTTTCCAAGCTGAATGATTATGCCAAAAAAGACACCATTTAAAATTTTCGTGTCGTAACTGAAAATGAAAAGGAAAATAAAAAATAAAAAATAAAATTATATAGTGATAGCAATCTCCAACGACCCGAATTTACTGAAAAAAATTCAAAATCAATCCGACACTAATTTAATTGAGTCAAATATAATTCGAGTCAACCTAAAATCGTGCACAATTTAAAAAGGATGATGCTAAAAAAAATTTGTGTCATTATTTATTTATCTTTCTGTTATTAATCTTTATTTTGAATTACTATTATGATGGAAAGTTATCAGAAAAGAACTTAAATGCTAACTACCATTTTGAATCACTTTGCCAACTTCTTCATTTTTCTAAAATTCTCAATCTAATATTATTTTTAAAATTTTAATTATTGTCTCCACAAATAATTTATCATTAATATTTTTAAATATATTTATCAAATTAAAAATTAACTTTTTAAAAAGAAATTCGACTCGGACAGACTCTGCGGAGGCAGCATTACCTCCAAATCGTGAACCCTAGTCTTCAGATTGAAATGCACGCGCCACCGGAGTGCGTGGGCCGGTGTGGTCAACATTTGCCGACAAAACGCCGAATCGTATGGCCATATTAATGTGGGGTTTATTACATTGAAGGCAATGGTGATACTAATGCCAGAGCTAATTTACTTTTGCAAGAGCATACTTTAATAAATTAACATTTTAGCCCTTCACCCCAGTAGCTTGGTGGGATTTTGAAGCCCAGATGGCTAGACCTTAAGGGGTAAAAGTGTCAGTTCAGGAAATGATTTGATCTGGCAGAAAAAAATTGACACTCTGGCGTTGTTGTTTACCAATATGTAATAGTACTTAATTAGTGTGCTAATGTTACGGTTACTCAACGAGTAAATATTTAATTTGAGATTTGAAAACTCTTAATTAGCGATTTAACATAAAAAAATTCAAATTTTTTTGTTTTTTTAAAGTAAGCATTAGTTTACCAACCTTAAACTGGCTCGTAATAATATTACTTTTCGTCCCGCTCTAACTTATCTACTTTCTTTTTCGTTTTGTTCCAACTTAACTTATCAACCCATAAATGACAAATTTCTCTCACAATGTTCATCCTCAAAATCTCCACCTATAAAAAAATCAAAGATTCCATAAAAACTGTTTTTTATTAACCTCCGTACCCGATTAAAATAGACAAGTTAGGTCGGAACAGAGGAAGTAATTAACAAAAAAAGCTTTAAATTTTGATTTAAATTTCAATTCTGTTTAATTTAGTGATTACTTCCTCTAAAAAAAATTGATGTAGTTTTAGCTTGGGAAAAAAATTAAAGAGTTAGTGAAATGATCAACTAAGCTTTTAATTAAGTTGTCTCTCTCCACTTAAATCCTTAAAATTACAACACTATTTCAGTTATATTTGTTATATGTCTAATTATTAAGGATAATATTGGAAGAAACGTTAAAAAAAAAAAATAGAAAATAAATACTTATATTCATTTCACAAAATTTAAAGCTACAACTAAAAGAACGAAGGTAGTATATTAACACACATTCTTTTGTTCGATTCTGGGTTCAAGATCAATCTTAAATCTCTCACATATTCCTTAAGACACTCTGGGACGTAACCATTCCAAACCTCCTAGCTTGGTAGTGCTCCTAGATGTTGTCATTCTTAGCGAACTGTGTTAACAAATCTACGTTCTTTATTTTTCGTTTCCATAAAATTGTCAATAATTGCACTCTAATTCCTAACACTTTCACTATTCACTCAAACACTATCCACTTTTACTATTAAACAAATTTCACAAAGAGTACTTCATTCCATCACTTCTTAAAAAATATATTTTTTCATTTTACAAACAACCCCCTGCAAGAAAAATGACAAATTCCAACAGAACATAAACCCATTAAAATTTTTAAATTTCCAAAGATAAGATGAGCCATTGAAATTTTGAAAATAATTCCAACAACTTTTACCATTGAAATAGCTGTTGGAAAAAAATTCCAACGAATTTAACAATTTTCTTGTAGTGCCGATTATATATGTATATAATAATAATAAAGGCAACAAAAAGAGTAGTTTGTTAAGTTTGGCCATGTAGGAGAATTTGTTTGTTATGACCGAAATAATTGTACCCTTTGTGTTTGTCCTTCTTTTGACACAATTCTTACACCTAATGCCTTAAAATCAAAGATTAAGAAAGAGGAATTTGCTTGCCTTTAGGTTGTCCAAAGTACTTACATCCAAATGGCCTACAAGACAAGCAATTTGTCTTACAAGCATTTGGAAAATGTGACACCCCCACACCAAGAGTGCACAAAAGTAAGGTTTTATCAAGATTAGTTAAAGAGAAAAAATTGATTAATCCACACTTTATCAAAGTATATAAGTACAACAACCATATACTCTTTCTGTTCCGATCCAATTTGCCTACCTTGACATGGCACGTTGCTTAAGAAAAATAAATCTTGTGGAATCTTTGACTTTTTAAAATGTGGAGATTGATGGTAGAGATTTTGAGAGTGGAGATTGTGAGAGAAATTTATCATTTATGAGCTCACAAATTAGGTAGGGACAAACCGAAAAAAAAAGTAGACAAATTAGAGCGGAATGGGGGAGTAGATAATAAAACTCGTGTCAAATCAAATAAAGCAACTCACTTAGTTAGGTATATCAATATGGCGCTTCAGGTTGGGTATTAGAGAAAGTTAGGAATCGTTTATAATTTGTGATAGAATAGTAACTAAATATGGACCAATTCTAATTATTATTTAAATAAGTACGTTCTTTACTTATTCGAATAACTAAATATGGACTTTCCCAGACTTCGAAATCCTAGAGGATTTCGCATCTTTTACTATATATGGTGTTACATTTTCTACTACAGTTATATAAATACAGTATATATGTACATTTATGATGTATTGATGATGTCACTGTGTATGTGTCAGTGTATTGTGTAATCGCAGTAGAAGATGTAGCACCTTTTATAATAGAAGATCCCCTAAGGGCATTACCAAGCTAGGAGATTTACTAATATAGTGATAACGATATAACGAATTAGAGGATTATTTATAATCAAAACTAATCATAGTCCTAAATGCTCATTCAACTTGAACATTCCCTAAAAGGCCCGCAAAAATTTACATTATCAGGGGACGAGAAGCAGACGATCAGGCTCCGTAATCCAACAAAAAGTAGGTATTGGAGTGTTTGAGAAAATATAATATTTCAGTTCAAAATATTTATATAATAAGTTAAAAGCGGACTTAACTAGACTTCTAGCTGCTTGAGGGAAGTGAAAAACAGTTTAAAGTGTTTAAAAACACCGGATGAGATAATTCATTCTTGTGATGTTCAATTTTTTATTTCAAATATACCAATACATGTTATGTATATAAAATAGCATTATAGTGAAATCATAAATAAACGCATGACTCACATTGATAGAATCGAAATAAAAGATGTATCCCACATAGTTTTCATAATCAGCTTTGAATCCCTTTTTTGGAATAAAAAAGTTAACGTGATTAAATTTTTCGTGTTTTTATTAAACCCCTCAAATAACATTTGTCAAAGTTAATTGGTAATAAAGCAAATAGCCACAAAATAATAATAAATAAAAATAAAATAATAAATAATAAATAATAATAAAATATCAACAATAATATACACTTTTCGGTTTAAAAAAGGGATCATCTGTTAAATTATTAAAACCACCTAAAATTTTGTATGGTGCTAAAATCACGTGTTGATCATTTAAAAATAATTAGCCATAATTTATATGAGACCGTCACACAATCGTCACACGGTACAACAAAAGAATGTATTATTCTTTTAGTAAAAGTATCACGTTTATTTATAGTAAAAATATTATTTTTTTCTGTAAAAATTTTTTTCGTCACACGTAAGATCGTCATACACAATACTCGCTCAACAATATATGATTTTAGTTGTTGGATCTAATATATATATATATATATATGAATTGATGATGATTTTTTTCTGAAATGAAGTTAATGTTAGTCAATCATCCATCAATGTGTCCACAAATTCAAAAATCATAAATGAGTTTTGTTATAAGTCGCTCCTCATGATATATACGTAATACGTTCAATATCTAACTTCATTACTTCTTATACTCAAAATTAATCCGTCTCGAATTAATTTGCACTGCTCTTTCGACACACATATTAAGAAAAGGTATTTTTTGATAAACGTTAATTTAGTCAAATCTATTTTTACCTTTATGTGATACCAGATTTGTAATTATGTGATTAATGTAGGTAGATATGTAAAGTTTTATCTCATGAAATGGAAAGTGTGCAAAAGGGGTGGAATATCCCGATTAGAGAAGTATGCAAGTTCATTCGGGACAGATGAAGTATATTTTTCTTAGAAAAAATGCATTATATTCGTTTTCATGATAAATTTCACACAATTTTATGTTGGAGTATGAAACTTGAAGATACTCAAGATTTTCCAAAATTTTGGCCAGTCTGTATATATAGTTCGATTTTAGGCCTAGTTGTGTAATGTTAGTGTGATTAGAATTAAGTTATTATAAATAGTTTTTCTCCCATTGTATGTTGTATCTGAAAAATATAGTGAGAATTTATGGCTTGGCATCGTCCCAATATGTAGTTACACATTGTAGACGTAGTTACAGATCGTAACGAATTGGATCAACAATTTCGTGTGTTTATCGTAACGAACTGGATCAACAATTTCGTGTGTTCTTTTCTTTACTTTCGTAATTATTGCGTGTGTCATTTTCTAATAACTGTTACCTCGACCAACAACTCAAATTACGTGAATTTTAAATTTGTACATCTAGTGTACATAAAAATTTGCATAAGAATTAATTATATTAGATGAACAATAAATATTCTTAATCGATTTTTCTCTCCCTTTTTACTTAAATATTTTTGTATTTTTAATTAGTTCCCTAGCTTCACCTGGAGGAGATCTTCTATTTTAAACTTTATTTCATCTTGTATACGGAGCATTCACTATATGTCATGTATATTTGATGATATTGATAAATATACACGTGATAATTAATAAAAATTATAAAATATAAAATAAAACATAATTTGAAATAAAGAATCTCGACTGAGCGTAACCAATATATTCGAGTTTTACTATATTCGAAATTGTTTTCTTGTACGTAACTGATAGACTTTAATGCATATGATGTCATTTAAATTTACGTGGTTTGCGATAGTTATCGAATAAAATCATATGATGTCATTTAATTTACATATATGGTTTGAGATAATTATGGAATAAAATATTTCTGGAAGTTGCATTCATCTTTTAACATGAATAATGTGGCATGTCAATCTTTGATGTCGCACCTAACCACTTTAATTGAGCCACAAAATTGTATCTTAAATAATCAAAATGATCGAAATTCTCGAAATATCTTAGATGGAATGGGTTGAATTCTAGTGTGTGTAATTTAGTTTTTTTTTTTATTTCATATGTATATATCTATGTGATATATTGAAATGAAAGGTCCAAAGTAGTATATAAAATTACACGATTATTTTTTTGGGTGATCTAACCGATTTTCTTGTTTCAAATCTAGTGTAAAATAAATTCTAGAAATTCAAATCCCCAATACTAATTGAACAAATCTTACAAATAATATGATCGAAAAGATTCATATAATATTTAATCAATATATAAATTCTAGGAATATTGTAAAGTATGTTTAGCCATATAATTATATATATATATATATATATATATATTGGAAAGAGAAACTAAAATACTCCGATATCGAAATATCGCGTTCCAGCGAGAAATTCGAATCCGAAATTCTATTGATAACTTTGATAGGAGCCCTTAGAGCCGGCCTAATCTTTCGAAAGGTCCTTTGCAAAAGAAATATTGGGCCCCTTACAATATTTAATATTAGTATTTTAAAAATAATTTTAATCAACTAAAAATGAACCTCGGACTATGTTTGAATGAGCCTCAAAGTAATAGGTTCATCACATAGTTTAATATATATAAAATTAATTGTTACTTGTGCTAAGGAGGAATCAATCCACGTCCTACCACCTCTCTAATATCTTCACTTTAGAAAATGGTCAGTTGAGCTATCGTAAATCTCTTCACTTCAAAACATGGTGAGTTGAGCTACGTAAATTTATAGCATATGTTAAATATATATACTAAACCCCACAAGTTCGGTTGCTAAATAATTTTTCAAAGGAAATATGATGGAAATATTGAAGCCGTCTTCTCTGAAAAACAAGACTCATATATCAACTCAATTTAAAAAAAAAAAAAAAAGATTACATTTAATTACATGACTCGTAAGTCCATTTATAATTAGACAAATAAACTTACGTAGCCATCTTAATATAAAAATAAATAAATATTTATCCTTATCTCATACAATATTCCAAACTCAATTATTTTATCATTTAATTACATGACTCATAAGTCCATGCATAAGAAAACACAATTTTTTTTATTTAGCTTCTTAATATAAAAATAAATAAATATGCATATTTTTTTTAATTATAATGATCAATTTTGTTGTTGGGCTTTCATTATTTATATGTGACCATTTGGTCCATTCTTGTCTAGTGATGATGAAGCCCTTTGCAACCACTCATTTTGCAACAAAATGCGCATTAAGAAAAAGGGATATTTTAGAAAGAAAAAAAAAATTGTTTTTTGGGGGTTGGAAATGTCACAAAAGAAGTAGAAATAGCAATTAATCCGTCCCACCCAACTTCTCATCCGTTCCAATTCAGAACTATCAATTGAGATTGAAATGATCGAAATTTTCTAAATGGTCAAAATAGTGTTACGAATAAAATAAGTTTTTTTAACTGTATAAAAGTAACAAAGTAAAGTACGGGGAAAGATTTATAGTAGTAATATTTAATGAATATAGTAAGCATTATACTTCCTCCGGCCTTCCCACTCATATTTGTATTTTTTTTTTCGGTACATCTTACACTAATTTGAATATCTTTAAAAATGAAATTTTTCTTACAATCTTCATCCTCAATCTCCACTTTTGAAAAAGTCAAGCAAAAAATTAGAAAAAATAATTTTTTCTTAATATACATGGTCGGTACTACGTACAAATTTGAATGGAACGAAGAGAGTAGTATTTTCAGATATGTTTAGACAGATAATATATATAATCCGAAATCGCCAGAAATGGACAAAACAAGTCATGTAAACACTAAGGGTCCGTTTTTGCTTAAGACTGGAGAGTACTGGGTCAAATCTGACTGAGGAAGTTAATGAGTGTGCTTTATTGGGATTCGTCCTCTAAATGTACTGAGTCAAGTCTTAAGCAAACGGACCCTAACTTTAAAATAAAATAAAAGATTTAAAAATTATAAAAAGATTAAAGTAAAAAAGAAAAAGAAAAAAGGAAAGAAAGAAAGAGAAAAAGAAAAGGAAGCCGACATTGGAGTGAGGCCGCCAAATAGAACAATTTCAGTCGGCTAGTCTATTTTAAGTCAATTTAAGAATTTATTATCCTTAATACTATAGATCCTTTTCTTAAAATCATTTTATATCTTCTACTGCATCATGAGATTGTTGTCACGTGAAAATATTGACTGAATCATATTAATAGTGCATTATAAAATTATTGTCACGTGAAAATATTGGTTGAATTATATCAACAATATTACATCATCATTAAATGGGAATTTGAAAAAGAATTAGTCACACACAAAAAAGTTAATTTTCTACGTGACAATTATCGATTGATGCGATAAGAAATATAGAAAGTTAGATGATTCGAACCGAAATAATACATGCATCCTTAGCAAGCAATATATTAATAAGAGTGACAATTATAACGTTACACGAATCAAGCTCAAGTATAACAAGTTAGGTTTGACCTTTTGTGAGTATAATCAATTAGCGTGACACCTAGTACCTAGTAATTTATTTATTTTCTCCTTGAAAACAACTTATTAATCTTTTTGTAGTTTAATAGGTATGTAGGGTTATTTTTGTAAATATTGCATGTAATATTAGTTGTGATGGGTTGTTAAGTTTAGCTTTTTTATGAGTCGGTGATTGTACAGGGAGTTCTTATCTATCGCTACCTGTAGTGTCTGCACTTCACTGAATGCACAACATATGAATGAAAAAAGGTGAAAGAATGTTGATTATTCGTTCATGTGTCATATATCTAGTGGAGTATGGACACTACTAGTTAAGTAGGTAAGAATTACTATTATAATCATTTCGGACGTTAACCATCCATTTTGTAATTTCTAATGCTTTAAATTCAATTTAGACTTTAATATTTTGGTGACAAATGTGTTGTTTTATATACTTACAAAAATAGTGATTTTGTTGAATATTCTTTGTCCAAATCAATTTGATGCGTCAATCCATGGCCCGAATATATTGTGCTTAGGTTGTGAGTCTTAACCCGTAAAGATAAGTAGTAAGGTTCAAATATAAAAGAAAGAGGAACAGTCCACATATGTACAAGGAAATTTTAATATTGTTCTCCATTAGAAGCCACGTCATTATTCTTAAGTAAATGGTGATTTAAGTCATTTATTGTAATTATTTGTAGGTAGTAGATTTGCATGTCGCTCAATTTTGTAAGTAGGGACGAACACATATATTAAGAAAAAATTGTTTTTGCTTTTTGATTAACTTTTTCAATGATGAAGACTGGGGGTGAAGATTATAAGAGAATTTTTTTGTAAGAATGTATAAAACTGAATAGAACGAATCGAAATGAAAAATGAGTAAAACTGAATGGGACGGATAGAGCAAAGGAGGTTAATAGATAGGACTTAGCTCTCATAGACTTTTGGGCCTTTGGCCCATCAAAGTAGACTGAAATCGTCAAATCTCATTGGGAGATCCAAGCAAAAAGGCTTGGGCTTGGATATCGATGTTAATTTGGGCCTGGATTAAGAATGTCAGGTCCAAAAAGAAAAAGAAAAAAACAATGGGCTATTCTATACTCTCTATGTTAATATATATATATTTATATATTAGTAATTAATATTTGCTTTATTTCCTTTCTATATGTAATTTAAGTTAATTCACAGGTAAATTGAAAAAAATGCCCCTAACTTTTAACAAGTTACAGAAATAATGAATAACTTTATAATATTGATGAAAATGCTTTACGATCGACGATCAGATGTTATCTAATGGTCAAAGGCCGATGTGTCGATTAGAGGAGGATTTGGTATTCATTATCTTTGATCGCTACATCGGCTTTTGACCGATTAGATTGTCTTTGTTTGCTGGTCATAGTTCATTTTCATCAAAATTTCAAAGTTAGAAGATACTTTTATATAACTATAAAAGTATTGGCTATTTCTGTAATTTTCTGGAAGTTACGAGACATTTTCTTTTTCAATTTACCCTTTAAAAAAGTTCAGGAAGATTATCCTTTCTTTCATTTTCCCTTTTTCTTTTTTAATGAAGGCTACCCTTTTTTATAGACAATAAATTGTAATCCCTCCGTTCCATCTTATATTACACACATTTCTTAAACGACCATCTCATCTTATCTTGCACAGCCTAAAAAAGAAAAGTTATAACATAATCTCCACCCTCAATTCATCTTTGAAAAATTAACAAACAACAAAAAAGCAACCGTTCTTAATACTCGTGCCGATCTCCCTGTGCAAGATAAGTTAGGATGGAGGGAGTACAAGTTAATTACTAAAGTTGGAAAAAAAGACTAATCATTTTTAGTAATTAGACTAAACAAAATTTATATTACTCCCTCCGTCTCGGTTAACTTTTCCTATTTTTCATTTCGGTCCGTTTCACATCCTTAAAAAGGAATTTCTCTCACAATCTTTACCCTCAAAATCTCCACGCTCAATCTTCACCTTTAAAAAAAGTCAAAGAAAAAATAAAATCTGTTTATTCTTAATCTCCGTGTTCGGTCAATTATGAAAAGTTAGTCGAGACGGAGGGAGTACCCAACAACAGATAAAATGAAACAAAAGATGTATATAATGTGATTCCAATGTAAACTAAATCTTCCTATACAAACTAATGTGCTACCTAATGCATATCAAATTTCAAAATATAAATAAAAACATATAATTATACTAAAATTTAATCCAAAATGCATAGCTTACAAACAAAAAGCAAATCATAGTTATTACATTGAGAAAGATTTCCAAACTCCAATGAAATTGTAATATCCATCTTATATTTCTCGATACTTACTGAGCGCCAGTGTTTAGATGACGTCACTTATTAACACGTGACGTACAGTAAAGACAATATTCTAGAAGATGAAGCAGGTAACTGACACAATAGTTCTACTCTACATAAGACCACTCAGATCAGCAAATGATCTAGTCATGGACAGATCCGAAACATCCAACGACCTCTCGTCGTCGTCCCTCGCCGCCCTAACCGCGGCAGCCACCTGTCTCATGGTCGGCCGTGCCTCGGGTGACTTGTTCACGCACTTGATCGCAATTTGCAACACGTTAACCATCCTTTCCTCGTTCGCCCCTTCACGTACAAGGTTCCTATCGAACACTTCAACCGTCCACTCTTCCCTTACCACCGCAAGCACCCAACTCCCGAGGTCTAGTCCTTCGGTCAGGGCAGTCCTGCCCGTTAGGAGCTCGAGAAGAATCACACCGTAAGCATAGACATCCGTCTTGAAGACGGCCATGGACTTGTACTTCTCTTGCGCGGCTTGGAGAGCAGTGTTGGCTAGAATCGATTGTTGTTCTTGATTCTGTTCGAGCATTAGCCCGTATTCGCTTATGCAGGGCTCCATGTTTGTGTTGATCAAGATGTTGGATGACTTGAGGTTGCCGTGTGGGATTCTGTCAAGCTGTAGCTCTTCGTGCATGTAGGCTAAGGTATCGGCGATTGTTGCTGCGTACGAAAGTCTACTGCTCCAGTCTAATGGTTGTCGGCTTTGATTCCCTGTCGAGTTTTGGACATAGATTAGTCCTATTGTTAGAAACTTCAACACTAAATATTTGACACGCGCACGAGCACACGCCCAAACAGGCATACGCATCGAGCTTTGACATAAAAAGATAAAGATACCATTTTCTTTTCCTAAAACACAAAGTTCTATCTTCTCTCTACGCGTCCTGAGACCACCAGAAGCTCGATGTCTCAAGCTCCACATGATCGAAAAGGGTATTTTAGTCTTTTTACATGGCAAAACGGTTCTAGCCCTATTGTTTTGGACAATTGGCTGCATTCCATTTTGTCATAGAGATAAAAAACTTCAACACTAGATATGATTTTTAACACTTAGTTATGGAAAAAATGATAATAGACACTTACACAAACACACACACACAACGCGCACGCACTACGTATAACAATTTGGCACGTAAAAAGACAAAAATACCCTTTTTTTTTCCTAAAACACAATGTTGTAGCTTCTCACTACTCATCCTGAAACCAGTAGAAGCTCGAGGCATGCGATGCTCGAGAAATTTGTCTCGAGCTCCACATGATCGAGCGATCTCATAGGGGTATGTTAGTCATTTCATATGCCAAAACAAGAATATTTGCAAAAGACTAGAGATTATTACCATGGGCATGTATGAGTCTGAAAAGGCTCCCATTCTGCTGATACTCATACACCATTAGCTTCTCCTGACTAGAGCTATAGTACGCGACGGCCGGCAACACATTCGGATGCTTCACCTGATTCAGCCGCCTCATTCGCTGTCTGAACTCGCTGCTCGATATCCTCCAATCTTTAATACGCTTCACAGCAACCGTCATCCCTTGAGCCTCACAGACAACCTTGTACACACTACCATGATTCCCCCTTCCGAGCAACTCAGCCGGCGCCTTCAGCAGATCCTCGAACCTCAATCCATTAACCTCCGGACTTGTAAGCACGACGACAGACGTAGAAACCTGTCCACTCTCCATGGAAGCAGAGTAGTCTGTTTTGCTAGCATCGTTTTTGCTCACTGCATTGAGCTCAACTGTGGAGAAACTAGGCTTCGTCGTCATCATCATGCTATCGTCGATTGCTGCTACCTTGTTGCTGTCAGAATTCTCCGGTGGTTCTTGCTTTGTCTTGCCTCGTTTGTAAAGACAGAGGAAGATGAAGAGCAAAACGGCTAAACCGATCAGAATGTAGCCAGTGTACATGAGAATCTGATCCTTTGAAACGCCTTTTTTCTCTTGTTTCGGTTGAGCTGGTGGTGTTGTATCTGTCTCAATGTTTATTGATGTGCAGTTGTTTGGTAACGGGGAGCCGCAGAGCAAAGGATTCGAGATGAAACTAGTAAGTTTCAAGCGTTGTGCACCAGCCGGTATAGCCCCGGATAAGTTGTTGTAGGACACATTGAATTCGGAGAAGTTGGAGAAGTCAAGATCCGGTATAGGCCCGGAGAATTGATTCTCTTGAGCACGAAACACCGTCAGGCCATCGAGCTCAGACACACCGGGTAACAAACCGGAGATTTTGTTATACGAAACATCAAGAATCTTCAGATTCTTCAGCTTGGAAATCGAATCAGGGAGCCCCGTGAACTTGTTCCAACCGATGAACAATTCAGTGAGCTGAAAACAGTTCTGTATATCCTCAAAGTTCTCCCCTTTGATGCTGTTGTTGGTGATATCGATAACCAGAAGAGACGATGAAATCGAACGAGCATTGCAGATGATTCTCGCGTCAAAAACTCCGGCGAAATTCAATCCATCTAGAACTATTTCCTTCACTTCCAACTTTTGATCATCACACGTGACGCCTCTCCATCGATCCTTACAAGGATACGACGACGAGTTCCAGCCAGAACTGGGATCAGGGATGCCATTGCTGTTGGACAGTTTGGACATGAACTCGAGTAGCGCGGTCCTGACATGTTCTTCGTCCGATTTCGCCGGACGTAAGAGAAGAAAGAGTGAGAGTAAGCAAGCTAAGATGAGGATTTGCTTCATGTTTGAATACTGTAATAAGAATCCAGGTTTTGTAAGAGGAATATTAGAAGATGATAGTGTGAAAAGAAACCATATCAGCAGAAGGAGAAAATCCCAAAGATGTGAATGATAATATGATTGGTTTATATCTGCTGATTAGCGGAGCTTGCAATGATTTTCTGTACTCTTCTAGGGGTGGTTCGATACATTATACCATATGAAACATCTGCACGCTAAAGTATCAAAATTTCGGTATATCAAATTTTATATTGGTATCAGCATAATACTGTTACTTATTGGGATTTTGGCATACTGAAAATTGCAGTATATTAGTATACTGCTAGAAATTTCAGCATACCGAAATATGAACTACTAGCGTATCAAAAACTTTCTAGTATTTCGGTATATAACGAAAATTTTGAATTCTCATACCATGACGTGATTTTAGCATACCAAAAGTTCGGAATATCGGTGTATGCTAGAAATTTCAATGTACCGAAATACTTTACTATTAAAATAACAAAAAGTTTACAGTATCTCAGTGTATAACGAAATAACGAAGATTTTGAATTCTTATACTCCCTCCATCCCAGTTAACTTCTCACAGACCGGGCACGGATGTTAAGAAAAAAAATAAAATTTGTGGAATCTTTGACTTTGTTAAAGGTGGAGATTGAATGTGGATATTTTGAGGGTGAAAATTGTAGTCTTTAATTGTCATTTATGGGTGTGAAAAGTTAAGTGGGATGAACCGAAATGAAAAGTGTGACAAGTTAATTGGGATAGAGGGAGTACCATTACCGTATCGAAAATTTCAGTAACTAAAATCTTAAATTCTGAAACTATTACCATACCAAAATTTTCGATATTTTCAGTATTTTTCGGTATGGTAAGTATAGTATTTCGGTATTTTTCCTGGTTGTATTCCTGCTGACAGTTGGACAAATTCCATGAAATAATCCAATCAGAATAAACTACAAAGAATCAGAGAATTCAAGTGCCGGCAAGATTATGAATTAATAATTGGCATCATTGTCAGTTGAATGATTCTTGAAATCTTAACTGGAATTAGCAAATTGTTGTTATTCTGTGTGTATTTTAGGGTGTGAAAAGCATTATTAATCTATCTTATCAATAGAGTATGTAAGCTACAGTCTTAATCTGCATTAAAAACATAAACATGGGACAAATTCTTACAGAAATATGGAACTGGCCCATTCTAATTTGAGGTATTTTTATATAAATGTTACTGTCTAAGCCGACACAAGCATCTTTTCACAGTTCACACCTGCATATGTCCAAATTAGCATATACCTTTAGCAGAACGCGTTACGTACAGTATTTCATGCAACGTGGACTCAACAGTGGTCGAGATGGAGGTTTACTCTGATCCCTTTATCAAGGACATATAGTATTTCACGTCACGTAGACTTAATAATGGTCAAGACGGAGGTTTACTCAGGCACCTCTATTAAGAAGATACTGTATTTTACGCAACATGGACTCGCTAATGGTCAAGACGGAGATTTGCTATTAAGGGCATACGGTATTTCACATGTGAACTCAACAATCTAGCCCCTCTATCGAGGACATACAATATTTCACACAAAAAGTGGACTCAACAATGGTCAAGACGGAGAACAGCATCGCATTACGATGCAGTGTGGACTCGATAGGTACAGAGTCCATATCTACCTCAAAACTATGGTCGAGCGGAAATTTGCTCCGACTCCTTTATACAAGATCAGACTGGCATCATCACCTGATGTTGAACAACCTCCATGGGCTTATTAGTCACCAAGAATACCTGATGTGGGACAAACTCCTTAAGTTTACCAGGCATCAAGCCCTCCTCGGACTAACCTGTCACCAAGAGTCGTCTGGTTGAGTGGTTCCAAGAACTAGATCGATGCCCTGCATTAGTATACTAGAAGCCCTGCCAAAGCAGTATGCCCCAATCTGACCATTTGGCTTTTATCGCCTTTCAGAACATTGGATGCAGTTAATATAAACTATGATCTACAAGAGCAAATAGTATCCATGGTGACATAATGTATCTTCAAAATGGAGAAAACTGAAAACAAACTGCTGTAATCTTTGCAAGTGCTAATATCGTAGATTCAAATCATAAGACAGTAAATATATAACCCTGACTGTTTGAAGTACCATAACTTGCAGCTGTTTTGATTCAGTAGCAACTATAATTGAAATTGAATTTACTACATGGTTTTCAGAAAACCTAGTCACTAAAGCTGCTTTCTAGTGTCCTACTTTATATGACATAATACAATTAGCAAAACAAATGATGACACAGCTCTCTATGGATCGGCCTTGCCAGCAACTTCATCATCACTATCACGTCCATCACTAAAAGCCTCATCATCGCTTACTTCATCGTCACTTTCCGTCAAGTTATCAATGTCCTGCTTCTTTGCATAACGCTCACAGTACTCTGGATTACACGAGATATAACGAGTTAGAAACATGCCTCCCCCCCTTCATTTTTCTCCTGTCTAAAGGTAGCAAAAACGGCCCAGCCGCCTAAAAGTTGGCTGGGCTGTAGGAATCTTAGTCCAAAGTATATTGGGTCAAATAGGCCCAGCCCGAAAATCTTAGTGTATTTTAGGGAGATAAACTGGCTGACCATTTTTGGCCCGACCCCTCATTGGCTTGGCCAGCTCGAGCCACCACCTCGGGCTCTGTTTACCGCTTTCTTTTTTTAGTAGATTGAAAAGAAACAAGAATACAAAATACCCTTGACTTTTTGTTCGTATAGCACTTTATCTTTCATCATCAGAGATGCAGCATCGCCATTCAGTGGGTCTGTTGGGTTTGGATAAAGTAAAAGCTGTGGAAGGAAAACCTCAAACACGTTCAACAGATCTGCGTACGAATATAAACTCGTCAAGGTAAATATGATTCCATAGTGATATTCATAAATACACATTATATAGAACAATCCCCTCCAAATCTTACATGTCTTGATGATAGTTTACTCAACAAAAAATAATATAACGAAAAAGACAAGCTTTCTCCAAGTAAAAGCTACACTTACCAAACATTGGACTCCATGACTGGTTGATGACATCCAAGCATACAGAACCGGACCTATAACCCAAAAAAGATTAAATTAGCAGGCTATCCTAATGTGGAACACCTAAGAAAAAGCCATAACTATTTGAGACGCAAGGCGCACGGAGGCATACCGCCTGTTTTAGCGCCCGAGGCACGCGCCTCTTGAACACGAGAAGAAAACGTCAAAATATTGAAAAATAATTAAAAGAGAGAAGCCACTCAATATTAGGTTATAGTTAACATAGTAAATATGAAAAATTAAGCATCATATATAAGTGATAAAATAAAAGTATTCATATGATTGAAACAAGTTTAACAATCCGAAGAAAACACAATAACAATGACACATTTACAGTTAAAACACAATAACTTCATAAGTTAATAACTCATAAAATGAGTCAAAGATCAAAACAAGCACAAGTAACCAAAAAATATCAAAGACCCGCTTGGTGAAGAGTGTTGGTGGTCTTGGTGCAAAAGGCAAAACAGAGCAAAGCCCAACCTCTCCTCATTTTTTCTGACTTGTTTCTCAAACCCTAGACTTTTCCCAAAACTAAAGATATATGACCGGTGGTCAGGAATTTAGTGAAAACACTTATTTTCAACAAAAAATAACATTAAGCATGTTTAAAAATTGAGGTTCAAGCAAGGGACAAGAGGTGCGCCTGAGGCACAGAAGAGGCGAACTAAGATGCGCGCCTATGTAACTGCACCTGCCTTTTCCATGCAAAGGCTCAAGTCCTCTCAAATCATGGGAGGCGCACCCGAGGTGCACCATAACTATGGAGAAAATCAAAGAAATTCAACCCACGATTTTTTAATAACCATTTAAAGAAATCCATAGAACTTACAGCTCATCAACATTTGGGTGGAAAATTTTGTTGACAAATCCAATGGAAGGAGACTTGTAAGGATAAGCATCAGGAAGTTCCACACGAACTTTCCAAACTCCACCTTCGTAAAGACCTACAATCCAATGTGGACATTACAAGAAAAATCTTATGACGAGTATATATCTTAAAGGCAGAGCTATTGTAGCCAATTGCTTCGCTCTCCAACAATGGAAACCGAAATGAATACAACATAGAGAGTGGTAATTTTGAAGGTAATATGATGACTTAAAACTCCAACACTTCATATCCCGAAACATCACAACCATCTTTGTCAAAGCATACATCTACATGCAATGACTCAATTTCATAAGGTAGAACGGATCAAGAAATCAACTTCTAAGGAACCTTGAAAAACACATTACCAGTTTGTTCCCATAGTACATGAACCGAGAGCATCAAGCTATGAAGAGTAGAATATTGTTCCAATACTAGGAGAAGCATCGAAACAGGGACCAAATGATTCACTCGAACTGATGATTAAAGAAAAAACAATATTGTCGTCATAAGTTTCTTTTCCTTCAATAAAGGCGAAGAAAAAGGCTGCTGATTTTTTGAGGGACTGCATATCCTATAATACATCAGTCTTGATGATTTACTTTTACGAAAAGCCACCAGTTTATGACCTAACCACTACTCAAGCATTTGGACTATCGTCTACCAAGGCAAGAGAGAACACGATCAGATAGAATACCCAAGATAAAGTTATAATTGCCAAGAACACTTCTGCAAAAGAATCACGATTTTTTTTTATCAGACTTTGAAATTAAATTTAGAAAAGAACAATTTTTTATCATCATTATTAAAGCCCATCCTTGCTATTTGAAGGGTCGGCTTCATGGATTTTTTTTATAAGAAACACTTTTATTAATTACTAGAAAGCTTTTTACAATGGGAAGAGTTTCCCATATATAAATTACTGGGCCGGCTTCATGGATAGTTCATAGCTATTCTCTAAGTTACATGATCTTCCCACATTCTCTCACTTAATCCAAGGATCTAAAACCCAGGTTGCTGGACTTGAACTCGAAAATGTAACCACTATACCGTAGACCCATCTTAAAAAAACATTTACACGCACAAATACACACACGTAAACAAACAAACAAGGGGGCAAAGGAAATGGGATGAAAAAGGTAAAAGACGACAATATAAGGCTAGTGGTGAAAATAAGTCAACCATCTACTTGAGCCAATCCAATGCAAAAGTGGGGAGATATTACTTTCTTTTGGGCCATGAAACTGCACATTGAACTCATTGATGCCATCATTTATGGGCTCCACAATGTAGTCACTCATCATTCTACAACAAGAAAGGACACGAAGGGTGAGTAGAAGAATCCAAGACTCATAAAAATAGCTATCATCTCCTCAATGTACTACAAAGCAAGGCTGCTGACAAATACATCTGACTAGAAAAAAGTTCCATGTAATGTTGGCCAATGATATTGGATAATGCATTATGGGAATCCATTCGCTATCAAGAAAGCAGGAAATTATATTGTAGAATATCCAAGAGACCCTTACAGTTTCATGACATCCATATCTCGCCTCTTGCTGGGAGAAGACATTTCGTTTAAAAGCTACCCTTTGTACACCTTAAAAGGAACAAATAAAAAACACAATTAAAAATCTTACGAGGAAAAGTTTAGGAGTTAGTTCTAGAGCTAAACAATTTTTAGTCTAGTAACCATAAGAAAAACTTCCACATCATCTTAAACATGAAAATATTCTCAACTTTAGCACATGTATAGAAGGATATGCGTAGGAGACGAATCAATTTAACAGCACTGACCCTAGACTCGGACAAGCTGGACGAGAACCTCATTCAAGAAATTCTAATAAGCTCCTACTATAGACGAAAGAATGGAATGGATTCTAAGACTTCAATGACGATTAAATGAACATGAAATCAATCATGAAAATTAAGAGGCATAACCTCATGTAATATCTCGCATTGGCAGAATAACATTTCTAACTTGCTCAAACGTTTTCAACTAAGTACTCGTTTTTACAAGTGTAGGCACTCAAGATGCATTGACACTTAAACTTGCTCATCAATCAATATAATGATTTTACAGTGGAAATTGAGTATATATTAATACCATATATCGTCCTAAAACATTTCTTTAACTTCTGCAAGTAGTATAAATGCAGTGTGATCAATGAATAACAAATGAGCTACACTTCAAAAAAATTGTTCCCCTCATATTTCACAATAGGATTAACACATTAACTTATTAAGTGAAATGTACAATGACTTATTTAAGTGAATTTTTTGTTTCCCTCTCATTTGACAATAGGATTAACACAATTACTTATTAAGTGAAATTCAGAATCTCTAACTGCACCACCTATTCTTAAATCACCATCCAATAAACATCTAAAAGAATCACCCAAACAAATATTAAAATGAAAAAACTCTACCCAGCACAAACACTCACCAACCGAAAATCAACAAAAGGCAAAATTACAACAATCTATTATCGCCATTGAATACAAACATCATCATCGAAGTATTTGAATCACAGTTGATGTCCAAAAATCAAGAATCCATAACCCTAATTACGGTTCCGTTCCAAAGATCAGGAGAAATAGAAATGAGAAATACACTAGACTAACCGAGAATTGAGAGAAAATAATAGGATCAGTAGATCAAGGAAGAAATGTGGAATCCGCGTGTATTGAAGATGGGGAAAGGTAAGATAATAATGGAAAACGAGTAGAAGAAGAAATGGGAGAGAGAAAATGGGAGATGAATCGAATGTGTCGACATGTACTAATATTTTCTTTTTTGCTGTTTCAAAGATTTTGGTTTCAGGCGCACGTGATCAGTCGGTGAGATTGCGGTAACGTGGCTTTGCCTTAATCCTATCTATCTTTGTATTATAGAATATATGAATGAAATATTACCCCAAATATATTAATATGCTTTCCGATTGCTTAAGGTTGAGCTTAGTAAATTAGGGGATCTCAATAAAGCATATTCATTAACTCTCTCAGTCATATTTGACCCAACATTCCCTAATCTTAAGCAAACAAACCCTAAATGTGTAAAAAATATATTTCTCAAGTTTGAATAAGATAATTTATTTTTTAAGAGTATTTTGACACATTGGCTGATAGATATGTAGGGGTTGTTTGTTATTGTTTTACCAAGTGTTTCCCATTTATAGTTTGAAAAATTTTTATTTGGAGTATTTGCGAAGCAACTTCAACTTTAAAGAAAATACTTCAATGAAGCTTCAAGCAGAATTTTGTTGATTCTCCATACTTATGGAGTTGAAAAAAGCTTAACGATTTTATTAGTGCTACAAAAAAGTTGCATCTTCTTTTCTGGCAGTCATCATGAGAAAGTTCTAAGTTTAAGCGTGCTTGGCCTGAACAAATTTCAAAATGGGCCCCCTGGGAAGTTTCTCAGGGTGCACACAAGTGACACCAGAAAAAAATGGATATCCTGAGACTCGTGCGGGTATGTGCTTGACCTGCGCAATTTCAGGAGTAAGGACAAAACGCGCTAGGAAAAACTTGTGCTGGTTGTTGGTTTATGGAAGCGGGTCATTACATTATTAGCAAGAGAGAAACTTTCTATTTATTTACTAAAACAATAAAAAGTTAGAGAAAACATGTCGACTACTTTTAACTTTTGATCTAGGAGTGATTTTATCAAGGGTCAATAACATAAATCAGCCTGTAGTATTCACGTTTGACACTTTGGAACCTAAGCTTATTTCTAACAGATTGCAACCTAAAGTCCATGAGTTATGCGGTGAGAGTTTGGCCGAAGGTTGCAAAGTTAAGAACCCGTGAATTTTAGGCTGCAATCTGTTAGGAAAAAAAAGGTTGAAATTCCAAGTGTCAAAACGCGAATACTACAGGTTGATTCATGTTATTGACCCTTTTATTAAAAAAGAAACTGTAGTTTTCAAATAATCAAAATAGCTTTTTCCAAGCTATAAGCTAAAAATTACTTGGAAAGAGCTAGGGAAAACAGCCCCTCAATTGTTTGAATTTTTTTATTTTTTTCAAACACTACCTACGCCTTTTATAAGTGATCATTATGTAAAATCTCTATCTTCAATTACTTTTAAAAGCAAAAACAATCACAAACACCCTGCATAAAATTTGTGGCCAATTAAACAGTCAATCGGAACAGTCAATCGGATATTACCATGTGCCCAAATCTATCTTTCTAGACAATCAAGATGAGATCTTCGTCAATATGGAAAAGAATGACCAATAATTTGGTAACAGAATCAAATAAAATCATATATAATTATTTAAGAAAGAAGGTGTCATCAAATCATGAAACACCAATCAAAACGCGTCATTTTATGACAAGAGATCTTATCCTACACCTATACAAAGAATAATCTCACTCATTCCAAGAGACAAAAAAAAAAGTATATCACAAGTCAAGAAGTTGAAGAGAAATTCAAGATATGAAATTCTCAACCATTCAAGAACAATGTCAAATTTCAAAGTCAACTCGAATAAAAAAAAAAAATCCTTTATGAAAGACTTTCATGAAAAAGGAATTCGAAAGACACCTTGAATGTTGGAGAGAAATTTTGTATTTGCTCTAAAATCCTACAACTTATGTTGTGTGAATTTTGGTAAAAATGAGCATTTTTTCTTGTTGTGGATGGTAAACCCTAATGGTTGTAGATAGAGCTGTCAAGATGACTTTTAACTCGTAGGCTGACCCACCTCGCATAATAGGTTGGCTGGGACGAGGTTTTAATTGCTCGCCATTTTTGCGACTTGCCCTTAGGGGTGAGCAAAATCGAATCGAAATCGAAAAATCAATCCGAACCGGGTGATTTGGTTCGGATTGGTTCGGCTTTTTATATACAATTGGTTCGGTTATTATAATTCGGTTGACCAAACCGAACCGAACCGAAATACTCATATTTTCAATTATTTATTTATTTTATATTCTTTTTTCTTGATTGAATTGAATATATAAGTAATTTTCACATTGTTCCATGCATGGAAATTAAAACTTAAGCCTATTTTTTTGTTTCTTCTTTAGAGAAAAATTATCATGGAAAACGAGATTTTTTGCTATAAAAAAATAAAAAATAAAGATGTTAGAAAAAATAAAAAATAAAATTGATTTCTGTTCTTGTTGTTCGGTTCGGTTGAAAATCGAACCGACCGAATACTCACCCCTACCCCGAACTGCCAAATGATGGACTTTGGTGGTTTGGCCTGCCTGCTCCACCAGCTAAAGACGGAGTCAGGATTTTTAATTGGGAGAGGGGACAAACTTTCTTAATTAAAACCCAGATTATGAAAATTGAAAAAGAGAAATTAGAGCTAAGGCGCACATGGGTTTTTTTATACGGGGACAAGTAGACATATGTACAATGACATAAATTATTTCTGTATGGAACCAGCATTGGAAAATATATCTGTGTATCTACCAGAATACCAGATGGAAACTCATAAACTAGTTCTCACAAATGTGTTATATGTTACATGTTTCAAATATAATTTGCTTTCCATTGCTCAAATAACTCAATCTTCTCACCTAAAAGGTATATTTCTGCCTTCTCATTATGAGTTGCATGACTTGCAAAGTAGTAGAATCTTAGTTGTCGGCCCGATAAAAATTATACCGATATGTTCAAAGTTCTATAAGCCCAAAAATCGCTAGGACTAATCCGAAACTGTTAGGACTGGCCCGACTGACACCCCTAGCAATGTCTCTTACTCTACTTTAGCTAAGATAGATATGTTGAGACTTGTATGTGATGCTTCCGTGAATAACAAAGATAATGCTTGTCGCATATGTCATTTTTCAAGCAATGTGAAGACAATTTCTACAACTTTTTATGAGCTAATATTCATGTTTAGATATGAGGTTCCTATAACGAGCCTTATGTGACAAATACTCATTACTTTCTAACAATTGTAGATGACTGCAGTAGACGCACTTGGGTTTCTCTTGTGACAAAAATCTCAATGTGTTATCATTTTACACAATTTCTTTCCGATGGTTCAAACACAATAATATACTTTTGCCCAAGTCATTAGAACCGACAATGATTCTGAATTCACTAGTCAATCTTGTCAGCAACTTCTTTCATCTCTCGAAATAGTACACAATAAAAGATGCATTTATACTCCACAATATAATGGGGGTCGTGAAAAGGAAGCATAGACACCTTGTAAATACAGCTGAGCACTAATATTTGAATCCAACACACCTTCTCAATATCGGCCCCAATTTGATAAATAAATAATAACACTACTTCCATCTCAACAAAGATCCTTTTTCATACTATTTTAAATTTTTGTTTAGTGTACATGAAATTTTCCTACTATATCCTTATTTGTTAATTATGATGAATTAAAGCTGCTACATATAAATAATAATTATAATAAATCGTTTAGTAGATATGTATAAAAACAAATACTTTAACATATCTTTATAAAAAATAAAAAGAAGTAAAAAAATAGAAAAACCAACATTAAGATGTTTAGTTAGTGTTTTCATTGTTTTTGCTTTTAAGAAAGTGATTAAAATTAGTATTTGTGCAAAAATTAACATTAAGTGATTTTGGTCAAAATTTTAGAATGAATTTTTTTGATAAATAAGTACTTCTAGATTTTTAATTTTACTATTTAATAGAAAAGAAATAAGTAGAAGCAGAGTTGTAGCTAATTACCGCTTATGATTAAAAATTAATTTATTTAAATAGAAATTATAAAACGCAAACACAAAAAATTAACTTAAATTTAGTTAAAAGCGGAAAAGTGATTAAATAAAATACAAAAAGTATTTGATCTCCCAGTACGGTCAACTGTTCCACGGCGTCGTTTCGAGTGCCCAGAGAAACCGACATCCTAGGAGATCAAAGCTGGTATAAATAACCTCGAAGAAATGAAGAAAAACTATGGCGGCAATTACATCAAGTGACAACAGATAAACCTCTTTCGTTTCCGATCAAAGAAATCCAGCACAAAACGTAGCATGGGAGTCCACGGCCTCTGGGAACTCCTCGCCCCCGTCGGCCGCCGCGTCTCCGTCGAAACCCTCGCTGGGAAGAGACTTGCGATCGGTATTTTTTAACCCTAGCCCTAACCACGTTTTCATACCATGTATTCACTCTCTCTAACTTATTTCTCTCTCTCTATAGATGCGAGTATATGGATGATACAGTTTATGAAAGCAATGCGAGACGAGAAGGGGGAAATGGTGCGGAATGCTCACATACTGGGATTCTTCCGTCGAATTTGCAAGCTTCTCTATCTCAGAACTAAACCAGTTTTCGTATTCGACGGTGGGACTCCCGCTCTAAAGCGGCGAACGGTCATTGCGCGGCGCCGCCAGCGCGAGAATGCCCAGGCTAAGATCAGAAAGACTGCGGAGAAATTGCTACTCAATCAAGTGAGTTCTTTTATTAGTTTCTCGGAATGCTATAATTTCATTTGGGAATTTTGGTAATAAGTGATGAATTTTGAGTTCTTTTATATCTTCATCATTATGGAGTGGGAAATCCTTCATTGATGGTACATTGTGTTACACGGTGTACTTAGAAGCTTCAAGAGTAATGTTTTGTTTATTGTTGATAGCTCAAGACGATGAGGTTAAAAGAGTTGGCAGCTGATCTTGAGAAGCAGAGGAAGGAGAATAATATCAAAGGAAAAAAACCTGTCACAGAGGAACTTAGTAGTGAACAGGAGACGCAGAAAGCGAATAGTGATGTGTCCAGCCGTTACAGTCAGGAAGAGTTGGATGAGATGTGAGCTATTCTTAATCATTATGTTGCTTATCGCTATAGTTTATTGTAAATTATTCTTATTTCTGTTAACTAGTTGATTTAGGCTGGCAGCTTCTATTGCTGCGGAGGAGGATGAGGGTTTTGGTATTGGTGCATCTACATCTGGTGCTCCGGCTTCAAACAACGAAGTTGTCGACGAGGATGATGATGAAGATGAAGAAATGATACTGGTAAGGGTTTTTTTTTTTTTGTGATAATGGTCTATGAATTAGTGTGGGCTTCATATACCTATCTGAAACTCCTTATCCATATTTATTCATTCCGTTGCATTTTCTTACAGCCAGAGATGGATGGGAAAGTGGATCCTGCTGTTTTGGCTTCTTTACCTCCGTCAATGCAACTTGATCTTCTTGTACAGGTTGTTTTTTCAATGTAATTTCTTGCTTTAGTTTTTTAACATTTTGTGGATCATGAGCGTCTTATCAAACCTCTTGATTCCTAATCACAGATGAGAGAGAGGCTCATGGCTGAGAATAGGCAGAAGTATCAGAAGGTGAAAAAGGTATATACGGCTTTACATTTTGGTCCCATAATGTCCATCTGTGTGTTTCCTTGTTACTGCATCGTATGTTATTATATATCTAGAGAGATTTTTGTCGTGCTTTTTCGTAAACAGAAACTTATATTCTCAGTGCCTAACATTCTTAATGTTACTTCCAATGATTTGGGCTAGTACTCGATACTTATTGGAGTCTTGAATTTTTTTACGCTTGTTTGATTTGTATACTTTGGCTGATTTAGGCCCCGGCACGGTTTTCAGAGCTGCAGATAGAGTCTTATCTCAAAACAGTTGCTTTCCGCCGCGAGATAGATGGGGTCCAGAAGGCTGCAGCAGGTGGGGGAATAGGTGGAATGCAGACTTCAAGAATTGCATCTGAAGCCAATAGAGAATTTATTTTCTCTTCCTCATTCACCGGGGACAAAGAGTATGCACTACTTTATTTATGTTGTAATTGGTCCTTTTTCTTTTTCCTCCTATATTTAGGAGTTTTGTGCTTTTGGTAATTAATTCATAAATTGCCATGCTTATGTGCACGAAATATTTTCTCGATTTATTAGAGTGCTTACATCTGTTGGACAAGAGAGAGACGGAGCTGATGGAAGTCAGGCCCAACCAGTAAATTCTTCTGCCAATGCTGTCAATAAGGTTCAGGAAACCAGAAGGTCTGATGCTACAACTGGACGAACTCCGACTGAAACTGGAAAGTCATTTCATCATGATGTTGAGACTTATGTGGATGATAGAGGTCGTACACGAATCAGTAGGTTGAGAGCGCTTGGGATTCGTATGACTCGGGATCTTCAAAGGAATCTAGATTTGATGAAGGAGATTGATCAGGGGGAAACAGAAAACCATCAGAAAAAAGATACTGATTCGGCCACTGCCAGGAATTCAGTAGATGTCCTAGACAACCCATCTGGCAGAACCCAACATCGAGAAGCTTCCAATAAGAATAATGATGGAATGGATACTGACGTTGACAAAACTGAGGAGCCTGTATTAAAAAATGGAGCTCCTATTGAGATTTCCTTTGAAGATACATTAGAGCACGATGAGTATGACAATGATGATAAGTTATTTGCTTGTCTGGTGGCTGGAGACTCGGTAGTGGATCTTCCTATTGATAAATCTGCCACTGGAAAGGAGTCTTTACCTTCTGATTCAGTTAACGAGTGGGAGGAAGGAGTCGTTGAAGACAATAGTACAACGCATCTGCATGAGGGGTCCATGACTGATGATGGACAAGTTGAGTGGGAGGAAGGATTTCAAGGCATTCAATTGAAATCATCGTCTTGTCCAGATGAAAGCCTGAAAAATATTACAAAAGGAGCCCTGGAAGAAGAAGTTGCTTTTCAGGAGGCAATCCGAAGAAGTTTAGAGGATTCAAGGGGATCACCAAATGACCTTCATGAAAATCACCCATCAGAAAGAGCTAGAGTAACTGTTAGCGATGAGGAGGAAGTTGAGTGGGAGGAAGGACTTCAAGAGATCCGGTTGAAATCAGTGTCTTGTCCTGATGAAAGCCAGGAAACTGTTACAAATGGAACCGTGGAGGAAGACGCTGCTATTCAGGCAGCGATTAGAAGAAGTTTGGAGGATACAAGGGGATCAATGGATGACGTTCACGGAAATTGCACATCAGAAAGAGCTAGAGGAACGGTGGGTGTGAAATCTGATTATGTTTCTACTTGTGAAGTGAAAGAACAGCCTGATATTGAAACCTTAGCAAATGATGTAAGAGAACAATTTGGCTCAATGAGTGGTCTTGATACCATCTGTTCAGAAGCAAATTCTGCTGAGAAAAGCAGCTTAGAAGTGAAGCTTTTGAATCAAGATGCTGATAAAAGTGGAGCATTGGCTGAAACACATGTGCCTTCAGATGCTCTGCCGGAAGAGAAGGGATTACATATGAGTAAAAACCAGCCTCAAGACACTTGTAGTGAAGATGGCTATGGGCTTGCAATGAACAAGCTAGTGGCTAGTGAAAAGGTTGCACATAATAGTAGCACATCTGAGTATAGTACTGCCGTTGCTGATTCGTTGCATGACAGATCATTAAATTGTAATTCTGCTGATGCTCAAAACACGGTACAGGCAAAGTATGTTGACCATCTCCGCGACACTGAACAACTTGGAAAAACTTCTTCTGATGATTCAGTAACTGATATAGATGATTCTAAACACTTCTCCGAGGATAAAATAGATGGTAACATTTCAAGGGAAAAGGATGGCGCTATGAAGAATGATAATAAGGAACAGGAAATCATGGAGGATGATCTTGAAGAGGTTATGATGTTTCTAGATAAAGAACGTGAAGAGCTAGGAAGTGAGCAGCGGAAGCTCGAGAGGAATGCAGAATCTGTCAACAATGAAATGTTTGTTGAATGCCAGGTATGTATATTGGTCTTCACTACGATTTCTTATGGCCTTCCAGCATGCACCACATCAGAAACTCTCGACTTTTATAGCTTAGGTTACATCCCCTCTCCCCCCACCGGAATAAAAGAAAAGAAAAAAGGGGAAGTAGACTAGGGGAGCTCGACATATGGAATTTTCGAATTTGAAACAAGTAAAATATCATGGTAGTTTATAGCGTGCTTGAAAGATTTAGAGGTTTTTATTGAAGATTGTCAGGTGCATCATTTTATGCAGATGCTTTTTCTCTTCCATTCTAAAAAAACATGGTTGCCTTTTGTTCTTGTACTGGCATGGATTTTCTACTTTTCATGTCTACTTTCACTCATTCAACGTTCCTTGTACCTTTTAAGTTCTAATTCTCAGCTTTTATTTCTCAAACATCAAATTGTTGAGTTTTAAACTGAATTGGCTGGGGCAGAAATTCCTCCACACTGATTTTGTCTTCTGTTACTTCCTTTAACATCTCCAACACATGATGTGAATAGAAGAATATTTGATTTTTACTGAACTTGGGAACACAAAAGATTTGGTTGAGAGTGAAGACAATGCTATGAGATGTTATGTCCGTAGATGATTATAGGGTGCAATGTCAGTAATGGTATTGAAGGTGGTGATGTATTTCTAATCATGCTATAAGTTCCTTGGCTTGATTGTTAATTTGGCACTTTGAGGTCATGGCTGTTATTATGCTTGAGGTGCTTAGTTGCTTTCTCTTCATTTTACTTGCCCTTGGAACTTTTACCTTTTCCTTGGTACTGGACTTGATATTTTTTTTCTCATGTTCTCATGGTTTTATTTATTTTGAATTTTAATATAGGAGTTGCTTCAGATGTTTGGCTTACCATATATCATAGCACCAATGGAAGCTGAAGCTCAATGTGCTTTTTTGGAGCTGTCCAATCAAGTTGATGGTGTGGTAACAGACGATTCTGATGCATTCTTGTTTGGAGCACAAAGTGTGTACAAAAACATTTTTGATGATCGCAAATATGTGGAAACATACTTAATGAAGGTGACCTTTTACCTTAGGAAATGTAACTATCTATTATTCATTCTAGACTGTTGGTATACTAGCTATGATTTCCTTTTCCATACTAATCGCTCAATTTTCCTATGACAAGTTTATGTCAACCTGGGTTAAAATGGTTCTTTGGGGAGTGGAATAAGAGGAGTTATTTGACCTCACGATGAATTCATTTTTGTTATATTTCTGCTCTAGTTTTAGTTTGATTTTAGCATTTGGATGGTTTTTTAGGATATTGAGAATGAGCTTGGTTTAGACCGAGAAAAATTGATCCATATGGCGCTGCTTCTTGGGAGTGATTATACCGAAGGCATTAGGTAATTGACACCATCCATGTCAGTGGTATTCCCAGTGCAGATTTACTAATTCTTTAGTTATGTTCTTGAGAACTTACCATATTCAGTTCGCCTTGAGTGATAAAATCCACATATTATTTTGATGTGAATGGAACAGTGGCATCGGCATTGTTAACGCAATTGAGGTTGTAAACGCTTTTGCTGGGACAGAGGGTCTTCGTGAATTTCGGGAGTGGATTGAATCGCCAGATCCTAATATTCTTGGAAAATTAGATGTAGGAGGTAACTCAAGGAAGAAAGGATCAAAAGGCACTGAGAATATCACAAGCGACTCAAATAGCAAGGTCGAAGAGATATTATGTGAGCAAAATGTTCCACAGCCTGTGGATGATGATGGAAAGAAAAAGCAGATCTTTAAGGATAAGCATGTAATGTCACCTTTTTTTCTTCTCCTGAATATAATTGGATTACGGTAATATCCCATTTTTCTGTGCGAATTGGACGTGAACACCTTTTTGCTACATGTGCAGAGAAATGTGAGCAAAAATTGGCATATTAGTTCTTCTTTTCCAAGTGATGCTGTGATTTTTGCATATGCTTCCCCGCAAGTGGATAAGTCTATGGAACCTTTCTCATGGGGAAAACCAGATCTCTTTGTTCTTCGCAAGTGAGTCTAATACTCATGTTTAGCTTGCAAGAACACCTGGATGGACTATAATTGTTGTCATGATCCTATTACTTCGTATTTGAAGAGTTAATTATGCAGTGACACAATTAATTGAGTTATTTCACTCGAAGGCAAAAGTAAATATGATTACCTACTTTATCATTTACTTCTTCCTGCAACATGCTGAATTTGTTGATTGTTTTATCTGAATTCCTTACATATATAACAATGTACTGTTAGAAAGAGTGACAAAAATATTGAGAAGTGAACAAGTTATAGCATGCTGAAATGTAATTTTGCTTTGGCACTAGAGAGCGCTTGTACCTGAGTGGTTGAGATAATTAAATAAGTTAGGGTTTAGTTTCTTGATGATGATTGAAAACCTTCTTCAAAGTTAAAGCACGTTTTTTATCTCATGTCAGCCAAGCTTATACTTGCTTTTACTGCATATACTTAATGATGGACGAGTATATTTCCCACTTGTTAGGCTTTTCTTTTTCCATGCTTATTTTTTTCTCTCAAGGAATATAATATGACGAAGTGAGTTTGCTTGTAGATTGTGTTGGGAGAAGTTTGCGTGGGGCACATCAAAAGCAGACGAGCTGCTACTACCAGTTTTGAAGGAATACAACAAGCGTGAGGTTGATTACTCTTCCTTCTACTCATGAACTCCTCCCTGAGACACACACAGACACACATTCTCTTCAGTATACACACTTTATAAAGGCAATCTGGTAACAAATCTTAGTTTAGTATTATTGTTCTTCAAATGTGCGCATACAGATGCAGTGAAATGTCTGCTTCGTATGCGCCTTTAAACACTATTTCCTTTCTGCTATTTCTGCTAGAGTATTACTAAGATTGTAATGGATTCGTAAACTAATAAAGTGTGCCTTTGCTGTACTTTGTCCTCCTTGTGTTACCATGAATCCCTGAAAGAATCGTCTTTTTGGTACTAACTTGCATGAAATTATCTTTGAAGTCGCTTCATGATTTACAAGTGAGTGATTATTGCTTTGCTTAAAACTTATGGTATCTGGCCATATTTCTTTGGATATTTTATCTCTGTAAATTCTGGTGTTCAAGGAAATAATTTTAGGTTGGTGTGTTCTTGAATGATCCCTTTGCCCTATTGATGCTTTCCCGTATCTTCCTTCTTAAATTTTAAATTAAATTTTTGTATCCCCCTCGCTTCTGGTTTCGTCATTACAGACACAGCTGAGGTTGGAAGCATTTTACACATTCAATGAAAGATTTGCGAAGATTCGAAGCAAGAGAATAGAAAAGGCTGTCAAAGGAATAACAGGATCTAAATCTTCTGACGTGATGAAGGAGACTCCTCAACAGTCTCGAAGTGGAAGAAAAAGAAAAGCGAAGCCTAGGGAAGATGAAGGCCACCAATCGGGACTTGATTCGACAGGACTAGATGGTGCTGGTACTAGTACTCAAAACGACACCATGGAGAAACCAACCGGTAAGCAGTCAAAAAGAGGACGAACAAAAGAAAAGAATCCAGAGAGAAATTCAGAGCAATCTACTTGTGATGATGGACCTGTCATCGAGAATGATTCTAATGTAAAAGGAAGAAACAGGGGACGAGGCAGACGGCAACAAAGTGGAAGAGGAAAGAGGAAAAATAATTCTTGCGCAGATACTGAGATCAATGATGCCAGCTGCAGTGAAAATGACGAAGAAATCCATAATGTATCAGGAGAAGCTCATCAAATACGAAGGGTTAGTATTTTTGCACGAACACACATGTAATTTTTTACTTTGTCGAATTTGGTTTTCATCTACTTGTGTGCAATTAAATTAATCATTTCTCACATTACATACAGTCGGGGCGAAACCGGAAGACAGTGAACTACACTCTTTCTGATGAGAGTGACAAGAACGACGAGGATGACAGTTTCATGAAAGAAAATGTAATGGCAAAGGAGTCTGTTGTGGAAGTTGGTGGCACTGAAAAGAGGAATGAGAGTCCACTTAATGAAGGCGATGACGTGGGAATGGTTGACAAATTTTCGATGGAAGAAGAGAGAGAGCAAAGCACGCATGTGACAAAAGATACAGTGAGCACCAGTATGATCAATGCTGGTCAAATGTACGATCCTTCTAACCAGGGCGAAGCATCAAAAGATTATCTTGAGTTTGGAGGCGGGTTTTGTTTGGATGACGATGATGAAGAGAAGGAACCTAATGAGAATGAATCTTTCCCCGGAGGAGAAAAGGTCCCTGAAGAGTCTGATGTTCTTGCTGGTGTGAATTCTGGGGCTGAAGAAAATCAAGAAAGTGATCCGTTGGTTATTCAACCAGGACCATCGAATGAAAAGGCAGGTTTGTCTGGTATTGAGCTAAACACGAACGTTGAATCATTAAGAGGTGATTCGTATTCACCAGACAATATTGAGAGTGATTCCGAGAACCGCAGCTCAAAATTCCTACGGGCAATGCCGAATTTGAGAAGGAAAAAGAGAAAATATTGAGGTCTGTTTTCCCGTAGTTTAGCAACATCTGTGTGAGAATGTCTTTCGTAAGACCGGAAGTTATTTTTATCATAACAAGTGTTAGTTTTGTGTAAAATGTGATTAACTTTATTGTTAAGATATAAAGTAACACTTTTTACATCAAAAGTAACGCTTGCTATGATAAAAGTAACTAATGTCTTGGGAAACGTACTATTTTCGCAAAATTGAAGGCGGTTGCTTTCTTCTTCCGACAATTCAGGTATAACATATGATGGTACTTCGGAATTGGACAGAATATGTGCATAGGATAATTTTGTGATGGGAGGTTTTGTGATAAATATGGCTGTAAGAATTATATTCCAGCATTTTGTTAAATGGACATACATATTTTTATTTATACTAGCAATTGACACGTGCGTTGCACGTGATTGCTATTTTTACATCTTTGTTTAGGACCAATTTATAAGAATATATTATTCTAACACCTTGTGTGTGTTAAGAAAACATATTCTACCGACATGTTTTGAAATTTGTGGCTGTTGTAAAGAACCATACATTGTACTATTAATTGTACTTTTAAATTATAGAATCTTATACAATTCTAAATATAACAAGCTTTATAATAAGAGTATAAATAAGTAATGCTTTAATAGAGTAGTTTCATGCAAGATATAAGTAATATCAAATTAAAATAAACAAATCAAAAGTCATGGTAGTAGGGTATTAAAGAGCTGATGCTCCATTAAACTATTGATGGAGAATTTAGTTTTTCTCTTGATCTTCTTGCGGGGTGTATTAATGTCTTTTCTTGTTCTTGTAATGTATTGGGTAATGATCACTTCTCATCACTTTCATCTACAATGCAGTCTCCCTAAATCCTTTTTTTCTTTTTTCTTTTTTTCTCTTTTGCCCCTTAATATTTCTCTCATTATTTTTTTTCGGTGGTGAATTGTCTGACTTTTCTTTTTCTATCTTCTTTGCATTTGGATTCTTTCCCAGTGTTTTGTTCCTTAATTTCCTTATCTATCTTCATTTTGTTTTGTTCATCTTGTTGCTTATGTAATTTCTCTTCTTCTATAATTTTTTCTTGATTTATCTTTTTCTTTGTTTACTTTTGTCTCGTGGTTGTATTGGTCATTTTCTTTCAATAATTTGTATCTTCTTACTCTTCAGTTTCACTCTTTATATTTCTTCAACAATTACACACAATCTTCCTTGTGTTTCTTGAGTTTTCCAGTTCAATAATGTGAGAAAACAAATTCCAGCGTGCTTGTGAGGTTAGCCTTTTATTGTAGTCCGACTCAATACTCTCCTTGAAAATCATCTATAACGTTTATATTAAATTTTCCTTTTTGGCCTTATTGGTTCATACTCATGCACTCAAAATTTTATGTACTTTTTTTCTTTTTTATCATTGCTAATGATGTAAGGTATGCTTACACAGAGCATCTAATGTATGTAGCAACCGTGTCACCAAAAATTTAAATTAATGAATTGCAATCTCCTTCATTATTGAGATAGCAATGGATGCAGGTTCATACTTGAACATGCACAAAACTTACCATGGATAAACCCGCTAAAACTGATTTGATTGGTTTTTTTCACAGATTTTAATCGAGTTAAGGATTTTACACCAGCCCATACCTGACATGTATAAATCAAATATATAAATAATTTTAAAATTTATCGTTGTGATATTATATAAGAATAAAAGAATAGTCGTAGTATAGAAAATACTGAAAAATATATAACACAAACCAAGTATGGTGGAGAGGGTAAACCTGGCAATTTTTATGTTTAGATTTAATGGATTTAATGTTTCTTTTGCAGGGTGGATTACGAGTTTAGCAAAACTACTCCATTACGACCTCTACTCCTTGAACCATATTTAGGTTCGCTCTACACCTGTGCAAATTTATACAAAGGAAATTTAGATTAAATAAGATGTTAGACTAATTAGTTTGCTTAATTTTCATTGAAAATATTATTTTGATTATAAGAAGTGTAAATTCTAACTTATTATTTTGAGAATGGAAAAGTTACTATTTAATCAAAATAAAAAGAACTTGTTAGAAATTGAATTAAGAATTGCTAAATTTGTAATAGGCTAGGATGGAAAAAGAAACTATTGACTCATGTATTATTTATAGGAAAGTATTTTATTTTATTATTATTAATTTTTTTTTATCAATTGTACTAAATTGATACTTTTATAACATTCACTATAAACTTAAAATTGCATATACTGATAATTAAGGTTGAACAAAAAATCTTCTCTCCTAGAATTGATGTCCTATTGTGAGAAAGTATAAAAATTCCTTAAGTTTGGCATGTTTATATTTCTATCTTTGTAAATTTTAGAATATGTTACTTCGGTATAGTTTCTACGGATTTTTCGATACACCTATTTGCAAACATATTTTCCTTTCCATTGTTCATTCTTTGACTCGCAATCATCTCACTAATTTTAGTTAGCTTTTATATTGTATTTGACCTACAAACCTTATTCTCAATACGTATAAATTATCAACCTTCCCCCGTCTTCTTTCTATTTCATAGCTCATTACTTACCACCAACAAATTTGTTCCAACTGTTTAGAGTCTTTCTCGATTTGGAGAGCGCTTGTTATCGTAGCTTGTAAGTTTACCTCAGCTATTAAGATAATATAGTGTTAGTTATTTTTCATCTATAAGTAATTTTTTTTTCTAGACCTTATTCAAGTATTTCACTGCCATAACCCCAGTGACTGTAAATATTGGATTCCGTTCTGTGTGTTCCTTTTAACATTTCCTTCTTTCTCACCATGTATTCCCACAAGGTAATACTTATTTTCTTATTTGATGGCATACAATTATTTATGTATACACGTATAGTTATATTTGTTTATAAAAATTGGTAGATAAGAATGATGTACATTACTTTAAGGGACTTTCGAGGAGGATTTTACTTACTACGTGTCCATAATGGTTATTTCTCTCTAGGTTAAGTTTTCCTGCTTGTAATTATGATTATTTTGACATTCTCCACCTTTGCAAGCATCCACAAACATCTATTTCATTTGAAATATATATTAATCATTATTGTCAAATAGAGTCGTATTTACCTCGAGGCTTAGGGTTTCAGTAACTCACCAAACCATTTTATGTCGCCGGGCTTTCGTCTCAAGGTCTTTGAATTTCGCCAAGTTGTATTTGATAGTTTAATCGATACCTTGTGTTGCTTCTTTAATATTACTTTTCTCAGCGAGGACTATTTTCTTTTCAAAAAGTACATTCAGGAAATCTTTGCGTTGACATATTTCACCATCGATCACTTTTGATATTAGATATGTGTTGTATCTTTCTAAATTTTCCTTTGAAACCCCTTTATCTTCATTAAAGATTAATGTTCATGTGAGAACACTCTACAATACATTGATTCTTTGAATCGTCCTTGACATATACTATATCAAAATATTTTTTATATTTTCAAGTTCCTACTATTTAGTCAGTCATCATCAATTTCTTGGTACTATTGTTTTTTGTCGTGTATGTTGTTTCTTGTCCAGCTCGTATTACTTCCAATCTTATTGATGTGTCATTGTGGTCAAACTTCATTAGTCATATTGAGCGTTCTTTTTCAACTGACGTCATCAATTTCTTTTTTTCTCTAAAAAGAATTAGTCTATACTTTATCATTACAGATAGAAAATATTAACATTATTGTAGCCATAATCCACACAACTAAAAAGTTAATATTACTAATAAAAGGAAATAAAAACAAAATAATTTTAAAACAAATTCAACTTCCTAAATTCCACGAACCAGATCCTGAGAAATCCTAGTACAGTATCCAATAATCCAATCTTATCTCCAATATTTTTCTTTATAGCATTTTTAGGTTATCGATTAACTTAGAAGACAACATAAAGAACTATCGGCAGAGGAAATTTAATTTTCGACTCATTGTGATTGTTTGCTAATATTATTCTGCAAGAATGTTATTAATCAGATAAACAATTTTCATAAAGCATCTAAAATTTTAGCATATGCAATATTATAAAAATTATGTAACAAAATATAATCCAATTATTTGTCTGAGAAAGGATTTTTTTAATATAAAAATAATTAGATAAATCGGAATATGACCATTAACTTAATCCTAAAATAATCCAATTTATTTTCTTAATGTATCACTTAAGAAAAAATGTACATCTCACATATGATATCCTGAAGATATAAACCTAAATACTGAAGATAACAATCTTAAAAATGAAAATTGTGAAGAACTGGCAAAAAAAAAAAAAAAAAAAAAGAAAAAACTGAATCAAGAAAATGTGGAAAAAATCAAATAAAATAGAACCCTAAATATTAGAAAGAGGTCAATGCATGATATGAAATAATATTTGAATGATAAATCTTAAATAATCAATTAAAAAATAAAAATAATTCTAAACTCGTTTTCATGAAAATACATTCCATATAATCCCTGCATGTAAATATCTGGGAAAAGTGACGGTGAATCTTCAAATTTGATCACAATATTTAATGGACAAATACATTTATAAACAAAGAGTTTCTCATAATTATTTTTTAATAAAACAGATCTAATACAATATAACTGATTTGTTATAAACAAATGTACGAGTTATAAGTATATGTCAATTTTCTAGGTTATTATTGTTTAATGTTCTCCGATATTATTCCTGAAAAAATGAAAATAATGTGTTTGCAAACTAAGTTTTGGTAAGCACTGTAAGAACACATTTTAACTTCTCATAACTGCAAAAACTTTATATTTTTTTTTATTTTTCTTTTGTCATTTTCTATGTGTACGTAGTATCATTTGTTCTGCACTTCATTCGGATGTGTTTTTATGAAATTTATGTTATTTCATGGGCTCTTGTGCACTGCAAGTTATGAAAATCGGTGCTGATTTATTTTTTATTAGTATATTATCTCCATTACTTTATTATGGATCTCAAGGATTGGAGTCTATAGGCTCTGATCTTCAATAAAGTTTTAGTTTATGTCAATAGGGCTCGAAGAAGAAGATGATGATAATAATAGTAGTTTTATTCAAAAAAATTAAAATTACTTAACTATCTTTGAATTATAATATTTTGCAAAGGAATTATGGTCTCACAAGAAAATGCGAAACCTAAAACAGGACGAAACAATCCATACTTTCATAATACTGCTGCTGCTGCTCCTACTACTACTAATAATAATAGATATGAGAATTCTTTAATTTTATAAGTTTATAACGTCATGGTTTTTCCAAATCATTTTGAGATTAGAACTCTTAATTTTATTAGGTTTGAAACATCACAAACTTCCCAAATCCTTTGAGATTAGAATAGTTTTATTATTTATTGGAAATAGCATATATATGCGGTTGAGATTGGGAGTATTAGAAATATTGACTTTATTATTTATTTAAATTAGTATAGATATGCGGATAGATTTCCAAATTCTTTTCAGATTAGAAGTATTATAATTATTGCTTTTATTATTTATTGGATTAGCATCGACATTCGGACAAATATTGATATTAAATCATTGTTTATATTGATTTTAAAGGAGGGTATAATAGGCATTACAAAAAATAGACGAAACAAAACATTCATACTTTTATAATAGGTATAGATAATGTTCGACCTCTGCTTTACCTAGAATTGTATTTCAGCGCTTTGTTAAATTATATTTCAGCATTTTGTTAAATTACAGTTTTTATTTTAATTGTTCGATTCATGCCACATGTCTTAATTACATCTAATAAGTGCAGGGTGGTTGTTACCTAAACCAGGTATGATATACTTATTGTGTTTTACACCGTATATCGTACACATACCAATGTCGATATGTGGCGGATAACATTTCAAGTGTACTTTTGAATTCGATTGGTGCACGATCTAACCATCCCTAGTGTAGATATTATAGGTACCGGTAGAGCTGGCAAAACCGGTCCAGCCCGATGTGCTATCCCAATTTGTCCGATATTTTAGAAGCGTTGGGTCATATGAATTTAGGCTCGAAATATCATTGAGCTAACAAGCTTGATCCAATGAGTCAAAAGACTTGAAAGTCTTGATATATTTAAAGGACTGGGTTGGACAAGACTAATATTTCGCCCAATAAATTTTAGGCCGAAGCGATCCAGCCTGACTTATGGTTGGCCTGATCCGGCCGGGCCGGGCTGTGTCAATTGCGACCTTTACGTATGGGTAGCATAAAATTTTCCTATTTGTGATTGTGATTTGTGAGAGAAAACATTCACTTTTTACTCATTTTACACAGCAATTAATAGCAAAAGTCTGCTCAGTTCCATGTGGCAATTTTATATTGCCAAAATAAGAAAGTAAAGAAGAAACATATATGTATTTGAATAATGTATCTTCAAAGCTTACACTCCATTGACATTCTTTAAATAATACTCCCTCCATCCCAAATGAATTTATACATTTTTTATTCGATCCGTCCCAAACAATTTGAACATTTTCTTAAAAAAAAAAAAATCACAAATTCTACCTCGCATACACTTTTATTTAAAATAATGCAAAACGATAAGTTTGAAAAATCGATATAATCTAAAAATTAATTTTTTTTTAATACGTGCGTCGGGACGGAGAGAGTATATCTTCAAAACTAGTTCTAACCAACTTGCTCAACTTTGAATAAGTGGTCGACTTTTATTGTAGTTAGTATTAAAATGTCAATGGTAGTTAGATGAGCAATAATTTATTGCCAGTCGCAGTTTATTAGCGTGACGTGGCATAAGAACCCATGAGATCACCTGTTACACTTTGGTGTTACATCTTGTGTTTCACTCATTCACTAACCGACACGTGTATGGTATGATGTCACAAATTAACATGTGTCACCTAATGAATTGAGTGTAACAGAGGATGAAACACCTACTGTAACAGGGAATCCGAATTGGCATAAGAAAGCAAAAAATCATTATCATCGGAATATCACCGTTAAAAAGTAAATTTGACCAACTTCTTTTTATTTTATTTAAGTCTTATTTCATTTAATCTTAAATACAAATGATTGTATTTGAAATCAAAATAATAAAAATATCTATATTAACATAACTTGAATAAATAATAAGAAAGAAAAAAATACTACTAGCAACTAGTATATTAACCGATTAGCAGACATGCTGTTAATCGGTGCACTTACTTAATCCTACCATACGGACCGTAATAGGGATGGTAGTGGGGACGGGTCAAATATGAACCTGCATTAAATCCGTTCCAGTCAAAATCGCTAAAACTTGTTTGATCGAAATTTTAGATGGTTTAAATCGAAAAAATAGTTTTCCGTCCCTAACCTGACTTATTTAGATAAAATGTATAAATAAATTTTAAAAATTGTTACTGTATTTTTTTTGTAGATCCTATCTATAAGTCAATTTTTCTGAACTTTACGAATTAGCTTCTTATTAAACTTTCCATCTTTCCAATTATATTTTAATTTCATAATATTATAGTAATAGTATTATTGAAAATATTGAGAAACATATAACAAAACAAATACGGAGCGAGCGGGTAAATCCAACGGATCGACAAAGAAGAGCAGGACGTGTTATGGGTTTGTGTTTTCTTTCCCGCCAATTACATATTTAGCAAAACGTTCTATACTTGCTCCATTGTCATCCCAGTTCTTTGATTTTTTTTGGTTATGAATAATTAAGGGGATGATTGATTGTGATGTAGTGACATGTACCAAGTTCGATGGGGCACATTCACGGACGGAACATCCAAAAATCTATTTTAGTTTAAGAGTTTAATAAGGTAGGATATATATTGAAAATTGTAAAATATGTACTGGAATTTGTAAAATATGTGTTGAAAATTATAAAAGATGTAGGTAATAGGATTTGGATGTGGAGAAATGGGTCATCCAATGTAAAATAAAATACGTTGAAGATGACCCATACAACGTCTGGACAGGGGACATCCAATCAATCATCTCCTAAGAAAGAAAAAGAAAATAAAGTGAGTTTGAATATAAAATCAGAATGAGAATAAATTTAGAAAGAAAAAGGCGAACCCAAAAACGAACCAATTCGAATTCCCTGTTACAGTAGCTGTTTAATCAGTCATCATCTGTTACACTTAATTCACACACGTGTCGATTAGTAAATGAACAAAACACAAGATGTAACAACAAAGTGTAACAGATCATCTCACCGACAAAAGAACACAGAAAATATCATGTACTACAGTGGTCACTGTCAGTTGTCAGTGTTGCTATTAATGGCTATCCCTCCAATTTTCTTAGTGAAAAGCAAAAAATTCTATTAAAATGTGCCAAAAAAATTGATTCTGCACAAGATATTTAAAACGAAACGTGTGGTATGTCCAAATGGGAAAGAGATGGCTGCTACTATAATATTCTCACTGTGTGTGTGTTTTTAGAGAGAGAAAGAGATGGCGAGGGAGAGAAGCTACTGTTTCCGGGAAGTGCTGCCGTTCACGGCGTTGCTGTCGGTGGAATGCACCAACGTCGGAATGAATACTCTCTACAAAGCCGCCGTTGCTAAGGGATTAAGCTTCCACGTTTACATGGTGTATGGTTACGCCATCTCCGGCCTCATTCTCCTCCCCCTCGCCTTCTTCTTCCACAGGTCAGCCACACACACAAAGCTGTTAAACAGAATTCTGCAGATCTGAAACTGGAAACTGTTAATGATGCACTCAAATTCTCTGGAATCAGTTCGTTCAATCTAAATGCTAATTATTTTGCGAATTTAAAATTCAAATACAGCATTAAATCGATCAGTTTTGGAGGGAAACACACAAACAGAGCCTTCACAGATTTGAAACCTAAAAACTGTTACTAATGCTTCCTTGAATTCTCTGGAATCAATTCGTTCAATCTAGATGCAACTGATTTTGCGAATTTAAAATTCGAACACTACATTGAATCGATTTGCTGTTTGGCAGGGGAACGCGGCTACCTCCGTTTACAATTATCGTTCTCGGCAAATTTTTCATCCTTGGATTTCTAGGGTACGATGACAGTTTAATTTCTTTTGGTTACACATCATATATTTATCATTCTATATCGACACCTTGTTTAACTACTGGCGGTGGCGGCGGCGGCGGCGCGGTGGTGCAGGTTTGCAGGGCTGTACCTGGGGAATTTAGGGATTAAGTACAGCAATCCAACTATGGGTTCAGCAATGAGCAATATCGCTCCTGCTTGTACCTTTTTTCTCGCTATTCTTTTCAGGTACTCTGCTCCATCTTCCTTGCTTTTTTGCTCTCTGAAATTATCGAAATGGCCTTCCGGTTCTAGCCAAATGAATTTATGGGTAATTGCAATTGCTTCTATTTTTAGATTGGTGAATTTAGGGGATTTTTTTTTTTTTTTCGGTTGCTGCATTTTTTTCTTTACTGTTCTATCTTGGTTTTTCTTTAGATTTGTTCGGCTAATTTCTTCTTTTTCTTTGATAAAGACGGATTCAAGAAAAAACAGTGTTTGACGGTAGGTTGCTTAGCATTAGTTCCGGCTAGATAGATTTTGTATTGTATGTGGGAATGTTTTGTGTCCCCTATTGGAGTGTCTTTTCTCCTTTTTAGGAGGATTTTGAACCTCAACATCATTTTGGGATTGCTGCCTGGGTTCTTGGGTTCTGATTGGATTATTTTGGTAGTTTTAACGTGTTTTTTGATCCGTTGGTCATGTTAATGAATTTTTTTTGTTTAAATCAACTTAAATTTAAGTAGAAGCTGACATTTGTAGACACTAAAAGTCCTAAATACTTAATTTAAGCATTGGCAAATACCTCCTTACATCAAACGATCAAATCTATTTGTTTGGTCGAATGGAGATTAGTGAAGACAATGTTGTAAAGTTACTAGATACTAATTGAACGGTATGCTAAAATTTAATGGAACTGATCGAAACATGAATATAATTAGTGCCCGTTTACTTCGTATGGTTAGGTTGAATAAGGACTAATTGTTCAGATTAATCCACCATTTACTTCGTTGGTTGTTAAAAGGTGTCTTATCCCGGATACCCGGATAACACTAAAAGGTGTCTTATCCCGGATACCCGGATAACACGAATTCCGATGTAATTTTACCCTATTACATATTTCACCTTAAGAGGTGGGTTTATTAATCCCGGAGGTTGGATTGTATTAAATTACAGGCATATCCATGTATTAAACGGTCGGAATACCCTATAAAACCGTTTTAAGGTCCAACGAGGAAAAATCGGATTGAAGCGAGAAAAATCGAAAAACCAATGAATCGGAGAATGCGAAAAAAAACCGATTAGTCCTATTCTTTTTCAATTATTATTATTTTTTTTAATTTTTTAATTGTGTGTTAGATTTCCTTTTGTTTATGGGTTTATAGAATTTTAACAAGTCGCTCATTATTTATCATATTTATCATGTTTGGATATAGATTTTGGAGTTAAAGAAGTTTATGAACTATAAATTATTAAATTTTATTCAAGACATCCATATCTTAGTAGTTTATTAAGTTATATTTATTTTTATGTGAAATTTGAAGTTTAATTGATAAGATTTTTTTTATGGATGTTAATATATATAATTACATAACAAAAATTAATAGATGACGACTATTATTTTTTTTTTATTAGATCGTCGATCCGATCGATTTAGTTATAACAACATTGAAAGCGACAATATTGGATAAAAATTATTTTAGGTAAATAATAAAACTTAATTATCCCGAATAAATAAGTCGTATTATCTCAATCTTTATTTTAATACACCATAATTTTATACACTTTAGTGTAAACAACTCAAAATAAACGAGCTCTTAAATAAGAGAGAGAGTCTAGGAAACAAATAATGCGCCGATAAAAGCCAGACGCTGAGATGATAAGCTATTGGTCGAAATTTCCGCAACAGATAATAGAAAAATAGCATGTGTTACACTGCCCAACACCTTCCAAATGTCCACTACTGATTGGCTGATGAAATACAGCATTAGAGTCGGGGCCGCCGGGAATAAGATAAAATAGTATTGTGAAAATGCGTGTTTGAGATTATTTTCTAAATTTGATCAATTTATATAAACTCAAACTAAGCCAATTTAAATTTTAAAATAGCACGACTAGTCGGGCCCATTTATAAAGTATGCAAGTGCATATTCAATAATGTTTATAGATTAACTTTTTTGGGAATTCTGTGTGATGTTAACTTGAACTGTTCTGAATATTTTATCTACTAGAACAACATCCCACGTTTCATTATTATTATTATTATTATCATGGGAATTTGTGTATATAAAACAACGGAAATGCTTTCCTATCTGCGGTGGATCCATGTTTACGTGTTTACTGTTGATGTGTGAATTTCTCATCTATAAATTTGGGACAAATTAATTAACTTTTTTTAATAAGATTATGACACATTAGAGGGGAATGAACTGGTATTATATACTACCTCCGTCCCATTTAACTTTCCTACTTTCTTTTTCGGTTTGTTTCAACTTAACATAAATGACAAATTTCTCTCACAATCTTCACCTCCAAAATCTCCACCCTCAATCTGCACCTTTAAAAAAGTCAAAAGTTCCCCAAAATCTGTTTTTTTCTTAACCTCCGTGCCCGACTAAAGTAGGAAAGTTAAGCCGTTTTCACAAAATCTGTTTTTTCTTAACCTCCGTGCCCGACTAAAGTAGGAAAGTTAAGCCGGGACGGAGGGAGTATCTGTAAGTTGGAAGCAAGACAGTTTCCTTGTAATCAGCCTAAACTTTAGAGCAAACGTTTGTAGTTACCTTTATAAAGTGTGATCAATGGATCTAGTCAGTTTGAAAGAGTTTCAATGAGATTATTATCAAGGTGATAAATTTTCCATTTAATTTGGTTCGATCTTAATCACTTTTAAGGATAATTTCACAATATCTTATAAATTTAACTATATTGTATCCCAAGATAAATATAAGATCTAGAATTCTTACATTTAATTTGGCTATCTTATAACCCAAAACCCGTCAGACTACAATTCATACAGATCAGGTCGGGTACTGGAACCTGCTCTTAAAAACCTCCCCCTAACTAAGGATATCTCCTTTATGTATGGCATATTCAATATGTAGGACCGCGCCGAGTCCCCCTCCGATTTGTACAAAAGTCCGGCTAGACGAGGATGATTCTCAAAAGAAAATGGCTTTGTGGATATTTATTTGATAAGAAAAAAACTATGTTCTAATATTGTGAAAGAGTGAAAGCTTGAGCTTAAAGTTGTAAATTTGGCTAATCAGAAACATGTTATCTTGTTAACAGGATGGAAAAGCTAAAGCTAAGAAGCATAAGCAGTCAGGCGAAAATCATCGGTGCATTGGTGTCGATAGCAGGTGCTCTTATTGTGGTTCTCTACAATGGCCCAACGCTGATAACCGGACACCACCAGGACATAAGATCACCTACTGATCATTCGTTGTCTAGCGCTCGATCCAATTGGATCATAGGCGGCTCCTTGAACGCCGGCTGCTATGTCATCGCCTCACTTTGGTACATTTTCCAGGTATGTTAGTGTTGCAAACAACCACTACTTGCTGATCAGTTTGATCAAGGTTCTGAATCAGTTCTGGAAAGTTTGCAGTGTAAGTATGTGAGGGAGTATCCTGCAGAGTTCGTGTTGGTGTTTTTCTACTGCTTTTTCGGCTTCATTTTAGCTCTACCTATAGGCATTGCATCAGAACCACACTTGAGTTCGTGGAAAATTCCGGCTGACATTCGCTTGATCGCAATCTTATACTCGGTAAGAGAGATCCTTTATTCGAATTTACATTACGGGTGCGAAAAATTCAACCAATTTAGATTATATAACCAGTTACGCGTACCAAAATGATATCATATTTTGTTTGTAAAAACGTCCTCTTTATGCTTCATATGATCAAGAAAATCACTTTTTCGAGCTTCACAAGACAGCCTTTTTCGACTTAAAACAGGGCATAATGGGGTCAGGATATGGCATCATGGTCCACACGTGGGGTTTGCACGTAAAAGGGCCTCTTTACGTTGCGTTGTTCAGGCCATTATCGATCGCCCTTGCAGCCTTTCTGGGCGTCATTTTTCTCGATGATGATCTATATCTTGGGAGGTAATATCATTTTTAGTTTTTTGTTGTTATTGTTATTATTGTTGTTTCTAACTTTTACGAATATAAATCTTGAGAGGGTGGGACTAGTGACACGATGGTACTTTGGGCTCCAGCCTGGCCCGAGCCTCACTGGGCTAATGTTATATTGGGTCGAGATGAGTTGGGTCAGCCCGAAATCGTGTGCCCATCAATTGGGCTCAATAATTTCGTGCTAAATTAGGAAAGTAGACTGTTTTCTTATACTTATCTTTACAAGTAATTTGTTATTTTTACAGTGTGATTGGATCCATAATTATTACAATGGGATTTTACACGGTGATATGGGGGAAACATAAAGAAGAAATCAGCGATACTTCAGTAGAAAACAGCCTTGACACATCTACGGGTGACGTTGTGCCTCTTCTAAAACACCAGAATTCAGCTGTGTAGGATGATTATTAAGACGATATCCTCGGTTTGCTACAAAAATTGTCATCAATATATGTACTACGTATGTCAAAATAGTTGAAATATAAGATGAAATAGCATTTGTAATCGAAAGAGGTCAATCTGAATTCGCGGTATATAGCCTTAATAACACTAGTGCAGTTCTACTTGTCCACGATGTACGTATTTTTTTTTAAAAAAAAAAAAGGATTTTGGGAAAAAAACATTCTGAATTAGAGGCAAATGGCAATTGTAATGAGAAATTACTGTTAGGAATTACGTATTTTGTAAGACTGAAAATGAAAATATTGAGAAATGTAACATTTCAAGGGGAAATAAATATGTTAAGAAGGTAATTTTATTTGTGGGAATTTGGATTCTGGATTGGGTTTTATTATATATGTCCATATTGAGAATAATGCTTCCAACCGTGGCTGATGTGAAATAAGAGATTAAATTCTAAGTCAGATAATTATATTAGAAAAATATAACCGTCCACGTTTATTTTCTAATTTTTCTCGTCTAATCACGTTTCTAGATCGACTAATTATGGCCTAGCGACTTCTACAAGTTAGGTTCCAATATAAAGCTTATTCAGGAAATTTGCTGCAAAGCATAAACATGAAACTCAAGAGGCCCAACAGTACAAAATATATATTCCCTCGTCCCATTTTATTTTGCACACTTTTCGTTTTCTGCAGTCCCAATTTATTTTGCTCACCCCTAAAATAGAAATTTATTTTCACAATCGTCACTCTCAAAATCTTAATCCTCAATCTCTACATTTAAAAAAAGAAAAAAAAATTATTTTTTCTTAATATTTATATTCGATTAATGATGCAAAATAAGTCGAGACGAAGGGAGTATTATATATGCTTTACACCTTATCCATATCGTGTTTACAAAAGATGCACTGGGCTTTCATGTACACTCGGGCCCATGTTTAGAAAATACTTTCCGTATATATATGCATCAGTTCTATTTATATTCTAATTTCTTTTACTAAATATATTATCCTAATTATACTCTAATTTAAATATGTCATACATATATTTATAATATATTATAAATATAGATAAAATAGAATAACGTGATTCCTAAGAAACTAATCCTTAACTAAATAGGAAACAAATTAAAAGAATCACCCAATCCTCATCCCTATCATTCCCTACAAAATAGAATCCTTCATCTCCATTAAGTGTGATTTTAACCCAGTAAGTGTGTATTCATATATGTATACGTATGTATATATACAATGTTATTCTCATAATATATATATATATATATATATATATATATATATATAAAATGTTCAAAATATAAGATAACTTAGTTCGATTCGGCCTACCGAATTTTATTTATATAAAAGCCGAACCTAATTGAACATTACAATATTCCGTTCCAAAATTTTTAACAGAACCCAACTTCTTCGTCAAACTGAACCGTATTACTCGGTTCAGTTCGATTTTTCAATTCCTAGTCGATTTTTGTTCACCCTATCCTAACAATTTTACAACCTTGATTCATATATATATTTTTTTTCTTTTTCTTTTTTATAACCCCATGGATATGAGCTAAAAGCCACCAGTTTTTAAAAGGACAACAATAGAAAAATCATGTCACAAATGAAAAAAGGGTATTATTTGATTATGTAAAATGTAATACTCTCTTCGTCCCACTTAAATTTGTACATTTACCTTTTTTTGTTCGTATCACTTAATTCTACATATTTTTAAAGAAAATTTTCTCATAATCTTGGCCTTCAAAATTTCTACTCTTAATTTATACCTTTGATAAAAGAAACTTAAAAGTAAAAATAGATTTTTTTTAATATTCGTGTTCAATCTACCTCGTAAAATTAAATAGGACGGAAGGAGTACCATATTCAACCCTCCCTCCTTTCTTTCCTACCCACTACAAACGAAACTGACTGGTCCAGTATTCTTATAAGAATATTGTCATCTGAAAGATCGAAAGACTGAGATGGCTGCTTATGGAGCTTTAATTTCTCTATCTCATATACTCCACCAGATTCTTCATCCACCTCCTCTCAACAAAATCACCATTGACAGACAACAGATTCAGTTTCTTCAAGCCAAGGTTAATTTCTTAATCAATTTTCTCGAATCTTATCCCAGCAGACGTGACCAAGAAATCGCAGATGTGGAGCCGCAGATCGTGGATGCAGCTTATGAAGCAGAAGATATCATTGAATCAAATGTGGTGGAGCAGATCGTGCGGCAGATCCCCAAGACTGGCAGATACAAAATTTTATCCACCTTATCTGAAGGCATTCAAACCGTTCGAGGAAAGTTCCTCAAGAATAAAAGATCCTACACCTTGTCTGAAGGCATTCAAACTGTACTTGGAAAGTTCCACTCCATTGAGGAGGAGCTGATGAAGATCAAAGACAGGAAAATCAACGAAGATGGTCTGCAACCAAGAATCCCCACAACAGCAAAACATCCAGCTGGTGGGAAGGTGACCATGGTGGGATTCGAGGAGCACGTGACTCAATTGATAGATGCTCTCACTACTGATGAGCCTGGTCGTCAAGTCATTCCTGTCGTAGGAATGGGAGGCATAGGTAAGACTACCCTTGCTTCGGCTATTTATAATCATCCTTCTGTTGTTGAATACTTTGAAGTTCGTGCTTGGGTAACAGTGTCTCAAGAGTATATCATTGAGAACCTTCTTCTTCAACTCTTATCTGAAATTACTAAGGAACGTAGTAATGAAATAGGAGAGAAATTGTACAAGGAATTATATGGTCGGAGGTATCTCATAGTGATGGATGATGTGTGGGATATTGAGGTCTGGGACAAAGTAAAAATGTTCCTTCCGGTTAATGATAACGGAAGTCGAGTCTTGGTAACAACTAGGATATCAAACTTGGCTTATGATTTTGAATCTTGTAGCTCTCACACGGTTGGTCTTCTTGACGAGGAAAATAGTTGGGATTTACTCCGTCAAAATGTATTTGGCAAAGAAGATTGTCCAGGTGAACTGGAGGAAATTGGGAAAAGTATTGCCAAAAAATGTGGTGGACTTCCTTTAGCCATCGTTGTGATTGGTGGACTTCTTGTGAAGTTGGAAAGGACAGAAGAACATTGGAAGTCTATTGAAGGAGATGTTACTTCAACCATTAATAGTGGAAATGGAGAGCAATTTATGGAGATATTATCTTTGAGTTACAGTCATCTGCCTATCTATCTAAAGCCATGTTTTTTATATCTCGCCGCGTTTCCGGAAGATGCCCAAATTCTTCGAGTCGACTTGGTCAGCTTGTGGGTTTCGGAAGGACTCATCAAACTAACCCAAGGCAAATGCTTAGAAGAGATTGCAGATGACTATTTCGAGGATCTTATTAGTAGAAATTTGCTTTTGGTTTCTGAAAGGAGGCACAGTGGAAATGTATCACATTGTAACATCCATGATATCTTAAGAGATTTGTGCATTTCAAAAGCTGAAAAAGAAAATTTTCTTTTTATTGCAAAGCTTGATAATCCCACAATCTCACCAAACCTAAAAATCAGAAGGCGCCTCATCAATTCTTCTCCTAACCAACGACAAATTAAAGCCTTGCAATCAGCTAGATTTACCAGATCTTGGACAAGCTTCGGCAATGAAAGAAGTTCTCGGCAGGAATCTAGAATTCTTGCAGGCTTTAGGTTACTAAGGGTAGCAAATATCCACTTCGAAAGGAAATATTTTCTTAAAATTTCTCAGCACATTAACATACGGTATGTATGTTGTGGATTTGAAGAAAATACTGGTTCGATTTCTCAATATTGGAATTTACAAACCTTACAAAGTGTTTGGAATCTTTACCTACCAACTGAAATTTGGCAGATGCCACAAATTAGGCATCTCCAATGTTTTGGGAGAATTCATCTCCCTGTTCCATGTGACCAAAATATAATTGTTCTTGAAAATCTTCAGACACTTGAGGTGGTCGAGGATTTCATATTCACTAAGGAAGTTGCAGAAAGAATCCCAAATCTAAAGAAGTTGATGATTTGCTATAGTTCAAAATCTTCTGCTGCATCTGGCAAGTATTGTCTAAAGAATCTTGTTCGTTTCAAAAAACTTGAATTACTTGGACTGGAAGGAGATAAGAAATTATGGACATATATCTCCTTGCCAGATTCGCTTAAAGAGTTGCGCTTAAATGGTTGTTTCATTCCTTGGGAAGATATGTCCATTGCTGGTAAGCTGCCGAACCTTGAAGTTCTCATATTGAGGAATGATGCTACCAGTGGCAAAGAGTGGAATCCAGTTGAAGGGGAATTTCGTCGACTGAAATTCCTAGAGATTTCTGTGAGAAGCGAGTTGAATATCTGGGGAGTAGAGACCTGCCATTTTCCAAGTCTAGAGTCTTTATTTCTTATAGACTCGTCTCTTGAAGAGATTCCGATGAGTTTGGCAGAAATAATAACACTTCAAGTGATCAGGATATCTCCAGACGATAGTCCCCTCTGGAGTTCAGCAAAGTCAATATTGGATGAGAGAGAGATACTTGGATATGAGCCCGTTCTTCTGCAGCGTAAATTATGATCACAGGTACAATTTCAAACACAAGATTGAGCTGTTCAGCCATGAGCAATGTCGCTCCTGCTTGTACCTTTTTTCTCGTTATTCTTTTCAGGTACTCTGCTCCATCTTTCTTGCTATTTTTGATCTCTGAATTTACCGAAATGGCCTTCCTGCTCTAGGCAAATGAATTTACATCAGATCATCAAATCTATTTGTTTAATCCTGTAGAAGTCGCTAGACACTAATAGCATATGTTAGGGTCTATTGAACATAGGAGTGGTTAGATAAAAAAATATCCAGACACCAATAAAGTCCAATGCCTAGGCGTGAATTAGTCCGAGTTTCAGATTATAAAGAGTCGCATGTGTTTTATTACACGGCCCAACACCTTCGAAATGTTCACTATTCATGGGCTGATGATATATAGCAGTAGAGTGGGGACTGCCAGAAATTAGATAAATGAGTATCAATAAGAGTGAATAAATAATTTAAGTAACGATATATTATGAGGTTTGTAGGGAAATTTGTTTGGATTTATTCAAGAGCAATATTGGAAGAAAGAGATACTTTGTTAAAATGAGTAAAACTTGTCTTCTCTAAAATGACTTTCGCTGTGAGTATGTGCTAATATTGTAAAAGAGTGAAAGCCTGAGCTTAAGGTAGTAAATTTGGGTAATCAGAAATAACATGTAATCTTCCAACAGGATGGAAAAGCGAAAGCTAAGAAGTATAAGCAGCCAGGCGAAAATCATCGGCGCATTGGTGTCAATAGCAGGTGCTCTAATAGCAGGTGATAACTGGACACAGCCAGGAAATAAGATCACCAACTGATCATTCGTTATCTAGCGCTCGATCCAATTGGATCCTAGGCGGCACCTTGAATGCCGGCTGCTATGTCATCGCCTAATTTTTGGTACATTTCCGGGCACGTTAGTGTTGCAAAAAAGCACTACGTGCCAATCAGTTAAACTAAGGTTTTGAATAAGTTCTGGGAAGTTTGCAGTGTAAGTATGGGAGGGAGTATCCTGCAGAGTTCGTGTTGGTGTTCTTTTACTGCTTTTTTGGCTTTGTTTTAGCTCTACCTATAGGCATTGCATCAGAACCACACTCGAGTTCGTGGAGAATTCCGGCTGATATTCGCTTGATTGCAATCTTATACTCGGTAAGAGAGATCCTTTATTCGAATTTACATTACGGGGTGCGAAAAATTCGACCAATTTAGATTATATAACCATTTTCGATTGCCCTTGCAGCCTTCTTGAGCGTCATTTTCCTGGGTGATGATCTCTTTCTTGGAAGGTAATATCATATTCATTCCGTCGCCCCGGGCTCCAAAAAACTGTAATATTTTAGGGGCCCAAATTTATTTAGGTACCTCTATATATAGTTTAATAGTTAGTGTATTTCCTTAACAATTTAAAGACGGGGTTTCGAATCTCTCTTTGACTTTTAACTTTGTTTTTTTTACCCGTGATAATATAAATATCTAGAATGTTGTAAATGCTTCAAATTTTTCATGTTATTCTTTAAGTTCGTACACTAGGAAAAGAATTATAATTCAAACTTTTTATGTTTTTTTTTTAAAGTTTATACACTAGGAAAAAAAGTTATGTACCCATTTAGTAAACTCAACTCAGATCCAAATATTTCTAGGTATGTCCCTGTGTATCACAGTGAAAATGTATCACCATTCATACTTAAATGTATTACACCCAACCTGAATTTCATCGTGCAACTAATGCACATGAGACTTTGTCCAGTTCTATTTATATTTTGATTTTCTTTACTAAATATGTTATCCTAATTACACTCTAATTTAAATATGTTTTCAGTTCGAATTTATATATGCATCAGTTCTAATTAAAGTACTCTCTCCGTTTTAAAAAGCATGTGATTTTAGACACTTTGAAATTTTTCACAATAAGTGTCATTTTACCGAAAAAACTACTACCTCCGTCCCGCTCTAACTTTCCTACTTTCTTTTTTGGTATGTCCCAACTTAACTTTCCAGTCCATAAATGACAAATTTATCTCACAATCTCCACCCTCAAAATCTTCACCCTCAATCTCCACCTTTAAAAAAGTCAAAGATTCCACAAAATCTGTTTTTCCTTAACCTCCGTGTCCGGTCAAAGCAGAAAGCTTAAGCCGAACGGAGGGAGTACAATTCTTCCAATATTATTTTAAACAACCTACTTAATTTAGTTAATTATTTTTTATTTTACAAATATATTAATTAAATATTAATCCTTAATCTCTTAAAAATAACTAAAATAATATTTTTTTTGAAACGGGAGAGTATTAAACAATGAACAAAAAATATCATTATAGGTATCAACTCCGATATAGAAATGGAAAAGGAAGGTATTTTGGACATATCAAGAGAGATCATGATATGTAGAGACTATATTGCCAATAGTAACATTAAATTATGAAGAAAAATTACTTTAGTAATTCTGAGATAATTAATTTGAAAGAGTTAAAATTTGATAAATAAAATTGACTGATATTTTTACAATAGTAGAGATACAGATACATAAAAATAACTTGTGTCCTGAGAAACTAATTATTATTTGAGTACTTCCTCATTCTCGGTTTAACTTGTAGTTGATTGAGCACGGATGTTAAGAAAAAAAGTAGATTTGTGAAATTTTTGACTTTCTTAAATATGGAGATTGTGAATGGAGATTTTGAAAGTGGAGATTGTGTGAGAAAATTGTCATTTATGAGCTCTAGAACAGACTGAAATAATAAGTAGGCAAGTTAAGTTGGGACGGATGAGTACTTATAAATATACTAGCTCTTAACGCCTGATCTTTATCTCCATTATTCATATCACTCTCGAATCTTTATATCTTCATTCAGACCTGCATCATTCTCATCTCCATCATTCTTCGCCATCAAATCTCCGATAAAGAACAGATAAAGAACCTAAGAAGATGATAAAGATAAAGGGCGGTTTGTGGAAGAACACCGAGGATGAAATCCTCAAGGCTGCCGGCATGAAGTACGGCATCAACCCTCCATTAAATCAGTTCGACACTGCAAATCCCGGTGGTACGAATGGCTCCAACCCTCCATTAAAAAGACTGAGTGGAGTAGATGAGAAGCTGCTTCATGTTGCTAAATTGATGCCTGCGCAGTGGCGGACAATTGCCCCTGCTGTACTCCGTCTCAGTGCTTGGAGAGGTACGAGAAGCTTCTGGATGCAGCATGTGAAAACTATGAACCTGGTGATGATCCACGGAAACTTCGTCCTGGGGAGATTGACCCAAACCCGGAATCCAGGCCTGCACGTCCTGATCCGGTGGATATGGATGATGATGAAAAGGAGATGCTTTCTGAGGTTTGGGCACGGTTAGCTAACACTAGAGGAAAGAAGGCGAAAAGGAAGGTCAGGGAGAGACAGGTCGAAGAGGCTCGAAGGGCTTGCTTCGTTGCAGAAAAGAAGAGAATTAAAAGCGGCGGGTATTGATGCGAAGAGACAGAGGAGAAGGGGGATTGATTATAATGCTGAGATTGCGTTTGAGAAGAGGCCTCCTCCGGGTTTTTATGATGTTGGTGATGAAGAGCGATCTGCTAAACTTGTGAAGTTCCCTACTACCATTGAAGAGCTTGAAGAGCTTGAAGCACGCTTAAGAAAGCAGGACATGGCTAGAACCAGAATTCAGATGCTCCATCAGCAATCTTGCAAGCTAACAAGCTGAATGATCGGAAAATGTCTCGACTTAATCTGCCTTCACCACAAATTCCAGATCATGAAGATATGTCTATGTATGATGGTTGCAAACTGCGGCCGTCTGAGTTAACAAAAGAACTGCTGCTCTCCGGGTTGAAAAATCTTCCAGAACCGAAGAATGATTACCAAATAGACGTTCAACCTTTTCTTGAGGAAGATATGTGGGATAGACTTGCTAGAAAGAAGGCTGAAGAAGATGACAAAAGCTCGTTTGTTCGTCCAACATTAATTGGCAGGCTGATGAATTAATAAGAAAGGAGGTGCTGTTATCTTTGGTAGAGCATGAAGATGAGTTGAAAGAGGCTGATGAATTAATTAAGGATGAGGCTGTTAGAACCATGATTTCTATTCGATTCACAATATAGGATCGACAAGTATAATATGTTCCACAATTAATTAATTTAGGTTAAAAGGATTAAATTAATACCTGCGTGTTACTATCTTAGCTTCAAACTTCCAAGTCTTCTCCGTATTCTCACCAATTGCACTGCAATACACGATGCGTGGACACCTTTTTGGAACATGGTATGGTCCCAGATTAAGCAGAAGAAGAATAATTGGCGTGACTTATCATATATAAAACGTCCCATTATTCTTTTTCTCCAAGCAAAGATACTAGATATCTTCATGTTTTATATCTATTAATATCCAATATATTTATTGTATTGCAATAATAAATTATAATCTCTATAATTTATTCTAGTTCATATTGAACCACCGAAGGGACCCGATCGAACCCAATCAAGCTCTAATAAATTAACTATGACCCGATTAACTCTTGGCTTATCATATTAATTTATTAACTATATTCTATTTCACTAAAAAATATATTGCACTCTTAATTTAATCGGAATTATTAAAGCAATATATCAACATTTATTATTTTCTGATTGAGCGATCCACCAGAGGTCATTGATGGTTATGTGGAAGGACATAAAACATGGTTATATGGTCTATCAAAGCTTGCTGCACTGCAGAATGAAGAAACTGGATGACAAGGCTAAAAAAGCAGATCTTGTTGAGCAGAAGATAAAAGTTGTTAGTGATGGGTATAGTATGCGAGCTAACAAACGGTGTACACAAGTCGAGGCAGCCTTGAAGCAGATGAACCGAACACAGCATGGATCGAACTAGAGTGCTTCGAAGCTCGAAAACAGCAGGAAGAAAGAGCAGCAAGATACAGGATCTGCAACCTCCGGGACGAGGTTCAGCAGCAGAAACACCTCGACCGCACTTTGCAGAACAAGTATGCCGGCCTATTGGCTCAGCTGGATCAAGAACGGGTGAGTTGCTGAACAGGAAAGTGGTAGAGAAGCATAGAGAATACTACCTCCGTCCCGACTTAATTTGCAGAACAAGTATGGCAGCCTATTGGCTCAGCTGGATCAGGAACGGGTGAGTTGCTACAGGAAAGTGGTAGAGAAGTATAGAGAATACTCCTTCCGTTCCGACTTAATTTGCCTACTTGTTATTTTAGTTATAACTTTATCAACCCAAAAAATGAAATTGAATAAGCAAATTAAGTAGGGACGGAAGTAATATGTGCAACTGTATATTTTTGAGGAGCAAAACAAATGTCTGTTTTTCTTGTTCATTTTCAGTCATATCAACATGTTAACTTATGTTTTTTCAGACGGTATTTCATCATTTATTCATTACCTTCACCTAATTTAAAGGTTTTTTCACCTAATTTAAAGGTTTTTTTTTCTTTCCTTTTAGGTTTCGATGAATTGATTCAAAGTAGGGATTTTATTAAAATAGATGTGTCTGAAAATAAAAGTGGTCCTCGCTCCTCCCTTACATTAGTGTTTTATTTTCTGTTATATTGAATTCAATTTACGGGACATGTCAATTAATAACATCATCTTATACCTGTGTCGCTTGTTGAATATGGTGAAACACAAGATGTAATACTATATTGTAACATGTGATCTCATATGGAATATAAGTGTTTTCAGTCAAATTTGAATGTTGTTGTGTTTGTTATTTGAGTAGCTTTTAGTTTAAATATAAGATGAAATAATTTGTAAATAGATTTTGAATTCAAAATAAGATGAAATAGCATCTGTCACAATTTGAATATATTTTATGTTTGATATAATTTAAAGTCGACTTGAGCTCAATAAATACAATTTGGTAAGATAAAATATAAAAGTATCAAATTACTCAAATTTAACCCGTGTTTGGTTTGACTAAAATTCAACTTGGTTACCAATAACACAAGCTTAAATATAATAAAGATTGATAATAATCTAGTATGCTTAAAAATAATACGTTCGACTTAAGTCGACTCATTTACGGTCATAAAATTATATGTGAGCACCAATATAAAGCGAAGTCAGGAAATCTGCTGCAATGTGTACAACTTGAAACTCAAGAAGCCCAATAATATCAAATATAAGTCCAATAATATCAAATGTGTATTTGGGTTGGGCTCATTTTATGGCTTATCCATATCATGTTGCTGTATCTGGATTAACATTTATGAACTTATAGTGTATTGGGCTTTCATGCAACTCTGGCCCATGTAATGGCTTATAAACATTAAATATGTATTTCGAGTTGACGAGATAATAAGTACTCTCCTCGTCACATCTTATCTTGCATAATTTCATTTTTATATGTTTTAGACGAACTTACATACCTCTTAAAAAAAATTATAACATAATTTCTACCTTCGAAATATCCATCTTCAATCTCCACCCCAATCAACCTTTGAAAAGTCAACAAAATCTCAAAAAATAATTTTTCTTAATACTTGTGCCAACATCCCCTGTGCAAGATAAGGTGAGACGAATGAAGTATTACTTTCTCTTTTCCATAAAAAACTCATGTTTCAAAAATTTTCTTGTCTAAAATAAGAATTATATTTTTAATATCAATGTATCATTTTTTTAATTCAAGTAAAATATTAAAAAAAAAAAAGTATTTCATAAATTACTTATATATGATGATTGAGTGTGTCAAATAAAAAAACCGTACAAGTGAAATTGATAATATTTGGAGAATTGTATCTTTATAAAATTGACAAAAAATAAAAAATTGACCCTTTTCACGTAGAAATCTTAGTATGGGTCGGATGTAGTATAATGTATATGAATTTGGATTATCTGTTTTTTCTGAATATGTTATCCTTACTCGAACCTCCATATAATGTCTATCTCGTTAAAATGCACTCATATCACTAAGAATAAACGATATGAACAAGAAATATTTTACCATAGCAAATACTAAAATAAATAAAAGTAACATCTCCATTCGATAATGTGAGTTTTATTTCGTCAATCTACAACTTTATTATTTTTAATCAACTAAACCAATGTATAATTTTCAAAATACTATCAGTCCCACTTAAAATAGTGAATATACGCTTTAAGTAATCTTTAATGTATAACGCGAATTACCCCGAAATGAAGGAAAAGCGATTTTAATCTATATGAAGGTTTGTTTGTTTTTATTTTTTTTGGGTAGTGGATAAAAAAATTTGTTATCATGAAATTAAATGATATTGTGTGGATTGTGTGTAGGCCACTTAGTTTCTGGAATTTAATTATCTGAACCTTGTCTTTTAGTCCCTCGAGGACCTCATGTGTATTTCTTTCTCAACATTTACATCGCAATTAACTTTCTTTCTCTATATTTTTATCGTAATTAATAAAAACATAAAATAAAAATCTACTATTTGTGAAAGGGACCACTTTTTTTTTTTAATTGTAATATATATATATATATATATATATATATATATATATGGCGAAAGTAGCATAAGTTAACTATAGATAAAATCGTAGTTAATTAAATATAAGAGATATGGAGAATACGGAATTGATCATACATATGCCCACAAATGATATGCCCAACGTTCATGTGGTGCGTCATATAAGCGTTTGAGCAAATTAATTAAATTATAGAGGACTCTCATACTTATGTGGAACACCACATGAGCGTCGGGCCTATAATGATGTCCATCGATAGACATATGATCAATTCGGATGGAGAATATAAATGAAATGAGATTAATAAAAGATAATGACTTATCTAAAAAAACTATTTACCTAAAATTGTGGTGGACTCCCTGCTAGGGTTGTAAACGAACCGAATCGAACCGAATATTAAGAAATTCGATTCGAATTCGAAAATATAAACTCGAATTCGAATTCGAATCGAATATTAATCGAATTTAAATAGGTGATTCGAATTCGATTCGTGAGAAATATTCGAACTATTCGATTCGATTCGAGATTCGAAAAATTCTTTTTCATTGTTATATATTAATATTTTTTATTTTTTAAATATTCAAATATTATTATTTTTTTAAATTTTTTTCAACTATAAATTTTGATAATATATATCATATATAAATTAATTTAAATATATAGCTATATAAATATATTATATACATATATTTAGTTTTATATGTATTATTTATTTTTTAAAATATATTATATATAAACGAATCGAATATTCGAATTATTCGAATCGAATATAGGTATATTCGAATTCGAATTCGAAACGAATATAAAAATTGATTCGAATTCGAATTCGAATTCGTCAGTTTCGAATTCGAATCAGCCTAAACGAATTCGAATCGCGAATCGAATCGAATCTATTTGGTTCGTTTACAACCCTACTCCTTGCCACCAATCTGAATCCCTTGTTACACTAGGGGTGTGCGCGCTTAAAGTTGGAGAATGTTGAGCCAAACTTAGCTGAGGGAGTTAATGAGTGTGCTTTAGTGAGATTTGGTCTCCTAAATCAATTTGAGGAAACTATAACCAAACATATCATAAGTGTTTTATCTTCCGTTACATTTAATTTAATTCACGACACATATTAAATTGGAACAACATTCAATACATGTGTCGATTGGTAAATATAGTAAAACACAATATGAAACACCGAAGCGGTGGGCGTATAAATTAGCGTTCGGTAGGCTTATGATCAATTCCTAACTCTCTATATATAGATTTCTCATTAGCATTTTAAGACAAGAACAGAGGTACAGAGACAAAGCACTAGTGTGCCCACGCGAGACGAATGGCGGCGATCGGGAAAAGCTACTGGCACGGCGAGGTGCTGCCGTTTGTGGCGATGGTGGCGGCGGAGTGCACCACCGTCGGGAGCAGCACCGTCTTCAAAGCCGCCGTGTCAAAGGGTTTAAGCTACCATATCTTCATGCTCTACTCTTATGCCATTTCTGCCCTCGTTCTCCTCCCTCTCTCTTATATTTTTCACAGGTTATTATAACTACATATTAAAAGAAAAGGGGTAAATTGCACCACGCTTCCTTCACCGTAACATAAAATATTTATTGAGACGGTAATTATTGTCTCTAATAATAAATTTAAGTGACGACTTATCATTACAAAAAGCTCTACAAATTATTTAAGGTCGTTTTTTTTTTTTAAAGATAAATAGCTGTTGTAAAAAATACTTAGTGTTATTTGCATGCAGGTTTTTAAGAATGAGTACTTAGTGACGATGTAGTCTCTAATAATGTCATTGAGACGAATGCTTATTATCTAAGACACATTTTTATTGTTTCAAAATTTATCATGTTTCTTGTAGTTTTTGTGGTATCATAATCCTGCGAGAGATTCCATTGTGGTTTTGGAATTGCACGAAACCTCCATGTGTTTTTAATAATTTACGTCAATTGCTAGTATAATTTACGTTGTCAGTTCTTTTTGAATTTTCTAGTTAAACACTTGGTTAATCTTTGTAAAAGTCAATTAGTAGATAAAATCACATAAAAAAAATATGAAGGCGTAAACTGTTTCGTTAGAAAAGGAGATATCGTACTGAATTATTGACACCATATAAAGATTTCGTAAAATTACAAAACTAACATGGGAGTCTCGTTCAAGATTATAAATTTACAGGACGGCCTGGTGCAATTTACCCTAAGGTTGTATTTGGATGGAAGGATTTGATGATGGATTTGAAATTCAGTCTCAAATTCGTTGATGTTGTTTGGATTACTATGAATTTGGGATTCCATAATTTCATTTTGAACTAATCTTTTAAGAATTTCAGTGGATTTCAAATCCATTAATTCTAAATCTAGTCATTTTAAATTTCTCCATCCAAACACGACTAAAAAAATATGTACTATATTATATTTGATTCTTAACCAATTATGGTGATTACGTACAGAAAGACACAGCTACCCCCGCTTACGGTTGGACTTCTCTTCAAATTTTCCTTGCTGGGGGCATTCATGTGAGATTTTTATATTATGTTTGCATATATATATATATATATATAATTTTTTTCTGAATCATTATTATGTCCTAAAAATTCATGAATCCAGTGTTATATTATAAATTTTGTTATAAAATTTTGATTAATATAAAAATTATTAATATATATCTAAACAAAAATATTTTCGCCACCTCATTATGAAATTCTGGCTCCATCCCTATCAGGTATATCGGGCAATATCTTGGGAACATAGGCATCAAATTGAGCAGTCCAACTCTTGGTACAGCTATGAGCAATCTTACACCTGCTACCACGTTCATTCTTGCTGTTTTCTTCAGGTATTATCCACACACAACATTCTTTATTTTATAATATAATTTTATTTTTTATTTAATAGACAACCTGAATTTTGAAAAATGTCTTTCTTTTGAGCTCGGATTTCAGAAGCTCTCGATTCAAGACCTAATTTTTGAGTTTTTCTTAATTATCGACCTAGATTTTGAATGTTATTCACGATTCATGACTTATGTCTTGAAAAATAGAAAACATTATCCGATGTACGGAAGATTCCTTGCAGAGTAGATTGAAATTTTCAGAACGGAGTATAATGGATTTTCTTTGTATCGTACTGAAACTTCAGTACATCGAACTAAGTTTCTTATTTTCCATGATAAGAATTCTGAAATGAGAATAAAATTTAAGTTTCGAATTATGTAAAACTCAAAATTTAGGCCCGACTTAAGAGCTTCTAAAATCAATCCCCAAACTGACTCATTTTTCAAAATTCAGGCATTCTCGTAATAAAAAAAAAAAAAATCTTGAGAAGGGGCCCAGCCTATTATAAGCTTGGGCTGAAGCCCGTATATATTGGGTGGGCTGGTTTCTAGGCTTGGCTTCATTTCTATAGTATTTCCTGTTATTGGGCCGTGGCCCATATTCTTTCAACAACCTAAGAAGTGTCTTCAGAAACATTACTCTCTCCTCTTGTCATTTTCCTTAGAAGTAACACATACGGTATTTTACTTAAGGCTGTAAAATGTTGAGCCAAATTTGACTGAGGGAGTTAATGAGTGTGTTTTATCGAAATTTGAGTCCTTAAATATCTACTGAGTCAAGCCTTAAATAAACACACCCATACAGTTTAAATAATCAATACATCAATAACCATAAAATACGGTGATGTTGAGTTATCGTAAAACTAGTCATAAACCACGTACATACGTACATACTCACTCTTCGGTGTGAACAAGCCTTATTCTTCTTTTGAGAAGTAACTCACACGTAGGGGTGAGTAAAATTTGATTTGGTAACGAAACTGAATTGTAATTGTGAAACCAAAATCCAAACCAAATTTGGTCTTGGTTTTCTGTTGGACCAAAATTATTTTTTCCAAGATTTTTTTATTATTAATAACTAAAAAATAAACCTATATAAATATTCAGTCATCTACATTAGAAAATAACAAAAAAGAAATAGATTTCCCCACACACATATATATACATATATATATATATAACCTATATTTATTCATCTGCGTAAGAAAATTATTTACTTATGTCTAGTATATATATAAAAAAAGAGTAGAATTCCATATATATTAATATATATATACATGTATAAAAATATATCTAAAATAAAACATTATAAATTTCGATTCGGTTCGATTCGATTCGATTCGATTATTTTGGTAAATGTTTTTGTAAAATCAAATCGAACCGAAATTAATTGAAAATTCGAAAAACTAAAATCGAAAATCGGTCATTTTTCATAAAATTGATCCAAATAATGAATTTGGATTCAAAACAGTCGGTTAATTCGACTAAAATTAGACTTTGCTCACCCCTATGACACACGGCTTAGAAAACCAATACACTAATAATTACAATGGTATGGGTTGAAGAGTCTTATCTAAAAGATCAACGCTTTATATTATTTGATATAATAATTTCTTTGTCCTAGAAGAAGTGCATTTTGGATCTCCTACTCCATACAATACAAAATCTTTTACCACGTTTTAATTCACACATGACACGTGTATATAATGACATCATAAATACATCATAAGTGATTATGTGACATGATTAGCATAATATGTTGTAGAAGATGGTGTACCAAATGTGGTAGAAAATCCGAACCAAACATACATCTTATCTCAAAAGTCATTGTCTTGGAGCCCATTCCTTATCAACAACAACGACAAGACTAGTCTTGTCCTAACATCATCACATCAATGCACTTATTTTAAAACTAGGCATGTCAACGGGGTGGGACAAGTTGAGTTTCTGGATTTTTTGATTTGCCCCACACCATACTTCGTCACGGGGCAAAAGTTTTCGCCCCGTGATCTGCCCTACACAGGGCAGGTCCGCCCCCCCCCTATCTTTTTCTTTTTTCCATTTTATAAAAAAAATTAGTTTTTTTTTTTTTATAAAAGAATTTGATTTTTTTTTTTGTTGAAGTCAATAAGATTTTAATTTTTAGGTTTACATTAGCTTTGTTTCAATATTTTTAAATTTAATTATTTAAATTTACTCGATCTAGTCATAATTTAATATATTAGTTAACATATATATAACATATTATATATAAAATTTTATATTATAAATACATATATATTTATATTTCTGTTTGTGTATATATATATATATAACATTACATAATATATATTTAAAAAAAATTATACATACAACGGGACGGGGCAAGGCGGGGCGGAGCGTGCCCCATTTTTCATTAGTCTGAATTTTACCCTGCCCCAAAAATCTCGAATCAAAACAAATCGAACGGGACGGATCGATTTTGACATGCCTACTTAAAACTCGATAATATGCATATAAATCCTCTATTTCAAATAACATTCTTCACATAACCCATGTTTACAGTTTTGTAATAGACATATTGAATTATAAAACAATCATGCAATCAAATAAGCTCTTATTTAAATACATATATATTCTTCCCTCACAGTGATATCACAGTGGTATCAAAGTTGAACTCTAAAATAAATCATGCAATCAAATAAGCTCTTTTTATTTTCTCGAATCAGGATGGAGAAGATAGAAATACACCGTGCAAGCAGCCAGGCCAAGATCATCGGCACGCTAATGTCGATAGCTGGCGCGTTCGTAGTCGTGTTTTACAACGGTCCGCCCGTCATAAGTAGACCCAACCACGACCCGACTCCGATGTCCGTTTCATTACAGGAAACTTCTGTACAGTCGAACTGGGTCGCAGGAGGTGCTGCCCTAGCAGCAGAGTACATCATAGTATCTGTTTGGTATACTTATCAGGTACATTCTTGATATTATTACGGGAAAACAGATTTTAGTTTTCCTTCCACATTTTTAAAGGTGAAGATTGATGGTTAAGATTTTGAGGATGAAAATTGTGAGAAAGTTTCTATTTTAGGGATGTGCAAAGTTAAATGCGACGAACTAATAAGATAAGTGTGCAAATTTAACGGAGACGGAGGAAATATAACCTAACTAACCACAAATTAAGTAATACATTCTTGATATTATTACGAGAAAAATGAAAAACACTCCCGTGACTATAACTATTTAATTATCACAATTTTTGGCATAATTGAGTCTCAAATCATAGATACCCAAGTCAAGCTTGGAATGGATCCTATGTTGGACGGGTGTCTCATGTATTAAAAAAGAGGTTCTGCCAGACACCCAAGTCAAGGTCAAAATGGATCTTTTATTTGGTAAGCGTCCTAGCACCGTGTATTGGACATCAAAATGATATCGTATTGGTCTCAACACAAAAAGTCATTTTAGTGCGCAACACTTGATTTTGGGGCACCTACTCAGCAGAGGGTCAGGATACGTCAAGATCCTAACTCTACCTTAAAAACTATTGATCCTCAATTTGTGGATGATGTAATGCGGACTTTGAAACTATTAGGGGTGAGCATTCGGTCAACCGAACCGAATGACAAGAACCGAAATTAAATTTTTTTTATTTTTTCTAAATCCGAATCGAACCGAACGCATATTCTCAACCGAACCGATCTGAACTGAAAAAATTTGGTTTGGTTCGGTTCGGCTATTGGTTTATGTTTAAATTTTTAGCTTCTTTATTTTTTATTTTTTTATATTAAAAAAATCTCGATTTTCATGATAATTTTTCTCTAAAATAGGCAAATTAAAGAAGAGACCAAAATATAGGCTTAAGTTTTAATTTTCATGCATGGAACAATGTGAAAATTACTTATATAGATCAATTAAATCACGAAAAAGAATACACAATAAATAAATAATTGAAAATATATAATTAAATATGAGTATTTCGGTTCGGTTCGATCAACCGAATTCTTTATTGTTAAAAACAGAATCGAACCGAATTATAATTCGGTTCTAATATTTGGAACCGAACCGAACCGATTGTATATAAAAAACAGAACCGGTCGATTTTGGTTCGGTTTTGCTCACCCCTAGAAACTATACGTTTAGCTCCAAGTCAATCATGTTGTTCATTTTCAAAATTTAGCATAGTTGCTGAACTTTGAAAAACATTTGACGTAGTTAAATTTGTACGTATTTACAAGAAAAAAAGTTGTAACATAGTCACTTATTATTGTTGTTGTTGTTATTATTATTTTTTTTTTAATGATTTGGTCATCTTGACAGGCTAAAGTAATTAAGGAGTACCCTGCAGAAATGGTGCTGGTCTTATTCTACAATGTCTGTAGCGCCATTTTATCTCTGGTTGATTGCTTCATCAACGAACGACGTCGTGATGCATGGATATTAGGCCCTGATATACGCCTCATTTCCGTTATATACGCGGTTAGTACAAAAGCGTATACAAATACGGTTAATTGCAAAAGAAAAAAAAAACACGTACACTTAATTTTCAATTACAACATTAACTTTAAAAGATAATAAATTTTTTTTACTAGCTTTCAATTTTTTCAATTAGAACAATGATTACGCTTTTTAATATTTAATTACGTCTCCGCCACCACCACCACCACCACCATCACCATCATATCTGCTTTAATGAGGCCGTCTTATTTTACTAGCTATTATATCATATATCCCTATAGTTGTAGCGAATTAATGGTTAATATATATATGATTGTTATAATTTTCATTCTTAATTCACGGTGCTGACGACAACGTGTTGTAAAATATATCGTAAATATAGAATGATTTAATAAAGACGATTCTAATGACGGTGATGACGATGCAATTATATATAAAAGATTGTGACCAAGATTGTAATTGGAAAGAAAAAAAAAACATGAAATTTAGTAATCCTTTTATTACATTTTAAAATTTAAAGTTCATATTCCTTAGAAAATTCACCCAAACTTGATATTTTTTTTGCAATTAAGGGTTTCAAATATCATTTTTTCTTTTTAAAATCTATGCGAGCTTCATGGTCTAATGAGGTTGCTTCAAGCTGGGATGAGACCATTTATTCTAAATGACGTTCCCGTCTTTTTAGTTTAATATGTGACATGTGTCTATTATTGATATAATCGATGATGATTTTGTACGTGTGTCATATGTGTTAATAATATTAAAATAAAAAATGGAACACCAGTCAAAATAAATGGTCTAATCCCCTCAACACTAAGGGCAAACACATAAACTTACTAAGGGTTTTAGTATTAGGGGCGTGAATAATATGATCTTAATCAAAATAACGGATCGAAATCGACCGAATTGAAAAAATTAGTTAGGTTTTTATTTCATATAGATATTGATTTCAATTTTTTAAATTTCTGTTAGTTAGGGCGGTTTGAAAAATTATCCTAATTGATCGAATATATATATATATATATATATATATATATGCGCGCATATGAAACATATTAAAAATAGGATATTTAGGTAACCGACAGAAACCGAACGAATATTTTGGTTCGGTTAATTTTGACTTTAGGTCTCTAGTTCGGATGGTTTGATTTTTGTTTTTGCTTGTATGTGATCAGTTAATTAGTTTTTATAAAAACGGACAGTTTGAATAATCGAACCAATCGATGCATACTCCTATTTATTATTACTATTATGCTACTACTACTAAAATTGTCTGAATTTGAATTGATAGGGAACCCTCGGAACAGGACTAAGTATTCTAATACACACGTGGGGTTTGCACGTGAAGGGTCCTGTTTACGTGGCGCTGTTCTTGCCAATGACCATCGCCATTGCAGCTATCATGGGCGTCATTCTCCTTGGCGACACTCTCTACCTTGGCTGGTATCTCCTTTTATTTTTTATTACTCCCTCTGTTTCGATTTATTTTGCAAAGGAGGATCGACACTGATATTAAGAAAAATTGTTTTCTGATTATTTGTTTACTTTTTAAAGGTGAATTGAGGGTGGAGATTATGTTATAACTGTTATCTTTTAGGTGGTACAAAATAAGGTGGGACGACCGTTTAAGGAAAATGTGTAAGATAAGATGGGACAGAGGGAGTATTTTTTTTAGTCACTTGTGGATTAAAAAAAGTTTTCTTTTTCTACCACAACTTAAATTCATATTTTTCAGTTAGTATATTATACGGATTAGACTATAAATTTTTTGGTTCAAAATATTATCGAGCCTAAAAACATAATTTGATAGGTTACGGGCAGACCCGATAAATATTAATATAGTCTAAGGAAATAAAATAGTCCGGGCTCTTCAGTTTGCGGCTAAATAGGATTTCGGGCAAGTCCAACACATGACACTGAGACCGAAATAGTTCGAACCATGGGCTCGGAAAATTGATATTGAGTTTTTACAGTGAAAATTTGTGTTAAATATTATTGTTCATCGGGGGTATTTATAGAAATTAAAATAAAATATATAAAAAATAGCACAAAATCACCAGTTCAAAGGAAGCAGTAGGTTATGATTTTGAAACCGAGACCAGGTCAACAATCAACCAAATTCTTGACCACGATTCAATTCCAATATATTTCAAAAAAGGAGTTGTATTGGTCAATGACTCGAAAAATAGGTCAACTATCAATTCAGGTCTGAAAAAAAAATTTCTATCAATCTACGACCTAAAGGATTTAAAACTATCAATGGAGGATTCATAAATTTAAAATCATTATAAGGCATGTTTGAAAAATTGTAAAAACCACAAAAGAAACTTTTTGAAAGTGTATAAGCAAGGAAATAAACGTCAAACACTTTTCAATACATTGTTATTTTTAAAATTATTATTATATATCTAAAATAATTAAATAATTTACAATTTATTTTTTAAATATACAAACAACAAAAGGAAAGTTTTTGAGCAAGCAAAAAAATATATTTTGGTGAAATCTGTATACATGAATTTAAATATTATGAGCTAAAAAGAATTACAGATTTTCTTTTTGAAAAGAGTAATTTTTTCCTGCGTATGACTCAAAAAAAAAATAAAATTACATAACGTTTAAAAAATAAAACTTGAAAAGACTAACAATTTGAAAAAGAAACTACAGAAAAATAAAATAAAATTAATTTAACAATTTAAAGACTTTTGGCGTATATTTCCTCTGCTTAACACTCCGAGACAATGTTATTTTGTGGGTTTTGCAATTTTTCAAATAGACTCTTATGGTTTTATATTTAGGGGTCTTTGATTGATAGTTTCAAATTTTTTAAACATTAAACCGATATAAATTTTATTTCAAGACTTAAATTAATAATCGACTTATATTTCGTGTGCTTAACCGATAAATTGGAAGAGACAACCGTTTGAACACCACTTTGTCTACACCTTCACCACACCATACTAATAAAATTACAAATATTAGTACATATGACAAATTTCTGAATGTATTTAATTCGTATTTTAGGGGTAGTTCAGTACGGTAAAAAGTCAATATCCATTTACCGAAATTTTCGGTATATGAGAAATCCAAACAAAAAGGGGTTCAATTCCTATACCATATCGAATCAGTCATATCGTTATCATACCAAAAAAATTTTAGTATATGGAAAATCCATACAAAAAGGGGTTCAATTCCGTAAACCTCATTGAAAAAATTGATACGTTGTAAATTTTTAATCAATAATTATTAAAAAATTGTGCTAGATTTGTTTAAAATGTGAAATATTGTGATATATTTTTATATTTTGCATAAAAAATATTTAAGTTGTAGTTATATAAACCTTTTCTCTCCACTGGTGGTTGAGTTTAGGAAAATGTATAATTTTTCCCTTAAGTTGATACTCAGAATCACACTAAACCCTAAATTATCCTTTCGTTCAAATGGATACTTAAAATTTCTAGATAGAATAAATACATCGCTGAACTTTTGAATTCGAGACAGGGAGGCCCTTATGAAATATAAAAATAACTAAAAAATTAATAAAAACAAAAAATAACAAATTTAATGGAAAAATATTAAAAAAAATAAAGAAATTAACAAACATAAAAAATAAAACTTGTTCAATAACTTGGATATTTATGTAAAATAATCTAAAAAATTAAAAAATATTTAATAATTTATGGATTTCGTATAAATTTCTCTCTTCTTTATTTCAATAATTTTCTAGAATTCTATTAACTAATTTTTAATATTTTTCTTGATTTTGCGTATACATTCTTTATTTAATTTGTTACTTTTTAGATTTATTAAATATTTTCTTAATGTATTTAGTTATTTTAATATTTATGAAGATTCAATTTGTCTCGAATTTAAAAGTTCATGGGCTTATTTGACCTATTTAAAAAATTTAAGTGTCTATTTAGACAAAAAAATAGTTTAAGGTTCAATTCGAACATGTAATATAAATTGAGGGGCATATTTGTACCTTTTCTCTTGAATTTATCTCGAAGATTAAGAAAAACATAAGCTGATTTTTTTTTTAAATGTTTAAATTGCAGCATTATCGGGTCGGTAATAATATCGGCGGGTTTTTACACTGTGATTTGGGGGAAGTCGAGAGAAGACGAGATGGAACACGAACATGATGACGTGGAATCCACGTCATCAGTTAATTCGACCGTACCCCTCTTGACTGATTTTGCAGCCTCTGCAGAATTACGTGCTCTTATTTCTATTTAAATCTTTTTCATCTTCTTTAAATGTAAGTTAATGATTATTATACTCTTTTTTACCATCTATGAAGTATTATTTGTGGTGTTCATTATTAATCTAATAGTATAGTATTTTTTTTTTCGGTCTTAAATGATACTCCCTCCGTCCCGGTTTATCTTGCACAAAGAAAGTCGGTATGGGTATTAAGAAAAATTATTTTTTGATTATTTGTTGACTTTTTAAATGTGGATTGAATTATATTGTAACTTTTCTTTTTTAGGCTGTGTAAGATAAGATGAGACGGTCTTTTAAGGAAAATGTACAAACTAAAGTGGAACGGAGGAAGTAGTTATTTTTCTTATATAAATGGTACAATTATCTAAAATATATGCTCTTATTTAGTGTAAGTGTCTTGCGTATCATTAACTCCATATATTTCTAGAATAATAAGGGTATTAAAGAAAAAGAATAAGTTATGTTGGGTTTAGGCCCAATTATGGGCCAACCCATTCTTACCCAATCCAAACTCATTTGGCAGCCCCCACCCATTCATATCCCCATCAGATCTATTCCCCTTATTTCCCGTGACTTTGATTTACGGGAATGCATTGATTCTTCCCTCTTATTTTCTGCTCCCTTCTCCCCTATATGGAACCCTTCTCTTTGTGAGAGTGTGCAGAAAATACAAGAGTGAAATACACTTAGTGTGTGTGAGGGATTCTGACACCAAATCGACTCTTCTTCGTCTCTTTCTTCCCTGTTGTCTTTGTGAAATTAATTGGTGGGTTGAGTGTGAGGGAAGTGTGGGGTGTTACCGGGATTGGGTTGCGTGTCTTCTTTGTGAGGATATCTCCGATATTGGGTGCTTATTCACGGCTGTCAGGTGACTAATCGAAAACGGGCTCAAGGACTTTTTGAGCCAACTCGAACCCGACCACGGTTCGATTCCTAACTGTGGAATCAGAGCCACGGTTGTCAAACCATGGTCTCTTTGCTATGCGTAAATTTCTATGTGAAATTGAAGGAGTCTCTCCGGTGAAACCAGGGTTTGGATCTCCCCCGTCGCTGTATCGCTACCATTCTCAGCCGAGGCTCTTGCACAGAGCCTTTGTGGCGAGCGGGCTTCGGCATTCTCGGCCGAGGTACCTCTTTCTCGGCTGAGACCAGTGTGCCGAGACATGTAGCGGTGTGTCGCGTTCTCGATCGAGCCCTACCCTTCTCGGCCGAGTCCAGTGTTCCGAGACTAGCAAACTCAGCCCCTTGGCTGTCCTCCCGTCGCGCCTTTGCCCGATGTGAGCCGTATACCTTCCGGATAGGTAAGTCGGGTTCTCCTCCCTGTGAGGACCCGCTCGGGTAAAGAGGCTTAATCCCTTTCATTGCTTTTGTAGATGTCGTTTGGGAACGGATATGTTTGGCTGTACGTACTGGTAGTTTTAGGATAATCTGTGTGATTGTCTGTTTTTTCTTCTGCTTATATTTCTCTGATCTGTGTGATTAGTTCTTTGCATTCTTTGTGATTGCTTGTTTTTCTGGAGGTTATCAAGTGACTCCTTGCTCACTGATAAATCAGTGCTGAGAACTGAAAAATCCTTGATTGTTCTGTCCTCCCTAAAATCTGTGTGATTTCGTGACGAGTTCTATGTCTGGTTATAGTCTGGCTCCATTTGACGCACGCTCAGACTTCGGTATTTGGCAACAGAATGATACAACAACGAGTGTTCAAGTGTATCAGTCTACTATTTCTGAATCTGATTCTGACGAAAAAAGGGCAGAAATGGATGATCTTGCATCATCCATTATCCTTAACCTTTCTGACTCGGTGTTAAGAAAGGTTGGAGATCAGAATAGTGCCAAAGAGTTGTGAGAAAAATTGCAAGAATTGTATACTGAAACTTCGTTACCCAGTAAGATGTTTTTGCTTGAAAAAAAATTTCCGATTCAAACTTGATTTGAATAAAGACATAGAAGAAAATCTTGATGTGTTTACAAAACTAGTTCAAGATATTAAGAAAATAGGTGATAAAAACATTGATGATTATACTCCGATTGTGCTCTTAAATGCCATCCCTGATACATATAATAATGTAAAATCTGTTATTTAATATAGTAGAGATCAGGTTAGCCTTGAAACTGTGGTAAATGGTTTAAAAAGCAAGGAAATGGATTTAAGAACTAATCCGGGTAGGAAAAATTATGGCGAGGTTATGTTTGTTCGAGAGAGAGATAAAAACAGAAATAGCCAACCCCACAATAACCAAAATCATAATAAAAAGAAAATAGGTATAAGTCTAGGCCCAAACTGAAAAAGTGTTATAACTGCGGTGAAACTGATCATTTTATCGAAGAGTGTCCTAAGAAACAAAAAGAACAAGCTAATAAGGCTTCTGGGGATGAGAAAACCGGTGATGTCTTTATGGTAACCGAGTCATGTGATGTGTCTTCTGTGAATTCTGTGCATTCTGACACTTTGCGTGAAAATGAATGGCTTGTTCATTCTGGATGTACTTTCCACATGTTACCATTTAAAGACTTGTTTTACTCTTATAGAGAAGTCAGTAATGGGTTTGTATCTTTAGCTAATGAGAAAAAATGTAAAATCATTGGTGTTGGGGATATTTCTTTGGTGTGTGAATCTGGTTTTTGTCTGACACTTAAAAATGTTAGATATGTGCCTGAACTGTGTAATAATCTAATTTCATGTGCTACATTAGAAGATGATGGGTTGGAAGGAATATTTGGAAGGGGCATGATGAAAATCATGAGGGGATCATTAGTGGTCTTAAAAGTTGAAAAAATAAACAATTTGTATGTTTGCATTGCTAAGTCTATGCCTTATTCTATGAATGTTGTCAAAGAGGGCAAAACTGAACTATGGCATTGTAGACTAGGTCATGAATAGTAAAGGGTTGGAAATTTTGCATAAGGCTGGTTCATTTGGTAATGATAAGCTTTCGTGCATGCCCTTTTGTGAATCTTGTGTGAAAGGTAAACAACATAGAGTAAGCTACCATGTTTCCCCCGCTCCCAAAAAGTCTAAATGCACTGGCATACTTGATTATTTGCATGTTGATGTATGGGGACCTGCCAGTGTTCCCACACATGGCGGAAAGATGTATTTTCTTTCAATTGTTGATGATTTCTCTAGAAAGGTATGGGTTTTGCTGTTAAAACACAAATCTGATGTCTTTGAGAATTTTAAAAATTGGAAAGTGTTAATTGAAAATCAAACATGAAAAAAGATTAGAAATCTTAGGATTGATAATGGACTAGAGTTTTGCAATACCTTGTTGGATGAGTTGTGTGTAAAATCTGGTATTCAAAGGCATAAAACGGTTCCCTACACACCTCGGCAAAATGGTGTGGCTGAAAGGACGAACCAAACTCTACTTCAAAGGGTGAGGAGCATGTTGGCTTCCTCTGGACTTTCAAAAGAGTTTTGGGGTGAAGCAGTCTGTACTGCTGCCTATCTAATCAATATGTCCCTCTTTGTGCCTTTAGATGGTAAGTGTCCTAAATCTGTTTGTCTAGCAAATCAATTGACTTCTCTAATTTGCGAACATTTGGTTTTGCTGCTTTTGCTCATCAGAAAAGTGATAAACTTGAACCTAGGTCTGAAAAATGTGTTTTCCTAGGTTACCCTGATGGTGTGAAGGGTTATAGACTTTGGCTTAGAGATGAACCTGGTTTTAAAGTGGTAATAAGTAGAGATGTCATGTTCAACGAATCTGACTTTCCATGTTTATCTACTTTTGTGCTTTTGCCTGTTTCTGACACTGCTCCTTCTGAGGTGGAGCAATCAGATTTATCTGTTTCTGATGTGCATGAACCAAATGTTGACTTACCTGATGTGAATGAGAATGTGGAAGATGTGCCTGATAATGTTGATTACCAACTCGCTAGGGATAGACCTAGGAGTAACATTAGGCCATCTGCTAGGTTTGATGACTTTCATATTGATACTCATGCATTTAGTGTACTTGAATCTTTGTGAACCTAAGTCATATAAGGAAGATTTAAAATCTGAAAACTCTAAAGAATGGTTAAATGCTATGAAAGAAGAAATGAACTCTTTGCATGTTAATCAGACCTGACCCTTGTACCTGACCACTGTTCTGTTGTGGATTGTAAGTGACTTTATAAAATCAAGGATGAGGGTAAGAGAGTTAGATTTAAAGCTAAACTTGTGGCTAAGAGATTTACTAAAAAAGAGGGGGTAGATTACACATAAATCTTTGCTCCTGTTGTTAAGTTTGTCACTGTGCGCATTATGCTTGCATTAGTTGCTCATTTTGATTGGGAATTGAAACAGTTAGATGTTAAAACTATTTTCTTGCATGGTGACCTTGACAAAAAGATTTACATGAGACAACCTGATGGTTATATCGACCCTAAAAAGTCTGATCATGTATGCCTGTTGAGTAAATCTTTGTATGGGTTAAAACAATCACCAAGACAATGGAATACGAAATTTGATATGAGCATGTTGTCTTTAAAGTTTAAGAGAAGCTGTTATGATCATTGCTTGTACTTTAAAGAAAATGCATCTATGCCTATCTTCTTGCTTATCTATGTCGATGATATGCTCTTAGTGAGTCCTTATTTGAAGTCAATTCAATATGTTCAAAAATGCCTTAGTGAAAATTTTGAAATGAAGTATCTTGGTGATGCTAAAAGAATCCTAAGGATGAACATTGAAAGATATAGGAATAATCGAACTTTACTTTTAAATCAGATTTCCTATGTGGAGAACATTTTGAGTAAATTTGCTATGTCTAATGCTAAACCTGCTTCTGTGTCTTTTGCTGCCCACTGTGTTTTAAGTAAGGATCAGTCCCCAAAGACTGACTTTGAAATTGCTGATATGGCTAAGGTGCCTTATTCTAATGCAATAGACTTAGTAATGTATTTGATGATTATCACACGACAGACATTGCATACACTATAAGTTGTCTAAGTAGGTATATGTCTAACCCCGGTATGCTCCATTGGGATGCTGTGAAATGTTTACTCAGGTACCTTAGAGGGTCTTTGAATGTTAGCCTAAACTTTGCTAAATCAGCTCAAAGTGTAAATTTGATTGGCTATGTTGACTCTAATTATGCAAATGATAAAGATAATAGGAAGTCCACTACCTCCTATGTGTTCACTTTATGTGGCTCTTGCTTAAGTTGGATATCCCAGTTACAACATGTTGTTACTTTATCGACTACTGAATCAGAATATATTTCTATCACTGAAGCCTTGAAAGAGGCTGTCTGGTTGAAGTGTTTATTGTCTGAAATTGGTTTTCTAGACGATAAAATAGTGGTATATTCTGATAGTCAGTCTGAGATTCAGTTGTGTATATATTTCATGACATAACTAAGCATATCGATGTTAGGTTTCACTTTATTCGTAATATTGTTGAGAAGGGAATTGTGGGTCTTGAGAAAATTCCATCTCAATTTAATCATGCTGATATGGGAACTAAGTGTTTATCTGTTGAGAAATTTCAATCGTGCATGAGAACTTTGAACCTAGGTCCTAATGATTAGATCTTGTGTTTATGTTATGCTTGACTTTGTGTCTACCGTATGCTTTGTGCATTTGACTTTGTGTCTGCTTTATGCTTTGTTGCATTTGACTTTGTATCTGCTTTATGCTTTGTGCATTATTCTTGACTTTATGTCATACTTGACTTTGTGTCATATTTGACTTTGTGTCGTTGACTGTGTGTCTTTTCCTTTGTGATATTAATTTGCTTTGTGCTTGTTATCTCCTATACTTAGTGTGCAGGAGTTTTGGCGATGATGATTCCTCCGTTTCCGTGTTCGATCGATAGCATGTGTGAATTGGGCCCAAGGTGGAGATTTGTTGGTTTTAGGCCCAATTATGTGCCAGCCCATTCTTACCCAACCCAAACCCATTTGGCAGCCCCCACCCCCTTCATATCCCCATCGGATCCATTCCCCTTATTTTCTGTGACTCTTTGATTTACGGAAATGCATTGATTCTTCCCTGTGTTTTTCTGCTCCCTTCTCCCCTATATGAATGGAGTCATTCTCTTTGTGAGGGTGTGCAGAAAATATAAGAGTAAAATACAGTTAGTGTGTGTGAGGGATTCTGCTACCAAACCGACTCTTCTTCGTCTCCTTCTTCCCTGTTCTCTTTGTGAGATTAATCAGTGGGTCGAGTGTGAGAGAAGTGTGGGGTGTTACCGGGTTTGGGTTGAGTGTCTTGTTTATGAGGATATCTCCGATATTGGGTGCTTATTCACGGTTGTCAGGTGATCGATCGAAAACGGGTTCAAGGACTTTCTGAGCCAACTCGAACCCGACCACGATTCGATTCCTAACAGATTAAAATTGCTTTTCCAATAATATTAAAGAAATTTTCTTAACTTGTGTGTCAAATAAATTGTGACTATTTTCTTTTTTTGAACGGAGAAAATATTAATTAACAAAATCATTTACAACTTTTTCATATTCTTACCATTGATTTGTTGATAACAAAGAGAGTTGTGTGAATGTTAGAAAATCTCGAAATCGCAAGACCAGTTTGAAATCGTCGGAAATCGTACAATTTTAGGTTCATTACATTATTAGCTCATTTAAAATAGTTCGATTAAATCGAGACCCGATTAATCGAATGCCCTACAAAGTCAGTTCGCTATGAATTAGGGTTGACCCATCAGCCCAAACAAATTCTACATATCTGAATAGAGTATGCTGTAAGAATTATATTTTAGCATTTTGTTGAATTGAAATACATATTTTTATTTATATATAATGTTTGACCCCTATTTAATTGGTGCACGATCTAACAAGCCCAAGTGCAAATATTGTAGATAGCAGTAGCTAGGGCTACAAATAAACTAAGTTTTCATTCAACAATTTGTTAACGAGCACGTTTGTTTGACTAAATGAGGAGAGTTTTCAGCTCATTTAATAAACAAATAAAATTTGAACATGATTGACTTACTCATTAAAAGCTCTTGAACAAACTTGTTCGAAAACTCAATTAATTTTAACAATAATAATGATATAAATAACAACAAAACAACAATATTCGTACTACATATAATATAACATTTTTGTATTACTCCTTATTATAATGAGCATATGGTTAAACTCCTTTATTTGTATGTAAATTTAGGAAAATGTGTGTTTATTTGATGCTTATGAACACAATAGTTAGTTATTGACGAGCACAAATGTTCCCAAATATGGTCAAATGCGTTCATCATTGAACACTTTCAAATACGATTTGGCTCCGCTCAAATTTGATTAAATATAAATAAACAAAAAACGAATACCCACAAACTCGACTCGACTCGACTCGGCCCAGATCATTTGTAGCCCACCTAGTAGCATAACTCAGTGTTTGTGGGACCGGACCGGTGATCGAACCGGACAAGCCACAGGTTCAAGGTTCGACCAGTTCAACCGGTCAAAGGCAACTTGTTGACTTTTTTATTTCAGTAGTTGCTTATGTGTAATATAATTTAATTTGATATTAGAGTATAACTTGTAAAGAAAAGTTCAACATATAACAATATCAATTAATCCAAAGATACTTGTAACTCTAATTTTTTAATAAAATCCAAGTGCCAAATTTAAAATCAGATGAAAAAAATAAGGGTAAACTGAAGATAAAGGTGAAAAAAATAACATCCCAACACAATTTTATTTTAAATTTTTTTTTTGAATATAATGCCGGTTCAACCGATCCGACGGTCAAACTGGTTTTCACCAATTTTTAACGATTTAAAGACATTTTCGATTATTTAATGCTACCGAATCGGTTCCAAACCTAATTTCGATTGAATCGATTGGTCCGATTCGATCCCACGACCCATGCATAACTTTCCCTATTTGTGATTATGATTTGTGAGGTCATTTTACATAGCCATTAATAGCAAAACTCTGTTCAATTCCAAAATGAGAAAGAAAACAAAAAAGAAGAAACATAAATGTAATTGAATAATATATCTCCAAAACTAGTTCTAACTTCTAACCAACTTGCTCAAAATGAATAAGTGGTCGACTTTTCTTTTTGTCATTATCAAAATGTCAATGTCATTGAGCAATAATTTTTAGGACCTGCTTTTTGGCCACTGTCACAAATAAAATAAAATAAAATACCAAAAGAAAAGTTAAAATATCCTAACCACCCCTGAGTTTTTTTGGCTCCAAAACCTCCCGTATTTGGCGCCCTTCTGGGTACCCTCGAATTCCTTTCGGCGTCGAAGAAGAAATCTCTTGTGCATCAATTGTATAGATTTTAAATTGTGGTAATGAGACCGCAGATCTAAACAGAAAGTGTAAATTAGTTTTCTGTCACTTTAACTTATAAGTTGTAGAAATATCCACATTAACAAAATTGTCCCTTCTTTTTGTTGAGGAACTTTAACCTCAATTGGCTGTGACATAAGAATGTCGTGTATCATGTCTACCAGGTCGTGTATCATGTCGGACATGATACACGACCACATACATGATACACGACCAGGTCGTGTATCATGTCCACCAGGTCGTGTATCATGTCCGAAATGATACACGACCACATACATGATACACGACCAAGTCGTGTATTATGTCCTGTGATCGTGTATCACGTCGGACATGATACACGACCTGGATGACAGTGAGGGTGAGGGTGAGAATAAATTAAATAAGGGTATAATGGACATCACACTTGAAAAGTGGGTAATTTTACAATTTCAAAGTCAAAGTGGCAGAAAAGTGGATTCCCACTTTCTGCGTGGGTACAGTAAATTTTTCCCCTTTTAAATTTGTATAATTCGTATCATCAATCAAAAAATATTACATATGATAGGTAAATGTATCACGATGAAAATATGTCACCATTTATGCTAAAAGGTATTACACGTTTTGTGTAAATGTATTTTAATACCTTTATCAAGTACATGTAATACCTTTAAGTATAAATGATAATACCCAACCTGGATTGCACCGTGCAACTGGTGAACATGAGACTTTGTTATACCCCCTCCGTCCCATTCAGATTTGCACACTTTTCTTATTGGTACGTCCCACATCCTTTTGCACACCCTTAAAAAGGAAATTTATCTCACAGTCTTCAACCTTTGAAAAAGTCAACAAAAAAATAAAAAAAATAATTTTTTCTTAATATATGTATTTGGTCAAATGTGCAAACTTTGGCAGAACGGATGTAGTATTTTATATTAATATTACTCTACAACTAAATACTCTATTCATCTTACAAAATTATGCTTACCTTTCATTTTTTTAGTCCATAAAAGTAGACCACTTACTATATTAAAAATATTATTAATTGTTCATTTTTCATGTTTGCCCCTAATTAATTTGTCTTAATAATCTATAAACAACCAAATATATTTTAATAATAAATGAGATGTGGAGACTTAAAAGGAAAAAAACCTAAAATTTAATGTTTTAACTACATCAACTACCATTCATTATCTGTATGGAAATAATTGTAAACCTATCCTTGTGAACGGAGGAAATATCTGTTAGTTCATCCCTGCAAAATTAACTTTTATGCAACTCCATCTTCTGTATAAACAACTAAAAGAAAGATTCGTACAGTTCGGCTCATGAGTCAAAATGTATTACTCCCTCCGTCCCACCTTATGTTGCACACTTTCCTTAAATGGTCATCCCACCTTATCTTGCACAGTCTAAAAAAGGAAAGTTATAACACAATCTCCACCCTCAAAATCTTCACTCTCAATCTCCACCCTCAATTTACCTTTGAAAAGTCAACAAACAACAAAAAAACAACTTTTCTTAATACCCGTGCCGACCCCCCCTGTGCAAGATAAGCCGGGACGGAGGGAGTACTATTTATGCTTAAATGTGTTATATAATCTCTGTTCTAAAAATCCCCGATTAGCTTCGATTAATCCCCGTCTAGGCGCTAGGCTCTCATTGACCGCCCACGTTTATTTTCCGATTCCTCCCCGCCTAACTACGTCTATGTCCCGATTAGTCCCGCCCAGACCCCGATTAGTCGCTAGGCCCCAGTCCACCGCCTAACTAGCGCCTAGCGACTTTTAGAACATTGTATATAATTTGGATAAAAATATCATGATTAAAAGATATCACGAATTATGCTTAAATGTATATTCTATTCTGAATAAATATATTATAATACCTTCACAAAAAACATATAATACTGTTAAGTATTATACCTACCCTGAATTGCACCGCACATCTGGTGCACGTAAGACTTACCAAAAATAATATATATGATGGCTCATTTCCATGTCAAACATTAATTAAACTGGTCCCATGTGTCACAAAGTCAAATTTTATTGGTCCATATCGTTTAATCGCGTTATTATTAAAATCCAAAAATCTTTAGTAAAAATCAGCCGCAAAATCTGCCATAATGCACTACCGTTTGCTATCTCGTTGTCATTCTAGTTTTTTTGTGAAAATTAATGAAAATTAAGGAACTTAAGGGATTGACAAATCATAAACTAATTTTCTTAAATTTTTTGATGTTTTAATTATTTTTATATATTATTAACACTTTTCATAATTATAAAGTTAATATTATAAAAAAAGTGATACAAAAAAATAACAAACAAAACAAATAAGTTAGAATGACAAAAAAAAAAAAAAACGGAAATAGTATTCGGCGCCAAGATATTTAATGGAGTAATTTCCGCGCCAAGATATTTAAAAACGAAATACGTGGTATGTCAAAATACGTGGGTCATCTTCACCAACATGATTACGCGAGCAGAATAATTCCTGCTACTATAATATGCTCACTCTGTTTGTCTGTTTTTCGAGAGAGAAAGAGATGGCGAGGGAGAGGACCTACTGTTTCCGGGAAGTGCTGCCGTTCACGGCGTTGCTGTCGGTAGAATGCACCAACGTCGGAATGAATACTCTGTTCAAAGCCGCCGTTGCTAAGGGATTAAGCTTCCACGTTTACATGGTGTATGGTTACGGCATCTCCGCCCTCATTCTCCTTCCCCTGGCCTTCCTCTTCCACAGGTCAGCCACACACACAAAGCTGTTAAACAGAATTCTGCAGATCTGAAACCGGAAAACTGTTATTAATGCTTCCTCAAATTCTCTGGAATCAGTTCGTTCAATGTAAATGCAAATTAGTTTGCGAATTTAAAATTCAAATACAACATTGGAAACACACACACACGAAGCCTTCAATAGATTTCTGCAGATTTGAAACGGGATAACTGAAAAGAAACGAGACAAGGGAGCCATGGAAATACATAACAGGCATTACACAAAAGTAGCTGATAACTTTCATTGCATTAATTATATATATTCCATAAACAGCAGCATACTATTTATAGCAAGCTATGCAACATATAAAACCCTAGCTACAGACTTGCCCTAAACACGTGTCAAGCATTCATTAGCTACATTCGGATTCATGCAGACGTTCCTGTTGAATTTATCAGCTATGGGATCCATTCTACTGTAGCACTTCCTCACCCTGTTATGGTGCACCTCTGAGCTGTTTTTATCTAGTTGCTTAATAATAACTGTTATTAATGCTTGCTGAAATCCTCTGGAATCAGTTCGTTCATTCTAATGCAAATTATTGTGCGAATTTGAAATTCAAATAAAACATTAAATCAATTTGCAGTTTTGCAAGGAAACACACACACTCACACAAACACACTCACACTCACACTCACACTCACACTCACACAGAGCCTTCAAATAGATCCGCAGATTTGAAACCTAAAAACTGTTATCAATGCTTCCTCGAATTCTCTGGAATCAATTTGTTCAATCTAGATGCAACTGATTGTGCAAATTTAAAATTCAAATACATGATTGAATCAATTTGCTGTTTGGCAGAGGAACGCGGCTACCTCCGTTTACAATTATCCTTCTGGGCAAATTTTTCATCATTGGATTTCTAGGGTACGGTGACAGTTTAATTTCTTCTGTTTACACATTGTACATTTATTGTTATAGAATATGGCTTATCAACTCAGTGGGAAGGTTAAAAGTGCTTATGAATAAGCTGATTCAATCTGCGAAACAAAATCAGTTAATTCTGTTACTGAGCTTATACAACGGTTCTTCTACAACAGCAGTCAAGAAAACCGTTGTCTTTGTGGCGGTTATTTTAAACCGTTTTTCTTCCAGTTTTGTTTCAGCTAGTTATAAAAGCAGTTTTAACTCCCATTTTCATTCCAGTGAAAAGAGAACTCTTGTAACCAGAAATATACTCCAGGCTAGAGAGATATAGAGGTGATATGGAGGTTAGAGAGAGAGAGAAATCACAAGAGAGTGTGTGAGATCCTTCTTGAGAGTAACTAGTGTATCATCTCTTTGGATTGTGAAGAAGATGATCTAGCGAATGTTAGAATCTCTGTAATTGTTCATTAATAGTGAAGAACTGATCAGCTCCCATGGATGTAGGCAATTGCCGAACCACGTAAATCTTCTCTTGCTTGAATCTTCATTTTCTTGTTTTCTTTTGTGAGTATTTAGCAATCTGTTGTGATTGCTTGAGTTTCTGTTGTGTTGATTGTTTGGAAGAGGTTTGGATCAACAATTCACATTTATCATTCTATATCGACACCTTGTGTAACTTCTGACAACGCGGTGGTGCAGGTTTACAGGGGTGTACCTGGGGAATTTAGGAATTAAGTACAGCAGCCCAACTATGGCATCAGCCATGAGCAATGTCGCTCCTGCTTCTACTTTTTTTCTCGCTATTCTTTTCAGGTACTCCTTTCTATCTTCCTTGCTATTTCTGAAATTACCAAAATGGCTTCCCGTTCTAGGCAAATGAATTAATTCAAACCATCAAATCTATTTGTTTGATCGAATGGCAATGTTGTAGAAGTCTTTAGACACTAATTGAGCGTATGCTAAGACTTAGTAGGGTTGATAGAACATAGGAGCGGTTAGATAAGACAAATAAATCCAGAAAGTCCAACGCCTAGGCATGAATTAGTCGAGTTTCAGATTATAAGGAGAATAGGAGAGGAAAGAGTACCAAATATTGTAAAAAGAGTGAAAGCCTGAGCTTAAAGTAGTAAATTTGGGTAATCAGAAAAAGCATGTTATATTCCAACAGGATGGAAAAGCTACAGCTAAGCAGTGTAAGCAGCCAGGCGAAAATCATCGGTGCATTGGTCTCGATATCAGGTGCTCTTATTGTGGTTCTCTACAATGGCCCAGTGCTGATAACTGGACACGACCAGGACATAAGATCACCTACTGATCATTCGTTGTCTAGCGCTCGATCCAATTGGATCATAGGAGGCGCCTTGAACGCCGCCTGCTATGTCAACTCCTCAGTTTGGTACATTTTCCAGGTACGTTAGTGTTGCAAACAAGCAACTTGCCGATCAGTTTGATCAGTGCTTTGAATAAGTTCTGGAATGTATGTTTGCAGAGTAAGTTTGTGAAGGAGTATCCTGCAGAGTTCGTGTTTGTGTTTTTCTACTGCTTTTTCGGCTTCCTTTTATCTGTACCAGTAGGCATTGCATCAGAACCACACTTGAGTACGTGGAAAATCCCGGCTGATGTTCGCTTGATCGCAATCTTATACTCGGTATTATGAGATCCTTTATTCAATTTAAGAGGATGAATTTATATTATGAGTGCAGTAATTTAGACTTTATATATGCTTCATGTGATCAAGAAAATCACTTTTTCGAGCTTCACAAGACAGTCTTTTTCGACTTATAACAGGGAATAATGGGGTCGGGTTATGGCATCATGATCCACACGTGGGGTTTGCACGTGAAAGGGCCTGTTTACGTTGCGTTGTTCAGGCCATTGTCGATCGCCATTGCAGCTATTATGGGCGTCATTTTCCTGGGTGATGATCTATATCTTGGAAGGTAATATCATATTCATTTTGGTATTATCATTATTGTTATTATTAATTGGCCTTAACATTCTTTTACAAGTACAAATCTTGGGACTTGGGAGGGAGGGACTAGTGAGCACAGGTGGCCGTTCGGCCCACTTGGCCTGGCCTTACCCGAGCCTACTAGATTAATGTCATATATGAGGTTGGGTTTGGTCTATCCAAATTTGTTTTGGATCTAAAATTTGGTTAACTCAACCCATCTCCTTAAGATACTAAGATTTTTTGGCTTGGTTGGTGTCAATCGAACTAGTAGTCTATCACATTGGCTTTGTTAGACCTAATAATACTTCGAGTCAGTTTTCTATGACCTAGTCCACGTAAAATGTTGGGCTCGAGGGTGATTTTGCCACGGTACTAATGAGAACCTATTTGGCGCAAATAACATTACATTCTAATTCTTAAATTATTTGATGCAACATCAAATTAAAATAACATTACATTCTAATTCTTATGGTTTTCTTCGCAAGTAATTTGTTATTTTTACAGTGTGATTGGGTCGGTAATTATTACAATGGGCTTCTACACGGTGATATGGGGAAAACATAAAGAAGAAATCAGCGATATTTCGACCGAAAATGACCTCGACATATCTACTACCGGTGACGTCGTTCCTCTTCTAAAACACCAGAAATCAGCTGCATAGGACAATACGAGATCCCTGGTTTCCCAAAAAACGTTGTCATTGATATACTTGTAATAGAAAAAATATTAGATGAATAAAAATTTGTAATTTAAAAAATCGAGTATATGGCCTTAAATTTAGGTGCAATACTACTTATCCGCGGATCGGGTTGGATCTTCTACTATCAAATGCTACTACATTTCCTATTACACTAACGGATCTTCGTCATGTGGACGCACCTTGCCACATTACCATGTGGCTGTCAAAATATTATGACTTCTGTAACAAAAGGAAAGTGAAATTCTCCACTTTTTTCTCAATCTAACAAAAGATAATATGAAAACTGGGAAAAAATAGATTGCATAATCTCATTGTGATTTCCAGCAGAATTATGAAGCAAGGAACTCACCCTGTGAGCAAGACTAATAAAGTTTGTTAAATTCATTTTCATTAAAGAAGACGAATATCAACTCATTTACGTCTTTGACAGTCAACATTTTCAACCCGACTCCTTCCCGTCCGCTTAGCTCCGCCTAATACTTATTTAGTGCTAATCATCAATCTATTATTCGACTAACGTCTAAAATCTTTTAGAACATTGGAAATAAGTTGATCCTAATCGATATATTTTGTTTAATAACCCATATGCAATCACAAAATTCCTCGATAAAAATAAAATAAAATTTATATAGTTGCAAGATAGTTTCAAGTTTCCTTTTGGGATCCACAAGTACAAAATTAATCACACATTTAATTGAACTACAATTTCCTTCATCACATAGTGGTCTAACAATGATACAACCTGATTAAAGATGTTCATGATGATTTAATTCAAATATTTTAACTTCCCAAAATTTCTTATTCCGTGAACAAGATAACAACATGGTTGATAATCAAACAGATCTCATGACTAAACGCCTGATTTCAAACATCAGGAAATTTATCCCTTCTGGAAAAAGAAAGAAAAATACAACAAGAAAATTTCGACGGGAGAGGCTTTCCAAGAAACACACAACTTATTAACTATTCCCAGCCCACATTTGTTGTCAATTGACTTTATATGAGTTGATATTTGTCTTCTTTAATTGAAGCCGGGTGGAGGTCCAAACATCCTTCCTCTGTTGGCGAGGGCACTTTCTGCAGCCATCTTTATCAACCCATTCAGCTCATCTTGGGTCAAAGTGAATACCCAACTGCCTCCAGCGGCCTGAGTGGCGCTGCTGCGTGCCTCAGTTGGGGGCGAAGTTCTAGTGACCCTAGTGGGATGACATCCAGCCTCCGCATCCTTATCAAATTCGGACCGCAGATCACACTCCTAGCCATCGCTTGCCATGCTAAGATAGTATGATATAAGGAAAAATAAGAAATCAATCCACACTGAATCAAAGATTATAGAAGGGGAAATGATTCTCTTATCATATCTCAAAACAAGAAAAATCTTTTCCCACAGACAGCGCCACTGTAGTGCCTTTGCAAAATAGCTCCAACACTCACAACATAGAGTAAAGTCTACCTAAGATAGTACTCGGTGGGGATAGTGCCGTGTTTTTCGAGTATGCTGAATATCCGGTTCAGAGCCTGCAAGAATCAATACTGGAGGGGATCTCCGGCAAAGAGCCTCCGACGCTCAAGTCAACAATCAAAGGATTTGAATTATAAGTTACCTGATGAATAGTGAGAAAATATGAGTCATACCTTGACGAAGAAGAAACACCGTCTTTTATACTTACTAGATTGAGGCTTGCGGTAACAGTGTCATTTCGCGCATGGTATGTCAGACCTAATCCTAGTCAGCTTCCCTTAGACTAACGGCTACTGGAGATGTGTCAGTGGTCCCCAACATTTTGGCAGGTGAAGAGCAGCTACCAATTTATTTTACTGTTAGTATGCTATTTTTTTGGTTGGAACCTCCCCCGCGATGGATTAGCATATCCTTCGCAGTAGAATAGCTCATGTTGTGGAAGTGAAGCACAGATCGCGCTTCGTGCTCGAGACACCAGCACTCAGGAGTGGGAAAGGTCCAGTTTGTGCTTCATGTTTGGTCATTCTTCTCTTGACAAGTAGTGACTGAACCCTTTCTTACCCAAGCGCATGCTTCGGGATGAGTGGATTCCACTATGGCACCACAATATCTGAAGAATTATAGAGAACAAACTAAAACTAACCACAACAACAACAACAACAACAACAAACTTTCTTGTTAATATAATTCAATGTATAAAACATTTCATGCACATGAAGTTCTAAAAATTATATTTTTCTATAAACATTATTAATAATTTATAAAATCAGACTAATCTGTGCATTGCACGGGCGAAAATCTAGTAATAATAATAATGAAAAATAGAAGAATGACATAAAAACTGAACGAAGATTGAAGCTGCCCTTCCTCGGCTGCACTGTCGTTGCCATGTTTGAGGCATCGATCATATAATGATTATTCTCATCTAGCATAAACAAAAACACTAGCAAGAGTTTAATTTACTGGATTCAATGTATAAAATGTCTGGAGAAAGGTGAGGCAGAGAAGAAATGCTGCAGCAAACAGGGCCAAAGCAGTCCATGGACTTCGAAAATACGTGTCAAACAGCTCAGCCATCCACGTCTTCCCCCTGTTACTACAATGCCTGTTGATCTCCTCCTTGATTTTTCTAAAAATGTCGAAATTGTCCACTTCATGTGTATCAATCATCTTGAAAACTCCAACAATTTCTTCATTACCCATCAAGTAGCTGACGATTATGCCCTTCTCCTGCAGCAGTTTGACGTCGTTTGCGCTCTCAATCAGCGCTTTCATGAAGTTAACATACGATGTTACCGGAAAGTCCGCTGTTGTATTCCCTGGGGACATTTCCAGGACTATAACATTAGACAGGAATGTGGCGGTTTCACTGTCAACACGTAGCACGGGGAGGCGGAGCACCCCGTGCATCGAGCGTGACAAAAAACTTATGTCGTTTAAGAAATCGGAACTCTTGGTGAAGTGGATGCCCTTTGTTCTGAGCTCTGTTGCGGAACGAAACGGGCTTCGTAGCAGCTCGCTTGTCAAACCTGTTGTTATCTTCATCTTCTGTTGGTGCTCCTTAGTAAGATACATTCTACGGCGGGCTTCTAGAACGTGAGGAGGATCAGGAGATTCCCAGGGAAATTCTTTTACCTTGTCAAGATCCCAGAAATTTGCATAACTTAAGTATTTGCAAATGAATGCTTTTCCCTCTGATTCGCCATATTTGGAGGTGATCAATGACGTGACAATCCACCGTGGAATCTGGTTCTCAAGCTTAGCGAAATCGTTCGCCATCAAAGTCACTCCCAATGCTCCAATGTTCTTCGTTGCATGAAGGACAATCTCGGGATTTCGCAATACCCTACTCATATTGTATACCATTGAGCAAGCATCGCGGAGCATCATCTGGACCCAATCCTCATCTTCTAAAGTGATGGGCTTGCTGTAGAAGAAACCCATGACCTCATATATCGGCTCGTACGAGCTCCGGATCTCATGAATCCGTGTCCGGATCTCGTCGGCCAAGTCTGGATTCGGAGGAGTACCCAGCATGAGTCGAACCACCTTTTTCTTGAAATCGACGTACTGGTCAAGGCGGGTATCCTGGTTGTGGTATGGACCAAGCGGAACAACCAATGGTTCATAAATAAGCTTCTTTTCTGCTCGCACTTGACGTGGCACTCTATGCAATAATATTGCTTCTCCGGTGAAGTAAGTTTCACTACTTACTTCATCGGAGACGTTTAACACAATATCCGAAAAGGTATTTTCCGGTATGAAAATATTCGGACACGTCATGTCTTTGTACCTTTCCGATATGAAAACGTTCGGGGACGTACTCATATCTGAAAGTGAGGGTTCCCATCCCCATGACATCAATTGAATAGTGACCACGACTATGCCAAAAAGATGAATGCAATCCAATAAATTTTATCAAGCAAAACAAAAGAAAAACATGAAAAATTGCTAGAATGTTCTGTACTGTATTTTTTCCAATTTCATGTGCTTATAGTAGTTCACAGTAGGCTCAATTTATAGCCTTGTTGGAAACTTTGGTGTGTATACAATAGTCCACATGACAGCTCAACATATAACTACACACATAGTTGTTGCTGTTCGGTTTTTTCTACCCTACTCCCGTGGGTATTATTCGCATGTGTTATACATTATTGGATTAATGTATAGATGCAGGATGAAAATAATACATCTGTACACCAATTCAATGATGTATAATATATACGGGTAATATCCAAGAAGGTAAGGTAATACAAATGGGGTTCCATGTATGTACAAAATTAATCCAGTGTACACTTTTAATTCGGGTCAACGGTCAATAATTGACACAACTAATTTTGTAGACCTACATGTGGAAGCAGGAAAATGAGCTAAAAACGTTTTTGGTCCCGTAACTTTTGGCTTGTGCTATTTTGATTCCATAAAAAGTTATGAATTCAATTTAGTCCAACAACTCTTGAATCGGATCCCTTTTGGTCATAATTTGGCCGGCAGTGACTAATTTCACCAGAAAAGAGCGATCGGAATTTTTTGACACGTGACCCACACGTGCTGTTTTCCGGCAAAATTAGTCACCGCCGGCCAAATTAGGACCAAAAGGGATCCAATTCAAGAGTTGTGGGACTAAATTGAATTCATAACTTTTTCTGTGACCAAAATAGCACAAGCCAAAAGTTACGAGACCAAAAAAGTTTTTAGCCCCAGGAAAATGGTATTGAGATATTAAAATGCTACCTCAAATACCATTTCGAATGCTCTGTTACACTAGGGGTTATATTATATTTAATACATGACACATGCATGTTATTTAGTAACATCACTAATATATGTAGTATTTGGTGAACATGGTGAAACATAAGATGAAATACGATAATGACCGCACTGTCGGGTGCAGTCAAATAAGATGATTTATTTCCTAACTATTCCTAACAGTAGCTAGAGCAAGTCAGGGTCGATCCCACAGAGAACAGGAATTAATCAATCAATCGTATTAACCAATTCTAAATAAGTACTAGTAATAATATAATTATAATAGGGGGGGAATTTTGAATTAATTTAGCTAACTAATGCAAAATAACTAAAGATGATTTAACTAGTAAATAAAAAGTATCCCGCCTTTAACCGAGTATCCCCCTAGCCTGACTATCCACGTAACTAATGCAACTGCTTAACTAATTAGTTCTGAGACCCCTACTCCAAGAATTAACAGGTACGCTTAGCTAACCCTTGTTGCCCCTTAAGTATAATTAATCCTAAGAACTTAGCAATTAATCCTATCCAATTAAGTAGTCATAGGAGACGCTCGCTAGAACTCTCGTAATTAGACGCATAGGGAATTAAGGCAACGGAGTAGGTACGGTGTTGTACTCACGAACGTGGTACAAGTGACCGCGACTTTATGTTATCCTAGCGAGTAACCACTTTTTGCTACTTTTGGGCACAAACGCATAACAATTACGGATTATGAATTCATGACCTAGCGACAGCTATATGCCTATTACTAGGGTGATCAGTCCACATAACAAACATATAAAAGATAGAGTAATCCAATAACACAATGTAATCTCAGAACATAATTAAATTAAGCAATTACTGAATTAATTACATAAATAACAGTTTAGGGTTCAACATAGTTAAAGACGGGAAAATAAAGCTTAGCCGATCATAGCGATCGCTAAGAACAAACTATGAAAAGAAAACATTAAAACTATAAAAACTCTAAAACCCGAGTGCTGAATCTTGAGTCTTCGTGTTCTTCCGAATTTCCAAGTCCGCGCTCTTGAATCAGTGTCAAAGTGTCATTTTCGGACTTTTGGATCTTCTATTTATAGTCGAGGATGAATTAGGCTCAATTTGGGCCAGAAAAGGATTAATCCGCGCGTCTTGGGCTGGGCCATCGCCTGTCTCGGCCGAGAATTCCTGGCTCGGCCGAGCTCTCTATAAAAGTGGCTCGGCCGAGAAATTCTGGCTCGGCCGAGAATCTTCAACAGCCAATTTTTGGCATCTTCGCTGACCTTCAAGCTCGACCGAGCTCCTTTGGCTCGGCCGAGACCAATTCCCAGCAACTTGGATCAATTTTCGCTCGGTTTTTGACATGCGACACTTGTTCTCGCATCCAGTTTAAGTCGAGTTCGACTTTTTGGTCTAATTTCACCTTAATGCTTCAAAACAAGTCAAACAACATCAATTTGTCCAATAATACCAATACGAGCAATACACGACTAATTATGCATGCAAATGTTCCTAACTAGACATTTTAATCAACCTATTATGCACGCATAATTACGTGTACCAGATAATATAACATGTAATCTTATATGCTAAATATTTGTCACAACAACATTTCTGTAGACAATATGCCGTTACTAATTAATTATCTCAATAATTCAATCGTAAATAATATCATTCGAAAAGACAAAATGTCATTTCAAATGCGTATTAAATATTCTCTTATAATGGCTAGCTGTTCTAAAAAATAGTCTAACAAGTGACTTTAGATGAGTTTTAAAATATTTTATGATGATAATCATTACATAAATTACTAGGAAAAGAAATTGTGGCCTCATAAGACGTGTGACAGAAAGTTTTTGGTTAAGCCAAGCTTGAAAGTTGGATGTCAATGGTCAATAATTAATTGAGTATTTGGAAGTCAATAATCACTAATTAATTACGTTTACCCGCGTGGGCACAAAATTAGTAACGTAACGGTGCATATTTAATTATGTATCAATTCGGATTCTCTGTTACAATAGGTATTTCATCCTCTGTTATATCCATGGTCCACTTTTTTGTAAGTCATCAATGATAATGATAATGAGTATGAACGAGGAGTTAATCATACTATGGAATGAAATTGGGGAAATTGTTAATAAAAAGGTGATAATGATTAACTTATTTATTATATACCAAACATCATAAATGAGAATGAGTCCTCATTCATTCTCATTTCTTACTCCTAAATCTCCCAATCAAGCGGGCCCTCTATTCATTAGGTGACACATATTAATTTATGATATCGTACCATATACGAACGGTTAGTGAATATGGTGAAACACAAAATATAACATCAAGGTGTAACCGATGATTTTGTGGAATTATGTATTGTTGAATTGACCCACATGAGAGTACAAAATTAATCCAATCTGTGACATTTAATTGGATTGATTTACATGAGAAAGCTTGAAAGTCGCAATAAGTTGGAAGCTTCGACGAAAGCAAAATGAGCAGGCTGTGTATGACAAATAGATACTCTTTTTTATATGATACACGTTGTGTATGTATGTATTTACGTCGATTTAGCAAATGATTTGATAACATTTGTATGTATAAATTGTTGATTTACACTATTATTCGTTATATTGTGCTAGGTGATGTAAGTGTGCTTGTTTTAAGGTTATATAGGTGATTTTGTGCCAAAAAGTCCGTTTGGATGGAATATGAAAAAAACGACAACGATAGTGGGAAAAACAAAGAAAAGAGGACAAATGACTCGAAGGTTCCACACGGCCGAGTTCCATTTTGCACTCGATCGAGTCAAAGTTTCTTATTTTTCAAGAAGTTTTGCCCTGAAGAGCAACTCGGTCAAATTCCGAAGTTTTTCTCGACGACTTGGTCGAGTTGCCAAAGGCGGTTCACGCGTTTTAGACACGTTGTGGCCTATTTTCGGCCCGTTTTAGGCTCAATCGGGGTATTTAGTTGACATATGTACCTAGTTTTTGTGGGATTGATCTTTTTGTCACTAGCTACACTTGCGGTTCATTAAGTTAGAATTTAGGGGATCAGTATATTCTTACAATTCACCAATGTTCCATTTGGATAGAGAGATTTGAGGGATGAATTTTAAAATCCACTATCAAACCCATCCAACTTTTTTGCAAAAAAATCAAATTAAGGAATTTTAAATTCTTCTTGAATTTCTAGTTCATTTTGCATGAATTTCAAATTCATCACATAATTTAGTCATTTATAAATTCATCTCACATCTCTCTCACATATATATATGTATATATATGTATAACAACATTATCACACACATATCATACAATACACACACAACACATACCACACGTATACACACACCGGCCACACTTCACGCACACACTACACGCACACACGTACATACTACACGCACGACACATGCCACACATGTACACATGTACTACACGCACGCACACACTTCACACACATACTACACACACAACACAACTGCACATTACATACACACACTACACACACAAAGTACTACATGCATGCACGCGCGCACACACACACAAACACACACTTCATAAACAGAATACCCTCACATCACACACACACACCACACACACATACCACATGCACATATTACACATACACACACTACACACACCTCACACACACTACACGCACACACACGCTTCACACACACAACATACACTTTTATTATCATCATCCTTCAGAAAATGATAGGAAAAATCTAAAAAAGAAAAATTCAAATAATTCAAATCTACTTATTCGTATTTAAACATCCAAACAAAGAATTTAAAATGAATAAATTTTCAAATACAAAGAATTAGAAAAAAAATCCTTTAATTCTTTAAATCCTTCCATCTACCCGCAACCTAAAGACTCGGCCAAAACTGTACAACCACAGTCCGTCGAAGAAATGTGCCTTCCTTTTCCAATTTTTTTTACGAAAGTTGTTCAATACAACAAGCCAACATCGTACTATTTTGTTGGTCAACACCCCAGCTTCTTCCAAACTTCTCTTTTTAATTCAATTTCTCAATCATCAAATAAGTATAGGGGTAAATAATATATTATTTTGAATGGAAGACAGATTCAACTTTTATTTCACTACAACAAAAATTAACTATTGAGAAACTTAAAAGTGTCCCAATAGGATACATATTGAGACACTTATCATTTCTAGACACTTAAGATAAGTACCTCATATATAGGAGTCTCTACATGTATTAGTGTCCTAATAGGAAACTTTATTGGGACACATACATGTGTCGTTAAAGTGGATTAACAAGACTCATAAAAGTCTCTTATTGCGTTCCTACACTGCTAAATAAAAGTTAAAAGACAACGGTTCTTAGTCGTTGTTAAAGGAGCATTGAAATCGTTGTTGTAGATGGTGAAGTTGTAGACCCCTCGTGTACGACACCGGTTTATAACTCGCTGTAATAAATGTTCAAGGAGAACGGTTTAACCATTGTTGTAGGGGTCAGGAACCGTTGTGGAAGGTGGTGTTGTCGTAGACCTCCTTCCACGACAACGTTTCATGATCTCTTTTTGTATATTTAATTTTAATTATCTTTTGTAATTCTTTATATAAATATGTGTGTATTTTTTTTTTATTATGTGCCTTGTTTAATCTATAATAATATATCACATAAAAATTTACAAATTAGACAAACAAGAAATACTCATTGATTACTACATACAAAAATTACAATATGTGCTTATGTGCCTAACCGAACAGCCCGCCTTGCACGTGCTCATCAAATATCGACTTCTTGAAATGAGTCCCATTTAATTAGAGAGAGAGGTTATATAGTGGATAACAAGGTATTAGAGATATTGTAGCAAGAATTAACAGTGTAACGAGAGCATAGAGCCGTTCACAAACAAAGCCATCAGAACAAAAAATAGTGCTATCAAGTACTCCCTCCGTCTCGACTTAATTTGCACACCTGCTTCGGCGTATATATTAAGAAAAAACTATTTTTTGCTTTTTAGTTGACTTTTTCAAAGGTGGAGATTGAGGGTGGAGATTGTAAGAAAATTTTCCTTTTTAAGGGTGTGCAAATTAGTGTGGAACGGACCGAAAAGGAAAGTGTGCAAATTAAGGTGGGGCGGACGAAGTATAATCTTACCGTTCCATCCTCCTGGCCCTGTATATGCTGCCCATTTGTCATTAAGATAGATACCTCAGTTTCGGAAACTCTTCTTTCGAAAGGTGCATGTGAGATGATAGGATGTGGACTAAAAAGTTACCTCATCAATAGTGTTTATGCCTCCATTGATGGTGAACCGCAGATCAGGAAAATCACACACAAGAGCATAGTAGTACTTGTATCTGCCAGATTTGAGACAACTTGTACTTTATAAGTTTTTACACTTCAGTACCTAAACTTTATTTTTTGACCGATTGTAACCTGAAGTCCACGAATTGTACAATTTGTAATCTTCGTCGAGTTTTTTCGGCCAAATATCAAATCCATGACAATCACATGTCAAATTGGGGGATTTTTTGCTATTTTTCATGATTTGTTGCGAAAGATTCACAATTTGACGGAAGTTGCAACTTGGCAATAGCAAAATGATTGTCATGTGTTTGGCATGTGAATCTGCCTCAACAAATCATAGAATTAGCAAAAATCCTCCCAATATGGCATGTGATTGTCACGTGTTTGATATTTGGCCGGAAAAATCCAACGAAGGTCGCAACTTGTACAATTCATGGACTTCAGGTTGCACTCGGTTAAAAAATAAAATTTAGGTATTGAAGTATAAAAACTCGCAAAGTACAAGTTGATTTAAATATTTAACCCTAAGAAATTTCATAGAACTTTGGCAAAACAAAGTGTAATAAATAAATAAATAAATGTATACTTCAAAAGGAGGGATTGTTCTATTTTCCATGGGGTCCGATTCCATTTAGTAATGCCTACAAAATGCTTTGTTGGTGATTGAACACCTTGTATAAGAAATCACCTACAGAGAAATGTTTAAGGCTAACTACTGAGGAAAATACCAAACCCAAGCATCCATAATGTCAATATAATTATTTTTCCTCCTAATCTATAAACAAAGAAAAAATCCTCCCCTCCCCCCAAGGTGACTCGAACTCAGAACCAAATGCCCAGGTAGTGGATGCTCTCGTCACTTGAGCTATCCAACTTCGTCCTATAATGTCAATATAAAAGCAACGGAAGAATTTACACAGCTCATCATATGAATCCCAGTTATAACATCGATTCGACATTTAACACTAACGAAAACATCAGTATTTGTAGAAATTGCTGACATAAGATCAGCAAAAAGCTTCCCCTTGTTAAAGACAATGCCACAATATCATAGCTCTTTCTGGATAAAGCATAATCTAAAGCTAGTCAAACATCGGATACCTTTGGGCCAAGTATTAGACGCACACCGGAACAACCCTTTCTAGCAACCATCGGACTAGGATAACCATAGCTGCGAGAACCATATTGGTTGAGTAACTCAGAGAAGCATAAGTAATAGAAAGAGATTCAGATATAGTCTATGATAAGAGATCAAACTTACAAGTAATTTTGTCATAGCCATAGGAATTTGCAACTTGAGTTGCTTTAGCTATGTTATCCAAGTCACTTCAATTTGAAGCACTATAGGATGTTGCTCTGGACCAAATGCCAAGAATCTATCATGTGATCTTAGATAAAATAAATATCATCAGGTGTTGAGAAAAAGCAAAGTATTAGATGCCACAAAAAAGCAATCAGATCAGAGATTCCAGAATGATTAAGATAGTAACTAATCCATTATATATATGAGCCTTTTCCACTTTCCATTGTAATCTCATATCAACTTTTACATCTGATAATGCCACAGCTGCCACAACCGTCTTGATAACCATCAAAACCAATTCTCTCATTTTCTTCAAAAAAAAAAAAAAAAAACATTCTATGGGTAGTGCCGTTTCAAAATAGCTCCGGCACATACACGATATTACAAAGTCTACCTAAAATTGTACTCGGCGGGAGTGATAATTTGTTCTTCGAGTTTGCTTGGACTTCGATGGTAATCCTGCAAAAACTAACACCGGAGGGGGTCTCCGGTGAAGAGCCTCCAATGCTCAAGTCAGTGATCGGAGAGATTTTGTTGGCCAAAGTATTTCAGCTGAGTGAATAATAAAAATTATGAGTCATACCTTGAAGACGAGATAATGATAACCTTTTATACTTACCAAATGGAGAGTTATGGGTAACAATGTCATTTCGCCTAGGCCATGTCAGCCCTAATCCTAGTTAGCTTACTCAGACCAATGGCCATTGAAGTTTGTGTCACTGGTCCCCAACCCTTTTTGCAGAGGAAAACGACTGGCAGTGTACTTGTTGTCATTTTGCCCACTTTTTGGTAGGGAGCTTTTCCAATTAGGATCGGGATATTTACAAAGGGGGGATTGTTCATGGTGGAGGTATGTAACCTAGGATCGCGCTTCGTGCCGTTTCATTTCTGTCCTCCGGGAAATCTGGACAATGGTTAGTGCTTCGCGCATGGGTCTTCTGCAGTGGGGAATACGCATGCTTTGTGGACAATGGTTCGCGCACGTGCACGCGCACGCTATCTATAACCATGGTGATCATCTTCTAGCTTTATGCGTGAGCTCCTCTCACGCGGAGGAGCAAGGCAGTAGTCTAACCTCTTATAAATTGAGAGCATGCTTCGTAGTAGGTGAATTCCATTATGGCACCACACTATGAAAAGCTAGATCTGTCAATTTGTTCCCTTATTTGCACCTATATTTTAAGACATCTAAATTAGATTTTGAAAAGAAGTTGTGTTGCCACATGGTGAATAACTTAGATTTTCAATTATATTTTCACTTATTCTAAATATCTTATCTACCCAGTAAACCTGAGACATAATACTTCATAAGGAATAAATTGTTGGGGAAGAAGACCGAACATTCTAATGGAAAATGAATTACAAGTGTTCTTTTTGCCTAGAGGATTGAAGTAAACAAATTTCAGATACAGGATTGGCAGAGTAAAAAAAAAAAAAAATGCCACAACACTTCTCGAACAAACATTAAGAAATAGAGGGCCCGCTTGCTTGGGGGGTTTAGGGGTAGGGAATGGAAATGAATGAGGATCTATTCTCATTTACGGATCGGTGCTTGGTACATAATGAATAAGTTAATCAATGCCCCATTTTATTAACAACTCCTCTCACATTATTCCATAGTACGATTAATCTCTTATTCATATTCATTAACATTGTCATTGATGATTTGCAACTAAGCGGACCCTGAGTTGATGATAACAATGCGACATTAACGATATCTTGAGAAAGAGAGAAAATACCAAAGGTGGAAAAAACAATAAAACATGCAGAGCCACACATATAAATTAGGAACTAAAAGCTTCAAGGCCCTCTCAATGGCATATAAAAGGTCTCCTTTCAAAGGATGTTGAGGATTCCAAACAATAGAGTTTATATGGGTGTGTTTACTTAAGGCTTGGTTCAGTAGATTTAAGAGTCCAAATCTCGATAAAGCACACTCATTAACTCCCTTAGCTAAGTTTGGCCTAGCACTCTCCAGCCTTAAGTAAACACACCCTATATTTCAAATCAAGTCTTAAAATAAGAAAAGTCATGTCAATAAGGAAGAAACCGAAAATCACCTGTTCTACGATAAATCCCATGAGTCATGTAAATTTCACAGGTGGTAATGGGTGATGTGGCCTGTCAGGGGCCTTGTATTGGCTATTTTGGCTAGTTTAATTTTGAGTTGATAAAGTAGCCACCATATGTCAGCTCGTTTAAGTTTACTGGCTGTGAGTGACGGTTATGTATTTTCTCGTGTATCTATCTCGTGTACATTATAATATTATATCTTGTACTCCATAATTTTATATCGCGTACATATTTGAGAAATAATATTATCGTGTACACGAAATGAAGGTGAATGACCTTAGTATTAAATAAGGTCAAAAGAGGGCTTTGACTACTTTATCAGTAAAAAGTTAAACAAAGCAGAAAAAGAGTTTTGAAGGACAAACATGGCTACAATGTCTAACTCCCCTATCTCGCAGCTTAATAAGTCCTATCACAAGGCATTTTCATAATCATGTGTGAGTCAGAATCACTATTGCCCATGGGATGCTGAAAGAATATCCACACTTTCCAAGTACCAAAGGCATGAACTGCATGGTTACTTACTTTATTCTGCTTTCTTATTGTAACTGATTATAACATCATGTTGCTAAATAGCCCCCTTACACATAAACTTGTTGGAAAGAAAGCAAAACAAAGGCATACAAGATAAAGGTACACGAGAAATGTTTACGTATAATTCTGAACCAAGAAACTCCAAACTAGAGGTCGATGCGCGAGAGAAATTTTTTTAGATTCCCATCCAGCAGTGTTATACTATAGGGTTAGGTGTCGAGTATTCTGAGCGAATTTGTAGTGAGGAATTGTGTTGTATACTTGTATGAGTCATTAAGTGAGATATAGCTGCTAGTTAGGGTTGACTATTCACTTGGGTCGTAAATTAGGATTTTTGAGAGTCAGTGTTATTACATGCAGTTTTAACAGAAGGTTCTTCGAGAAAAGAAGTTTCATGTCGGGTTCGGGAGAGCTCGTTCAGCCATCGGTAACTTGTCGTGTCAGTGTCGGCTAAGTCAACGAGAGTCGCCAGGCGTTATTGGTAATAAAATATGTTAGGTATTAGAGAGTGGCGTCTCTTTATAAAACATAGCCTATTCGGTAGATTTATCAATAACATAAAGTGCGAGGGGTCTAAGGGATTCGACCCCGTGCTTACTTCGGTGTGCCTTTGTTTGATTTGTTCTTTCTATTTTTAGTGTTGTAATGCATAGTTAGTGCGGTTTATAAAATTTCACGCAACACTCTCTCAAAGTAGGGAGAAATTAAATATAGGCTTCTTTAAACGCGCAACTTTGGAAATCAACGGCCATTTGCTCGGCTAGGTAGATTTTTACGTGCAATTGTTCCGCTGTAGCTATTAGAATGACCCTGACATGTTTGCTCGGCCAGACAGATTCTTGTCCGGCTTTGCAAATGCTCCTTTTGTTGATCATTTGTTTCTCCTTGCTCTTATGAGTCAATCCAACTCCATCCAGGGTTAGTCCAAGGTCTTCTTTTAGCCAATCACTTATTTTCTTCCATTCAATAGTTCCCTTTACTCGATTTTACTAAGATTTTACCAATACTCTAAGTGAAAATGAGTTCTTTTAGCCAAATAGTAAACGCATAGATATTTTGTAGTCACCATTCATCATTATATGTTTTTAGCCACTTTTTGAATTAAGTGACTTAATTAACTACATTAACTATATACCCACCCCCAACCACTACAAGAAAAAAATGGTATTTCTCGCTACTCTTTTTGCAACTACAAAAGTGGTTACTAAAAATAATCTCTTTTGTAACTATTAGTAGTTACATAAAGTATTTCATACAATTTTAACCAAATTTGTTATAATATGACAAGCTCTTCTGCAACTACCTTGTAGTTACAAATACATTCGTAACTACAAAGTAGTTGCAAAAAGACTTTTTGCATCTTACTATAAGTGGCTACCCTATGGTAACTACATTTAGACATTTAGTTATTAAAAATATTTTTGTGACTACTCACCCTTTTTTGTAACTATATTTTGTAGTGGCAAAAAGCCTTAATTCTAGTAGTGAACCACTCATAATTTCAACTCCAACTCTTACCTATATCCCACTCTCACACTCCCAAAATGATTCAATATAATACTATTTAAAATAATATTGAAGACAATAAAACATCAACATAATTGTAGAATTTCCGACATATTTATTAGTAGATGTTATATCAATACCTGAATATCGTACAACGTACATCAACATTAAAACATCAACATAATTGTAGAATTTGAAGACAAGAGGTTCATAATCGAGTTAGAATCTTCTATTTCAAACTAGATTTTATCTCGTATTCTATGATCTCACTACTTGCCATGCGTATATTATGATATCACTTTATACACTTAACATGCAGTTGAGATTTTAAAATATAAGATGAAACAAAATTTGAAATAAAAAATCTCATTTCGTAGAATAGACCACCACACGTTGATAGCATGGAACGGGAATTGATAGGTATTTGATTTTCTTCATTTTTTATCCAATAGTTTTGATTTTTTCTGACCTCCGAAAAGTCTGGTTCTCCACTTCCTCTTCCCCAACCTGGAATAAAGGCAACATATATAAATAGGCATCTAGAACGGGCAAAAGTGGCTAGGGGTCTGTCCAGTCCGTCCGTCCGTCATTTTAAATGGACTGGATCATATAAATATAGGTTCGAAGTACTACCGGCTCCATTAAATTCGCTTCCATGGGCTACAAGTCCTTCGAGATTTCGACCGACTAAAAAATCTTAGTATATTGAAGAGGATAGGGCTGGCCAAACTCGTAACTTTTGGCTCGATCCCAACCAACCCAACATATAATATTGGTTTGATGGGCTTGTTAAACTTGACTGATATTTTAGATGGGCTGGACCATATAAATATTTGCTCAATATACTATCGGGCATGACATACCCAATTCAATGGCCCAAAAGTTTGACGGACCGAGGCTGGCTAAAAAATCTTAGTATATAAAAAAGGGATGTGATGTATTGAACTGACCAATTTTAGGCCTGATAAAATTTTAGACCAACCCAACCCGACCCAACATATTGCTATATTAATGAGTAGGTACCTTTCTGGAGAGTTGAGGACCTTGGGGGCTTTCATTTCTAGCGTTGCTGTTATATATTGAATGATTTGCTCACAAACATCACATTTTTGGTTTTCAGGAACACAATTTATGTCATTGTGTAGCAGAAGTGGTCTTAAGCACCCACATTTTGTTTTGAGCACACTCATCTCATATTCAATCTGTTTACAACAGATTTTGCAAATAGCTTCCTCTTTAGGCAGCAGCCAACTCTTTTCATCTGAAACATGCATAGACAAATTAAGGTTTAATAATAACCTACGTTATGAAAATCTCCAACTAACTTCGACTAATTCCTACCTCAGCACTAAACTCCAATTGGAAAAGTTGGAATAGAGTGCTTGAATTTTAAGTGTTAGATTGTGATAATGATATCAAACTCATAAAAAATAAACCAAAAACAATTTAAAAACTTTTTATTTGAGTTTTTGGTGAAATAAATTGCGAGGAAAAATCAAAACTAATTCTTTATATTAAGGTTTATTCAAAACTAGTCATGTATATTTCATAATTACAAATTTAATACTCTATCTATTGAAGTTTGTACTATTTGAGAACAAAATCCATCGATGGTAATTTTAATAGTCGCGAATCATCATGTGAACAACACCTGACCAACGAAATTGGGGATTTTAGGCGAAGCTGCTCATGTGGAAAACAAATGATGAGCTATACTGCCATGTCAAGCTTTTTTTTTTTTAAAAAGAAAAACGTAAAATAAATTAATAGAATTCCACATACGAGCAAGAAGTGCCGTTTTTGGCTCGGAACTTTCAACATGGTGGAGGAGACAACTAGAGCTTATGATGCCACCGCTCTCTGTTGGCTTGGAACTTAACTATGTGTAAGCCCATCATACTGAGGGTTAGATTTTATTATAGTCAGCTGATGTTCTTGTAATTATATACTTTCCAGTAAATATTGATCCCTAGTTTGATATCACCCCTAGATGTAGTCAATCCTTTGACGAACTAGATACATAATTTCACGTGCTTTTATGTTCTTCCTTTTTTATTTCTTTCTCCTTATAACAATTTATATTCCAACAATTGGTATCAAAAGCTCTGGATTAGGGGGATGGGTGAAGATACAATAGGTGAAGAAAAATCGACGGTTGAAAAGTTTGACGGAGTATAGTTCGCTTCCTGAAAAATGCAGATCAAGGATACATTTATGGTAAAAACTGTATCAACCTCTGGGTAAGAAACCAGAGAACATGAAAGAAGATGATAGGAAATTGTTGGATAGGAAGGCGTTGAGCGTGATACGCTTATCTCTGTTTAGGAATGTTGTGCTTCAACTAGTTAAGTCTAGAACGACTAAGGAGATGCTGGAGATGTTGTCAGAGATGTAGGAGAAGGCATCATCGGTGAACAAGGTTCATCTGATGAGATGCTTGTTCAATCTAAAGATGACAAAGAGTACTGCATTTGCTAACCATCTCAACGAATTCAAAATGATAATAGTCCAGCTGCGTTTTGTTGAGATCAACTTCAATAATGAGGTACAAACCTTATTCTGGTTGTCTTCCTCACCAGAAAGCTAGAACCAACGGTTATTGTTGTTAGTGCTTTAGCAGGGAATGTGAAGCTTAAGTTTAACGAAGTTAGGGATCTGAAAATTTGGTATAACTTTAGGGATCAACTTTGAGCTCGAGATATGGAGGCCTATTAAGGCCAACATCAAATCGAGGTTGAACGAAGTCCAGAGGCAAGAGTAAGTCAAAGAAAGGCAAGAGTTCAATCAGGTGTTTAATTGTGATGAGTATAGTCATTACAAAAACCAATACATGACACCATAGAAGAATGACAAATCAACAAACGTTGCGAAAGAAAAGATTGCAGGTGCACTAGTCTTGAGTATGAGCAGTTTATTGGAATAGTAGATTTTGGATTCTGGAGCATTATTTCTTTTATGTAGTAGCATTGACGTAATGGAACACTATACTTCTGGCGATTTTGCCATGAGCTTTTGAAAATTATAAAGAAGGGGGACATTTGAATCAAAACATCCAATAGCTCAAATTTACAGCTGCATGGTGCGACACATACTTCCGACATGAGGAGAAACTTACTTTCCGTGGTGCAGCTAGATGATGAAGGATATGTTGTGACCTCTGGTTATAGCACTTGGAAGATAACTAAAGGAGCCATGGTAGTGGCTCGATTTGAGAAAGTAGGTATGATATATGTGTCGAATAGTACGTTATAGTATTACATTTGTTGGATCAAACCATGATGCAGATTTGTGGCATTGTAGGCTCGACCACATGAGCGGGAATGTATAAAGGTGCTATATTCAAACGGTAAGTTGTCAGACCTAAAGATAGTTGACGTTAGTCTATGTGATGATTGTGTTTTAAGGGAATAGAAAAATTGTGAGTTTTTCAAAGGGTGGAAGAACCTTGAAGAAGCAGAAACTAGAATTTGCACTTAATGACTTATGGGGACCAGCACCAGTGGTATCTCTTGGTGGTACGTCATATTACATGACCTTCATTAATGACACTACTAGGAAGGTATGAGTTTATTTTCTGAAAAATAAATCTGAGCTTTTGATGCCTTTAGAAAGTGAAAAGTCTTGGTAGAAACTGAAATACGTATGAAAGTAAAGTGTTTGAGATCTGACAATGGTGGAGAGTATGAGCTCCGTGAAATAAAATAGTATTGCTCTGTGAATGATATTCACATGGAAATTAAAGGACGTGATAGGAACCTCCTAGAATAATTGCATTGCAGAACGTATAATGAACATAACCTTGAATAAACGTGCTAGGTGCATGTTGTTGAAGAGCGGATTGCCAAAGATGTTTTGGGCGGATGCAATTAATATTGTTACCTTCTTAATTAATAAAGGACCATCATTTTCTTTGGAGAATAAATTACTAGAGGAGGCTTGGAGTGGTGAAGAGGTACACTTACCTTTTCTCTGAGCAAGGACGAAACCACCCTTGTAGCAAGGGTGGCCGTGCTCCTCTCCCTTCCCCCCCCCCCCCCCTTCCATTTCTTTTAATTATTACTTATATATTATTACTCTTTAATTTTTGTGATATACTTATATTGGAGTATATATGTTTGGCCTCCCTTAACATATCTTTTATAATTTTTTTCCCATAGAACACACAAAATTGTATCATTTCTCTCCATTTACATTCATTATTTTGGTAATGTATTGGACCGGCATTCTAGATTTGTAAGACTAGGATTGTACTATATTTGATATATTAAATAAAAAAATATTAATATATTAATTTTTAGAAAATATTTTTTATTTCAACATATATATATATATATATATATATATAGTATTTGCCCCCCCCCCCCCCCCCCTCCCTCGACTTTCAATCCTGGTTCTGTCCTTGTCTTTGAGTATTTGGTTGTGTTGCTTACGTTCATGTTGATAATCTGATAGAAGTAAATTGAATGTTAAGTCTGTTAAATGAATGTACGTTAATTTATTGTATATGACAGTAACAAATTTGGTTATAGATTTTGTAATCATCAGAACAGAATAATAATTCATTGTTGAGATTTCATATAATCAACATATTTTATACAAACACAGATTGGGTGTAAAAGATGTTGACAGTACAAGTGCTCAGGTTGAGAGCCCACGTGTTTTTGAGCTAGATATCTCTAACTCAGGTGGAAGCGAGGCAATTCAAAATGACCATGTGGTTATTGAGGCTGAACAGCGAACACCACCTCCAGCAGATCCACTGCGTAGATATGCTAGAGAGTGTTTTTCACCATACAATTATACATCTTCGAATGACCTTTTATTGGCTGACGGTGGTGAGACTGAATGTTATGCAGAGGCTAGGCGGAGTGAACACGTAAGCCGGTGGAAATAACTAAATGATATGAATTCATTGATGTCCAATGACACTTGAGAACTAGTTGAGCTCCCAAAAGGTAAGAAAATATTGCATAACAAATGGGTTTATAGAATTAAAAAGGAGGCGAATGGAAGCAAGCGCTATACGAAAACATTGGGTGTGAAGGTTTTTTTAGCAGGATCACAATATTAATTATACTGATGTTTTTATTCCTGTTGTAAAACTAACAACTATTTAATTGGTTATGAGTATGATTGTTGCAAAGAACTTGATGTTAAAGCAAATGGATGTAAAAATTATATTTCTCATGGTGACTTGGAGAATGAAATATACATGATACAACTAGAAAGATATTTATCAGAAGGTAGAAGTTAGATTGTATGTAAACTGAAGAAGAGCTTGAATAGTTTAAAGCAAGCTCCGAGATAGTGTTACAAAAAGTTTAATGGGTTCATGCACGAGATCAACTTCGTTAGATGTAAGGTTGACTGTTGTTTCTATTTTAAGAGGTTTGAAGGTAGCTATGTCATTTTATTGTTATATGTTGATGACATGTTTATAGTAGATTCTAGTGCTCGAGAAGTGAGCAAGTCGAAGATGCAAGTTAAACGATTTGCTATGAAAGTCCTAGGAGAGGCTAAACAAATCTTGGGAGGATTGATCGGGATAAGGAGGCATGGATACATTGAGAAGGTTCTAAAGAGGTTCAAAATGTAGGATGTCGATTCAGTAAGTGGTTTGTTGGGTAGCCAGTGCAACCTATCTAACAAAGACTCACCTAGCACTAATAAGAAGCGTGCCCTTATGCAAAAGACTCCATATGCTTCAGCTATAAGTAGTCTAATGTATGAAATGATGTGTGCTAGATCAGATATTGTGCATACGGTGGGAGTTGTTAGCTATTTCATGAGTAACCTATGTAAGTAACATTGAGAAGCAATGAAGTGGATCCTTAGGTACTTGAGGGTACCCACAGAGAAGGCCTTGTGTTTTGAAGGTGGAAGAGTTGAATTAGCAGGGTATGTTGAAGTCGATTTCACATCAAAGGATCTAGATAAAATGAGTAAAACGAGTATATATTTATGTTGGGTGGTACAACGATTTTTTGAGCTTTTAAGTTGCAGAAGATCTTGGTCTTGTCGCTGCAGAAGCAGAGTATGTAGCAGTTATTGAGGCCAACAATGAGATGGTATAGTTGTAGAATTTCTTGTGTGAATTGGGAAGAGAAAGAAAAAATGGTATTCTCTACAGCGACATTCAGAGTGCTATTGACTTCGCCTTAAGTCCCGGCTAACAATTATAGAGGCGATGAATGAAATGCCGCGGACGACCGATTTTACCTACATCGATACCGAGCAGACCGAGTTTGACTCATCATCTGCTGTCGTGGACATGCCTAAATCGCCTTCAAGAGAAAGAATCAATCTAGATCTAAACCTCCCTTAGTCGAAAAATATTTAAATCCCCACGGCGGTGCTTGATTTTTTTTTTCCAAATAACTAGTGAATGGATTAAATTTTTATCAACCAAAAAAGGAATAGAAAAATTGAAGATCTGTATATGGTTAAAACGGTGATAAACAGAGAGGTAGACACCAACATCGAAGAGGGTGATGTGGCAAAAAACTTTTTATTTATTTATTTATTTAATTTTCTCTTTAAAAAGGATTTGACGTGGCATTACAGTTCATTATTTTTTTTCACTGAGCAATTTCATCTGATACTCCCAATGTTCTTCATCACGTGCTACTTACGTGATAATTTTCGACTGCTCAAATAACAGTCGATGAATTTTATAGCACTAATTTTGGACAGACCCAAATATAGAAGACTAGTTTTGATTTTCTTTCTCATTTCAAAACCACCCTTAAAATCTATATATGGTTCATCTTCCCTTAACTATATTACATACTTCCTTGAATAAAAAATTTGATTTATCCAAATGCTTGAGAAAAAAAGGCATCATTTAAACAAGATTGTCTAACATATCCCTTTCTATAAGATAAAATTAATTTTATTATAATATGTGCTATTTTTTATGTAACAAATGTTGCTTTGAGTGTTACCTTTATACAAAAGTAACATTTTTTCAGAAGGTAACAATTTTAGGTGATAAAAGTAATATTTTTTTATATTAAAAATAACTTTTTTATGATAAAAGTAACTTTCGTCTTATAAAAATGGTCCGGAAAATATTAAAAATATGAAACTAAGCCAACAATAGATAACATAATAAGATGGATATCATTTTGCAGATTACCATTTTCTGCTATGATTCTGAGAATCTCATCACCATCCTCCTGGAAAAGCAAGAGAGGAAAATGAATAAAAAAGAAAAGAAAATGAAATAAAATAAATAATTAAAAAAAAACATATAATCAGTGTTATATGTTGTTTCTTCTGTGCTCCATTTCGTACGTGCCAATCTCGTTCTTTTTCCGTTTTTAATTTTCCTCAATTTCGTGTAAGCTCAAAAAAACAAACTAAATATGTCTATCTTTTATTGGTCTTACACGAAAAAGTTTACACGATAAAAAGGATTACACAAAAATGCTCATACGCAAAGTCCAACTGTTTAAGCTCTAAATTAACATATGGGCACACTTCATTAAAGGTAAAAGTATTATTTAGGGATGTGTTACATATTTGTAGATTTTACAAAAGTATTACATAAAAATTAAAATTTTGAAAATGTTATATATATAATGTAAGGATGTGTCCATTCTCTAAAAAAATATTTGTAAAAGTCCATTAGTTATAAAAATAGATTTCTGCAAATTCTTTTGTAAATAAATTTATAAAAGTTACTTTTAATAAATGAGAGACCTATTAACATTTTTAATAATTAGGTACCTTTATAAACATTTTTTACAATGGGGGAACCTCGTATTCTTTGGATAATTTAGGGGATATCTGTGGTAGAATGTAGTAGTGTATGTCACATTCGGTGTGACATATATTATATCCATTTAAATAGTGAAAATATATTTTATTTAAAAAATTTGTAGGGTGGAATATATATTGAAAATTGTAAAATATGTATTTGAGAATTGAAAAATGTGATGTAAGTAATGGAGAACAGATGTAGAGAGATGGACTGTCCGACTATAATATGAAATACGTTAGGAATGGATCATGCCCCATTTATATAAGGATATGTCAATCCGATTATCCCCTAACATACCTTTGCGACCATTTCCATTAGTTACGACACTTTTAAAGAATTATTGGATGGACAGATTTTACGTAAGTTATCTAAAATCGATGTGTAACATGTGTCGTACCGTTTGGCGCCTACTCAGACAATTGGTAAGCCGCGCCATTGATGCTGGTTCTCACAAGGTATACAGCAACCTATCTGCAGGTAAAAATTTATTCACATTAAAATTTTTTTTTTCAATACTCTTATATGATTTCCTAAAAAAAATCACATATGATTTGAGATTAAAATGAAACTAGTAAATTGCTAAATCGGGAACCTAAAATGGAACAGATAATTCATCTTTATTTGAAAAACTAGAAAACGAGGACCATGTTATCACAAGAGTAATTATGAAGAAAGTCATTCAAGAGTCATTTTATATTTCTCCGTCTTTCACAACAATTATATCGTAGACACAATATTTTAGATTGATCCAATAATCATATTCTTTGTCAACACAAAGAACAAAACTCCACCCATAAAAAAGAAAATCAAAACATAACAATATTTTGCCAAAATTTCAACCAAAATTCGGTGAAATCTCAACAAATCATATAGCATTTTTACTCAGGGATGGATCTGGGGGGCGGAGGGGGGCAGTCGCCCTCCTTGAACTTCCAAATAATTTTTTGACATGTAATTTTATCTAATAAATTTTATTAATACTCTTTACATATAAGAGTTATAATTCGTCAAAGTTAGTTTTTCTTAAATATAAAATTACGTCTGAATACTCTATAATATAGTTGAAAAAATCTCACCCTCCTTGAGAAAACTTTCTAGATCCGTTCCTATTTTTACTGAAACTGAAATAAACAAAATATTGCTGAGATATCGGTGAAATATTCATAGAAACATATTGCACCATCAATTTCGTTTCGAGAAGCTGAAAAGATCGAAGGTAGCTAGATAAAGATGTGGAAGAGGACTTACATGGAGGATGAAGCTCTACTGCATTTTCATGGTTTAACTTAGAGACAGATTTGATTAATAGAGAGAAAGCTGCAATTGTCGATCACTTGTCATTAGTTTATTATTAATGTGGATCCAAGAAGATGCATCTATGTCAATGCCCCTCGGTCTCCGCTAGCTATATTGAAAACGTAACAGTTGCACGGTATAATTCGAATGATGTATCGTTGTTTATGCTTAAAAGTATTACCTTTATTTTAGAATGAATAATACCTCTAAGCATAAATTTTAATATTTTTTTATTATAATACCTTTACCTAAAATATATAATATATTTAGATATATACACAATATTGTTTTGTGCATAATCCAAATTGTGCGGATCTAAATTAGTGTAAAAAAACTTAGGCTAATTTGAAACTAAGCTTAATCTTTTAAATAAAACCATAATTTAGGAAATATTTAAATAAGCCCACTACGTTCGTCCAATATTTTACACAAGCATGTACGATATTTTCATCGGCCTATTTAATTTTCCCATAAAAAAAAGAATTGACCAATTCAATTATTATGGCCTAAGTATGTTGATTCATTCAACATATACATCGTACAGTAAAAAGTCTTAGTCCATTTAATTAATTTTTATCCCAATCAAAAGTCAAAGTCATTTTATAAAATTATCTTATCAAGCCATTGATCTAGAATATGTGTGAATTCAAATATCTCATCTAGAAACCCTATTCATGCAATCGTACTCCTTCCGTCCCGACTTATCTTGCACAAGGAAGTATTGCACAAGGAAGTAGGGGAGAGGTCGGCTCAGGTATTAAGATAAGTTTTTTTTTTTTTTTTTTTTTGTTGTTTATTAAATTTTCGAAGGTGGATTGATGATGAAGATTGAGGGTGGAGAATATGTTATAACTTTTCCATTTTAAACTGGACAAGATAAGGTGCAACGACCGTTTAAAAAAAGTGCACAAAATAAGATGGGACGAAGTGAGTATTATTTAATTATTTTATTTATGTGTAAGTCAACCCAAGATCCAAACCTATTAAACAAGAAACACAAAGGCCCCCGTTAAAATGTGGTACCCCTTGAGTCTTTGCAACCAATGAGAAATAGGAAACGACATATGTAGAGATGTCAAAATAAGGATCGTTCATGATTCAATTTAAAAAATATAAGGGCTGAGTTTTAGTTTTACATGCTCTTATAACTTTAGTGTTTTTAGTCCGATCCTCTTCAGTCCTTGGGTTTACTAGAATTTGAGGTAGATTGTCCGTCGTACATTTATTTTTATACAAATCATGGGTAATTCTAGGGTATTCCAGTGGCACTGGTACCCCTAAAGGGTACTAAACATGCTCTTAAGCATATCCTCGAGTATCTTATTCGTTCTTACAGTGTGTCCATCAGATTATGGGCGGTAAGCAAGATAGTAGTAGATAGCATGTAGTAATTCACAAAAATGCCTAAAACAAGAAACGTTGAAAGGAAAGTAAGCTGACATACAACGATTTATTGAAGCTTACTGCAAGTAAACTTACTGCGGCACATAAGTTGTAAGTATTTAATGTCTACCTCATTTAAAACTTACTCCACTATTTGTTACAATATTAATAAATCCTCGTAGCATTTAGTGCATTGAACCTTAAAAACTTTTCAGTGTCTAAAGTGAGAAACATTCATTTCTTATCCAAACAAATCTTTCCTCGCATTTAATGCCCACGTCATTTACTGCACCGAAATTGTTGCCTTTTCCAAAAGTAATTATAACGGTTTATATTTGACCAATGCACCCATTAAATTCCAGTCACTAAGTCTAACTTCATCGAAGGTACACTGGCTTCTCGAAGATCTATGGATACGGATGACCGAGAGAAATAGAGAATCTCAATTGCTCGAGGCAATCTGACGAAAATTTTCTTCCACAACTACTTACTTTAGGCAACAGTGTTACAGTCATTTCCAGCCCTAAGCAAACACAGTCAATGACTCAATCCTGTTGCGGACGTAATTAATAAAAATATGAAGCACAAATAATAGTCAACAATATGTAAATGCCGAGGAACTAGGCAGCTTGATTAACAAACAAAAAATAGCGGTACTTGATCATCTAGTTTAAATGGCATTTCACTTTCTATTCCAACACTATCAATAGATGATATATGTCTGTTAGTGATATTATTATAAGGATTAATTACAGCAACCCCACCAAATTATTAACGTATTTGCATATAAACCACTAAATTTTTTTTTGTGACACGGATACATATAAATTCTACGAATTTTACAGATTAAGCTCCAAACTTATTTTTCGATCATTTTTGCCGGAATTCCACACTTGTGCGTGATAAACTTTTAAAGGTTTTTTTAGTCCAAACATGCTTTAGTTCATATGTTTATCTGTCAAAATCCGTATAGTTCATATGTATGTATGCCGCAAAAAAAATTTAATGGTTTATGTGCAAAAAATAATGATAGGTTGATGGAATTGTTGCAATTAATCCTTGCTATAATATCATTTTCTATATGTCACATGCTGATAATGTTAAAATAATAAATTAAAAATACTATTTAAAATAGATGATCTTGTTCCCACAATCTTCGGACTTCAAACATTGGGCCCACCGCCTAACAACTTCGATAACATATGCCTGCAAATTAAAACATACCATGGATTAGTTCTGGTCGAAAGAAAATTGAAACAACCGGAGGATTAGTTTTAGGGAGGACCTTGTGTGTGACTGTCGTACCGAATTTATTTCATATGATCAAGGGAAATTTTGTTTAACTTTTTGGGTAGGATTAAGATTTGAATATAGTGTCTGAATCATTTATTTAGTCATAGAATAAATCCGTTACACGAAATGAGATCTGTGTAATCGCCATACAAGTTTTGTCATTTTTTTAATATATTTTCTCCATCTCCTAATGATAATCATCTTCTAAGTATCAGAGACAAAAAAAAAAAAAAAAAAAAAAATCGTTTGATAGACATGAAAAGTTCTGCTAGTAATTTAAATTGTCATTTAATAGGAGTATATAAGAAAAATGAATATTCAACACCATCGACGGACCTACGCTGGGACCAGAGTGGCATCAGTGTTCTCTTGATTCTGTTATAATGTGCTATTATATATATTTATTTTAGTTTATTTTAATATAATTAATTAAATAAGATAAATAATTATTTTGTTTAACTTGAAAAATGAATGTATTGCTATGTATAAGCATTAAAGATATAAAAATGTTAGAAAATATAATGTATATGGAAACAATATCTTGATTTTTTTCCTTTATTTAATTAAAATAATTTATTGCTCTTATCTAATTTGTTAAAACTTTGCTAGTTTCATTATATAGTTGACATACCCATGGATATATTCTTTTAATATAATTTATCCAATATTTTAAGTTTTGAGCAAACATAAAAAAATTTAATTTCTAGCGTGCTCAGAATTTACCTCCTATTTGTCAAAAAATTGCTACATAATCTTACAGTATAGTTAAAAAAATTTAAAAATTACTCTATAAAATAGACTCCTACATTCTTTTATAAATAAACCCCCTCGATTAAATTTTTGGGTCCATTACTGTTTAACACCTTTTTATAAGGAAAGAATATTATCTTTTTTTAGTCATAAACATAGGACTATATTTGTGAGACAAATGATGTAATGATTATGGTAGTTGGAATCATTTTCAGACTTACGTAAAACAAGAAAATAAAAGAAAAAAAAGTCTTTTTCGGACAATATAAAAACGAAAAGAAAATGAAAGTATCTTTGTTAGGTGAAAAGTAAACAAAAAAATTTAATACAAAAACAAATTTGAATAAGCACGTCTATATACAAAGATAGTCTTAAAACAAAAAGTTTGATAATAGAATCATAATATTCCTACGTCCAATAAAAATAGTCATGTATTAAATTTTTTTTGTCCCAAAACAAAAGTCACGTTTCAAAATCTAACTTTTTGTCCATTGGTTCAAGTAAAAATTTAAAAATTTTAATTTCACATGTTAGTTAGATCTAAAATAAGTCAACTGAAAAATTAAAAAAACATTTAGTGTGCATATATGATTTTTTTTAGAGTTACGCATTTATTAAATTGACTAAAGCTAAAAAATTCACGCAGAACTTTTATGGGACGAACGAAGTAGCGAATAAAATGGACTTACCTTTTACTTCTAGAAGGCGATTGGAGCTCCATAGGTTGTACCTTGGGTCTTGAAAGCTTAGCTTGTACATATTGGACAGTTTGGTGACAGATATCACATTTGGTGTTTACTTTGCTTGATTCATTGTAACACTTTTGATGTATTAGTTTGGTCAATTTGCATTTACATTTTCTCTTGAACACAATGGCCTCTTCTGGGATCAATGCATAGCAGATTTCACAGATGGCTTCCATTTCAGGTATTCTCACACTGCTTCTAGCTGTAACATAATATATAACCAAACAGACATTTTTAGAAAAGGAAATGGATCCTCTGCTGAGTAGACGGCCCCAGCACAAACAACGATGTTTTAGCCCAGGTCAAAATGACGTTGTTTTGTGCCGTAGCTAAACAAAACAATATCGTTTTGTGGTCCAGCATTGTATGTTGGGCAAAGAAAACATCGTAGTTTGCTGTCCAAAATCACAATAACGCCGTTTTCAATGTTGGAGCTAAACAAAACGACGATATTTTAAGATCCACCACTATGTGTTGGGGCGTCTAGCAATCACATGATCCAGATCAGAAAATGAAAGAAAGCACTAGCACAATAACCACCTATATAAGGTCTTAAACCCCAAATATAACATGTAAGGACCCATTTGGTGTAAAATAGAATAGCAATGATAATGGATATGCATAAAAAAGCGGTTAATCATATCGTGGAATAATGTTGGAAGAGTTGTTAATAAAATGATAGTAATGATTAACTTTTGTGTCCCGAGCATAAAAAATATGAATGAAGACTCTTTTTACTCCCATTGTTCGTCCATACTTTCCGTATCAAGCGGCCCATAATTCTTTCCATATATATATTATTCAGAAAATAAGAGCATAAGGGTAACTCAGAAAAATTTCACAAGCCAAAGAATATACCATCTTCTGGTTTGGCTAATATCACTTCGAATTCTTCCTGCAAATTTGGAATCAGTACAATATTAACATCTCAGAATACCTAAAAAAAGAAAAAAAAAAACTCTACTGTAAGAGTTCGCTCCTTCTTACTTTTTCAAACTTCCCAGTTGATTCAAAAATCCCGTCCCTAACTTTATAACATAGTTAAAAGAAATTCGTCCCTATATAATGAAATCCTAAATCTGTTCCTGTTTTCGTTTACATTCCGAAACTAGAGAAAAGAAATCTGTTGTTGATGGACTTACTTCGACGTCGCCATCAGAGTTCAGTTGAGGAGGACGGTTGCCTGTATTTTCTTCTGCTTGATTGATTTCTGGAGTTTGTTGAGCTCTATTTTCTGTTGCTTCCATTTTTTTTTTCTGCTTTTTTTTTTTTGGCCTTAGTGATTGGATGAGTTCATATCTCCAAAGACTTCATTTTTATATAAATGACCTGTACCTTATTATAATATTCCACATGACGCGTGAATCCATATACTATAACCTATTACTCCCTCCGTCCCTACTTAATCTGTCTAGGTTGATCGAGCACGAAATTTAAAAAAAAAAAAAATTATGGAATCTTTGACTTTTTTAAAGATGAAAATTGAGGATCGAGATTTTGAGGATGGAGATTGTGTAAGAAATTTGTCATTTATAAGCTGACAGATTAAGATGGGACAAACCAAAATGACAAGTAGGCAGATTAAGTTGGGATGGAGGGAGTATAAAATATGGACTTAATTACAAATAAATCATAAACTTTCACATAATTATAAGGGTTAGTTACAGGAACCCCACCAAACTATTAGCATTTTTGCACATAAACCATTTTTTTTTTCTAGGCATCAATACATACAAATTATACGGGTTTAACAGATAAATCACCAAACTTTTTTTTCCGACCATTTTTCATCAGAATTTCACACGCGACTTGCGCGTGATACACTTTTAGCCGTATTTTTTTGTCCAAACAACACTTTTAGTAGGTAGATGAGTTGTTGATCTTCAATAATATAAGTTCTAGATATTGGGAAAGAGAACCGTTGATGATTAACATGAATTGTAAAGGAAGAGATAGGTGTGGAGGAAATTTCACTTTTGACCTCCTAAAAAGGTTGTTTGGACAAAAAGAGGCCCTTAAAATTTTATCACACGCAATTCACGTACCGAATTTCGGCGAAAAATTGTCGGAAAATAAGTTTAGTGGTTTATTTGCCAATAGGAAAATGAGTTTGGTGGTTCATCTGTCAAATCCGTATAATTTGTATGTATCCATGTCAAGAAAAAGAATTTAGTGATTTATGTAAAAAATGCTGATAGTTTAATTGACTTGCTGTAATGACTTTTGAAATTTACTAAAATAAATTATGAAGGTAGAAATTTATATATAGTATTCTATATAACTATTGTCAAGAATTTATCAATTTTTCAATTTAGCACCACGCGCACATAATTCACTTCACTCTCCCTCTCTCTCCCAATTTACAAGATCATTTTCTCTCACCTTATTTTCCTCTCATATTTTTCAAAAAATTGAGAAAGCAGTTGGTGGTCGGGGTAGAAATGGAGTCGTCATCGACGACGGGTTCCTCTAAATAGGTGATCGGGGTAAAAATTTAGTAGTTTTGGTGGCAACAGATGAGTCCAACAGATGACGGTCCCCGATCTAAAGTGGCGGAGGAGATTATTGGTGGAGTTGCAGACATGGGAACAACGGCGGTCTCGGTAGATATTGCACAAACCCATACACTCACGCGCTGCTGTAACTTCGATGGGTCGAAAGCTTCCAAGGAGACGAAGAATTATATATAAATTATTCATAATCTATAGTGTAACATAAATAATTATAAGAGCTTTATAATATTATTATTATATAATTTGAAAAAATAAGTTAGTGAATTAGAAACAAATTTAATGTATAGAATAATTTATTTTGATTAGATGCCGCCTGTTTCAGTCCCTTTGTTTTGTATTGAAATTTATGATTAGTTACTTATTTCGTTTCAGAGTCCAATAAGGTTCAGTTCGGATTTTCTGTTACAATAGGTGTTTCATCTTTTGTTACATTCAATTTATTAGGTGACACATATTAATTTGTGGCATCATACCATACACGTGTCGATTAGTGAATGAGTGAAACATGTGATCCCATGTGAATAAGGTTTGCTGCTCTACGGAAATTTCGCCAATATTTCAATTATTTCTAGTTTGTTGGGGCAATGTACTCTATAACAATTTAATTTATACATGATATGTGTATATGATGATATCATCAATACATTAGTACTAATTATCTCGATAATTATGTGACATGATTATAGACAGAGAGGATCCTAATATTTGGCCTGAGTCGAGTTAAAATTTGGGGCCTTAATATTCTTATACATTATAAAATAAATATGAAATAATAAAATAATTCATAAAATAATTTGCTGCCTTCAGGTGACCTTTTGCAACAGTCCTTCCAATTTTTTTTAAAAACAAGGTTACAAAGTGGGAGATTCGAGCCCGCGTGTTAATAATCTCAAGCAAAATTTATTGTCAGTGAACTACACAAACAACTCTAATTTTTTTACATATATATATGATATAAAATCATTTGGGGCCTCCCTAAATTCCTCGTTTTTTTTCAAGGCTTGGGACGATTGATTCTTTCGCCTCATTAGAAGAGCAGCCCTGATTATAAGAACCATTATACAGTATGTTGTACCAACAATTATAGTAAATCTGAACCGATTTAACTAGCTACCTTCTATAGCGTGCTAGTGAATCATATGACTATTGTTCCAAGAGGCCCGATTTTTCAGAAGAGTTGGGACATAAAAATTTTGCTCCAAAGTATTGGTTGGTTCGAACGGTTCGATTCGATGGGTCAAAAGCTCGAAGTGTGACGAACAGATTCGATAATCTTAGTTATTATAGAGGAATAGGCCGGGCAAGACTAACTAATTTTAGACTTGATAAAAAATTAGCCCAACCTAAAATATAACATTAACCCGACAAACCCGACCCGATCAAATCGGGTCATCCGAATTGCCACCACTAGTATTAGCTGGTCTTCTTTTTTGTAGTGCAAAATAGTCTTGTAACTAATATGGTCTTTGATTAAGTAATAAAAGAAAAAAATTCCCTCAAACAATTAAATAGTCAACGTAATTTCTATTATTATAACCCTGTACCTAATGTTATCACATGCAAGAAAATATTTTATTAAATATGTGTAGACTATTTAATTTGGAAAAATATATGATAACAAAAAATATAATAAAGTATGACTGCAAGTTGTCCTCTCTAGGACTTCGGAGATTCCTAATTATTTATGTCACCAGGGAGACTATACAGATCACTCACTGCGTTTTTTACTCCAAAGCCATTTTTGGAGATGATATAGCAGAGATCCTGCTGTAAGAAAATCATGGTTGTTTCTCATTCTCATCAGACGACTGGTACGTGAAAAATACCGTTTTTCTTTATGTTTTTCAGTTATTTCCAGCTTCCTTTGTTTTTTTCTGGTTAATCTTGTTGGAATTTTAGGATGTGATATGTTAGATGAAATGTTCATTCAAAAGGAGAGTTCGGAATACTATTATTTAGTTCGTGTATTCTTGTTTTTGTTTTCTTGTTATTGCACGAATTGAATGATTTTATTTTAGAAGACGATTGTCATAAAACCGCAAACACTGAAGACGGAACAATTTCATTATATGAATTGATTGGGCTATTTCTAGTCACGTGGGGCTCATATGATGATTTTCGAGTACTCAAATGGCTGGCGATGGGTTTTGTGCTCAAATTGGAAAGATAGTACTACACAGATAACTAACTTAAAATTATAATATAAACTGAACTATTTTTATTTTTTTTTTGAAGATTTAATTTTTAAATTTTTTTCTCCTAATCCAAGAACAAAGAAAAAACCCTTCTCTCCCCCCACGGTAACTCGAACCCAGGACCAAAAGCCGAGGTGATAGATGTTCTACACCTTGAGCTATCCAACTTCGTCTTTTTCGAAGAATTTAATGTTAATATGTTGACTTGCTAGCTTATTTTATATATACATTGTGATGGTGTTTGGAGTTTCAGCAAATAGGGCTACCATCTATAGAGTACATGCGCACCTGCGTGGGGTAAATGACGAGGCTTATGAACCAGAAACTATAGCAATTGGTCCTTATCATCATGAGACGAAGAGCTTAATGCCAATGGAGAAGCACAAGCAACGATATGTAAATGATATCCTTCGCCGTAGAAATCAAACCATTGACACGTACACGAATGCTATAGAGGTGTTGGAAAGCGAAGCGCGTAAGTGTTACGCGGAACCCATTAGCCTAAGTCCAGAAAAGTTCACGATGATGTTGGTGCTTGATGGTTGTTTTATCATTGAGCTGCTGAGGAGAAAGTCAGAATGGAGTAATTATCAGATAAATGATCCAATCTTTCAAATGGATTGGATGATGAATAGCATACAGAGGGACCTACTATTGCTCGAAAACCAAATCCCCTTCTTTGTCTTGCGCAAGCTGATGGACTTGATGGAAGCTAAAGGAAACCATAAGCGGCTCGTTTATCTTGTCTTCAATTTTTGGATGAATCTTTATCCGGGAAAACAATTCAAAAGGAAGCCGGATATGCATAAGGAGGATATAAAGCATTTACTTGACTTGTTGCACCGGTTTTGTACTCCTGCATCAGTCGACGGCCATGTTGGTGTAGATGTAGACAATAATGCTAGTCCTATGGGAAGGGAAGCACTCATCATTAAGTCAGCAACGAAGCTCAAAAGTGCTAACGTCGAGTTTACAGAATTGAAGTACAACAAAAAAGAGGATTTCGAACGAGGTGCTATGTTTCACGTGGAGTTTAAAAAGCCCTTCCTCCGACATGGCATTATGCTGATGCTGGCTCTAACCATTGAAGACAGGACAGAGTGTTTGTTCAGGAACCTCATTGCGTACGAGCAATATTTATGTTGCGGCCAAGCGCATTATGTTAGTGATTACGCGAGGTTGTTGAATTGCTTGATTGATTCCTCCACAGATGTGGATCTTCTTTCTAAATCTGGGATTATCAATAACCTGTTAGGTGACCAAGATGTGGTTGCCACAATGATCAACCAACTTACTCAAACAGTATCTCCTAACCAACATTTCATCTATGCCGAAACCTTCAAACGCATCAATTGTCACTACAAGCAGGGGTGGAATAGATCGTGTGCGAAGTTGAAACGAGATTATTTTGGGACTCCTTGGTCCGGCATAGCTGTTTTCATTGCTTCATTTGTCGTCATACTCACTGCAATTCAAACAGTGTGCTCAGTTAAAGAAGCATTCTTTTAATTTCTGATACTATTTGTGTTCGATTTATAGGGAAATACGTTTTCTAGTCCTTTATGTTTGGCTTAGTTGTGTTTTTTAGACTCCTCGTTTGTCATTTGAAATTTCAATCCTCTAACAATAAAACTCATCGCAATTCTAGGAAATTTGTCGCCCGAATTTGTTGGCCTCGCCGGAGATGCACATGTGCGGTGCACAAATTTAAATGGCTTTAGCGACTGAATACCTGAAATTGCGATAAATTTTTATTATTAGATGATTGAAAATACAAATTGATAAATAGAGAGTTCCAAAATAGACCAAATATAAATGACTATAAAACAAATTATCTCGGAACGCAAGGAGTACTTATTATCTGGTAATTCGAAAAAAATATATATATACTCCATGAAGTAGTGTATATTTATGGGTAATTCTAAACACAATCACTCTTTTAATACTCAGAGCCACTATTTTAAATTAAGTAAAATTAAATTATATAAATTTTTTATTTTACCCTTTTCCTTTTTACAGCCCCTTATGCCAAATAACCTTCAAATTTTTCTTCTCCAATCTGTAACCACCGCTTTATGATATTCTAACATTAACCGAACAAATATTAAACTTATTTAGGTTTGTAGATTGTTCAAGTTGTATGAACGAGATGACAAAAGAATTATCATAGAAAATAAAAATCACTAATATAGGGAATTAGGCTGCAAAATACTTAGTTTAGCGTTGACGAAAATAAATTTTGTGAATAAATCTTAAAAGTATCTAATGTCTGCAAAACGTTAAATATTATTAGTATTTGCAGACAAAATTTAATCTTTTGATGAATTATGATTAGATTCTTTTGCGGTTTGTATCAGAAAATTTATTTGCGTCGAACTTCTAATTTCCTAAATTGGAAATTTTTATTTTCTGTAAGAATTATTTTGTTGTCTCGTTCGTATAACTTGAACAATCTACAAACATGAGAAAGTTTAATATTTATTCGGTCAAGGCTTGAAAATCATAAAGCGGTGGCTACCAAGATGAGAAGAAAAGTTGGAAGGTTACTTAGAATAAGGAGTTGTAAATAAGAAAATGTAAAATTTAAAATTTATATGATTTAATTTACTTAATTTAAAATAGTGGCCGTGAAGAGTAAAATGGTGATTGTGTTTAGAATTACCCATATTTATAAGCGATGACATGGGCCATAGTTACATGAAAGCCCACTAAACTAAAAGCTTATAAATGTTAATCCAGATGCAGCAACGTGATATGGATAAGCCGTAAAATGAGCCCAATCCAAATACATACACATTCTATAAAGATTGTGAGGCTTATTTTTTATACTATTGGGCTTCTTGAATTTTAAGTATTTCTGCAGAATTTCTGAATTTGCTTTACATTGGTACTCACGTAATATTAGCGTGGTAAACGAATCAAGTTGAGTTGAGCATTTTACTTTTAAATTTATTTAAAATATCATCAAGTCTTTATTATGTTTGAGCTTACTTTATTAGTAATTAAATCGAGTTTAGACGAGCTTTAACCAAATTGAACATGAATCGAGCTTGAATAGTTTAATATTTTTATACTTTATTTTGCTAAATCTTATTTATCGAGTTCGAGTAGAGCTTTAGATTATATCAAATGTAAAGTAAATTCGAACATTTTTTATACCTTGGCGGACAAAATGTATATAGACTTTTACTTGAATATATTCTCAAATTTAACGTCGAGTAGTTCAGTTTGATTTTAATGTGTGTTTGTAAATAGTTATACTTTTAGAGAAGTGATTTAGATTATTTTTTGTGAAAAAAATCATAATTTGATAGTGTTTGAAAAAAACATGACTTCTAAACTAAAAGCTCGTATTAAAAAGTGATTTTGCTATAATCTCTACTTTAAATCACTTATTAAAAAATTGAAGTACAAGAAAAACACTCCTTAATGAATTTGATAAGTACATTGCTTGTGAAGCATGCTATTCGTGCATGGTACCATCTGAATTTGACATCACCACATATGCTTAAAGGTATCATTTGTTCTGGGTGAAAGTATTATTGAACAAGTGATACATTTAAGTATAAACCGTGATACTTTTACCTCCAATATATAATACTTTTAAACATAAATAATAATATCTTTTAATTCATGACCTGAATTGCACGGACCTTGATGCATAAGAGACCTCTCCTAAATAAATTATTCAAATAATTTTGCATGATAGGATACTCGGGTAGGAAAAAAGTGACCCCAAACTATATCCAATTTAGTAATTGGGGTAGCAATATTTTATGCATAAAAGACAACCAAACTTATTGGCCACCACATCATCGTCACAGCCATTAAGAACAGTATGTGCCAATTGTCCGACATGGCACCAATAATGGTGGTTTCTCAAGTCATTTTACGCATATAATAATGTGGCACCAATAATGTATTTGGTTCCGTCAAGGCATTAATCTAGTAGGGGTAAAAAAAGTTGGAACCTGATATTTTTAAATACGAGAAACTTATTACTTAAAAGTCTTGACGTACAATATTTCAATCCAAATAGGATATATGGCAATGGAGACAGATTGACATAAATAAAAGAAAAATAATGTCAAACAATGTACAATGCCATTAAAATATCTTTAAATATATGAAAAATTGTGTAAAAATTACGTTCATACACGAGCCTTTCAATAGCTCCTCAATAAATCAAAGAACTCACTTTTTACATGACGCATGCACATCAAGCAAGGAATCAACAAAACCGCTCACCTTTTACCCGAAAAATACATAGGGAATGGAGATCGGAGGTCGCATAAGGTTGGAAAGACCCATCTAAAAACAGAGATCGGATGTCACGCAAGGCGTGGAAAGTCACACTAAGGCAAGACAAAGTTTCACAAAAGGTAAATTTGAGGAGAGGAAAAAAATAAACAAAAAATAAGACGAAATAAAATAAAGTCAACAACGTATTAGAAGTATTCTCCATTCTTCTACGATTGAAGAATGAAGAAAGAACGAAGAAGATATCTAAACTTTCAGGATATCGAGATGATGGAGGAAGTAGAAGGTTAGGGCTTTACGTTGAAACATGCAATATTACATTGTTACTTTAAATTATTTTTCATAGGCAAAAACTTGGGTGCATATGATGAACAATAGTGCTTAATGTACATCCGGATTCAAAATTGCGCATGACCCGATCATTTTTTTTTTTTTTTTTGTGTTTTTACAGTAGACTTTTTATGTTCTTGTAATATAGTAATTTTGTGTTTAGAGTAGTCTTATTGTGTGCTGACAGTAGATTTATCGTGTTCTTGCAGTATAGTTATTTTGTGTTTATAGTAGACTTATTGTGTTCTTACAGTAGACTAATTATGTTCTTGCAGTATAATTTTCTTTTCAAAAAGGCGCGACCTACATGCGGACCCAGTTCGCAAACGCGATTTGTTTATTTATAAATAAGCCTATTGTGTATCACATGCACAAGTGATACTCTTTTTCATATGAGTTGTCAATGGAAGTATGGGATAATTGTCAGATTGCAACCTGCCATCTATTTTTCCACCAAAATTCAAAGTTTCGGGATATGTAAGTCTTATTATTTATTAAAAGAAAATTGAAAATAATTTTAAATAATTAAATCCTTTTAAACCCATAAAAAATATTTTAGAAAATCTAAAAATTATTATTTGAAAGACAAAATTTACTTCTGAAATAAAAATAATATTTAAAAATCTGAAGATGAATTGTAAAAAAAAAATCTAAAAATTAAAATTTGAATTATTTTTAGAATATGATTTTTTAAATTGAAAGAATTTAGTTGAGAAATCTGAAACTATTCGAAAATAATAAAATAGGACTTTAAACAAACAAATTAAGATACACTACCTCCGTCCCACTCCACTTGTACACCTAAGTGTAGTGAAAAAATATTTTTTACTTTATTGTTGACTTTTTAAAGGTAGTGATTGAGGGTGGAGATTGTAAGGAAATTTTTATTGTTTAGGTGTGCAAATTGTTTGAGACGTACCAATAAAAAAAGTGTGCAAACTGGCGTGGGACAGCGGGAGTATAACATAAAAATGAACATGGTATCATTACACATAATATTATATATGAAACAAAATAAAAATGCATAACATAAAATAGTAACTAATAAAATCAGGAGGTATGAAGTGAGAATGACATAGGAGCTTTTGATTTGGTCTGTTGTTCTACCATTAAAAGGTTGTTTGGTGTCTCATTTATATATTTTCATTAATATAAATCTTTATCAAAACATATTCGCTTCAATTTTTAAATATACTTATTTTTTCTTGTTATTTTGAGAAGTTATAAATACAAAAGTTTTTTTTTCGTACTGATAAAATAACACAATTAATATATATTAATTTTTATCATGTGCGATGTACGAAATGAAAGTCTTTTTACAAAGTAATATTTTTAATAAAATATATATTATAAGTAACTTTTCATGAAATATAACTATTTGAACAATTTAGATTAGAAATAAGGAAAATAATAAGTAGTGTAAACTTTATATATATTTTCCCATGCATCGCATGGATTGGATGTACATTTCTTATAAATAAATCACTTTCTATTAAAAAAATTAAGATAAACATTAAATATAAAACATATATCCATTTTTATAATTTATGCAATATGCCTTGTTAGAAACTCACACATGTGATTGTATGTATTACTTTTAGTATATGCAATCTATGTTTTAAATTAGAGATCGTGAAAAGATGATTATTTTAATATATATTTTTTTGCATAGAAATGGATTAGAAATAAAAAGATTACTAGCATTGTATTTGAGTAAATAAATCAATTAATATTTTTTAGAAAAAACTATTTAACTAGTTTTAGTGTGCAGGCCAAAAAACACTCATATTAATATAAATAGTCGGCCAAAAGCTAATACGACTTTTCAAATCAAATATCTCATGATATTTATGTGATATATCATATGTATGTCAAACTAAAGACTGTCGTAAAACTATTAAACTAATACATTTTGAACAAAAACGAATTAAAAATAAAAAAATTATTTACATTTTAAAAATTAAAAAACGTTTAAAACTTACCTAACTTACAACTACTTCCCAAATACGGTCCAAAATTTAGATAGGAAAATCGAAATTATAGTAGTAATTTTCTTGTAGCTTTTATACATATATATTATGCTTAAAATATATCATTTGTTCTAAATAAATATATTAACAAAACAAGTGAAATTTTTAAGTAATATATTTTCACCCTGATACATTTATCCAGAATATATAATATATTTAGATATAAATATTAATATTGTTTTGCCATGACCTGAATTTCACACCGTGCAACTAGAAGTGGCAATTTGGGTCGAGCAGGGTCTGTCGGGTAGGGATGCAAGTCAAATCAAATTATATTGATTCGATTCGTGATTCGAATTCATTTAGGATGATTCGATTCGGTAAAATTCGAATTCGAATTCGAATTCAAATCATATTTTATATTCGTTTATATTTCGAGTCGAATTCGAATATATATGTATTCGATGATTCGATTATATATATATATATATAATATTAAATATATAATATAATTATAATAAATAAAGATATATGTAATAGTAAATATATACAAATTCCCTTAGTAAAACATATGGTTTCTAATTTTCGAATCTAGACAAATTTGATTTCGAATCGAATATTTTTTAAATACTCCCTCCGTCCCGGCCCAATTTGCCTACCTTGGCGAGCACGGAGGTTAAGAAAAAGTAGATTTTGTGGAATCTTTGACTTTTTCAAAGGTGGAGATTTGAATGAAGAGATTTCGAGGGTGGAGATTGTGAGAGAAATTTGTCATTTATGGGTTAGCAAATTAGATTGGGACAAACCAAAAAGGAAAGTAGGCAAATTAGAGCGGGACGGAGGGAGTAATAATATTTTTTTTGTTGAAAATTTTAAATTTACGAATCACGAATCGAATCGAATATATTCGGAAAAAAAATTCGAATCGAATTCGAATCAGATTTAAAATTCGATCGACGAATCGAATCGAAGCCAAATTTCACGAATTCGAATCGAATCTCTTAATATTCGCTTCGATTCGGTTCGTTTGCATCCCTACTGTCGGGCCAACACTATATTTCGTGCCGGACCAAAATTTGTTCAGCCCTACAATTAATAGGTTCGGTCCGACTTATTCCTCTATAATATACTAAGATTATCGGGTCGGTTCGTGGTCCGTCGAACTTTTGACTCATCAGACCGGTCCGATTGGGTCAAATAGTTCATCGAACCAAGATTTTTATGACCCGGCCCAGCCCAGCTCAGTCCATCTAAAATATCAGGTCTCTTGGACCAGTCCATTGAGCTGAGCTAATTTTATCTACGTATAATTGATGCACATGAGACCCCTCTAGATATAGATAGATTTCATATGTGCCATATATATATTAAATATAGAAATATATTGAGGGATCTTGTTAATTTGAAATTGTTCACATTTGACATCGACACTTCCTAGCTCACTCCGCACTCTATGTCCTCTACATTATTACAACATTAATGAAATCAAATCTCATTCCTAATTCTGCGTGTGCCTGCAACACGACACCCACACACCCACACTCCCACACACAGAGAGACAGAGATGGCCGGAGAAAGAGCGGCGAATCGCCGTAATTACTGCTACAGAGAAGTGCTTCCATTCACGGCGATAGTAGCTATGGAGTGCCTCAACGTCAGCCTTAACACGCTCTTCAAACTCGCCGCCCGCAACGGCATGAGCCGCTTCGTCTTCCTCGTTTTCATCTACGGCGTCGCCGCCCTCGCCCTCCTTCCGTCGCCGTTCTTCTCCCGCCGGTAAGCTACTGATAATTAACCTTAATTCCCACAAACATCAACAATTGTACGAAATCTGATTCGAATTGATCTGAATTGCGGCAGATCACGGCTTCTGCCTTCCTTGAATTCCTCGATACTGTGTAAGCTTGTTCTCCTCTCCGTTGTCGGGTGAGTAAGTGCTGATCGGAGTTTGACTTTGGAAAAATTATAAAACTCGCCCTCTATTTTATATATAATTGTAAAACTGGTCCAGTATTTTTTTAATTGCTCGAATTTAGTTATTTTAGTTAAAAATTGAAATTTTCTTGTAATGACAATCGTCAGTTTTGGAAATTTTTCTTTGTCCAGTAAATTTGTGGTTCTGTGATCAATTTAGTATATTATTTAGGGTGAATAGTCTTTTAAGTTCATTAAATTTTACTATTTTCTTTTTATATGAAGACATTATTTTTTGTTATTTCGATTTTGATTTTTAACTTTCAAAATTTGATAAATTGATCATTTAATCTTTGAAATTCGAAAAATACAAAAAATTGGGCATTACCTATTAAATTCGAAAAATTGGGCATTACCTGCCGCAGGTGGTAATATTACCAATTTGTTTTTCGAGAGTTAAAATGACCAAATCAAAATAACCAAAGAGATTGTCCTTAAATAAAAAATAGTGAAACTTAATGGACTAAACTTTAACTTTTGAAATTCAAAAAATTCGACAGATTGGACATTACTTGCCGTAGGTGGTAATATGACCATTTTTGAAAGTTAAAGGACTATTTTGCTGAATTTCGAAAGTTAAATAATTAGATCGAAATAATTAAAAATAATATTCTTTGATAAAAAGTAGTATAACTTAATGAACTGAAAAACTATTTATCATATATTTTATTACAAATTTATCAGGATGGTAAGTCTATGTCATTAACAATGTCGGGAAGGCGAAAAACTCCAATTTAACAAGGTCATATTCAGTGGACGTGCAGATATACAACGATAGTTTCAAATTCCATTTTATAAACAACAAAATGAGAGCAATTGACTAAATGCGAGCATTTAAGAAAATAAAGGACCAGTTTAAGAACTGTGATAAGTTAGAGGACTACTTTTACAGTTCGTATGAAATAGTGTATTTAGGACATTAATTAATAGGTGGAGTGATTGTTGGATGTTTTTAAGGTACACGTCGCAGGTAATGGGGTACACCGGTATAAACTACGGTTCTCCGACGCTGGCCTCCGCCATCAGTACACTGACGCCGGCGTTCACTTTCGTGCTGGCTGTCATTTTCAGGTCCTTATCTTTTTCCTTTTTCTTTCTGTCGCTTTTCTTTACGTTTAGTTTGGAATTCAGTTTCTGTCCTTTTTCTTTTTTCCTTCGTCACGTTTAGTCCCTTGCTAGTTACGTGGGCGATTAAGTAATTCTCAATCTTTGTTTTATATAAAATACTCCGTCCTTCCACCTTATCTTGCACATTTTTCGTTTTTATCCATCACAAGTGAACTTGCACACAATCCTAAAATATCTTACTCTTCAAGTTATCAGAGATATTTTAATTTGATCAAATCTTTAACTGAGGGTATATCTGTCGAAATATTTCATCCTAAAACGTCAATTAATATGGAACGGAAGGAATATAAGGGGGATCCTATTGGATAGTGATATTATTTAAAAAAAAAAAGTATCATCTATAGTCAAAATAGTATAAATGGATAATCTAGGCGATATTTCTAATTTGACTTAATGGTGGATATGTGTGTATGTATGTATGATCTCAATTAGAACTCTCGTGTATACTAGATGTATAGATCAAATTCAGATATATAAGTTATGTTGAATTTTACATAGGAATATATTTGTTTATAGTAAAATAAATTACTTATTTTGAAGGAAGGTATTACATTTTACATGATACCTCTATACAAAATAAGTAATATTTTTTGGTAGAAATAATAATACAAGCATAATACATTTTCGGATAGGTAATACTTTTTTAACATAAATATCAATGCATTTTTAATGGAAACTGCACATAATTCGCAGGTCCATCTATGATCCGAATTGAAGATATCTAAAGTTCGTGCAATTAGTGTATTATGGAATTACTCCCACCCCTGCCCCAATAAAAAAGTCTTTTAAAAAAACACAACTTTTTATTTTTTGTCAATTTGGTGAAAGATAAAAAAACACACACTTACACGGCTTACTGTATTGTTTTATTTGACTTATTCAATCATATTTAACTAATTTGCAGAATAACAAGTTTAATTATTTTACTTGAATTAGTAAAATAAGATATTAACTTTTCAAACATAGTATTTTTTTTATTTTAAACATGACTTATGTTATGGGACGGAAAACTATTTAAAAAGATGCACTCTCTCCGTCCCGTTCAGTTTTGTACACTTTCCGTTTCGATTCGTCCCATTCAGTTTTGCACACCCTTAAAAAGAAAATTTCTCTTACAATCTCTACCCTCAAAATATAAACTCTCAATCTTCACATTTGAAAAAATTAATCAAAAAGCAATTTTTTTTTTTTTTGTATATACATGTCCGTTCTTACGTATAAAATTGAGTGGGAGAGAGGGAGTAGTATATAGCTAATTGAGTGGCATTCCTAATTTGACGTCGTTTTTACGGGTGGACATGTTCTATTGTAACGTGGTGGAGGAATCTATTATGCCATATCTTTATCAACTCAATATCGTAGCAGTGGATTGAACTTTAAGGAAAAAATAAACATAAAAAATTGGTGGGCCCCTATGCATCGATTATAACGTCTTAAGAAAAATATTGTCCGATCTAATGGGCCAGTCTAGCTCATCTAGTATTTTGAACGGGTTAAACTATATGAGTTATGGTCCGAAGTGATATAGACTTAACATATTCGATTTGATGAGTCAAAATGCTCACGAATTATGAGCCAGTACAGCTCATCCGGCATTTTGAACATGCTTGACTATAGGGACCAAGCCCGAAGTAATATTTTGGGCTTAACATGTTTGATTTGATAGATCAAAATCCTGATAAATTAAGGGTTGATCTAAAAATATAGTATATTTTAGAAAGATGATTTATGCTTCCTTCACTAAATTTCTGGCATAAAATATAACATTGGCCCGGGTTGGATCGCCCAAATTATCACTCGTGATCCCTCGAATTTTATTTTTTATCTATGCAAGGCGTTCTGTAGTTTTAGTTTTGGATTTGGATCCTCTCCATTTCGTTTGATCAATTTTTTTGTTAATTTCAAAGAGAGAAAGACACATATTAATAAAATAAAGTAAAAATTAAATATGAGAAGATAAACATTTTTAATTACAATTTGTCTTTTTCTCTCTGAAATTTACCAGAAATTAATTAAAATGAAATGGAGAGGATCCATTTCCTTTTGTTTTATGACCATAAAATGTACCGTTTACGGGATAAATTGTATTTTATTTTATATTTATATTTGTAGCTCTAATCTTACAAATAATTTATTCACATTCAACATGTATATCAAAACATACACAAATAATTCAATGAATAAAAAATCGTATTCCATACTTTTATATACTCCCTTCGTTTCATAAAGAATGTCATTTTAGACACTTTGAAAATTTTCACGATAAGTGTCACGTTACCACAAAAATTATAATTCTTCAAATATTAACTTAAACAACCTACTTTATTTAGTTTATTATTTTCTTATTTCACAAAACATACCAATTAAATATCAATCCTTAATTTCTTCAAAAATAATTACAATGACATTTTTTATGAAATGGAGGGAGTATAATACTTCTTGTTAATGTACGTAAAGATGATCAAAATGTGATTAATGTGGTATTGCCTATGTCAACAACATTTTTGAAAAGGAAAAGTAATTTAAATTCTATAATTCCAATAAAAAGGAGATTCTGGTCTCCCAAATTGAAGGCAAACTGGCACAAATAGTGAGTTTTGTGTGTGACGATCTTACGTGTGACGTAATATACTTTTTCAGAAAAAAGTAGTAATTTTATCGATAAAAGTAATACTTTTGCTACAATTATACTTTTACAAATAAAAGTGATATTTTTGCTACAAAAAGTAATTTTTTTTTTTTTTATTCAAAGAAAGTAATATTTTTACAACAAAAAGCAGTATTTTTTTTCGTCACACCGTGTGACGGTCTCATATAAGATTATACCTTGCACAAATTAGTCCTCTATCTACATATTTCTTTTGTTTCGTCTTATTTTCTAAATTTGCTCGAATTTAATCATTATCTAGTTAAATTTGAAATTCTCGCCGGAGAATTGCTCGTAGCCTCACAAGACTGCGCTAAATTAAAAAAATCTTTTTTTCCAGCGTTGTAACTGCATAAAACACTACCTTGAAAAATAAAATGATATCAAACATACCAAAATTTACCATAAAGGATCAAGTGAAAAAATGTAAATAATCAATTTAAAAAGGTCATATAGGGGGCATATGCAATTACAACTTTTAATAATATATATTATATTTAAACGAATCTGACAAATGAGTAATTTCGATAAATCAAAGGACCAATTTCCAACCAAAACCATATCTAGGAAAAAATATAAAAATGCAAAAATGTCGAAATATTGTACTTATCATATCAATACCAACGCCTTTTATATATCAGATTACGCACCGAAAAATTTCAGTACGATAAAGATACAGAATTCGAAAATTTCGGTATTTTGATAAATTCTTTTAGTATTTGGCGTTCATTGTTTCGGTATACAAGATTTGTTTGGCATACGGGATACGAAGATCAATGGTAGCTAACGTATCTACCGAAAATTTTGTATGCTGAAATTTTGATACACCAAAATTAACGATAAGTAATGTATAAACCGTTGCTGACACAAATTTTGTTCACTGAAATTTTTGCATGATAACGATATGAATTTTTTATATACCCAAAATTTTCGATACAATACGGAACTTTCTCTGATCGTATCATATATGCTTATGCAGGATGGAAAAGCTAGCACTATCAAGCAGAAGCACTCAAGCTAAACTTGTTGGCACCTTTGTCTCTATATCAGGAGCTCTTGTAGTTACATTCTACAAAGGTGCTACCATTAATGCCCCTCCCTCCTCCCCTGCTTCACTGCACCCTTCATTTCACTCGTCGCGCTCCAACTGGATGATCGGCAGTCTCTTCCTCTCGGTCGAGTATTTTCTCGTCCCCGTCTGGTACATTATTCTGGTAATAACATTATCCTCGTACCTCCATTCAGCCTTTCTTAATTTGGTCATAATCTTTTGTGTGTGTTCGATCACAATTTGTTCGTAGACGCATATCATGAAAGAGTACCCGGCAGAGCTGACAGTGATGTTCTTCTACAACTTCTTCGTGAGCATTATCGCTGTCGTTGTGGGATTTTTCGCGGAGGCTGATTCGACTAAATGGAGAATCAGACCTGATGTTGCTTTGGCCTCTATGTTGTGCACGGTAAAGACGACAAAATATTACCTTATCAATCGATATATTACATGTTTTGTTACTAATTTTTGTTGCAATATTATGTATAGGGGATCTTCAATTGTTGCATAAGCAATTCTATTCATACGTGGGCAATACACTTGAGGGGTCCGGTCTATGTCACCATGTTTAAGCCGCTGTCGATTGCCATTGCCGCCACCATGGGAGCCGTCATCCTCGGCGATACTCTTTATCTCGGAAGGTAATTCGGTTAATTGCAAAGTTAGTCCTGTAAGATAAGTTAGGATGGTTTTCTTGGTCCTAAAAGAAACCGGGGTGGCATTTCTAGTCCTGTATATTAACATAACTATTTCGAAATCAACATTCATTGTCCTATATCTTTCAAAAGGTTTGCAATTTAAGCTCCGTTCTCAAATTGCATGCTTACTGAAAGATACACGACAGAATGTTGATTTCGAAATTATTTGAGGACCAGAAATACCACAACCACCCCTTAATTTCCAGACGAGTTTTGCAATTTTCTCGACTACTTTGTAAAAGTCCAACAATGATGCTCTTTCTTACAAGATTACATCCTGTCTTAACAAAATATGTGAACTTTGCAGCATCATTGGAGCAACAATAATAGCAATCGGGTTCTACACTGTGATGTGGGGCAAAGCCAAAGAAGATGTGGTCGAATTCGACATTGATACGAGCGATTTGGAGTCGTCTACGACACAAAAGTATCCGTTGCTACGAAGCTACAAAACCGAAGTCTCGTAGGAAAGGTGTTTTTATGCAGATTGAAACAACCATTTTGTAGATAATTGTCTGTATCCGTTTGTTGGAATTAAGTGAAACTTATAAGGAAGATGATGCAGTTGTGTATATTATTGGTCTCTAATGTCACCCATTTATGAATGTGTAAATGAGGGGAAAAAGTAGAAGGTGAATATTTTTTCACCTTTCAATTGTTTTTATGTTTGCTAGAAGTGGGGCGAAAAATCATTTTTGATCCCGTAAGTATTTGTTTTTTTCGATTTTAGTTTCATAAGTATTTATTTTTTTAATTTAGTCCTGTAAGTGCTGAAATTGTCCAATTTAAAGATAATTTTCGCCGAAAAATACTAAATTGACCGGAAATAGTCACGTGAACATAATATTTTAGGGAATCCGACTATACTAAGTGACATGGTATAAAATAGCTGAGTAAGACTTAAATTTCTTAAATTTTAATTCAAAATAATGAGAATATGCACATCATTAATTCAAACATAATGATCGTTTCGTTATTTGCAAGAAACAACATTATTAGTAATGTTAGAAGTTAAAAGAATATCAAAATTAAACTTAAGTTTAATCATCAGGTCGAATAGCTTATTTGACAACCCAAAAGCCACAATCCTAAAACGTAGAACCAAATTTCTTCGAAGAACCTGTACAAAAAAAATTCAGGAAATCCCCAAATAAAAACTCGAGAATTAGGAGTTATCTGCGACGAGACGAGAGAGTAGCTTCACCATGGTTTTTGTGCAGAAGAAGGGGTTGTGAATCGGGGCCTTCTCAAGTACGGATATTCTTTTTATTTTGAATTTAAATTTGATAAAAATATAAGTCCGACTCTGCTATTCAATTCCTCTGAATGGAAGTATGAGATACACTAGCGAAGCTTCATATCAATAGGACCAATTTGAATTAGGAGTTAACCATTCATTATTATTATTGTAATTGATTCTGAAACCAACCACCCTAAAATAAAATTTTATATTGAATTTAGTGTATAAATTATATCTGCTTAGTAAATTTAGTTAATTGCCTAATTGCTTTACTTTAGGGTCATTGTTAAAGTAATTAGGACAATACCAAACCATCACCTATTCGATCCGCCTAGATACACTAAGGTGTAAAAAAATTTAGTACTTTAGGTAGGCCATCTTCACTAGTCTCTGTGGGATACGACATTGCTAGCAACTACACCATATACTTGCGATTTAGTCTATTAAGAAATACATCGACCAGTCACGTCTAATATACATTCCATGGATATATTATAAGGTTAGTACTATAACATATTTTATGTACATCGATGTACACGTGTCCATCAATACACCGTACATCGATACATAATGTAACATCTATGTTTTTAATTTTGAAAAATATAATGTATATCGATGTAGGTCTATATCGATGGACATGCACATCAATATACATAATATATCGATTGATACATGTGTGTCGATGTAAGTTTGTATTGATTTAAATGTGTATCGATGCGCACACACACACATCTATATATGTGTGTCGATGCAACTTTGGATGGATTCATATGTGTATCGATGCAATATACACATATTGATATACATCTCGATTTCAAGCATTTTAACTATTCTTAGAAAAAATTTAGATTACAGCGACTTTTACAATAAACATTGTCATTGATATATATTGCCAACAACATAAAGACATCGCCATCGATATACATATAGAGATTCAATATTAACATTGACTAGTTTTTGTTAAAGTCGAATATTCACTTTGGCAACTCTTTACTTAAGAACGTCGGCGAGGGCAACGGAAAAGAAGGGAGGCGGCGGTGGGCTTGGCGGAGGCAGGAATGGCGGCAGCGGCCAACGAATGTGGAAGTGGGTGAAGTGAGGGAGTTGTGTTCTAACTACAAGTTAGATAGAGGGGGAAGTGTTGTTGTGGATGGGTGACTAAAGTGTGCTTAATTAATTTATTAATCAAGTAAAGTGACTAAAAAATATGTATTGAAAATAGATGGTTAAAACTTGTACAAGGTTAGGTTTTGGTTAGAAACACCCATGTTCTCTTTAATTAATGTTGTAAAATGGCCTTTAGGCAACCCACTTTGGGTAAATTTTCAAGTAGGACACGGTGACCAGTGACGAATTCAGAATTTTATGATTGGAGGACGAACACATATATGAAAAATCTAAACATATTTGAATTGTAGTTATATGTTTTCCATCTAAACATATTTGAATTGTAGTCATATATTTTCCATGATTATACATCTATTTAAAAAGTATACTTCTAACAGTGTTATAATATAATATACATACACACACATATATTATATTATATTATATTATATTATATTATATATCTATTACTAATATAAAAGTGTGAATATTTCGTGTTTTCTTGTAACGACTATAATATCCCTACACAATATTAAATATCAAGGATAATTAAGTAATTTTATCAAATAATAAAATATTCCAATATATCCAATATATCTATATCTATATCTATATCTATATCTATCTATCTATCTATCTATCTATCTATCTATCTATCTATCTATCTATCTATCTATCTATCTATCTATCTATCTATCTATCTATTATTGCTAATTAGTATTAGTATTAATATAGAAATATTGATGAATAGTCTTGTTATTTCGTTTCGTCATTTCTCGTGATGCCTATAATATCTGTACTAAGTATTAAATTTATGTATAGTTAAAGTAATTTAAAATAAATCATGTCTTCTCATACTTCATTATGAAAAACAAGAGTTCCTTTATATTTCAAAATCCTCCTTAAAAACTATATACTTAAATTATTATTCTTCTACACTTTTAATACTTTGAATTTTAAAATAAAATTTGTTTCATATTAAAATAGATCTAAAAGTTATTTTAAGAAGAGTATATAATTGTGATAGGATGATTTTTTTTAAAAAAAATAAGTCTAACTAATTAATTATTTTAGAACCATCCGTTTTCAGACACTATCTACAAACATGAAAGTTACACTTCATAATTTAGTTTAATGGATCAGTTGAAGCTCCCGATCAAGATTTCAATAATTTAATTCACATGTGTTGCTAAAATTTGTTATAGTGCCGTTCTCAAATATCTTTCCTTGCGAGATTGAATATCTTTTTCATAAATCATATTAAGGATTCTTTTTTTAAGTAGAATTTAAGGATTCTTAACCACAACTAGAATCACTTATCGTACAATGCACGATTTAGAATATATATTTATTTTAAACCATAAAAATAAGATAAAATAATTGAAAAAAAATAATTGACTAATCTATTTTTATTAAGAAAATAAAATAAATTTATAAATCTAGGGGAAGATTAGTATATAATACAATAAAATGACCTATATATTCACCATATATAGGGGAAGATTTTCTTATATCGAAATAATATTTTTACTATATATTGATAATCCATAATTTCCCAAATTTAACCACAAATGTTATATATATTCCTTAATTAGTGAATAACCAGAAAACGCATCTTATTTAATAAACCGGTATTGTACCAGTGCGATGCACGATTTAGACGAAATTTAAAATTTTGAGTAGATTTGAGTCATTATTAGATTATAATATAGTAAGATAATAGTTAATATATTGAAAAAATTAAGGGTAACTTTTAACCTCTTCTGATCAATATAAAAAGCTATATTACATAAATAATAATAAAAAAGCATGTCATATCACACATCATCAAAGTTATCATTAATATATTGGATATCTAAATAATATGGGAACATATGAAAGTTTGAAAACATTAAATTGTTCTGTATGCCCTCTATTTTTGGACCACACATTTTTTGGCAAATGACTTTGGACTGTCATTCGATTATTTGCATAAAAAATTAATTAATTTTAGTTACTAAAACAATACAAATAGTTCTCCCTCGATAAATGCCCACGTCTGATACGATTAATCAATCAACAAAAATAGCATTTTTATAATATAATATTTGATTATGTTTTTATTTTAATATCTTAACAAAATATTAATTTGAGATATTGTAATTAAATTGGATTATAAATAAAAACTAAATGTCATAACAAATTTCAAAATGTTTCCAAATAAATAAATAAAATAATTAACAGCTGCTACATCTCAATTCATAAAAGTTGCCGAGAATTATTTCACCACATATAAGACCATCTGTTGGAAATGCACCAGACTTTGGTATATTGAAATTGTAGAAAAAAGTACTTCCAATATGAGATTATTGAAGAATAATTCCTAATTTTTACTTATTTAAGAAAAATAAAATCTAACCAATCGAAATTTACGATTATTCAAGGATATTTAAAATAGTTTAACAAGTAAATAGAGAATCAACGACTTAAATATAAGACAAAGAATCAACCAAATTTATTTTGCATCTTTTAGAAATAATTTTTATGGTTTTAATAATAGTAATAGTTGTTGGGTGGAAAAGTATCAACAAATATCCTGAATATATACTAATTGATTTACATCAACATCAATTAGTATACTTAAATTATGCCTAAATATATTGATTTCGGATAAATTTTGGATGGTTGCGTGAATGTATCATTTTGTGACTCGGACAACTTATACTGAATGTGGGAGAGTTAATATTGAATGAGGATAATGGTGACTTATTATATTTTAGGAAAATATACGGCGAATTATCTCCAATTAGAGCATACTTCATTGTTGTCAAGATATATGTACCAAAAGTAATTATTTCCATAAATAGATAGAGATTTGGGTGGGAAAATTTTAATATTTCTATTTTGGGATGGTTTTATATATATATATATATATATATATATATAGAATATAGATAGGATAGATATGTAGTATACCAAAAATAAATTATGTTTTTTGATCATAGTTGAATTTTAAAAACGCATACTTTGGTCATACGCTATAAATGAATTAAATATATTTTGTACAAAGCATTAGTAGTATTAAGTAACTTAAAATATATTATTATTTAATTACTTGTATATAAAAAGTAAGAGTTCTTATTTAATTAAAACTCCTCCTAAAAAATACATACTTAAATTATTCTTCTTCTACACTTTCAATACTTTGAATTTTGAAAAAAATAAAATTAGTTTCATATAAAAGTATGAATTTTTTTGTCTTATTTTATGTTTCGTCTTTTCTTGTGATGCCTATAATATTCTTAGTAGGTATTAAATTTAAGTGTGGTTAAGTAATTTAAAATAATTTATGTTTCCTTATGTGATTATAAAAAAAAAATTCATTTTATATTCAAACTCCTCCTAAAAACTACATAATTAAACTTTCAAATACATTGAATTTTGAAACGAAATTAATTTCATATTAAAACAGATTTATAGAGCTTTCCAGTGATATGTTCTTTGCATTTATTTTAAGCAATTGTACTAGATAATATTACATTAAGATATTATAAAAAAATCAAATATATATATTTTTCCATCTTATCTAAACTACCATATTATAATATTCACACTGTCAATTATTTTTTCAAAAATAAAGATAAATTTTATGGCACAATCTTAAAACTTTACGTTTTTACTATTCATAGTTAGATTGTACTACAATTTTTATTTTTACATGTTAAATTTATTTAATTAACCATTAAAAAGTAAACATAATTTAAGCTCATATAATTGCATATAATGTGACTATATATTAAAATTATTTTAATATAATATAAAGAGGAAAAAGGTATATAGATATAGAAAAAATAAAAATTATTTTTTCTTAACACTATTTATTTAAGTTAGTTAATATTAGAAGAATTAAGAGCCTAAAATATTTGAATGAGAAAAAGAAATAGTAAGCAAATCGTTGTGATAAATCTTATCTTATATAAACATTAACATAGGAAGAATAGTGATAACAAACGTTCTTATCAAAATTGAATCTTATATAAGAACATAGACACATGCGCACACACATGTGTAGCTTGTCGTACGACAAATATAACATTATTTTCAAAACTAACATTTGCTTTATAAAAAAAATATTAATATCTCATTTACACCTCTAATCACAAAGTAGAACGTAATACCTTACTAAAACTGAATTTTTGAGGAAAACACACATGCACGCACAAAAAGTAGGCAGGTAGGTTCCTTATCTTAATTCAAAATCAACCCAGAATAGTAAAATAAATGGGAACTTACTAAAATAAAATGATTTTTTAATCTTTTTATTAAATAATGAAAATATCATTAAATATCATTTATCCAACATAAATCCAACAGTCTAAACTACCTAATTTTTAATTCTATTTAATATCAATATATCCAACAGAAATTCACTTATCCAAACTATCTCTCTTTCATAATCCTATTTAATCATTAAACTACCTAATTTGTAAACCTATTTAATATACTTAGCCTAACAATCATTGGTCAAAGCTTGCATAATCCGAAGTTGGAAAAATTAACGAAGATCCGAAGTTAGAGAAATTAGTAGAAAATGTAGAGAAACATAATCCAAAGTCGAAGAAATTAGTGGAGAACTGAGATTGAACAAATTGGCAGAGAATATAGAAAATGCGGTAATGTTTCTTTTTTCCGCTCAATTCGGTACAAGTTCACTTTTTACGATTAGATCCTAGAAACTGAACTTATACGTTGTGTTGTTTTTCAATGAAAAGAGGGTTGAGTCAACCACACTAACTAATAAATTATTGTGATGTCCTCTTAGATATAAGTTTTATTTTATTTTCGTTTTGTTACTAATTATATTGATTTATTTCATTCGAGATGGTATATCAATCGACAATTGTGCAACGGACTTCAGGTAATTATAATTTCAAGCAAAATTTGTAATGTCAAATTTAGATACTACAATTATTACATAATCAAATTGCCCACAGACGAAGGAGCTTGATCTCCAGAAGAGGAAATATGCAAATTTAAATTCCTCAGATAAAAATTAATACGAAAAATAATGTTTTGAAGAACAAAAGAAGAGGCAGCTTACAAGTAATACAAGAGCATTATTCAATCCATCTGAGTTGAATGATGAGTAATTTGAATTTTATAAATTAAAGTAGCTTAGTTAGCTGGAAAATCCTATTATAATTTTGTCATATTTTATATAGGATAAATATTCCATGAACCAATAATCCACAAGCTATAAGAACTGAATAAAGTACATGGTTGCATTCATTCCGGTGCTGGAAGATTGATGTACAACCCTCTGACTTTTTGTTGTGATAATAGAAAAGTCAAATTTGCTCATGTTGAAGTACCAGAAGAATTATATGATTTATTAACCTCTAACACGGAAGAGACTACTGAGTTTTGATTAAACATATGTTCATATAATTATATATTTTCTTTTACTTCATTTGGTGTCTAATTGGATAAGGAGCTAGCCTCTGCAAGAAAAGACATTTTTAGTTTTCGTGTACAATGAATGGTGTATCACAATCTTCAAGCATTAAAGACTGACGATGTTCATTCTCCGCTCCAATTGTATTTTGTGAAACTCAAAATGACGTTGAGAATATAATGAGACAGAACTTGCATGTCTCATAAGTTATTTTCTAGAAACTAATCAAAATTTTGAATAAAAATCCATATGCTAGAGATTTTTTTAGATTAAAGCAGTATTCTTCATTAGAAGATGTTGAACTTCATATTTCAAAATGTAACACCCCGATTTTCTAAAAGATTTTTAGACACTATTTGGAAGAAAAGGGTAACCTTTCAATCGCAGTTTATAAACAAATTAAAATGAATTTACCCTTTGACTAAGCGGAAACGTAAATAATTTGTATCTAAAGGTTCAAAATAATACTTTGTTTCAAAATGTAAATATTAACTTGATTGCCACACTTAATCGCAAAAATAAATAAATAAAACTAGACTTCTTAATTTGTTTCAATTCACAACACAAAATATTCAACAACACAAGTATTTGTAAAACTCAACTTTTCCTACTAAAATTCTCGAAATAAATAACTGGAAAATGCTAAAAGTTAAGCAGATCCAAAAAAGAAACTTGACTTTACTTGCATCCACCACCTCGCACCATCACCAAGCTCCAATTAATCTGTAGACACTGAAATGTAATAGGGGTGAGCAAGCCACAATCTCAGTGGGGATAAGTTTGTCGACTCCAAATACATCAGATGCAATAATAATGAAAGCATACAACATACTTAAATAGATGTTGATCAACATAGAAAAACCTTTTTCCTGTTGACTAGCATACCACAGCATACAACATAGCTTAGCATAGTAAATAACCTGTTGCCTATAGCCTATGGAATGTTGCGCTTAGACATCAAAATAACATTTAAGGCATTTAAAGTAGACAAACAACCTGTATAATAGAAATCCCCACCTGAAAAAAGTAGAAAGTGCAGTGTAGATGCAGATGTCCTATACTCCTTAGTCTTTGCTGACCTCGTCACCTTGTCATAGTAAATATATCGCTTAAGAAAGCGTAGCTTTAAAATAGAATTATATGAAACAATATGATAAATATAAATAGTAGGGTTCAAAAGAATAAATTTAGTTTTGAAAGATTGAATTTGAAAAGATGATCCTATGAAAGAAAATTGATCCGAATATACCATATGTAATACTTGCAGCACAAATCACACACACCATAGCTTATTAATTATTTTATATACAAATATACATAGTTAATCATACACAATATTATATATATATAATATACGACACATATACTTCTATTTTATAAACACACACATATACATACATATTAATCTCTTGTTTCCTACCATAACTACACGTACACATGCATTACTATGCATAGACACTCATCTGTACATCATCACTTGCATAACCTATATACACATTAATAATAGAATTACATGGAAAAAGGGATTGGCGAAATACGAAGGAACGAAAAGAACAGAACAAAAAAACATGAATTATAAGAGAGAATTTGTACCTTTGTTTCGGAAATTCGGCGGACAGAAAAGTGATATCGGCGGAGAAAGAATTCGGTGATATAGCGGTGATAAGTATTAGGGTATGAGAGGGAGTCCTAATCAGTCTAGAATTTAATAGAATTTTGATGGGCTGTGACATCTAGACAGGGTCTGATGGGCTTAGATGTTGTACAAAATAAGATAGACAAAAAAAAAAAAAAATTAACTAGAAATATTCTTTTGGCCCATAATATAAAATTTATAAGTAAGAGATAATTAAATAATTAAATAAAATAATACTAAATATACACGGGTATTACACAAAAGATGGGAGTGTGGATCAATGAGTCGATAATTCTCCAACATCATATTAAGTTGAAACTATATCATAAAAGTTAATTCTCATTCAGAGAAACAATACAAAATAATGCATTATTATGGATGTTATGACTCATTGCAATATCTATTGCTTTTTCCAAGAGGCGAGATTGGTTGGCATCAAATATTTGAAAGAGTAATGATAAAGAAATTATCATAAAAAGAGATCAAGGTATATATTTTAATATAAATATATAGTATTTAAATTTAAACTCTATCTCTAACAATTCTCTTTGCTTTGCACCAAGCTACACTTTACATTTGAAAAAAAAAAAAAAAAACGAATGAATATACTACTACATCGAATAAATTATCCAGCTTTCACCTTATAAAATTATTCAACACAACTCTGACCCTTCCTTATACATATTATGTACGACAAATAATCCAACAAATGTAGATGACACTTCTTGAATCATGTCACTATCTACTCTAGGTGATATTATATCTCAAGAGTAATAAGGCAAATATATTCATATCAAAAGGTTATTTTATTATTTCAATAATAACTCATTTCTATATCAATATCAACCACAGAATTAACTATATAATGTTATTTATGTTACACAATCTATTTGATATATTACTTATTTTCTAATTTCATCTTTATTATTTTTTTAAACAGTTGTTGATAAAGGAAGTGATAAGAAAGTTTCATGTAGAAAATATAGTTGGTATAGGCTTCATATTCCAAATTGAAGGCAATTCACGCCTTTATTAGCTGGACTATTATTGCAACAATATACAGTTGATAACTATATAAAGTTGAAGACAACAAGGTTAAATTTTTTCTGAAATAATCAAACAAATTTGGGAGTAGAATTATATTAAGGAATCATGGACATTGTCTTCAAAGAAGAAACTAGAGGCAATGAAGTTGGAAAGAGAATCATTCTTCCACAATCATTTATATGTGGCCTAAGGGATATGGGGGCCAGATATCTAGATGCATTGACATTAGTTCATAGATTTGGAAAACCAGGCATGCTTATCACAATGACTTGCAATCATGATTGTAAGAAAATTCAAGAAAATTTATATGATGGCCAGCGAACCACAAGATCGTCCAGATTTAATTATAAGAGTTTTTCGGACAAATTGCATGATTTGAAATATCAACTATTCAAAAAAGAGATATGTGAAAAGTAGTACCACATGTTCACGTTGTCGAATTTTGGAAAGGGGATTGCCACACATGCTCACATGTTTATTATTTGAAGCCAGAGTATAAGATTATTAATGTCGATTAGTTTGATAAGTATATTTGTACAAAAATTCCTGATCTAGAAAAGTACATGAACTATATGAGATGGTAAAGAGACATATGATGCACGGACCATGTGGAGGAAAAAATCTAAAAAAGTGATATGTGGTTAAAGATAATGCACGATTAGATAACCACTGGGTAGTTCCTTACAATCCATATTTATTGTCTAGATATAATGGTCATATCAATGTAGAAATATGTTCTGGAGCAAAAACTAAGTATTTGTACAAGTACATCTATAAAGGTCATGATAAAGTGGCGATTAATGTGGCACAAAATAATGACAATGCCACCATAGACAAAATTAAACAATATTCAGATGCGCGATGAGTATCTACTCAAGAAGCTAGGTGAGGAATTTTTTAATTTAATTTAAATGAAATATACCCAGCAGTTGTAACATTGCAGCTTTATCTACCTAACCAATAATATATCACCTATTGGAATAATCAAAATTTGCAGAAAATAGTGGATGTTCACTATTATTTAAAAACAATACCCACGAAGTTCTTTTCCATGTGTGATAAAGATAGAGATGTATTGTTACAAGAAATTTCCAGAGCATTATGTCTGGGACAAAAAGACAAGTGTTAGAAACACAGAAACAAAGGAGAAGTGATTGGACGTATAAGTGCTCAAAATATATCTGAAGGTGAAAGGTACGATTTAAGGTTATTCTTGACGACAAAAAAAGGTGCTAAAACCTTTTTTTTTTTCTTTTTTACCTCGAGACCAAGCTTGGAGACAAAAAATAAATTGGTAAAATACTGAAACCCTAAGTCTCTATATAAATACGACTTAATTTGACAAAAAAATAACAAACATATATTTTTAATGTACCAAATATTTGTGACATGCTTACAAATGTGGATAACAAAATAGTCAAAAATACTAAGGGACAAGAATTAATCTTGAGGGAAATAACCATCATGGACACACAGTATGTAAAATCTTCCTCGAACTCTTTTCAAGTAATCTTCGTCATTCTTATCTAACAAATTCTTGAACAAATATAATAATATATGTCTACATAAATATTTTGTATGTCATCAAAAAAGAAAATAAACGAAAAAAATTTCTGGTGGGAAGTGTTAAAGGAAAACGCAAAACGAAATGCATTAATTACAGTCTATTTTCTTAACATCTAAATTAAAGTTACAAACTACAGCAGCAAGCGTCCTGCAAATAAACTCAAATTCTGATGGAGCTCATTTGCCGATGGTAAGCAATAAACTAGAAGGCCCAATAAGATGATGGAAAATTATTTTTCTGACATACTAGAAATAATATATGCAGGTCAAATAAATACAAGATCCAATTAAGATATTTTAAATGACTACGAATCAAAGAATGGTAAATGCTCATAAAGTGACTCTCAAAGATATCATAGAAAGAGAGAGACATTGACAGAGGTAAGTTAAATATACAAATAATTTAGAGTATATATTATATTATATTTCGATTAAAAAAATATTTGTTCTCAATGTACCTGGGAATCTATTGTTGTTTTAACGGAATAGTAGACAATGTGGAGAATATTGTAAAGATATGGTTTGAAGCATGTGACAGATGTAATAGAGGAACCTACAAGGAAGATGAAAAGGCTGTTTGCAAAAAGTGTATGGGAAAATTCATTGAAACTAAACCAAGGTAATACATTCTAAATTTTGCAAAAATAAAAATATAAAACTACAGAGCTCAAGATACATTTATAGATAAAATCGTTTGTTTAACCTTATCAATATGCGCACTCTTTTGGTTTCAGTGTAACTCATACAAATATGAAAGTTACCATAATGGGTAAAATGATCACTTACCCTTCCTATTATAAAACTGGACAGATACCGAGTGAATTTAAAAGTCATTCAATGAGATTATAGTTTTTGGCAACATAGCAGCTACGCATGTCGAATGCTCGGTCTAAGAATATATCGCATCATTAACAATCCTAAGAAAACAAATACACTATAAGTAAATTACAAATTCCGGAAGCATGATCACAAATCCAAGAACCCAAAATAAAAAAATAATTTAAATTATAAATGATTTCCAGGGACATAATGATTTCAACTATTACAAATGGCTAACATCACAAGCAAACAAAGAGATTTCGTGTTCTCATACCATTGAGAAAACAAGTGATGAACAAGGAAGATTGTGCGCAATTACCGAGTAAATATAAATAATGAAACCGAAGAACAAGAAGATACGCAATCAAGAGCAGACAACCGTCACAACCACGAAAAAGGAACCAAGGAAAAAGAAGAGTGGAGAAAAGAAGACAACAGAAGAGATATCACATAAGAAAGAAGAGGAACAAAGAAACAAAATTGAAACATAGGGAAAAATTTCAACCAATAAAGCACCACCAGAAAATCCGGTTAAACAAAAGGAAAGAAAACAAAAGCTAATGCAATTCACCAACGAATAAAGAAATAATGAGAGAAGTTAGAACAAAATAATATGAATGAAAGACAATAAAAAATTTCATACAACAAAGCACCACAAAAGAAAGCAGATAAACAAAAGGGTAGGAAAAGAAAAGTCAAAGATAGTCCACCGCTGAAAAAAGAAGCAACAAGAGAACAAGGAAGAGGCAAATGAAAAATTAAAAGGAAGATTTATGAAGACTGCATTTCAGATAAAAGTGATGATGAAGTGGCAATTACCCAGTACATTACCAAAATAAAAAACAAAAACGAATACTAAGATAGTTCCCAAAAAGATTAAGAAAGAGAAGGTCTAATTTCTACACCAAAGCCCATCCTCTTTTATGCCCGTCTATCTTGACTTTTGAGTTTATTATTTTAATTTAGTTTTGCATTTTTACACCCTTCTATCGTGACTTTAAGTTTTAAATTTAGGCTTATCTTAGTTTGTTTTTGCTTATGTTTTGAGTGAAACAAAACTGTGAAAACATTACTTAATTATATTCCTTTAATTAAAATTTATTGTTTTTTAAATTACATTAAACTCTACAATTCATAACTAAAATTGTCAGTACAAAACACGGTTTATCACAACAAACAACAATTTTAAAACATATCATTACAATATCATTCTATTAACAATCGATCTACAAACAACTTTATTACATAATATATTTTTTCTATAAAGCAAGAAGTTCCACCAAAAAAATATTAAAAACCAATGAAACAACGATTTTGAAAAGGATACAAATAAGTACTCCAACTATCAAATTTTCTTTTGTATTTATTATTTATTTTCACCACTTAATCTTATCATATTTTACATATTTCTTTTTTTCTTTTTTCAGTCATTTTTTAAAAAACTTAAACTTGTGTAGTCATCAACTTTCTTCACACATTATCTTACGACATTTAACAAACCAATGAAATTTCATAGTTAAGTCTGAACTCTAATTATCGTAGTATACAAATAATAAAAACAATGAATAAAAAATAATACTATGCATGCATGTTTCCCCATATAAAGTTCATGATTGTGCTCACAAATTAAGGGACTAAAAGAGAAAGTGAATAGAAGTGAGATGTTGAGAGTGTCATTCTACGTTCAAATTAATTTTAATATTATAAAATATTAGTAGATATAAAAAAATGAGCCCACGTGCAACGCACGTGCTCATTGCTAGTATATATATATATATATATATATATATATATATATATATATATTGCAGTTGGAAATATAAACAAAAAGATAAGATATAAGTTGATACCATCTAGCCTGAATAGTTGAACTTAAAGACATCAATTCTTGAAACATTTCAAGCTACAAAATACTTGATGTGCTTAAGAATTGCAAAGAATTGTAAATTTGATTCCGAGTTGATCTCCTTTGCAGCTTCTGCATGAAGGGAGAAATTAGTAATCAAAACAAAATTTTATTAAAAATATGAATTATAATATAAAACAATAACTAACAAATAAAAGACTTACATATAGTTTGCTTTTGAAATTGAAAGTGCAATCTTCTCTCTTTCATATTTGCACACTCATCAACAATGGACTCATTATCGATTTTTTTAGCAATTTCTTTCTCAATATACGTGTTCAAATAACTCCCTAAAAAGTCATCTTCCATCTTATTCCGAAGTCTAGTCTTGACAAAGTTTCATAGCAGAAAACACACGTTCACCAGTAGCAGCGAAAACAGGAAGAGTCAGAACAAGCCAAATTAATCTATCAATAAGGTGGTAGATTTGTGACTTTCTTGTCTTTGTTAACACTTGAGAAAGTTCTGAAATTGTAAACAAATTCTGAAGAGTAGGATATCAATGAATATCAAGCTCAAAATGTTGCAATTGAGATCTTAAATATAATTTCTCCTGTTCAGAAAAATCTTCTAGATAAAACATCGATGTAAGCTTGCAAATCTCTTCAATGTTGAAACATTTGTAACCATCTAGAGGGTCCAAAGCTAAACAAAGCATGAGCAATTCCATCATATCAACTCTAAACCTGTCATTCAGTTCTTGCAACTGAGAATCAACAACTGCCATAAAAGCATCAAATCGAATGTGATGTTCTATTGTAACTGGATCTTTGGTTGACGAGGTCGTCCTCTGCCTGCATTGTAAGGATCACTCAAATTGGGAATAACCACTTCGTGTTTCTCACAAAATGACTTCACTTTTTCAAGAAAAATATCCCATCCATCTTCTCTCAAGTTTTGGAGCTATGTCTTTGTTGCTGAAACAAGATTCAAAGCATTGACAATATCTTGAGACTTACACTGTAAAGATTGACAAAGATCATAAGTGATTTCCAAAATGTGTATCATAGTGTGCAAAATGAATATGAATTCATACAATGTCTTGGCATCATAAGCTAAGTCAACATCGGTTCGTTGAACATAAGTATTTCCATCAGATATGACCTTCTTTAAAACAAAACATGTAGCTTTAAACATATTTTTCAAACTCTGAAGATAACTTAAATAAGAGCTCCACCTAGTTTCATCAGCTCTCTTTAAGGTTCCAATATGATTTATTCCTTTACCCGTATCTAAGCCTGTAGAGGAATCGGGGATTGTGCCAATGATCTATTCTGGTTGTAATTTGAATTTCTATTTTCATTAATCAAACAACAATGATATGAACGATCAAATCAGATAATTCATGTAATTGAATCAAGGTAATCATACAATATGCTCTAAACATGCGGAACTAAGAGATTTTAGTATTTTACCTTCGAATCGGAGAGACACCATTGAGAAGAACTAATCTTTCAACTCAAAGATCTTCTTGAGTATTCCCTAAGTCCAAGCTCGCCAATTTGGTGGAAAATCAAACGAACTTTTTAACTCTCAAAGAAATGATTAATTTTCTAAAAAAACATCCACTCACTTATGCATCTCCTTTGGCATTTGGGGACCAAGATTGGTCCCCTATTTATAGAGGATAGGGGCCGAAATCTGCCCCCTTTCAGGATTAGGAAATCCTCTCCCACTTGGGAGAGAAAAATATGGATAAATCCTAATCCTCTTAGGAATTTCTTCCATATCTTTTCTTTTCTTATCTCCTACTTCTAATTAATTATCCTCCTTTTAGTTGATGGACTTCTATTGGACTACTCAATGGGCATTTAGGAGGAATATAATTGGGCCTCCCAATGAACCTAGATATCCATATTGAACCATCAATATTATTCTAACCCATTAATATTAATTCATTCCACTATAGAATCAATATTGAACTATCCATTCTAATCCATATTACGAAATATGGCTCCCGGTTATTTTTCTCGTGTTTGAGATTCAATGTCCATTAATTAATTTATGCTACTGAATGCTTTAATTAATTAATATCTTTTGTTCCTTGAGAACAAACAGCTCAACTTTATTATCATACCGGAAGTTAATCCACTATACAAGTTTGATGTGATAAACATTCTGAGGCCATCAAGGGGACATAATCAACTTGTTTTACCAAGACACATTTTTTTGTATTAATTTAGCAATCTGTCATATAATTAATAATATTGCTCAAAGTATAGAGTATTGAATCCCAATGACTCTTTACCCATAATAAATCCAAACAACATTAATTAATTATATACAATCCCAATTAAGTGACAGAAATTAAGAAAACAATAACCATCGATATCTAATTTTTTCTTCAAGTCAGTCTAGAAAAATTATCTCGATGTTGGTCCAATCCAGTGCAACGAATACACTAGTGTGATCTCTTGGTCAAAACAAACCAATTTGAGCCTTACACATCAACTTCTACAAATGGATTGTTCAACTCCATCTAAGTTGTGAATCTTTATACTTATTACAAGGAACTGACAATGTGATCTTTTGTGATCTACTACACACCACATTGTCTACAATGTAAAGTATTAAAACATTATGCAATAAATATATATAACATTCATAATATTTAAAGCAAATAGTGATAATTTATTCTCATTCAATAAAGTGCAAAAAACAGTTTATATACAAAGCAACACTAAAACGCATGTTTTACAGTATTACCCTAACAAAGTCATCAAGAGAGATTAGTCTTTTGATTTCTGCAGCTTGTGCATCATGTAATTGATCATATCGTTTACAAGAAGAATCAACGACATTGATAATTGTAGCTACCTTATCAAAAAATTAATGAACAAGGATAACCTCTTTTGAAGCTGCCACTAGTGCTAATTGAAGCCGATGAGCAAAACAATGTACATAGTATGCATGTGGGCACTTATTAGAGACAAGTGCTTGTAACCCGGGCCCCACGTATATTACTAGCTCCATCATATCCTTGACTACGAATATCCCGCACATTGAGATTATGTTGTTGAAGAATATTAAAAATCTCCTTCTTCAGAGTCAATAATTTAGTACCAGAAACATGGACAAGACAAAAAAATTGTTCTCTCACATGGCCCAACTTATCAACAATCTTAAAACAATGGTCATTTGCTCTCTTTTAGAATCATCTCTCATCAACAATAATGCAGAAGTTTGCATCTCCAACTTCTGTTTGGATATAATCTCTAATTTTCATTGCAAAAACTTGTAGTATTTCTTTCTAAATTCCAGGTGATGTATTATAAGAGGCATTATGAGCATCATTATCTATCACGACAGGAGAAACCTCTTCATTGTAAGATGCTAAAAGATTTACCATCTGTTTAAAGTTACTTGGATTTTTTGAATCTAAACGCTCATTGTGTCCTCGAAAAGCACAAGCTTGCAATGTGAGTCATCTAATAGCATCACTTGAAGTTTTTATCATCAAGCGATTATTGATATTTGTTGATAAGTTTGCTTCTCAATAACCTTCTGGATATGCTGCGCTTGATTCATCAAGTCACGGCAACTCATAATAGCTTTCTTATGAGCCGAATTAGGATCATTTTCCAACATGGGACAAGAGAGCATCCTTCTCTCCATTAACCTTTTTCCAAGATCGAAACCCCTCAATTGTGAATGCTACATAAGCAACCTTTTCACTTGGTTTAACAAATAAATAACATGGCAAAAAGTATATAGCATATTTTCTTGGAGAATATTCCAACCATTCCGGGAATAACTTAAAATAAGAAAATGGAAAATGACGACTTTTTTCATTTAAAGGATATTTACTCATCTCATGTTGATATGGCCCGACTCTTATAATGCTCTACGAATCTCATCTTGTTCCTCCCCATTATAATTCCATATTTGTGAACGCTTTCCGGGATCACGTTCTATGGACAAAGCATCAACTAGTTCTGGTTGAACATTTAATCGAGGAACGTTTGCAGGAGGTTCTTCATCATAGTGTGTTGAAGAATCAGAGTTATTTGCCATAACTTTCAAAGGTGTTGGTGGAGATTCATAAGAAATAGTAGGCTGAAAGTTCTTCTGTATTTAGAAAAAAATACTAATTTTTTTATTTTTCATTATCAATCAGAGGACCTGAATGATAAGAGTTAGTAAAATTCAAATTTAACTCCCAAGTTTAACAAAACAGACTAAGTAAATGAGTTAAAGAGACAATAGATATAAAAAAAATTATAACACAACAATATAGTTAACAAACTATGGGTAACTAACAAAATTACAAGAAAAATTAATAAAATAAAATAAAAATGTATTAAACTCATTAATAATTTTGAAGTTTTTACAGAGTATGGCTCCACTGGGACTGGGGGAGAGAGTGAATTGAGAGAAGAGGGAGTGAATTGCAAAAGTAACAAAAGGCATTTTAAGTTAAAAGTTAACTTTTCTTTGTTTAAGATTTAGGTGGTGTTTGCAAACGCAACACACTAACCTAAAATCACTTTTGGCAATTCAAAAGTGATTTTAGAGTGTTTGCAAACTCTTAAAATTGATTGTCACAATCACTTAAAATTTGATTCTGAGAAGCTGTTATCACTTGGATTTTACCAACTTTTAGCTTTAAAATCACTTTATTTCCAAACACTATCAAATTCTGATTTTTCTACAAAAATCAATTCAAATCACTTCCTGACGTGTGCTCTACCACTCTTATCCTTTTTCCTTTTTTTTTTTTAATATTTTTTTTTATTTTAGTGGTTCCCACAAACTTTTGAGTTGTTCTTCAAATATGTGGATCACAACAATAAGTCAATAAAATATGAAATCTAATTCACTTTTGGGGGTATGCTGTATAAAATTTTTTTGGGCCAAACTACTAATTTTTTAAATAAAAAACCCCCTCCTCCCTTTGCCACTGTCGGTGACAAAAAGTAAAAGTTTGAGGTAGTATCGTGCTCTCCAATTTCCTGCTTTAGAGCTTCCCACGTTTTCGATAAAACGCAGAAAAGTCACTCCAACATTTTGCTTATGTTCTTCCTAGACGCTCCGTGCTAGAGTTTCTTCTTCTATTAATCGTCGTATCCTGGAAAATGAATGTTCATCGAGCCTCTTAGCGCTGTGTGAGGGAGGGCGGATCTATTTTAAAGATATTGTGCTTGCACATGCCTCGATTTTGTTCACGTATCCAATAATCATCACTTTTCACAATTTCTAACAAATTAATTCTTCACATGATTTTCGCCCTTACAAGACCAATAAATCAATAAATTAAATAAGACATTTTTTATTAAAGATAATAAAAATATCATTAAATATGTCTTTTTTCTTTTTTTTTTTTTTTTATTTTTGTTGTCGTTGTCTCAATATCACAATGTACTCTTTGATCTTCCGTAAAGGATAATCTTGAGAGATTTGATATGTACATTATTCTAGTAAAATACATTTATTTTATATTTATTGACTTTGAAATATTCGAATATCTGTATAATTATATTTCAGTACAAATATTACACGTAATCTATGATATAGCATCGTTAAACTTCTAGACTGAATGAAAAATATTAGTGCCCTTCATGTATTTCCCTTCCACGGAAACTTTGTTTGAACAATGAATAAAGTACTATCTCCCGTTTCAGCTAATTTTGCATATATGAATGGGTACGTATATTAAAAAAATATATATATTTTTTTTAGTTGATTTTTTTAAAGGTGGAGATTAAAGGTGGAGATTGTAAGAGAAATTTTCTTTTTAAGCGTGTGCAAAATTAAATGGGACGGACTAAAAGGGAAAGTGGGCAAAATTAGATGGGACATAAGTAGTTCTCCCTCCGTCCCGCTCAGTTTTGCAGACTCTTAAAATGAAAAATTTTCTTACAATCTCTACTCTCAATCTCCACCACTGAAAAAATTAACAGAAAAGCAAAAAACAGTTTTTTCTTAAATCCCTACGTGTAAAACTGAGCGAGACGGAGGGAGTATTCAATTTAGAACAGTGTGTGGACCCCATGTCTTTTGTTTTTTATCCGTCCCGTTCAGTTTTGCACACCCTTAAAATGAAATTTTTTCTTACAATCTCCACCCCAAAATCTTCGCTTCAATTTCCATCATTGAAAAAGTTAACAGAAAAGCAACAAAAGAAGTTTCTCCTTAATATATCATATATGTACCTGTTTTTTACGTTCAAAACTGTACGAGACAGATGGAGTATTCAATTTACAACTGTGTGTGGATCCCACGTCTTTTTTCTTTCTCCTAGTATGAAATAAAAATGTATAATATAGCTCTTTCGTGTCCAATTTTAGAAAGGTTGCTTAGTCAATAGTATTTGAAAGTTATGTGACACATCATTTAATTTTAGTAGCCAATCAATTAAATTCAAGCAAATATGCCACACCGTTTCAGTTATATGATATGACATTCATTATAGAAAACCACAACATGCGAAGTCAACTAAATTCTTTTTCTATCCTGGAATAATAGGAGAAAGATGTGGGTTGTCGTATCACATCCATAAAACATACTCCCACGGTCCTAGTTGATTTGTTCTACTTTCTATTTCGATCCGTCTCGCTTAACTTGTCACACTCATAAATGGTAATTAAAGACAATAATCTTCACCCTCAAAATATTCACATTCAATCTCCACCTTTAAAAAAGTCAAAGATTCCACAAAATCTATTTTATCTTAACATCCGTGTCCGGTCAACTGTGACAAGTTAACCGGGATGGAGCGAGTATTTTGGAAGGAATCTGTTCCAGTTTAACTTGCCTAGTTGATCGGACACGAATGTTAAGAAAAAATAAATTTTGCGGAATCTTTAATTTTTTTAAAGAGAGAGATTGAGAGTGAAGATTTTGACGGTGGAGATTGTGTGAGAAATTTGACATTTATGGACTGACAATTTAAAATGGGATATATCAAACTAACAAGTAGATAAATTAAATTGGGATGGAAGGAGTATAAAATAAGTTTTGGTTAAGAATATAAAATAGAGTAAGATGTGGAGGATGGATGATCCGAATTATCTATTCATAAACTAAAATCACTTTGAATCGGCCCATGCCACATTTGGAACCAATCCTGTCCAATTATCCTAAATTTTGGATGGGTATAGTGACTTGCTCCGGATTTAATCCAAAATGTTGTGATTATGATCTAATTTCAAAAAATTAAAAAAATGGTTATAATTTCAATTTGTTTTTGTTTCATCTCTACAAAAAATTAAAATAAGTTATATAAAATATCTATTGAAGCTCCAATTTTTCATTGTCCAATCTATATATATATAAAAGTGAAATGGAGGGTATTAGTGTCATTTTAGTTTTCCCTCCAAAAATTTTAGACTATAATTAGTAAATTTTCCTATTTTTTGTATGTTCATAACTTTCTTTTATTTATTTTTAAATACAAATAATATTTTCATCTTAGCTCTGATTTTTATGCATAATATACCAAATTATTCATCTTTTCACGAGCTTCGATTTGACATCCATATCAAATACATTATAATGAGATATTTGATTTGAATAAACGGATTGATTGTTTATTAATTTTTGTGTTATAATTGATGGTCATTGTAACTTGAACTATAATATTTTGGTTTTAGTTGCAACTAAAATTAGTAAAATGATTTCTTTAAAAAAATCATGAGTATTTTTTTATAATTATTTTTAATTACCTATTTATATTTTTAATAATGTGTATTTTGTTAAGATTACTCTTTTAAGGAAATTTATTCTCTGCAGCCTAAATTATGACATTTGTTAATTTTTGCAATCTTTTTAATTTTTTTCACTTTTTCTAATATTCAATTATAGTATATGTTTAAACTTTGTAAGCTAAATAATACTTTGTCGCACTAATCAACATCAACTGTCTTTTTTACTCTTAACAATCTAAATAGCTTTTTCCGCATTAATCAATTTTTATCTTCAAATAAATAAATTATTTGTAAGAAAAATATAACATTTACATAAATAATTTACAATACCATATAAAATATGGAAATATCCAAATATTTTGAAGAGCTCATAAATTAATTTGTTATTTGAATTATTAAATAACTTTTGAATTTTATTTTGTTAAAATAAAAATTTCTTAAATAAAATTATCTAAGTATATTTGATATCACCAAATGAAATCTCAAAAGTTGCAAATGAAAATCTAACTTTATAATTAGAATTTGAAAGTTTTTTAGATAAGTTAAAAAAATATAAAATAAAAGTAAGGACATAAAGAAAAACAATATTAAACTTTACATTACATATGAACTACCCAAATAAAATAGTATTGTTCCGTTTATTATATATTTCATGGATATTTTAAATTATTTATAGTTAGAATTTAAAAATTATTTTATAAATTAAAAATCTGTATATATAAATTTATACATATAAGCCACGGTAGGGTCACTTCTGTAAGTAGCATTTTCCAACCTAAATTTTCAAACTGTGATTGATAAGTTGTTGTCACATTTGGTAAGAATCAAAATTAATTTTACTTTCTAAGGTGGCAAATATCTTTTTCCATTTCTCATATATTTATTATGTATACTATATTAAATTAATCATCTTTTGACGATATTCGATTTGACATTCATATATATATATATATATATTAAAACAAATATAGCATTGAGTAAGATTTCAATATTTATTGTAGGTTGCAAAACAAATATAGCATTGATTCGGAGCAAAATGAAAAATCATTCAAATAATTCTCTTTATAAATTATATTACTTGATTATTTCATTATAACAACAACTAATCAGTTTGATGTATTTGACTTGAATTATCTCAAGTTTTCTTCATTTATTATGTTGAGAGAAAAATCATTGTATATACAGTTGAACACATACTATATCGAAGTAAAAGCGATAGTTAATATTTGATTTATAATCATCTTATTAAATTATTAAATTTGCTAATGTTTATTTGTTATAATTATTATTTTTGTTGATAAATCACAAAACTATGACTTTCGCTCATATATGGTAATTAATCTTAAAAAAATATTACTTTTTTATAATTTGCATATATTAATGTTGCTTTTCTATAAATAATTACACTTTGCAACCTAAACCATGATATTATACACGTTGCAACTAAACTTCTTTTAAATAAGCAAAATTAACCAACTTAAACCTTTTTTAGACTTTGCAACCTAAACAATACTTGGTAACATTAACCAATCTCAATTATATATATATATATTTTTTTTTTTTAACATTTTGCAACCTAAGCAATTTTTATACATTAACCAATGTGTATCTTTAGATGAATCTACTATTTACAATATAAACGTATTATTTAATTGAAACTTTTCAACATATATATGAAAGTATTAAGAAATATTGAAGAACTCATATGTTTTATTTTGTCATTCGAACTATTCAAAAAAAAACAAAAGATGTTTTATTTTGTTATTCCAACTATTGAATAACTTTTGAATCTTATTTTGTTATTTTTTTTATTTTATTATTCTTTGTATATCTAAAATACCAAGTAAGGTATTAAAACTTGCAACTAAGATTTTTTAAAAGTAAATAGTTATAATTAGAATTTAAAATCTAAATATAAATATTTAAAGTAGAATAGAAAAAATGAAAGAAAAATAATTTACTAATAACATTATTCAGTTTATTTTATTTAATAATATGAGTTGATAGTTAAATATTTATATTTGTTTTAACATTCATAATTAATTAAACTATAATTCATATAGGTGGAGAATGAAACAGACACACTAAATGTGTGTTTGGATTTCAAAGATAAGAAATGAACATTTTGAAAAAGATATTTAAGTTAATATTAATTTTTATATATAGACATATATAATATACCTATATATAAAGTGAGTTATATTAAATTCATGTATAACATGCGAGAAACTTATATTCACATTACTTATAATTTTATTTATATTTTATTCTACATTTAAAAAAATAAACGTTCACATATTTAAATATTAGACTTTAGTTTAGATTAGTTTAGTTTAGTTTAGTTTTAGTTTAGGTTTGTTTAGTTTAGGTTTAGTTTAGTTTAGTTTAGTTTAGGTTAGTTTAGGTTTAGTTTAGTTTAGTTTATTTTATTAAAATCATTACTTTTTAAATAAATTTCCGTGCATCGCACGGGAATAGTACTAGTCCTATTAATAAAAACTAGTACTATTCCCGTGCGATGCACGGAAGTTTATTTAAAAAGTAATGATTTTGATAAAACTAAATATGATATAGTCTAATATTTAAATATGTGATCGTTTTACCCTAATAAAATATTTATTTAAATGTAGAATAAAACATAAATAAAATTATAAGTAATGTGAGTATAAGTTTCTCGTATCTTATACATGAATTTAATATAACTCACTTTATATATAGGTATATTACATATGTATATATATAAAAATTAATATTAAGATAAATATCTTTTTCAAAATGTTCATTTCTTATCTTTGAAATCCAAACACACATTTAGTGTGTCTGTTTTATTCTTTACCTATATGAATTGTAGCTTAATTAATTCTGAATGTTAAAACAAACATAAATATTTAACTATCAACTCATATTATTAAATAAAATAAACTGAATAATGTCATAAGAAGATTATTTTTGTTTCATTTTTTCCATTCGACTTTAAATATTTAAATTTATCTAAATAAAGTTTTAAATTCTAATTATAAATATTTACTTTTAAAACATCTTAGTTGTAAGTTTTAATACCTTGGTATTTAGATATACAAAGAATAACAAAATAAGATTCAAAAGTTATTCAATAGTTGGAATAATAAAATAAAATATCTTTTGTTTTTTCAATAGTTCGAATGACAAAATAAAACATATGAGTTCTTTAATATTTCTTAATACTTTCATATATATGTTGAAAAGTTTCAATTAAATTATACGTTTATATTGTAAATAGTAGATTCATCTAAAGATACACATTGGTTAATGTAAAAAAATTGCTTAGGTTGCAAAATGTGAAAGAAAAAAAAAAAAAAAAAAGGACATAATTGAGATTGGTTAATGTGATCAAGTATTGTTTAGGTTGCAAAGTCTAAAAAATATATATAGTTTAAGTTGGATAATTTTACTTATTTAAAAGAAGTTTAGTTGCAACTTGTATAATAGCATAGTTTAGATTGCAAAGTGTAATTATTTATAGAAAAGTAACATTAATATATGCAAAATATAAAAAACTAATATTTTTTTTAAAGATTAATTACCATATATAAAGTTCTATATATGAGCAAAAGTCATAGTTTTGTGATTTATCAACAAAAATAATTATTATAACAAATAAACATTAGCAAATTTAATAATTTAATAATATGATTATAAATCAAATATTAACTATCGCTTTTAATTCGATAAAGTATGTGTTCAACTGTATATACAATGATTTTTCTCTCAATGTAATAAATGAAGAAAACTTGAGACAATTAAAGTCAAATAAATCAAACTGATTAGTTGTCGTTTTAATGAAATAATCAAGTAATATAATTTGTAAAAGAGAATTATTTGAATGATTTTTAATTTTGTTCCGAATCAATGCTATATTTGTTTTGCAACCTACAATAAATACTGAAATCTTATTCAAATAATCAACGAACAAATAATATAATAAATAGAATATTTTATAATTATATATATATATATATATATCATATGGATGTCAAATCGAATATCGTCAAAAGATGATTAATTTGATATAGTATACATAGTAAATATATTAGAAATAAAAAAAAAAAAAGATATTTGCCACTTTAGAAAGTAAAATTAATTTTGATTTTTACCAAATGTGACAACAACTTATCAATCACAGTCTGAAATTTCAGGCTGGAAAGTGTTACTTACAGAAGTGTCCCTACCGTGGCTTATATGTATAAATATATATTGATTTTCTTTAATTTATAAAATAATTTTTAAATTCTAACTATAAATAATTTAAAATATCCATGAATATATAATAAACGGAAGAATGATATTTTATTTGGGTAGTTCATATGTAATGTAAAGTTTGATATTATTTTACTTTTATTTTATATTTTTTTAATTTATCTAAATAAACTTTCAAGTTCTAATTATAAAGTTAGATTTTCATTTGCAACTTTTGAGATTTCATTTGGTGATTTCAAATATGCTTAAATAATTTTATTTAATAAATTCTTATTTTAACAAAATAAAATTCAAAAGTTATTTAATACTTCAAATAAAAAATTAAAGTCTATGAGCTCTTCAAAATATTTGGGTATTTCGGTATTTTATATGGTATTGTAAATTATTTATATAAATGTTATATTTTTCTTACAAATAATTTATTTATTTGAAGATAAAAATTGATTAATGCGGAAAAAGCTAATTAGATTGTTAAGAGTAAAAAAGACAGTTGATGTTGATTAGTGCGACAAAGTATTATTTAGCTTACAAAGTTTAAAAATATATAATTGAACATTAGTAAAAGTAAAAAAATTAAAAAGATTGCAAAAATTAACAAATGTCATAACTTAGGCTGCAAAGAATAAATTTAATTAAAAGAATAATTTTAACAAAATACACATTATTAAAAATATAAATAAGTAATTAAAAATAATTATAAAAAAATACTCATGATTTTTTTAAAGAAATCATTTTACTAATTTTAATTCCGACTAAAACCAAAATATTATAGTTCAAGTCACAATGACCATCAATTATAGCACAAAAATTAACCAGCAAACAATCTGTTTATTCAAATCAAATATCTCATTATAATGTATGTGATATGGATGTCAAATCGAAGCTCGTGAAAAGATGAATAATTTGGTATATTATGCATAAAAATCAGATTTAGATGAAAAAATTATTTGTATTTAAAAGTAAATAAAAAAAAAGTTATGAACAAACCAAAAATAGGAAAAATTACTAATTATAGTCTAAAATTTTTTGAGGGAAAACTAAAATGACATTATTACCCTCCATTTTACTTTTATATATATATAGATTGATACTTCACGTAACACATATTACAATTCATATTTTATTTAAACAAGTAAATAAATATTCTTCTAAAGATTATATTCAATCACCATTAATCAATCCACAAAATTTGTGCAGGAAACTGCATCGTAGTTACAATATCTGTTGATTTTGTGAGCCAATATTGATTGAGTGAGTCTTGTGTGAGACGGAATACATTTTTACAGAAAAAAAGATACTTTTACAGATAAACGTGATACTTTTACTGATAAAAATGATACTTTTGCTATAACGATACTTTTACAGATAAAAGTAATACTTTTGCTACAAAAAATGATACTACCTCCGTCTCACCCGCACACTTTTCTTATTGGTACGTCACACCAATTTGCACACCCTTAGAAATAAAATTTCTCTCACAATATCCACCTCCAAAATCTTCACCCTCAATCTCCATCTTTGAAAAAGTCAATCAAAAATCATAAAACAGTTGTTTTCTTAATATATGTGTCAGGTCAAATGTGCAAACTCCCGTGAGATGGAGGAGGTACTTTTTTTGTTAAAAAAAACTCTTGTAGCCGTTACACGGTGTGACGATCTCACGCAGATTGTTCATGTCTTAGAACCATGATGGCTATAATACTCCTTGAGGTTCTTTATAAATGCCGTTTTAGAACTCTTGTTAAGAAGAAAGGAACATAAAACTTTTACTAATGCACCTCAATTAACATTTATTACTAAACATATCTCTTTGTATAATTGTCATTAAACTTAAATTTATCTTATTTGTATGAAATTGGCATGAAATTCAGAAACGACATTTAATTCAAAACAAATTCCAATATGCAAATTTATGAATTCATATGATGTCATTGCATCATAGGCTTCATCTGCATCTGCTCGTTGGGCGTACGTATTTCCATCAGATATGACCTTCTTCAAAACTAAACATGTAGCTTTAAACACGTTTTTCAAACTCCTAAGAGAACTCAAACGAGAGCTCCATCTGGTTTCACCAGCTCTCTTTAAATTTTCAATTTGATTTATTCCTTTACCCGTATCTATGTCATCAAGAGAGATTAGTCTTCTAATTTCTGCAGCTCGTGCATCATGCAACTGATCATGTCGTTTACAAGAAGAATCAATTACATCGATAATTGTAGCTAATTTACCACAAAACTGATGAACAAGGATAACCTCTTTTGAAGTTGCCACTAGTGCTAATTGCAGCCGATGAGCAAAGCAATGTATTTGGGCGCTCATTAGAGATAAGTGCTTGTAAACCAGACCATTCCCCACACATATTATTAGCTCCATCATATCCTTGACCACGAATATCCCGCACATCTAGATTATGTTGTTGAAGAACATTGAAAATCTCTTTCTTCAAAGTCAATGGTCATTTACTCTCTTTTCGACTCATCTCTAGCTTCATCAACAATAATGTAGAATTTCGCATCTCCAATTTCTGCTTGGATGTAATCTTTCACTTTCATTGCAAAAACTTGTAGTATTTCTTTTTGAATTTCAGGTGATGTATAAGAGGCATTATGAGCAGCATTTTCTAACACGACGGCTGAAACCTCTTCATTGTAAGATGCTAAAATCTTTACCATCTGTTTAAAGTTACCTGGATTTTTTGAATCTAACCGCTCATTGTGTCCTCGAAAAGCACAAGCTTGGAATGTGAGCCATCTAATAGCATCAATTGACGTTTTTAACATCAACCTATTATTGACCACTTGTTGATAAGTTTGCTTCTCAATAACCTTCTGGATATGTTGTGCTTGATTTATCAAATCACGAGAACTCATAATAGCTTTCTTATGTGCCAACTTAGGATCCTTTCCAACATGAGAGAAGAGAGCACATTTTTTTCAACCTTTCTCCAAGATCAAAATCCTTCAATTGTGAATGCTCCAGAACCAACCCTTCCACTTGGTTTAGCAAATAAATAACATCGCAAACAGAAAATAGAATCTTTAGTTGGAGAATATTCCAACCATTCCGGGAATAATTCAAACCAAGAAAATTGAAAGCGACGGCCTTTTTCATTTAAAGGATATTTACTCATCTCATGTTGATATGGCCCGACTCTTATATATGCTCTTCGAATCTCATCTTGATTGGTGAAAAAATGTTCAAATTTAAAATCTTCTTGTTAACAAAGTAGTAAAGTTCTGTACATATCCATTGTACATATTAGCTAAAGGTTTTGTAAATATCTATCCAACTCGGTTGATACATTCCCGAGCTTGCGTTTATGTGATTTCATTACTCTAAATATTGTCTTTATCTTCGAAACAATTATACAAATGGAAAACATGGAAAAATAAGCTTATTGTCTACTTGATAGCGTAACGACGCACACAATATTATCTGATAAGAAATATTTCTCAAGTATGACTCTGTGAAAAATACAAATCAAAACCATATCTAGTTCCACGAAAATTATAGAAGGATCTGGTAATGCAAAAATGTATTACGAAATGGTATCATCTTGTATATTAAAATGCATTATCATTCGGAAGATCCAAAAGAAGCTTGTTAAGTTTTAAAGATGTATGCCAGAATGGCTATCATTTAGAGACCCTGATTGAAAGAGACAAAGAGTGGTTATGCATCACATCTTTTAAGATCGATGTGGGTTGAACTATTTAAATTGGATATAAGTTGTAAATAAAATAAATCATATAATTTTATTTAATGAAATAAAAAGTTATTATATCATTCCAACATTTCTTATTAAACAAAAAAATAAGTTACTTAATTTATTTTTATCCCGTAATCTAATTTAATTTATCTTATAAATTTAAAAATATATTTTAAGACGAGAGATAATAATAATAATAATAATAATAATAATAATAATAATAATAATAATAATAATAATAATAATAATAATATTAATAATAATAATAATAATAATAATAATAATAATAATAATAATAATAATAATAATAATAATAATAATAATAATAATAATAATAATATATGAGGTTCACGCACTTCATGAACATTTTTTTGAATTATAACCAAGTTTGGAATTATTGGGTGTGTTTACTTAAGGCTAGAGGAGGTTGGAGTACTGTAGATTGGGGGAACTATAGTGAAAAGAGAAGATTGAGTTAAATAAATAGGTGTTTGATTTTGTTGGTTGGAGAGTGATTTTTAGTGTAAAAAATGATAAAAAGGTGATGTGATGTTTGTAAATATATTGCCAGAAATCCCAGAGTAAACACGGTTAGGTTGGTCCAATTCTCAATGGATTGAGTTAAGTAGTAAGTAAACACACCCATTGTGTCTTCTAAAAATAGTGGTTTTGCTTTCTGGGAAAAAAACTAGTCATTTTATTTATGAAAGATTTTGGATATCCTTTGAAAAGTGACAAATTGTACCAATTCGCCCCTTGGGTTTACTATTTCCCATTTGAAATAGTCCATGTATCCAATAATATTCTACTAAAATAAAATATTTTAAAGAACGTTAGACGCGCAGACGGGTGATTAGAGTTTAGTGTCTAGTTAGGTGTTAGGCTGAATGAAGCGAAATTTAATTAGGTAGGATGGAACATGGAGCCTCGGGGGGGAAATGTAACCGGTTAAAAACATTAATCTAGTACCTATACGGAGTCTAATTGGAGCTAAGCAATAAGTGTTAGACAGAGCTAATATAAGAGCCACTACGGAAAAAATAGGTCTATATGGAGACAACAGAAAGTTGAAATAGTATTTGTTATAAATACATTATAAGGGATAATGTGTTGTCACTAGTTAGTCATCTAAATAAATTCGCCGCAAATAATATTATTTGAGATAAATAAAATCGTCTCAAATGCACAATAAATATTCTTTTATGATATTTAAGAACTAAAAAAATAATCTTAAATAATTTGTAAAACATTGCATAACGACAAATAATAACCTAAAATAATAATTATTAAAAACATTATTAGCGTCTCAATTTTTTTTTTAATAAATGAGTTACTCCATCTAATTAACCAAAACAAAAAGACATGTCTTTATGAAATGTAATTTTTTCATTTGTCTTTAAGTGGAAAATAATGAGTATTAAAATAAGATTGCAAATCCTTATGTACACAAAGTGCATGATTTTTAGATCGATGTAATTTAGATCGTGAACGAATTTACTGATTTTATCAAACGTTTCATGAATATATATCACTGTTTTATATTAAAAGGTCCCTATTACTTATTTTAAATAAATGTATTATCTATCTGCATGATACAAATTTTTTAAACAATTTAAACATTAATACTCCTATATTTTTATGAAAAATCTACACACGACCTGTAGATCTTTCCACAACTTGAATATTACTGAGTCTAAAATCTATATAAGTGGTTAAGAAAATTATACAAAGATAAATTCAAAACAAGAACTATTCATCACGTGACTTTCCACTTTTGTAGTAAGTCAACAAAATAAATATATAACCTTTTAAAAATGATACTTTTATTTTCGTGATACTTTTACAGATAAAAGTGATATTTTTGTTACAAAAAGTGATACTTTTTTTGTTAAAAGAAATTTACAGATAAACGTAATACTTTTACTACAAAAATTAATATTTTTGCTCCCGTGATGATCTCATATAAGTTTTTGCCATACATATATCACTATAAGAAAACTGTTAAATTTCAATGGAATACGACTTCGTGAGATTTTATAATTCCAACAACAATTCCGACGGCAAGATGAATCGTTGGAATCTTCCGTCGGCTGCAAAAATAATCGTTGTAAATAACTATAGGAAAAAAATTCCAATGATAATTTTTTTTGTTGGAATCATGTTCTCATTGAAATTTAATTGTTGAAATAAAAATTTCGATGGTCACTTTTTCAACCGTAAAAAACTGGTCAAATCCGATCAAAATTGATCAACTCAAAAGAAACGGGGGGTCCGGCTGCTAATAAAATTTTATAGTGGAAATTGCAGATCTAGCAACAATGGAGGTAGAAGAGATTAATCATTGGAAGATTTCCCAAACTTTTCCAGAGGAATAATACAGATCTAGTAGGGTGAGGAGAAGATAAGTCAGACCAGACCTCCATGTGGTTCTTTTGATCGCATACCGAGCCCGTTTGGTTGCAAATCATCAATAACATGATAATGAATATGAATGAAGAGTCAATCATTTTATGGAATGAAATGAGAAAAAATGCTAGTAAAAAGAGGTAATGATTAACTTATTTATTATGTACCAAACATCACAAATGAAAATGAGTCCTCGTTCATTCTCATTCCTTACACCTAAAATTTCGACCAAGCGAACCCGTAGATGGATCAGAGTTTTTTTCGTTATTGACGGCGCGCAGAAGCAGAAAATTATTGATGAGGATTACTTGTTCATTTTCCTTACATTTGAGAGAGAGGAACCCACAAATATTTGTGGGTCAGTTTGTGGGATAAGGTTTTTAAAATTTATGGATGAGAAAAGTAGAATGATTTTTGTCTTTTTTGGTTCAGGGGAGGAGGTTGATTCTTTTTATTTGTTGTTGTTATTTTATAGTGTATAAATATTTGGTGACAACTCACAATATATTGTAGGGCGAGATTTATGTGCGACGATTTTACGTGTTATGAAATATATTTTTAAATGAAATGTTGATATTTTTATAGGAAAAAGTGATACTTTTATAGAGAAAAATGATACTTTTACAACAAAAAAGTGATACTATGGAGTGATATTTTTAAAGGACGAATAATATGTTCCTTTCATGAGTGCATGTGCCCCCATTGCGAAAAAATTATGCGTGAGCACCTGCTAGCGTGACACTAATGTAACATACTTAAATAGTGAAAACCTCTAAATATAGAACTTTGTGTAGCGTACATATTAATTTTGTCAACAATTTCAAAACATATCAAATCTAGTACTTTGCTACTGTTCATCCCATCCCCCTCTTGCCTCTTTAATTTTCCTCTTATGTCAGGCTTTTCAGTCTTTATCCCCGTTCACTCTCTATCTCTATTTTCTCCACATTTGAAAAATCTCCAGTTTTCTGAAGCTCTCTATTCTCCAATTTCTCTGAAAATGGAGAAATCAGTTGGTGACCGGGAAAACAAATCTGCCAAAAGAATGTGATGGAGATTTGTCACCAGGAGTTTCTGACAAGGAAACGATGTTAGTATCGATGGATATTGTAAAAATTCATACCTCCGTCGTGCTGCAACTTCGATGAATCCAAATCTAGAGAGAGAAGACGAACTGAATGATGAAGAAGAAGTAATGTTGTGTATTTAAATGGACACAGAGTATAGAAATTTAAGCACGACTACACAAAGTATATTTATTCTGATATAACACGAGTACACAAAGAACATTTCTACGCTTACCTTTCTGTGATAATTTATGGTAAGTGATAATGCGCAATCTGATATCCCAGAAACTTAACGAAAACTTACGTAAGAAATATGGAAAAACACAAGATTTACGTGGTTCGATCCGGAGATCTACGTCCACGGGCACAAAATAGCACCTGCCGAGGTGTTTCTTTCACTAGATCTTTGAGTTTACACGTAGTAATTTCAGAATACAGAATGCGAACTCTAATTCAGAGTTCTTTTCTCAAATTTATACTATCCCCTACTAAACCCTAACTAACTCCCTATTGTCGCGCCTATTTTCCGCTGCGTGGCGGTTGGGAACGGATAATGAGCCTTGAATCGCGGAACAAGCCTCAAGTTGGGCCGCGCCACATTATCTGGGACGCGTACTTTTGGGCCGGTCAGTGGGCCAAAGTATTAACCCGACCCGAAGTGACCGGGCCATCCCTATGCCCTACGTAAAAAACTCCTTATGATAATTTATGGTAAGTGTGCCCTACGTAAAAAACTCCTTATAGGAAGCCTGTGCCCCTAATTAAAATGAAATGTATAATTAAAATTAAATTAAAACTAAAACTAAAAGTATGACTTGTCCTTACACGTTTTCCATGCTTGTCTTTTGTCTATATAAGAGCCACCCAAGCATATTTATTCATCTATATTTGTAATAATTCTTGAGTCACAAATCAACATTTAACAAGTTCTCTCTGATGGCAACTAATATTTTGTTCAAACCCTTTGAACCTCTCATCCACAAAGACTTCCAGGAAGCTTTTCTCAGAATGTCTTTTGCAGACAAACTTCAATTCCTCGTATGTTACCTTTATTTTACATGCATATATCATGGTCGTCTCTGCACTCTCCAGTGCATACAGACATGACCACGGTTCCGAACTGTGATCAACGATTCGGTTTAACTGATGACGAAGCTGAAACCAAAAACCGTTGTATTTAAGGTTTGGATCCAGTTCCAACCCCTACGGTTTTGGAACCAGTGTTTCCCCTATATTGATTTTTTAAAATTGATCTCGTGATATACTGTATTTTTTGTACGTTATATTTTAAATTGGTTTAATTACGTGAAAATTCACGATCCTTTAATAAAGGGGAGGTCTTTTGTGTACCAGTTGCACGGATCTTAAATTCATACAATTTGGGTTATGACTCAAGGAATATTATCATTTATGCATAAATGTATTACATATGATGAGTAAATTTATCATGCCAAAAAGGTCACGATTTATGTTTAGAGGTATTACATATCCTAGGTAAAAATATTGTAATACCTTTATTCAGGACAAGTGATACATTTAGATATGAATCCTGATACACAATCCCGCACAGTGCGGCTGGTGCACATGAGACTTTGTCTTTAATCAATTGTCATTTACGACATGATTTTTCAAACATAACATATAAATACCTTTATGATTTTTCAATCCATACATCCGAATAAGTTTTTTTGCTTCAATTGCTGATGTGGAGCCCGAAATTGAGATTTTAACCCTGCGTACGTGTGGTTGTGCGAATTCGTTTAACCGTTAATCATGTGAGAAAAATCATTGTTTTTTCGTTAAACCTAATCATAAAAACATTATCGTTTTCATTTAATTAGAGGTATATAAATAGTGTATGATTATATGTCTTTTAGATAAAATCCGATTTTGAGCAAAAAAATTATTCGAGTGTATTCAATTGAAAAAATAATGCAAATAATGTATTTTTATGTTAGATTTGAAAACTTATGTTGTAAATAATAATTAATTATGAAAGATCGTAAATTTTTACGTAATTAACCCTATTAATTTATGTAAGTGTAATATGTTGTTATTTAAGTAAAAAAATTTTAAAAAAATAACAAAAATAAATAAACTAGGGAACTGCTGGTTTGGAACCATATATATTAATATGCGGTTCGATTTTGATTTTACCCTTGGAACCGGCGGTTTCAGAACCGTGCCCATGCATAAGTGCATATATGTAAATATAATTAACTGTATATGCATGTTTGGAACTGCAGATTATTCATTCGGCGGACAATGCGGGAATTGTGTGGCACCGGCTACCGGTGTTTTTAGGGTTGATGTACTTACTTTTCCGGCGAAACGTCTACCACAAACATAACTTGATTAACGTCGGAAAGAAGTCCGTCGGGTCCCGATTCAACCCAGAGGATATTCCGTTCAGAACAGCTGACGGAAAGCTTAACGACCCCGACGATGGAGCTACCGGCAGTTCGGGCACCTTTTTCGGCAGGAATATCCTTCCCGTTGATCAGAAAAATAAGGTAATTTGTACCTACTATGTAATGACACACGCTATAAGATATTTTAAGACAATAAAAATTGATCTAAAATAATGAGTATTTGTAACAATCTTATTATTAAAGACAATATATCACTGATTAGTCGTTTTGAGCGCAAGTATATATTTGATCAAGATGACAAAAGTCATCTCAAATGTCTTTCTAATATTTTTTTACAACAATTACTTGTCTTTAAGAATATTAAGAGTAATCTCAAATAATTTGTAAAATTTTATGACAAGTAATCACTCATAATTACTATTGTGGTATAAAAAGATGTAACACAAAATACCTTTCTTTTTTTAGCGATATGCATGTTATATGGGTGGGCAAAATTCGACTAATTCAGTATTAACAGAAACCGAAACCGATTTAAAAATTCAAGTCAAATTAAACCAAAAATATTGCTGGAATCGAACTTCAATCGAACCGATTTTGATCAGAAATATTTTCAATTATAAATCTCCATTTTATTATACTCTCTCCGTCTCCCTCTATCTAAAAAGATTAAAGAAAAACTTGAAGACCTTGAATTTTTCGCAGGGTTAGTTTGATCTTTTTTGGGATATTTTGATCGACGATTGAGAAATTTATCTAAGGCCATTTTGGTGGTCCACTGACCCATAGTATATTTGGATATGGATAAATTAAATAATATTTCTGTTCCATTCGAGTTTACGTATTTTCTATTGGTACATCCTACACTAGTTTAAACATCCTTAAAAAAGAAATTTCTCTCACAATCTCTACTCTCAAAATCTTCATCTTTGAAAGTCAAGCAAAAAGCAAAAAATAATTTTTTCTTAATATTTGTGCAACTTCATAGGTGCAAACTCCCTTTGGACCAGATGGAGCGAAAAATATGATGAAGTAAGATAATCTAAAGCTCGGAATAAAAAAACGAAACATATTGATACGTAGATTTCATACATATGACTATATATCTCAGGTTCGGTTTGGTCAGGGTCGTATCTAGAAATATTTGAGTATGAGTCGAGTTTACCAAATGGTTCATCTTTTTCTTTTTTTTTTTTTCTTTTTTTTTTTGTGTACAAACTTAAAAGAAAAACATAAAAAAGTTAAAGTATTTGCAACACTCTATATATTTATTTTATCATAGGAAAAAAAAAAAGAGTTTTTCGAATGAACCCATATTTTTTCACCGGTGAATTGAAGCATTTACAGCACTCTAGATATTAATAGAAAAAACAAAGTTAAAAGCTTGAGGGAGGATTCGAACCCCTGTCTTTAAATTGTAAAAAAATTACACTAAATATTGAACTATATCAATTATTTTTTTTATGAACACATTTAAATTTATATACACATTATACACAGGTACCAAAAATAAATTCGAACCCCTAAAATATTATACTTTTTAGGAGTCGAGACGATGGACGCGCCCGACTAAGGGGAAGTCGGCCATGGGCTTGGTTATATATATTGGTGATTATTATTGAAAACCGAACGGAATCAAATTAACAAAAGATATGGAAAAATTCAAAATCCAAACCATTATTTCCAAATTCGTTCAAAATAATAAATCTCGATTTTAGTTATGTATATTTAGATTATCCTTCCTAATATTCGATAATACATGAAATTCATCTTTTCAACCCTAGATAAGCAAGGGTATATAGGTACTTCAAGAATATTCTCTCCGTCCTATATTAATTATGATTTCGGCTACTTTCTTTTTCTTTTTCTTTTAATTAATTGACTTTTTAAATATTTTTCATCATCGTTCTAGCTATTTTTTCTTTTTTAATTAATTGAAATTAAATATTTTTCACCAATGCTATTAATTTTTTCCCTGACTCAATTCTACAAAATTTTTGTTTTTTCAACCTATCATACTTAGGAAATTTTACATCAGAAATAGTGAAAAAAACGGTTAAATTTTTGACAGGCAAGTCACGTACAGAAATTTAATGAAAAATGATTAAAAAATAAATTTGATAATTTATTTATCAAACACGTATAATTTTTGCATATATATATATATATATATATATATATATATTAGAGAAATGAAAAAAATTAAAAAAATTAATGTGTAAAAATGCTTATAGTTTAGTGAAGATGTTCTAATTAATCCATAAATTTTAAACAAAGTCTCATGTGCATTAGTTGTGCGGTATAATCCTAGTTTTGGATATCAACATTTATCGAGAACATGTAATACCTCTAAGCATAAATTGTGATACATTTTCATCATAATACATTTAAACATTATATGTAATATTTTTTTAACTCATAACACGAATTATACATATTTAAAATTCATGCAACTGATACACGAGAGATTTCGCATAAATTTTGTAGTCTTGAGGTTGTGGGGTCAACTTCAAATAATTAATTATGTCATTTTCCTATGTACGAATTGGAAGTTAGAAGTGTGATGCATACTAACGTGTACCCAAGTAGGGTTACCGCAATCATACACACTCATATGAATTAGCAATCTTGAATATATAATTTTATTTTAAATCGTCATCCTATAGATACTTTTTTATATGCTTGGAAATAAATAATAATATAGACTTTATTGATGTATGACTTGTCGATATTTAATGTTTGAAGTTAATTTTAATATAATTTATTAATTAATTTAATAGGTTTAAGTCAATTGTTAAATAGTATTAAGTAATAGAAAGAATTGACATATTAACTTATGTGGATTAGTTTGGAAAATTGGTCTTTTTTCATGAAGTTCAAAATGTGAAGAGACGTGATTATTGATGAAGAAGAGTTAAATCCTTTTAATATATATATATATATATATATATATATATATATATATATATATATATATGATAAGATAGATTTACAAATCAATTAGTTGGAAACACAGTAAGAGAAAGACACATAAAATATAAAGTTCAGACTTCTTAAATTCTAGAGTACGAAATTTAAAGAAGAATACACAGTTGAATCATGAGAACAAAACACCCAACATAGTCTTCACAACACTAGAGAGTAGGTGAAATATTATGTTTTAGGACATTGCTAAAAGCAAGCTTCTGTGTCAATTTATTTTTGTTAATTTATTTCTACCATAGTTTGTTCCAACAAAAAATATATCTGACGAAATATCTTTTACTAACTCCATTTGATAAAGGGGCGAATCTTGTATGTGGCGGTCACACAAATCTCATTTTCTGTGGTAGAGTCTTATTTTCCTAAATCAACAGAAAAGAACGAAGCTTTATTTATCCATTTTTCTTTTTATTATACTTGAGTTGACCGTCACTTACAAGGTTTTGTCTTCATTTTAATAGAACTATGTTAATTAAATAAATTATTTCCGAATAAAATTTATGTTACAAATGTCAATATCTCGTTTTCTAATTTCACAGCTAAAAAGGCCAGATCCAATGGTGGTTGCAACAAAGCTATTGGCAAGAAGAAGATACATAGATTCAGGGAAACAATTCAATATGATAGCAGCCTCTTGGATACAATTTATGATACATGACTGGGTAGATCATATAGAAGCTGATAACCAGGTTTATTACTTAATTAAAATTTAAATCTATATTATATTTAATCATTAATGACAAAATTCATTTTAGTTCCATATAATCGGGCTTGTTCAGAAAAAATTATGTATGCTTCAAAATTTCACATTAAGTTTTGGAAAATGTCTAACATAAGGACATCAGACGTCGGTTGCCAATAATCGTGGTGCATGTGATCCAATAAATTGAGGGTTTCAGTCAAATGACTAATGTGCCAGTTATGAATCTAGTTGTATGTGTAATTAATTAAATACACAAAAAAGGGCGAGCTACTTTCCTCCAAAAAGTCTAACGCTGATATGAATTTAGATTTTGTATTTTTGAATTAGTGTGTTGATTTAATTGTTTGATATGTACACCTGGATTCATAACTGCCATGTTAGTTTTTTTACCTGAAATCCTCAATTTATTTAGTCACGTGAGCATATTTCAACACAATTAATGGTTGCCGCCGTCTGGTGCCCTTAAATTGGACATTTTTCGAAACATATTTTCTGAACAAGTTCTAACATACAGGACTAAAAATAAATTTTTTTATTTTTCCTGAGCTTAAGTGATTAAATTAAACGAAATAATTATTTATCATATAAAATATATCTTTAATTAGATTGAACTAAGAGCACCCGAAGAAGTTGCAAGTCAATGCCCTCTCAAGTCATTTAGATTCAACAAAACAAAAGAGATTGAAATCGACAACGGCGATAATGGAATCGGGACTGGTCATTTGAACCGCCGTACACCGTGGTGGTAAGGTTTTTATTTTTCAACTAGTTAGTTTTTCGTGCGATGCACAGTTTTGTAGCACGTGAAAATTGTTATGTTACTGTTTTTGAAATTAAGGTTAGTTCTGTGAATCCATATTTTCAACATTCAAATAGGACAAGCTATTTTGGGGTTAAAATTATTTTGGTCCCAAAATTTTTACTTGTACAATTTTAATTAATAAAAATGTTAAAAATTCAATTTAGTACCTAACTTTGGAATTGGTAAAAATTTAGTCGTTTTTTTCGCCGTTGGTGATCAATTTCGCCTGAAAATCACACTTGTCATTACTTTTTCGGCCGATTTTAAAATCGACGAGTGACGAAAAATTTAAAAATGACTTTTTTATATTTTTTATTTTTTACTTTAGTGTCATTCGCCGGTGCTAGATATTTAAAAATTGGTCGAAAAATGAATCACGTGACCAGCACGTGTGTTTTTCCGGTCAAAATGATTACCAGCGAAAAAGAATAACTAATTTTAAATTAAAATTGTACGCGTGAAAAGTTACGAGAACAGAATTGATTTCTGCCCGCTATTTTGTATAGAGCTTGCGAGGACATATTTGCTCATATTGAGCCCACTGCAAAAACTTAATTTCAACTTCAATATGTATTTATTTTTCCTTTCCAAAAAAAATATTAAGAATTATATAAAATTAATTAACAATTAATCCCCTAATAATTTCTCTCTCTCCCTCTCAATCACAACTGAAAATATTTTAAGGCATTCTGCTAGATTTCTGAACACCTTATTTTTATTTTTTAAAAGTGTTCGGTCAATATTAACTCAGAAAACTAAAGTTTTTTCTTGAGATTATATTTAGAGGAATCGAGGATGTTTATAGCCGTTGTCGTGCCCTTCCCTAATTCTAAAGCATTCTTGATTTTGTTTGGTGAAGGGATGCGAGTGCTGTATATGGCAACAACAAAGACACAATGCAGAAATTAAGAAGCTTCAAAGATGGAAAGCTCAAGATATCTCCGGATGGTCTTCTTCCTGTCGACGAAAGCGGCGTCGTTTTATCCGGCGATGTTCGTAACATGTGGGCTGGTCTAGCTACACTCCACGCTCTCTTCGTAAAGGAACATAATGCAGTATGTGATGCCCTTAAGGTACGCATACTATCTTCGATTTTAGTAGTTGTAGTTTTAGCTTAGGAAAATAAAATTAAGAAGTAGGTAAAATAAACAAATACGTCCTCAATTAATTTTTTCTCTTTCTCTTACATCCTTAACATTATTCCACGGTTTTTTTATCTCCCTCCCCAATTATTAAGGAATATTATTTAATAAATGTAAAAAAATTGAAAAAATAAATATTCATAAATATTTCAGAGCTAAAACTAGATCAGAAAAAAATGGAGTTAGAACATCTTTATACTTACACGTGCCAAATAATTTTTTCTATAATTTGGGCCCGATCCAAATATCCAAATATTAAAGTGGGCTGGACTAGTTTTACTTTATACTACATCTGTCTCGCTTTAATTTAAAGGTAAAACTTTACATCTTTACCCCACATTAATCACATAATTATAAATTTGTCATCACATAAAGGTAAAAATAGATTTGACTAAGTCAACATTTATCAAAGAACAATTTGTTTTAACATATATGTTTTGAGGGATCAGTACAAGTTCATTTGGAATGGAGGGAGTATGATTACAGTCTTATTCTTGGCCATACAACGTCATAGTTAATTTTGGTCTGTAAATGCAGAAGGAGTATCCTAATCTTGGAGACGAACAACTGTATCGCCATGCGAGGCTGGTGACATCAGCTGTTATTGCAAAAATTCACACCATTGATTGGACCGTCGAGCTTCTTAAAACTGATATGTTGCGCGCCGGGATGAGGGCAAATTGGTAAACAAAATTCCATGTATAAAGTCGTGTATTAAATGAGATCACTAATAAGACACAGTGTATATCAAAACACCGAAATACCACATATTATAGAGAATCATATAGGGAAAATCTTGATAATGATAATCAATCTTACAAAATTAGTCGCTCTTGTGTTTTAATTAAGAGTGAGTCGTGTGTGGCGGTCACACGTGTGACGAAATATATTTTTACAGGAAAAATTGATACTTTTACAGATAAAGGTGACATTTTTATTACATTGATACTTTTACAGATAAATGTGATACTTTTACTACAAAAAGTAATACTCCCTTTCTCCCGTCTTAATTTGCACACTTTTCTTTTTCGGTCGTCCCATCCTATTTTGTACACCCCTAAAATGGAAAGGAACCTTACAATCTTCACCCTTAAAATCTCCACCCTCAATCTCTATCTTTAAAAAAATCAAAGATTCCACAAAATTTATTTTTTCTTAATATACGCGTCGGAGTAGGTGTGCAAATAAAGCTGGGACGGAGGGAGTATTTTTTCTGTTAAAAAAAATGTAATACTTTTATAGATAAATTTGATATTTTTACCATAAAAAAATAATACATTTTTTCCGTGATATCGTGTGACGACCATACGACGGTCTCATATAACTTTTTGCCTTTAATTAAACAGGTACGGGTTATTGGGAAAGAAGTTCAAAGATATATTTGGACATCTGGGGATATCTTTATTGAGTGGAATCGTAGGTTCAAACAAGCCTGTGGATCACGATGTACCGTATTCATTAACCGAGGAATTTGTCAGTGTTTATAGAATGCATCCTCTTCTTCCCGACAAACTTGCCCTCAGAAACATTGATGCTGCACCTGGTCCTAACAAATCTCCTCCTTTGACCAGAGAGTATGTACATATGTCTATCATTTTTTCTTCTCTTTTTTCTTTTCAATATATATATACATCTGAGATTGTTAAAGTCGAGGGGTGTCCGACACGTAGGAATGGCAGTTTGACGGGCTTTGATGAGTATTCATTCATCCAAACTCAATTGGAGAGGGTTTGGGGAAAGCCTAAATGGGGTTGGGAAGGGTTTGAGATTATTTTTTTATATACCATTAGTAATTGGTTAGGGTTCGGATTTTTGTGCTAGGATACCCGCACTACCCGAATCCGTTATATTTTATAAAAAATTAATAAAAGTATATATAAATATGTGTTATGTAAGAGTCGAATCCTCAACCTTCTAATTTATAAAACAAAAAATTTACCACTAGTAGTAATTAATATATAAGAATAACAATGTATATTAAAATAGCATCACTCCATTTATCAACACTCAAATTCTAAATCTTATTCATTTTGGTGCCGCTCATTTTTCTCCAGAGATCCTAATATATTTTTCATTTTGGAATTGGTAGACATTATGGTTTTTTTTTTTTTAAATCTCATAAAATTATCTTGTGTTTAATTTGTATTGATGGTGAAGAAATCGGTTCAAAACTCATTTAGATGATCCGTGAAAAATAATATTTAAGAAAATTTAAATACGTAATGGATGAGTTTGGGTATTATAAGTATCTTTCTAAATGGGTTTTGGGTAAGATAAATTTTAAATAGTTAGGGTTTGGGTACCCTTAATTTCATGGATACCCACCTAGCTGCCATCCCTACCGACGCGTTCCACACCGTAAAAGGTGTCGTATACCGAGAGAGTCTTAGCCACCAAGTGAACATCCATCCTAAAACAAATGGGTGATAGGAAAAGTGGCTTACTAGGCTTAAAATAGACTCTTTCTTCAAGTAGGACAACTTACACGTGAATATTTATCATTTACCTTCAGTATTCCGAAAGCGATGTTATTGAATTACAGAATAAACATGGAGGAGCTGATTGGAGATGAAGGAGCAGCAAATCTGTCAAAAATTGGGTTCACAAGGGTAATGGTGTCAATGGGGCACCAATCCTGTGGTGCACTTCAACTCTGGAACTATCCTATGTGGCTAAGGAACCTCATTCCCCAAGACGTCGATGGCACTGATCTCCCTGATCCCGTTGACCTACCTGCTCTCGAAAGTAACTCCCTCTGACCCTTTCTAAACATATGGTCGTATATACGAACAAGAACACACAAGCATAAACCATTAATTCTTATTTGACCCCGCATTGCACTTCCGGTTTGGTGCAGTTTACAGGGACAGAGAGAGGAGCGTCGCAAGATACAACGACTTTCGAAGAGGACTTCTTTTAAACCCTATCTCTAAATGGGAAGATTTAACTGATGATAAAGAAGCCGTTGAAATCCTGCGCGAGGTGTACGGTGATGATGTGGAGGAGGTCGACATTCTGGTCGGAATGTTAGCCGAGAAGAAGATCAAAGGGTTTGCCATTAGCGAGACTGCTTTCCTCATTTTCCTTAGCATGGCAACAAGGTACATACTTATTCAGGAAAAAAATCAATTTTGGTCCTCTAACTTAGGGCCCGTCCAGAAAAAGTTCTATATATTATGAATTATCAATTTTAGTCTCATAGGTTAGGATTGAGTTTAATTTTAATCATGTATGTTAGGATCGAGTCTAATTTGAGGATAAATTTTGTCGGAAATTATAAAATTGACCGAAATTTGACACGTGCACTCACAACAAGAAAAAAGGCATTTGTCGCTAGTCTTCTACAACTACAAGAGTAGTTACTAAAAATAATACCTTTTTGTAACGATTAGTAGTTACATAAAATATTTCATACAATTTTAACCAAATTTGCTACAATATGACAAGTTCTTCTGCGACTGCTTGTAGTCACAAATACATTAGTAACTACAAAGTAGTTTCAAAAAAACTTTTTGTATCTTATTATAAGTGACTACCCTATAATAACTACTTTTAGATACGTAGTTACTAAAAATATTTTTGTGACTACTCTCCCTTTTTGTAACTACATTTTGTAGTGGCAAAAAGTCTTGTTTCTAGTAGTGATTGCACATGTTTACAATTTTTGGGGCTTTCCGATCAATTGTTGTTGACTTGTCCAAAGTTGTTGACGTGGCACACAACATAATTTGTGAACTCATGCAGTGCACGTGACAAATTTCGGTCAATTTTTCAGGCAAAAATTATCCTTAAATTGGACTCGTTCCTAACTTACAAGACTGAAGTTAAACTCGAACCTAATATATAAGACTAAAATTGATAATTCAAAACATATAAGATTTTTTCTGAATCGACCCTAAGCTATAGGACTAAAACCGGATTTTCTCTTATATATTCACGTGTCATCAAATTAATTAATTGTGACAAGAAAGAAACTGAGCGAATAGTGGATGTTTGGAAATTACAGGAGGTTGGAGGCAGATAGATTTTTCACAAGTGATTTCAAGGAAGAAACATACACAAAGAAAGGGTTAGAATGGGTGAACACAACAGAGAGCCTGAAAGATGTGATGGACAGACACTACCCTGAAATGAGCGTCAAGTGGATCAACTCGACCAGCGCCTTCACGGTGTGGGACGCGCCTCCTGAGCCGCGCAATCTCGTCCCTCTCTATCTTCGTCTTCCGAACTGAAGATATCAATCGCCATTTAAGGAACACTGTCTGATTACTAGCTACAATATATGTTTCATTGTTTAAGCTGCTTGTTTGAATAAATTCATGTGATGTTGGAAAAAGATATTCATATAGTCTTCAAACGTAATTACACATCGTAACAGATTGAATATTTAAATTATTGTATATTTTCGTCTTTTACTTTCTTTCAATTTCGTGATTGAGTGTGAGTTTAGTTCCTAGCAAGGTGTGCTCACGTGTACCCAAATAGGGTGACCTCAATCATACACTCATATGAATCAGAAGCAATCTTGTATATATAATTTTCTTTCAAATCTTCTATCATTGATCTACTTTTTTATATGCTTGGAAATAAATAATAATATAGACTTTGTTGATGATACGATGTATGACTTTTCGATATTTAATGTTTCAAGTTAATTTTTAATATCAATAATTAATTAATTTAATAAATTTAAGTAAATTGTTAAATAGTATTAAGTAATAGAAATAATTGACATATTCAAACTTATTGATTAGTTTGGAAAACACGTCTTGTTTCGTGAAATTTAAAATGTGAAGAGACGTGATTATTGGTGAAGAAGAGTTGCATCTTTTCAAGATACGTGCGTGTGTGTATATATATATATATATATATATATATATGACAAGATAGATTTACAAATCAATTAATTGGAGACACCGTAAGAGAAAGACACATAAAATATAAAGTTCAGACTTCTTGAATTTTAGAGTACGAAATCTGAAGAAGAATACACAGTTGAATTCTGGGAACAAAACACCCATCCATAGTCTTCCACACACCAGAGACGGAGTGAAATATTCTGTTTTAGGACATTCTGTGTTAATTTATTTTCATTAATTTATTTCTACCATAGTTTGTTCCAACAAAAAATATATCTGTCGAAATATCTTTTACTAGAACTCCATTTGATAAAGGGGTGAGTCTTGTACGTGACGGTTACACAAATTTCATTTTATGTGGTAGAGTCTTAGTTTCCCAAATCAACGAGAGAAGAACGAAGCCTCATTTACCCATTTTTCTTTTTATTATACTTGAGTCAACTGTCACATACAAGTTTTTGTCTTCATTTAAATAGAGTTATGTTAATTAAATAATTATTTCAAAATAAAATTTCTGTTACAGATGTCAATATCTCATTTTCTTAATCCAAGTAAGAAAATTATTTTTTTAAATAGATTTTTTTTTTTAAAAAAAAAAAAAGGCTACTGTGAAGATTTAGTTTCCTAATTCAGCAGAAGAATCAGATTATGAAGAAGAGCTTATGCAGCACGTGACCTGCATGCATGAGGATTAGCTCATTTAATGAGTTCATGCATATACAGTTAATAGTGCATAAGTTTGTTAGCAATTCTGTTTCTTTCCGAATTGAGTTGATGCACACTTGAGAGAAAAACAATTCATGAAAGTGGGCATGTAGCAGTTATAGCTTATTAGCTTGAGTGTTGATGTTTCTATAAGAATTCTCTTGTATTTTTGATGTACAGGAAGAGCATAGTGGAGAGTCTTTCCCGTGGATGTAGGCTCTATTAAAAGCCGAACCACGTAATCTTGGTGTACTTTAATTTTTGCATTACAAGTGTTTGATCTTTTGATTGTTAGAGTTGTATTGTGCAGTTGTAGGGAGTATTCTTGTGTTACAAGTGGCGCCTTCTGTGGGAAAGAGGTGAGGGATATCTGGATTAAGATTCACCATGTCCACGGCGAGGTTTGATACGGAGAAATTCTCCGACAAGAATGACTATAACCTTTGGAAATTGAAGATAACACAACATGGTTTAGCTGGTGCTTTGAAGGGGGCAAAAGAGCTGCCTGAGAAGATGAATGTTGCACAAAAGAGTGAGATCTTGGATAAGGCTCACAACATGATTATCATCTGCCTCACGGATAAAGTTTTGAGGGAGGTTACGAAAGAGCAAACAACAGCTGAAGTCTGGGCCAAATTAGATAGTCTCCACATGACTAAATCCATGGCAAATCGCCTCTACACCAAGCAGAGGTTATATTCTTTTTGTTTTTTAGAAGATAAATCCACTGAGGATTAGCTTGATGAATACAACAAGCTGTTGGAGGATTTGGAAAGTATAGATGTGACGCTGGGAGATGAAGACAAGGCAATCATGCTGTTAAATGCATTGCCTAAGTCTTTTGAGCATCTAAAAGATGCCATGCTCTATGGAAGACAGGCTGCCATTACTCTGTCTGAGGTTCAAACTGCTTTGAAGGCAAAAGTGATGTAAAGAACGAATGATAGTAAGGCTGATGCATCAGAAGAAGGATTGAGTGTTAAGAAGGGAAACTTCTTCAAGAACAAGAAATAGCAACAATCTGGAAATGAAAAGAAACCTAGTCAAGACCAGCCTAAGAATCCCGATGGAAAAGAGACTATGAAATGTCATTTTTGCAAAAGGGCTGGACATCTCAAGAAAAGTTGTTTTTTCTTGGAAGAAGAAGCAGGCCCTGAAGAATCAAACAACCAACTCCACTGAGAATGCAGAGGGCACACATGATGCAGAGGTTCTCAATGTGACTAACAAATCAGTAGAAGGTACATGGATTCTTGACTCAGGTTGTTCATTTCACATGACACCTCACAAGGAATGGTTTATACAATATCATGCACAAAATCGTGGATCTGTACTCCTAGGAGATGACCGCATGTGTACTGTAGAAGGGATAGGTCAATTAAAACTACAGATGGAGGATGGTTCAATGAAGATCTTAAGTGATGTAAGGCACATACCTTAACTTAGGAGGAATCTGATACGTCTTAGGACTTTAGAATAAAGAGGGTGCAGTTTTAAGAGTCAAGATGGATATATGCTTGTGATGAAAGAGGGAAATGTGATAATGAAGGGGATTAGAAGGTACAGTACAAGCTAACACTATTATGGGAGAAAGTGGCAGTGATAGTGAAAATGAGAGCATGATGTGGCACAAGAGACTTGCTCATCTTAGTGAAAAGGGCATGGCAGAACTCTACAAAAGGCAACTGATAAAAGGAAATGCTATGACAAAGCTAAGTAAGTGTGAGAAGTGCATAATGGGGAAGAGTAAGAAAATACCTTTTCCTGTGGGATAGAAAAGTTCATCAAAACCATTGGATTATGCACATTCTGATGTATGGGGGCCTTCAAGAGTAAATTCATCAGGGGAGGGGGGGAGATATTTCTTGAGTATCATAGATGATTTTTCAAGGATGCTGTGGGTTTATATACTCAAAAATAAATCAGATGCATTTGACAGATTTAAAGACTAGTCCACAGAAGTTGAGCTTGAAAAAGATGCAAAGCTAAAATGCCTAAGGACTAATAATGGGCTGGAGTCCTTGTCAAAAGAATTCCTGAACTACTGTAAGTTAAAAGGAATTAAAAGACACAGAATAGTGCCTAGAACACCACAACAAAATAGCACTGCAGAAAGAATGAACAAAACTGTCTTGGAAAGAGTAAGATGCATGATCTTAGAATCTGGTTTACCTAAGAAGTTCTGGGTAGAAGTTTACAACAGCTGCTCATTTGATTAACAAATAACCATCATATGCTCTTGAAATGAAGACACCAGATGAGGTTTGGAATGGCAGGATTGCAGATTATTCAAATTTGAGAGTGTTTGGATGCTTAGCATATGCTCATAATAAGCAGGATAAATTGGAATCAAGAGCATTGAGGTGTGAAATGCTAGGCTATCAACCTAGTGTAAAAGACTACAGGTTATGGTGTATAGAGCCTGGTATGAACAAGATAATAGTAAGCAGGGATGTCGTTTTTTATGAGTCAAAGATGCCTTCCATGTGCAGTCAACAAACTAATCTTGAGCTTGAAGATGATTCTAATCATACTGGTTTACCACTTAAGGTGGAGCATGCTTTTGCTGAAGAAGAAGATCAATCAGAGGAGCTTAATCAGGAAGCAGAAGAGCAGGCAGAAGACGGAAATGACTATCAATTAATCAGGGATAGAGAAAGAAGAGTTCCTAGACCATCAACAAGATATGGGGATGATTTTTTGCTTGCCTACGCACTGTCAGTGGCAGAAGAGGAGGTTTATCATGAACCAAAAACATATCAGGAAGCTGTTGATAGCCAAGATGGAGAAAAATGGATGATTGCTATGAAAGAAGAATTGGAATCACTTAATAAAAATGGTACATGGGTATTGGTTGATAAACATGTTGATCAGAAACTCATCAGCTGCAAATGGATTTTCAAAAGGAAAACTGAAGTCACAGCAGGAAAAGAGAAGATCAGATTTAAAGCAAGGCTTGTGGCTAGATGATTCACTCAAAAGGAAGGAATAGACTACAATGAAGTGTCTTCTCCAGTAGTCAAGCATTGTTCTATCAGAATTCTCTTGGCTCTTGTGAATCAGTGGAACCTTGAGTTGGAACCGTTAGATGTAAAGACTGCTTTTCTACATGGCAGTTTAAAAGAGACAATTTACATGACCCAACCTGAGGGGTTTATACTACCTAAGAAACAAGGCTTGTTTGTTGAAGAGGTCTCTGTATGGTTTGAAACAGAGCTCTAGACAATGGTATATCAGGTTTGACCAACATATGAAAAAGATTGGGTTTGTGAAGTCTCAACATGACAGTTGTGTATTCATGAAGAAGAATAAATCTGAAGTGATAGTTTACTTACTTTTATATGTGGATGACATGTTAATTGCAAGCAAATATCATGATGAGATATCAAAGGTAAAAGGTGAGCTGAGTGTTGTGTTTGGGATGAAAGAACTTGGTGAAGCAAGGAGGATTCTTAGGATGGATATAACCAGAGACAGGGCTAAGGGTGTTATGTGGCTGCATCAGAAGGATTATGTCAGGAAAGTGTTGAAAAGTTTCAACATGGATGAATCCAGAAGTGTTTCAGTTCCATTAGCTCAACATCACAAGTTGTCTAAAGCATTAAAACCAACTACTGATGCAGAAATTGAAGAAATGAGTCATGTTCCATATTCAAATGCAGTGGGTAGTATCATGTACACCATGGTATGTTCTAGACCTGATATAGCACATGCAGTGAGTTCTGTTAGTAGGTATATGTCAAATCCAGGAAAGGGCCATTGAGAAGCCTTAAAATGGGTGATGAGATATTTGAGAGGGTCAGCAGATTATAGTCTGATGTTTGTGAAAACTGCTGAAGAAAATCATGAGTTCCTAAGAGGGTATGTGGATTCTGATTATGCCACTAATTTGGACACAAGGAAATCACAGACAGGATATATATTTACATTATTTGGCTCTTCAATTTCCTGGAAATCCATGTTACAATCAGTAGTAGCATTATCTACCACAGAAGCAGAATATATGGCACTTTCAGAATCTGTTAAAGAAGCTATATGGCTTAAAGGAATCTTGAGGGATCTTGGGATCATGCAGGATGTGGTTAGGGTGTTCTGCGACTCTCAAAGTGCAATTCATCTTACACAACATCAAGTTTTTCACGAGCGTTCAAAGCATATTGATGTTAGACATCATTTCATAAGGGATGTTATAGAAAAGGGATCAGTTGAAGTATGCAAGATTGGAACAAAACAGAATCCAGTTCAGAAGTTCAGATACTGTCTCAGATTGGTTAACATTGAGGAGTTCAGATCATGTTTGGACTAGGCCCTGATTGGGGCAGAATTGGAGAGATTTTCATATTGTGTGTTTCCGGAAGCTTCATTAGCAACTAAGGTGGAGATTGTGAAGATTTAGTTTCCTATTGATGATGACGTTGTAGCTTTATTGCTACTCAGTTCGTTGCCGGATAGTTGGGACACTCTTGTGGTGTCAATCAGCAACTCGGCTCCAGACGGAGCACTGACCTTGCAGATGGTCAAAGATTGTCTTCTCAATGAAGAATCCAGAAGAAAGGAGCAGAATCATTCTTCTGAGACAAAGGCGATGGTTGCTGAATACGTTGATCGAGGGAGAAGTAGAAATAAAAGCTCTAAATATACTAAAGATAAATCCAGGGAGAAGTCTAAACTCAGAAAAGACTTCAAATGTCATTATTGTGGTGGTCTAAACCACTATGAGAGAGATTGTCGAAGGAAGAAGCGAGACCAGAAGAATGAGAATAACGACAACCAGAAAGATAACAGAGACACTACCGCTGTTGCAGTCGATGGCGATGTTGTCATCTTTTGTGATGATGCTTGTGTTAGCTCATCATGCCAACAGACAGACTGGATTATTGATTCAGGAGCCTCATATCACATAACTCCAAGTCGTGATATGTTTACATCTTACAGTAGTGGTAGCTTTGGCAAAGTCAGGATGGCCAATCTAGGTGTAACAGAGGTCGTTGGTACGGGAGATATTATCCTATATACTGATATAGGATGCAAAGTTATTCTCAAAGATGTCAGACATGCTCCTGATATCTGGCTCAACATTATTTCCGCTGGAAAGCTCGACGATGATGGTTATATCGACCAGTTTAGTGAAGGAAAATGGAAGCTCATCAAAGGTTCTTTCATTGTTGCCAAAGGTAGAAAGCAAAATTCACTCTACCTGACAAATGCTATTATTTCCATTGGAGACGTGAATGTTGTTGTCAAAAATTCCTCCATTAAGTTGTGGCATAAACGGCTTGGACATATGAGCCAAAAAGGTTTAGAAATTTTGGCAAGAAGGAGCCTCCACCCTGATGTAAAAGGTATGCAATTGGAAACCTGTGTTGATTGTTTGGCAGGGAAACAACACAGAGTTGCATTCAAAAGCTTCTACCCCTCAAGAAGAGCTCAGCCTCTTGATTTGGTACACACAGACCAGTGCTACATGAAAGATAGGACTCTTGGTGGCACATTGTACTTCGTCACTTTCATTGATGATTTTTCGAGAAAAGCCTAGTGTTTTGCTTTGAAAACCAAAGACCAAACATTGGAGGTCTTTAAGAATTTTCAAGTAAAAGTTGAAAGAGAAACCGGAAGGAAGCTGACGTGTGTTCATGCAGACAACGGAGGCGAATACCAAGGGTCGTTTCAGCAACACTGCAAGAATCATGGTATCAAGCTTGAGAAGAGCGTCCCAAAGACTCCTCAACATAACTGTATGGCAGAAAGGATGAACAAAACAATCTGTGAGCGAATCAAATGTGTGTTGTCACATTCCAAATTACCGAAATCCTTTTGGGGTGAAGCTATGAGGACTGCGGTTGATTTGATCAACCTTTCTCCGTCAACTCCTTTGGGTGGTGACATTCCAAATAAAGTTTGGTCAGGGAAAGAAGTTTCTTACAAACACTTAAGAGTGTTTGGCTACAGGGCTTTCGTACATATTCCAAAAGACGAAAGAGCCAAGCTTGACGACAAAACCAAACCATGTATCTTCTTGGGATATGGCCATGAAGAGTTTGTATGGGACCCAGTTAACAGGAAAGTTATCAGAAGTATGGATATTGTATTCCTTGAAGATCAAATTCCTGATGATGCCAAAGAGAAGCCTAAATCCAGTTTAGAAGTTCCTGTCAACTTAGATCCAGTTCCTTAACCGATGATCCAGGATTACGGGGGAGATACCCAACCAGAGCATAATGATGCGGTTGATGATGAAGCAGGTGACGATCAGAATCCACCTATACAAGATGATGTCCCTCCAGTTAGAATGTCAACCAGAGAAAGACAGCCTTCCACCAGATATAACCCACGTGAGTATGTACCAAAAAGAAAGTGGTTAGAAGCCATGAAGGAGGAGATGAACTCCTTACAGGAAAATCACACCTACGACTTAGTGAAGTTGCCAGCTGGAAAAAGACCGCTGAAAAATAAGTGGGTCTACAGGCTGAAGTCTGAGGAACATAGCTCACAATCAAGGTACTAGGCGAGGCTGGTTGTGAAGGATTTCAGTCAGAAGAAGGGTGTCGATTTCGAAGAGATTTTATCACCAGTGGTGAAGATGTCCTCAATCAGAGTTGTTCTCGCGATTGCTGCCAGTTTGGATTTGGAGATTGAACAACTTGATATGAAGACCGCATTTCTGCATGGAGATTTAGACAAAGAAATCTACATGGACTAACCTGAAGGTTTCGAAGTCAAAGGAAAAGAAAACCTTGTATGCAGGTTGAAGAAGAGTTTGTATGGCTTAAAACAAGCTCCCAGACAATGGTACATGAAGTTTGACTCCTTCATGTTCAACCATGGCTACAACAAGACCAGCTCGAATCACGGTGTTTTCTTCAAGAAATTTTCTGAAGGAAACTTTATAATCTTGTTATTATATGTGGATGATATGTTGATTGTAGGCCATGGTGTCAACACGATCCGAAAGTTGAAGAAAGAGCTTAGCAAGTCTTTTGCGATGAAAGACTTGGGTCCGACTAAGCAAATCCTTGGAATGAAGATCTTCAGGGATAGGAAAAGCAAGAAGCTTTGGTTATCTCAGGAACAATACATTGAGAAAGTTCTTGAAAGATTCAATATGAGCAAGTCGAAGCCAGTCAGCACTCCACTTGGGGTCACATGAAGCTCAGCTCGGTACAGTGCCCCACAAGTGAGACAGATAAAGAAGAAATGCAAAAGATACCATATGCTTCTGCAGTTGGCAGTTTGATGTATGATATTGTATGTACCAGACTTGACATTGCTTATGGAGTGGTCAGTCGGTTTCTTTCCAACCCCGGAAAAGAGCATTGGGCAGTTGTGAAATGGATATTTCGATATCTTAGAGGTACTCCTAAACTATGTCTCATATTTGGAAATGATCAAATTGCGTTAAAGGGGTACACAGATGCAGATATGGCTGGTGATGTTGATTCCAGGAAGTCCACATCCAGATACATGATGAGACTTGCAGGGGGAGCTATCTCGTGGCAATCGAGACTTCAAAAGTATGTAGCGTTATCCACAACTGAGGCAGAATTCATAGCTATAACAGAAGCTTGTAAAGAGATGTTATGGTTGAAGAATTTCCTAGTGGAGTTAGACTTGAAGCAAGAAAGGTACATGCTCTACTGCGACAGCCAGAGCGCAATCTACTAATTCCACTCAAGATCGAAGCATATTGATGTGAGATACCATTGGATTTGGGATGCACTCGAGAGGAAGTTGATGCAGCTTGAAAAAGTTCACACCGATGATAATGGTGTCGATATGCTAACCAAGTCTTTATCCAATAAATAAGTTTGTAACTTGCAGACGTAAAGCGAGTTTAACTGAATCTTCACATGTGGTGGAGGGGGAGAATTGTTGGGGTCCACCTCATGTGGACATCTTGAAAAGTGATGGTGAGCTAGCAACGGTATCCTATATAAAAGAAAGAGATTGTTGCAGGCATTCATTTATGATAGAGGAAAATTTAGTAAAACCCATGTGTACAACTTTGACAAAATCTGCAGAAGGAAAAAGTTGCATGGATACATTTGTCATAAGTGCTCCTCATTCCTCTATAAATAGAGGAGTTCTCCGTAGCAAAACATACAACACAGCAGTGCAAGAGTGCAGCTGTCTGTGAGACACGAGAGTGTTGTGAGTTCATTTTGAGAGAAGAACCAGTGAGAAAAATAGTGAGTATTTTTCTATCCCTCTTAAAATAGATATTGAGTGTTTCCAAGTTATTCAACTTGAGATATTTTGTATACCCCTATTAGTTAGGGAGAATTTTGTAAGCCTACTATACACACATAGTGGAAGTTTTCTAGACTAAGGTTTAGACCCGTGATTTTTTTCCGATTTGGGTTTTCCACGTAAAATCCGTGCCTACATATTTTATTATTCTACACAAATTTATTTTCTTGGTTTGGTCCTATTTTTTAATCCAGTTAGTGAGAAAAGATTTATCTCAATTCCGTTGTGCCGTGTCACTTATTTTGACACTCTTTCCCAACAATTATATCATATAAAATACACATTTCATTAGATTAAACTGAGAGCACCTGAAGAAGTTGCAAGTCAATGCCCTCTCAAGTCATTTAGATTCAACAAGACAAAAGAGATTAAAAATAACAACGACGATAATAGAATCAGGACCGGTCATTTGAACCATCGTACACCTTGGTGGTAAAAAAATTATTTTTCTACTAATTTTCCGTGCGATGCACAATTTGTAATGTGGAAATTGTTATGTTACTGTTTTCCAATTTAAGTTTAGTCCTATCTATTATTTTTAACACTCAAATTGGACAAGCTATTTTGTATAGAGCTTGCGAGGACATATTGCTCATATTGAGCCCACTTCAAAAACTTAATTTCAACATTAATACGTATTCCCTCCGTCTCGACCTAACTTGTCTACTATGATCGAATACGGAGGCTAAGAAAATATAAATTTTGTGGAATCTTTGACTTTTTAAAAAGTGAAAATTGAGGATGGAGATTTTGAGGGGAAATTGTGAATTTTTTTTACTATTTATGAACTATCAAATTAAGTTGGGGTAATCTGAAAAAAAAAAAGTAGACAAATTAGAGCGGGTTAGAGATAGTATTTATTTTTGCTTTCCAAAAATAATATTAAGAATTATATAAATTAGTTAACAATTAATCCCCTAATAATTTCTCTCTCGCTCTCAACCACAACTTTTTCTCACTGTCTTTTCTTAAAAGTGCGTGTATTATATCCATCTTCATCTCTCTTCTCTATAATTACACACTTCTTCCGTTACATGATAATTGACATTCGGACTAGTTATTCTTTTTTCAATTAATTAATGTTTTAAATATTTTCACAAATTCTACCAAATTTCTCCGTAAGATCTTCCCGTCATTACTAAATTATCATATATTCTCCTGCCTCCATTCCCTTCCTTCCTTATTCGACGCGTTCATTCCTTCTCCGTCCTTTATGTCATAATATAATTGAGGGTATATTTGTCAAGTTATTTAATTCGTAATTCTTTCATTTCATCTTAAAACATCAATTATTATGAAACGGGGGGAGTATGGTTAAAAAAAACACGAGTTTTGGAATAGTAACAATAGTAATCTTGGAAGAATTAATTCGATTCGAGGAGATTTGTTTGTAGTAATTTTCTCACAATCCTACCAATTCTGAATCAAATTCAAATACAACTTCAGCAGAGTACTACTACTGCTGCTACTACCTTTATTCGTCTAATTCGAACGCATACCTAGCATAGCATAGCACAGCACAACACAGGTAGACGACTATAGTTTCCCCAAATCTTTAGCCATTTCCCTGAGCAAAAACTTCTGAATTTTACCCGTGGATGTCTTCGGAAGCTCATCCTTAAAAACCACCATTCTTGGCACCATGTAAAGCGGCAGCGACGCCTTGCAATACTCCCTTATCTCCTTCTCCGTTGGCTTCTCAGCCACCTCCTCCGTCAAACTAACAAACGCACACGGCGTCTCTCCCCAATACCTGTCTGGTCTCGCCACCACTGCCGCCTCATTCACCGCTGGGTGGCTATACAACACAGCTTCCACCTCCACACTGCTCAAATTCTCTCCGCCGCAAATGATTATATCCTTTGACCTATCTTTCACCTCCAAGTACCCATCGGGATGCATCACCCCGACATCTCCAGTGTAAAACCACCCATCTTCTTTCATGCATTTCGATGTTCCTTCTTCATCTTTCAAATATCCCAGCATCACACTGCCACCTCTCAGCACGATTTCCCCCATCTCCGAACCATTTCTAGCCACACTCGTGCCGGAATCAGGATCCACCACGTCGGCTTCTGCAATCCCGATGATACTCACTCCTTGTCTGGCCTTCAACTTGGCTCTCTCCGGCCCGGGTAATTTGTCCCATTCTTGCTTCCACGCACATGTCACCACCAGTCCGCCTGTCTCCGTCAAGCCATAACCATGACTTACGATGAAGCCTAAAGATTCAGCTCGGCCAAGAACCGCAGCAGGTGGTGGTGCCCCGGCAGTCATTATGTGGACTGGATTTTCCAGGGGTCCGCAGCCATGGTGGTTGGTTAACATGTTGAGTACAACTGGGGCACCACACATGTGTGTAACTTTGTACTTTTCTATTGCTTGGTAGATGGATGGCGCATCCACACGGCGGAGGCATACATTAGCGCCACCGACTGCCGCCATGCCCCAAGCGTAGCCCCACCCGTTAGCATGAAACATTGGCAGTGTCCATAAGTACACAGGCTGCATCGGAACAGACCAGTCGAGCAAGGAAATTGTGGATATCAAGAAAGCTCCGCGGTGGCTATGCATCACCCCCTTGGGAGAAGAAGTGGTGCCGGAGGTGTAATTCAGAGTAATCGGGTCCCACTCACTCTCAGGCCGAATCCATTTGAACCCCAGATCACCATTATCCACCATTTTCTCGTAATCAAGATAGTGATCAGTATAAGACCAATCAGTTGTAATACTCCTTTCATAATCCGCATCTCTGATGAATACCAAAAGCGGGAGTTGCAGATGTGCCGGGAACAACGAAAGAGCTTCAAGGACAAGACTTGAAGACTGGATATCCACGAAAACAAGCTTGGAGCCGCTATGCTGGAGTAAATTAGAGATGGCATTAGCGTCAAGACGGAGATTGATCGTATTCAGGATTGCACCCGCCATGGGCACAGCAAAATGAAGCTCACACATGGCGGGGATATTCGGGGCAACAACGGAGACGATGTCGCCCCGTCTTATACCAAGGGAAGCAATGGATGAAGCAAGCTTCAGACATCTGTTATAAGTTTCAGACCAAGTACAACTAGTGTCATTGTACAAAATCGAAGGGGCATCTCTGTAAACAACAGCAGCTCTTTGGAGAAAATCTATGGGTGTAAGACGGGTTAAATTAGCAGCTGATCTTGGTTGTACCTTGGTTGTGCCATGAGAGAGTACTGTTGAAGAGTTGTTTGAAGAATTGCAGAGGAAAACTGGGAAGGAATTAGGTTGGACTGTGCCTTCTAATTTTGTTGAAGATAACAAATTACGTGGTTTGTTATGGAAGCCTGAGGAAGAAGAAAGAAGCCATGAAAATGAGTGTACTTGTTTCAGAGGATACATGGTTTTGTAATTAGTTAAACTGCTTTTCTAACAACTTATAGTGTTGTTGGCTAAACAGTATTGAAACTTTAGATTTTAACAGAATATAATAATAATAATAATAACAATAATAATAATAATAATAATAATAATAAATTATTGAGATCTTGTGGTGAAATAAAATATGGTTAAAGGCTTCATGGGATACTGGGATGTAGTGGCATGTGTCATGTCCGTTGTAACACATTCTCAGAAAGTACATTCATTTAGATAGTGTAAAAGTATTTTTGCTTAAGATATTTGTAGGGTAGGGTGTATATTGAAAATTGTAAAAGGTGTGCTGAGAATTGTAAAAGATGATGTCGATAATAGAGTGTGGATGTAGAGGGATGGAACATCCGACTGTAAAGTAAAATACGTTGGGAATGAGTCATGCCCCATGGAATGAGGACATTCCAAAATAAATATCCCCTTAATATTGAATTGCAACATGTTTGTATTTTTATGGACTAGCTTGTAGACTAATAAAATATAATTAGCTACAATCTTTTACCTAATTTGTTTTGTAACGAAACTTTGCTAGGTGTATATTTGTTTTAATGAACGTGATAATATATATATATATATATGGATGCAATATATAATTTGTTGTAATTGAGCTGAACACGAATAAATGTACGCTCAAGTAATATCTTTTCAATATAGTTAAATAAAATTTTAACAAACGACCTCAAATCAAATTGAGTAGTTTAATTTAATTTTCTAACTCTAAATACAATAACAATTACTCCCTCCGTCCCGACTTAATTTACACACCTGCTTCGGCGCGTATATTAAAAAAAAGTAGATTTTGTGGAATCTTTGACTTTTTTAAAGGTGGAGATTGAGGGTGGAGATTTTAAGGGTGTGGATTGTAAGATTCCTTTCCATTTTAGGGGTGTGCAAAATAGAGTGGGACGACCGAAAAAGGAAAGTATGCAAATTAGGATGGAGGGAGTAGAACTTTCAACCCCGTTTTCTTTTATTTTCTCTCGTTCCATTTCAAAGAAAAAGCTTTTTTTTTTTTTTTCCGCTCGTTTTGAATGCAGTTTGTTGCAGAATATTAGGGGATAATTGGACTGGGATGTCTCCATCAGAATGTGGCATGAGTCATCCTCAACGTATTTCATTTTACACCGGATGGCCCATCCCTCCACATCCATACTCTATTACCTACATCACCTTTTACAATTTTCAACACACCTTTTACAAATTTCAATACACATTTTACAATGCTCAATACACATCCTAACCTACTATACCATTAAACTAAAATATCTTTTTGAATATTTCGTCCATGATTGTATCTCATCGAACGTGATACATGCCACTACATCTCGATCCACTTATCCCGTTAGGTCATTTGTTAGGAATATTATAGTGCCGATATGCGATTTTGATGAATTTCGAAGGGGCGGCTTGGCGATTCGCATTAATAAGTACATAACGTGGTGCATGGGTCTCTTCCAACTCCAGTTTGGTAATTAAATCGCTCATTATTTAATTGTTCCAGCCCTTCATATATATATATATATATATATATATATATATATATATATATATCTATTTTAACTACCGTCTCAACGGGCGGGTCAGGTCAGTTTTCTAGATTTTTTAATCCGTCCCGTCCTGTGCTCCCCGCCGAGGCAAAAATGTGTGCCTCGTAATTTACCTCGCACGGAACGGATTTACCTTGCTCCGTCTTGCCCTGCCTCCATCTATTTTTTTTCTTTATAAAACAATTAATTTTTTTTGTTAAAAACATGCTCTTTTCTTTTTAAGTCAATAGAATTTTAATTTTTGAACTTACATTAGTTTTGTCTTAACTTTTTTTTTGAGAAGTTAATTATTAAAAATTGAAATTTAATTATTTAAATTCATTCCAATCATAATTTAATATATTAAGATGACATTTATATAACATATTATATATAAAATTTTATATTATAAATACATATATATATATAATAGTATTACATAAAATATATTTAAAAAAAGTATATATATATATACATACATATAGGGGGCGGGACGGGACAGGGGACATGACATGACCCGACCCAACCCGCCCCGTGGACGGAACGGGGCATGTCCTGCCCTATTTTTCATCAGGTCGAATTTTGCTCTAACCCAAAAAATTTGAGTCGGAGCGAATAAGAATGGAATGGATCGATTTTGACATGCCTAACTCTAACTTCTTTTTTATCATAGTCTATTCACTACTAAAATAAAAGCTTTTTTTATCAATAGTCTATTCACTGCTAAAATAAAAGCTTTTTTTATTTTTTATCAATAGTCTATTCACACCTAAAATAAAAGCTTTTTTTATCAATAATCTATTCACTACTAAAATAAAAGCCTATGACCACACTAATTTTGAGGCACTACAAATTAAATGCCTTCATAACGACTCTATTAATGCATTAAGTTTTACATGCCTATTGCCACACTTTTAATTCACAATTAGTACAGTATCGGTGACAGGTCTGTTTTACTTTTCGAAATACTTTTAATTTATGAATATATTTATATTTTTTTAAAAAGAAGAAAACATTAAAATCTTAAACAATTATAAACGTAAATCATGAAATTTGATTTCTTTTTTAATTTAAATTATTTTAATCGTATAATTTTGAGATATTATAATGATTCTCAGCATAACACATGTTCATTTTCTTTATCTTTTATCATATAAAGAATAGAGGGTCATGTGAATTTTGATAAATTCATTATGATAAAATTTGAGTTGTTCAATATATAAATTTATTGTATATTTGAAGCCATATATTTTCAGTTGATTGCGATAGTAGATATAAGTTAAGTAGAAACTTTGCAATAATTACAATTAATCATATATGTATTATACAATAATTGTGGTATAACATATCTCTAAAAGAATTGAGGTTATCAAGTCTCGAGAATTATCTAAAAATCAAGTAAATAGAAGACTAATCAAATATATTCACTAATCATAGTTATATAATTCAAAATCATATATAAATAAGTAATTAATAATCTTGAGTTACTTTCATATATTTTTGTTTTGAGCAAGACATTCAATAGGTATTGCATTATTAATAATGTCAAATTCATTACTATGTGGTCACTAATTTGAATAAATTTTCCTTCAAGATTTTTTTTAATTATTTTATTGTTATATTATATTTTAGAATATTTTCTAAATTGTTAAATTAATCCCTGACATAAGTTTTATAATTTAGATATATAGTTTTTTAATCACGCGTGCAATGATGTCAATCTTTAATTATGCACGTTTTGATAACATAGTTTATCTTATAAAATTGTGATATATTAGAAATAAAAGATGAATTAGTAAATCATTAAAAAAAAATCCTAATTAAAATTTGTATCAAATTTATGATATATTATGTAAATCATGACAAAATTAAATTTAAACATTTGAATGTTTAAATAATAAAAATAGAAATTTTGAAGATATAAATATTAAATATTAGTTTTTATTCTCAAAATTCTAAGAGAATGACACTTATCCAAGTAGCTTCTCTTTTAGTATATAAGGGATAAGGAATGTTAAGGCATTAGAAAGTTAGCGCATTAATATAACACAAATTAGGGCATTAAATCTAGTGCCCCAATACATCATCTTCCGAATATTTTTAGACAAAGTCTCGTATGCACCAGTTGCACGGTACAATTTAGGATGAGTATCACAATTCATGTTTAAAGGTATCACATGTTCTGAATAAAAGTATTATAATACTTTAACACAAAATAAGTGATACTTTTAAGCATAATTCGTGATACATTTTATCCCTGTTACATTTACCCACATTTTATAATATCTTTAGGCATAAATAAAAATACTTTTTTATCCATGACCCGTGAAATTTTATAGTCTACACTGTCTACGTTGCAACACAGAAATTGACAAAAATAACAAATAGAAAAACGAACACTAAAATAAACACGGGGCTGAATCCCTCAGACCCCTCGGACCTTTGTTATTGATACTCCATATAACGATAGGTTTTACAAAGAGACTCGATTGTCTAACACCTAACCTATACTATATCTAATAACATCCTTCCGTCGACTTGTTCGATACTAACACGGCAATCCACCGAAGGCCGAACGAGCTCTCCCGAACCCGCCTTGAATCCCGAAGGTGCTTCGACACACACACACTAACACTAATTTCAATACGCAACAAGTAATAAAACAATAATATCCACGTAAGAGTAAACTTCTAAATATATGAATATTCAACTAAAACAAATGACAAGCATAATAATTGTTTTAAACACTCTGGACTTGATGATGATATTGTATGGCCGCCATTCCTCTTAATCCTCCATCACGTGAACTCTAATATATGAAGAAGTATTTTTCCATTCTATATTCTTGCCATCGCCTGCCCAGGCTTCTCCATATATATATATATATATATATATATATATATATATATATATATATATATATATTGATTTGCCAACCTTATCCGTTGGGATTTCTTGATATCCAAGTATTACTTTTTCATATCTTTTTTCGATACATATCTTAACTGATAATTTTCTTTATCCGTTGCTTATGATTTGCCTATAAAAATAACAAATATTAAGATAATAAAAATTATAACATAACTAATTACGAATAATAAATCTAATAAGTTAATAAATTATATAAACATAATATAAAGGATTTTGACAAAAATATTGCCAACACAAAATACACTAACAATCTCCCCCTTCGACATTTTTTTGTCAAAAGCCTGAAAATAAATAACAACCTATAAACATCTCATAAAAGTAAGCTCCCCCTCAATATAAACAGCAATAACGACTGTGACGCCAAAAAGCAATATTTCTCCCCCTTTTTTACGAAAAATCCAAAGATACAAAACTGATCAATATAACAAAATAGATGCAAATCATTATACTCCCCCTTACTATAACTACCCCTCACTTTTAACCCATTGACCCATAGTCAAACTCACTGTATGGGTGGTAAAATAAGTGGTGCAACATTCAGTAATTAAACCACAATTCCAATTAGACGAATCTTTTCGATTCAAGGCCTATAGCATTTTTATTCATAACCTCATAGAAAATCATGCAGGGGATGCCTAAAAAAATAATAATAATAATAATAATAATAAAATGCATACTCAAATTTTATCTTATCACACCCACGGTATTAGGCAAGTAGAAGTGTTTGGCAAAGAACTAAATGAAATTCCGCATCAACTTCAAATTTGATTTTGACTTTTTGCACAAAATAATTTAGAGGCTTAAACAAAAAATTAAATCAAGGTATCCTTATTCCTCCAACTGTTTTTACTCTCTCGTGGAGTAGCTCGCAAACCCCACGAGCCAATACAGCACTAGGAAAACCCGATGCGACGAGCTCTGGTTGATCCTTATAACCCCTTTGATAATAGAGATATACAATTATTAAGCAACTTATTTTTGTTGTCGGCGACTTTCACAGGACAATCACTTTCTGTGCTAGTAGCTCTTTCCAATTTGTGGACCGGTAGCTGCTCTCAACATCATTTCATGACCATAGCCCTTTTCAACAAGCGGGGGATTAATAATTAAAAATAAAATAGTCTTTATCAACTAGAAGGAAAAGGAATGTAAAGTTTTAAGCCAAATAAATCTTTGAACTTGCCCTTTTGCATGGAGTTTATAAAGAATAAAGTTGAGATGGATGCATGGAAATAAATGCCTAATGCCCAATATAGTATGACATGTTTAATAAAAAATATTATTGTTTACCTGAATGGTATTATTTGTAATTCTTTAAATTTATTTTTTTCTTTTATTATGGCGGATTCGATATAGTATAACTTGTTTAACCAAAAAGTATTATTTGATTACTTAAACAACATTATTTTTAATTCTCTAATTTTTTTATTTTATTTCTTCTTGTAGATCCAATATAGTATAACTTATATAACCAAAAAATATTATTTGTTTACCTGAACAATATCATTTGTAGTACTATTAAATTATAGTTTTTGCGCATACGGTATATTATAACTTATTTACCAAAAAATATTTTTTTACCTGAACAATATAACTTGTAATTCAAATAAATAAATAAATAACAATAAACAAATAAACAAATATAAAAAAATAAAAATGGTGAAAAATGATAAAAGCAAAAATCTAAAAAAGAAGAAATGATAAATTAATAATTTATTTTTCTTATTCAATTAACTAAATAATTTACATACTAATTTATAATAAGTTAATACATAAATAAGATAATTAATATAATGTAATATAAATAGAAACATAAATTCACAGGCCGCGAGGTTTGAACTTACGACCACGAAAGTTTAAAAGCGATGCACACAATGGTAGACCAATAAATTTTTTTGAGGAGGGTCCTTCTCCAAGCAGATTTTATAGGATTAATTTTTTCTAATTGTACTTTAAAATTAGGAGACGAATTTTATATTAAGTAGGGGGCACATCCTGATGAGTATAAATTACATTTAAAAAATATAGAAAATTTAAAAAGGAGGACCATCGTTGTGAGCCTATAAATCTGTATATTCATGAGCCTCAACAATATTTAACTCTATAAATAAAATTAAAAAACTTGAATAATATTGATAAGATCAATAAATTAATTGAACTATAAACAATTATTAATCAAAATATAATGTTTATAACCATTTCATATATTCACAATCTATGAATCCACGACCTTGCAACTACAAAAGCAATGCACACGTCGTCCAGTCGGCAGCGTCAGATAGTAAAAAGTCACGCTGTAATATATATATATATATATATATATATATAAATAAATAAAAAGCGCGACCCGCGAATATTTCGGGAGTCAAGCGGATGCGAAGCACGAATTACACCCATGAAATCACATAATACACTTTGATGTTACATCTTGTGTTATACTATATTCACTAACCGACACGTGTTATACTATATTCACTAATCGATACGTGTATAATATGATCTCACAAATTAATATGTATCACGTAATGAATTGAGTGGAACAGAGGATGAAATACCTATTATAACAGAGAATTCGAATTGCGAATTACAAGCCAATTAAATCAAAATTTAAATTTCAAATGGATAGAATTATCATATAAAACTTGGGTGGAGAAAATGCACATATATTTTTACGTTGTTTTAGTTATCAACACGTACACGGAAATGATTTTATCTTTTTTCTAAAAATAGTTTTCTTTGTGAAGAAAAAAACTAGTCAATTCTAATCATTATTAAAGTTTTGGATGACCCACAAATTTGAAATAACATATAATATTTGGAAAAGACGTTAGACGTAAGTGTAAAAATGGACTAACATCTAGTCGAGGGTTAAGCAAACTTAAGTGGAATTTAGATGGGATTAAACGGAAAGGATCGAGAAAAAAGTAAGCGGTCGAGAACAGTCTAACGCACGTCTATATGAGGTCTAATTAAAGTTAGACAGAGACTTATAAAATAGAGGTAAAATAAAAATCACTACAAGAAATCGATCTTTAGAGACAAGTCTTACACGTATTTATTACTACTTCGGTACTACCTTATCAAGGACAACATGTTTTCACTATTCAGTCATCTAAATAAACTTGTCGCAATAGTATTTTTCGAGGTTATACAAATTGCCTAAAACATATATAAAATATTTTTTTTAATAACCAGTTGTCTCTAAATTTTTTATAAATGTCCTTAAACAATATGTAAAACCTTTCGTAACGACAAGTTATAACATAAAGTTATTATTAAAGACATCAATAGCGTCCAAAAATGTGTAAAAAATATTGTCCCCAAACAAATTAAAGTCATCTTACAAAAGTTAATACCTCATTCATTAGTCAAAGTATTTTTTTAATTTTATATATAAGTTACATAAATTGAAAATCATCATGAATAAACAAAATCAATAAATAAAAAAAGTTGTATAAATGAGTAGATATAAATTACACCATCTAATATATTAGCCAAAACAAAGAGTTGTGCCTTTATGAAATAAAGTTCCTATCTTTCTGATGGTATATTACATCTATTCCAATGGACAACACCTGACGTATATTACATTCGCGGCAGGTAACCCCTGTTTTCTTTAGCAAACACGATTTTGTCTATTTTTTATCAGCACTTTTCTCTCTTATATATATATCCTTCCATTCAAATTTACTCTATCTTTGGCACGAATTTGGATCACTGTTCAGCCACCATCACTTCCAAGGAGGAGAAAAGGGCAAGAAGGAGTCATCTCATCTTCCCCATTGATCACCCTTGGGTTCTAACATTTTATTTTCATGATTTCTTGTATTTCCTTTAAATTTCTGTTAGTTTTGGGTAGAAATGATGAGTAGCACCCCATTTTCTACCCTTGATCATGTTGAACCTTGGTTGAAGATGAATATGTGATTACTGACTTTTGGTGTTACCCTTTTTATGCAATTTAAATATTCTATAATGCTTGTTTGAATTGTATCATGCCTAGATGCTTGTTTTAGGATTGATCACCTTTAGGAAGCATTTATTATATGTTGCTAGAGATTGAAATACACTTTCCGTGATTTTCGAAGCTCCAATCTCCTTTAGTAGTGAACAATGCTTGATATTATTGGTGGCATTATATAGTTTGGCCTCTAAACCCGATCGATTCGAGGTTTATGCCTTATTTATCCCGTTGTTCTAGTTCGTGATCATCCAATATCAATTAGTGTGAAAAGAGCTTGTTTTGATCACTAATTGATTTGGTTAGGGATAAACCGAATAAATCGATAAGCGGACCTTCGATTTATCCACAATTAAGGAACATTACAATTTACATAAGCGGACCTTGTAGATTGTGGAATAAGGATTTAAATTGCACTAAATTGCGGCATCAACAATAATCCATTAGTAGTCGGATTCAAGGGGATACTAGATCGAGGGTAGGCCTTTAAATATATTCAAAAACCGAAAATATTTGTTTGTTGTCTTTCTTCGATCCTTTGATTAATATAAAACACCAAAAACATCTATTGCTTTCCTAGATTGGTAATTGGTTACTTGGTAGAATTTAGTTGTTATACTCAATCAACTCCCCCCCCCCCCCCCCCCAATTTACTTGTTTATGTTTATTGCTTTTATCCCAACTTAAATCATTAATTGTTTGAAGTATTTGAATCAACACTACTCAATTGTTCTCCGTGGGATCGACTCGGACTTACCACTTTACCTAGTAAAGTCGGGAAAGTTCGAAAATCAATTAATATTCTAATTTGGTAGGCAAACGGTTCAGCGACACGTTTGCTCCTACAAGTGCTCTTCAAATCAGTAATGTAAGTCAGATCGGAGTTAGGTAGGTGGAGGTAGGGTCCCTCATTTTGAAGAACATAAGGGACAGACGGTCCCAAGGTTCCCTCATAATACCCTAGCATTGTTATTCGCATATTCTCCATCTCCTCCCCGTCTAAGTAGTAATCATCACTAATAGGTGTGTATTCTGGGAGGGGCACGTTGTAGTGCTCAAGAATGGGGGTAATCAAGGCCCCGCAGTACACCGAGTCTGGGACCTTCGTTTCCTTCTTCCTATCCGTCCTCAACTCCTTCACTATTTTCGCAAAGCTCATTATCAAATCTTCTTGGAAATTTCTCAGTTTTCTGTTCACAATCGCCCATAAAATCTCCATCTCGTCATATCATAAATTTCTTTTAACTAAAAAGAAACTTTGAGTGCAACATTCTTTCTTTTGAAACGTAAATCGAACAAACAGAAAATTATGGAACGAAAAGAATTTTAGCCCGACTCATTCCTTTTCACGTTTTTCATGCTACCTTTCGCCTATATAAGAGCCTCCCATGCACATTTATTATTTGTCTATACTTGTAATAATTCCCAATTTTCTCCTCTCATGGCTTCTCTAATCACTAATATTTTGGTTCAAATCCTTTCAACCTCTCATCCACAGAGACTTCCATGAAGCTTTTCTCGGAATGTCTTTTGCAGACAAACTTCAGTTTCTCGTATGTTTCCTTTATTTTACATACACATATAATTATCATCTCTGCCCTCTGTAGTGCATATAGACGTGGACACGGTTCTGGTTTGAGTCGGAACCGGCGGATCTGAACTGTAGCTAATGGTTTGGTTTAACTAATGATCTTCGAAACTGCAACCATTGTATTTAAGATTCGGGTCCGGTTCCACCCCTGTGATTTTGAAATCGACGGTTCCCCTACTTTTTAATTTCTTTAAAAGATCTGGTTATAAACGGTATCTTTTGTAAGTTATTTTTCAAATTAAATTTGTATAAGTATAATATGTTGTTGTTTAAGTATAAATTATTTAAACTAATTCACAAAAGTAAAGAGGACCACGGAATTACTGCCGGTTTTCGTGGGAATTTAGAATTTGTTTAAAAGAAGAATTTGAAACGTGGACCAGCAGTTTCAGGACCTGAACCGTATATAGAGGTGGCGATTCGAGCCCAATTCATTCATTCAATATCATAAATTAGGTTGGATCATTTCTATCCAAATTTTATTGAGCTAAATATTATTGTGCTCAATCCAACTCCTTAAGTATACTAAGATTTTCGATCGCGATATATATCAAGTATGTCCTTTTGATCTATAAAATTATCATAAAATGTCTCTTCTAGTTTAACCATATTAAATAAAAGGTAAAATGTAAAATAAAATTAAAAATATTCAAATTTCAAAAGAATTCACTTTCCTCTTTTTTTGTTCTTTATTTCTTCTCTTCCCTATTTTTGTTTACAAGCTGCTCTCTTCACTCTTTCTTTCTCTCATTTTTTTCTTTGTACTATTTTCTTCTTGTTGTAGGAAAATAGAAAAGAATAACAGTAAAGAGAGACGGAAGAGAGACACGGAATAATTAGGGTTCTCTTATTCATCAGATCCCCTTTATATGGGGTGTCAAATACAAGTGTTCACAGTTACTTTAGTGAATACCTAAATTGCCCTTCATCAATTACTTTTGACGAATGCACACTAATTGTATTTTTCCTTCAACACTCCCCCTTATGTCAAGTCAAAAGGGAATTAGTGCATAACTTGTTGCCTCGTTAAAAACCTTGCCAAGTAACAAAACCCAGTGGGAAAAAATAAACCTTGGTCGAAGGGAAAAAGAGTGCAACGAACCTTTGTTGAGACTCCCCCTGAAGTCTACATCTCTCCCTTGATACGTACGTCTATCAAGAGAGTTTCGAAAATCTCTTTATCCTCGATTTACATAAATCATGAGGATATTATGTGGTTGTTGGTTATAGAAAAGTGTTGGCAGTACATGCTTGGTCTCGTCACCTTTGATGTGTAGCATAATTCATTTGTTTGTTGCAAATAACTTCATCTTCATAACTTCGGGTACGCTCTTCGGTGGTATAGCTCAAGTCACTAATGCTTTAAACTCTATAGGTTGATGAACTTCGTGAGATATCATCCGTGAGTGATGTGATGAGGTTGTTTGAGTAGTTGTGATTGATTGATCTTCAAGTTTTCGTCGTGTTCCTCATGGTAATACGTAACCGGTTTGGTAATGATCTTTACATTGGCCACTAAGATAACCAATATCTAAACCAACCAAAATAATATTTAGTATTTCGTAGTAGGGGGTAGCTTCAATATTTACTTAGGAGTTACATATTCTTTTGTAATATTTTTATCTCTCTATATGAGAACATTTGACATTGACTTTAAAGTTTACAATTTCATTTGTAATCTCTCTTGTCTCTAATATGGGAAGAACAAATATGTGGCAAGGGTTTCTTTCAGATGTCAAAATACTTTTTGATATCATTCCACTGATATTGCGCTGTCCTGAGTAAAATATAACTAACAAGTTCTTTGAGAAAGTAATACATGGTTGAGTGCATTGAGCTTTTTGTACAATAATGTGCACATTTCAATTAAGTAGGGAATTTCATCTCCTAATAGCTCTTTCGTCATTTTCTTTGGACTCAAATGGATCTTTCCTTATGTCCACACTTCAGCCAATCATAGGAGTGCTAACAGATTGCACTTTATCCATGTGAAATCGCCTGATAATCTTTTGGATATATGCAAACTGAGGAATTAATATTCCACAAACTCGGTGAGTTTTCCCATGATTCTTTATCTCAATTTAGATTTCAAATACATCACAGTATCTCTTATTTCTCTAAGAGTACCTATTATGTCCTTAACATCGACATAAATTGCTACAGTTACAAATATAGAACTTATGTTTCTTTATAAATGCATAGGAGCAATACTACTTGTTCTTTCCCTTCCCAATCAAGTAGTCACTTAGACGGGTATACCATTTCCGTCCAAATTTATTTCAATCAAAGTGAGCATTTCAATCTAATATTGTAAATGCACTTTGTGGTATAGAGTTACTTGAGTTGGGCAATGCAAGTCCATTTGACACTGACACATATCTCAATAATAAGATCCCCAAAGAGATATGTAGTAACCACATTAGTATGCTGCATTTCCAATCCTTCGAAAACTTATCAATAAGACGTTATGACGTCCGTTGTGGGAGAATATCTCCTCGTAGTCAATTCCAGGGCTTTGTGAGAAAACCTTGTGCTTTAGGTAAGTTTTGCATCTCACGACTTATTCTTCTCACTACGCTTACTGACAAAACATATTTTATGTCCTACAGGCTTTACACTTGGTAAGGCTAGCACTACCAAACCAAATACCTGTTGTTCTGTCACAGAATCGAGTTCTACCTGGATTGATTTCATATAGGCCAATATGCTCTTTGTCGATATTTTACAATAGAGCGTGGTTCGATATTATTGAGTTCTATAATTCATTGAACAACAATGTATACATCATCAATGCACGTGAAAGATTTTTCCATTAACTCACATGCACTCTCATTATCTCTAGAATCATATTAAACTTTGGAGCGTCCTCCAGTGATGATTCATGGACATAATTAATTAGAGATAATTTGAGAGTAATTCTTTTTATTGATGATTCGAATTGTGCCACATCTGCCTCCTTCCTTGAGCAGGTGTTCATCGAACCACGTGGCATCCCTCATTTCCTTTTGGAAGCCACGGCCTCAACCACACCTCCACTAAGTGTGGTTGCAACACCTTTATCTGCGGTGTTGTGCCCCTTACTGGGGACTTTTAACCTTATAGGCACATTTGCAGCTGGTATACATGATCTTGTCACTTTAGCGATTTTAGCAAATGCATCAACAATCAAATCTTCCATACTTTGAAGATCGATAATTCGTTTTACTTCACTTTACATTATGAAGTGTGGGGATCCTAATGAGACATATTGGGAAACACTTTCTGGCGTTCCCTTAGAAAATTCTTTTTCTTATCTCCCCCTAACGACGGGAAGACTGTCTCATTAAAGTGACAATCCGTCAATTTTACGGTAAATAGATCTTGCCTGTTAAAGGTTCCAAATAGCGGGTAATAGTTGGGAATCCATATCCAACATAAATACTTAGTCGTCTTTAAAGACCCATTTTGGTACGCTGTGGGGGCACATATACTGCGTAACCAAGTATGCATAAATGTAAAAACATCAGGCTAAATCCAGTTACCAACTGGTACGCATAAATTATTGGTTAGCAGTGGGTCTGAGACAAATAAAGTAAAGTTGCAGTAATATTACATAGTCCCATGTCTGATAGACATTTTAGTGCGCATTTTTCAATGCCTAATCCTCCATCTTTATCCTTGTGATGGTGGCTTATGTAAGAACATTTTTGTGTATGCACATGGGTTAAAGGATGTTATACATTGATCCTGAATGATATGCAATAATCATCAAATCCTTATGATGAGAACTCTCTAGAGTTAATAAGTCTGATAGACATTATGAAGTGAGGGTGGTGAACCCTTATATAATATTTTCTAGGAGTTTTTCAAATGCAACATTTCTTGTGGACAATAATGTGATGATCAGTTAATGTGTCAAAGCATTACCAGAACCATATATACTTTAATGACCCGCTTTCTGGTTTGATAGGTCCACATTTATGTGTTTATTTGTAAGAATGGATCTTGCTCATATATCTGGCGTAGGAAGGTCTCTATCCTACTTATTACTCTTGGTAGAATGAGTAATATGCCCTAAAACTGTTAATGAGACAGAGTGGGATGTTGGTCATGCTTTTAGTACTTTAGAAAGCATTGACTGTGTTATAGTAAATTAGCACTAACATTGTACATCGTAATAGATTTTTATCCCTTTTATATTTCACTCGAAAGAAAGAATGTCCATATAATTTCTTAAATATGGATCACCATGTTATGACTTGGATGTCTAAGAAATTCGTACCAAAACTTATATGAATTAATGTCCCAAAGTTCATTTTGGGTAACATATGATTATCTCTTCCAAAGTTCATTTTGGTGATAGTGTTTGATCCAACGATCAGAGTTGTAGTGGAGTACATGCCACTAGATTGACTCATTTATTCTCTAAGATGTGCTTCCTTTCACATTCATAAGAAGTATCATAAATTATTCAATTCCATTCTCACATGTAGTTTTTAAATGATAGTCTTTGACACGAATATCTTTACTTAATAACATTTTAATAGTTCTTGGTGCATATAGAACATTTTGTGACTATAATTGTTATGTCATTAGGCATCTAGAGAATTCGACAATTCTTCGCCCTTTTAGTACTTGTGATTTAATGATGGTCATTATGCAGTGATGCAGTGAGTCTCTGTTCTTTGGACTTCTTGTATCTCTCATAGTTAACTGCTCTAGAACTTTTTATACAAAAGTTTAATATTTTCACACTTATTTAAATGTTCATTACCAACTCTATCCCTTTTGCTTAGAGGGTTCCGATGTGTCTTTTGCACATTGTTTCCATAACCACCATGTCCATTTGGGCTAGGCACATCGGAAGGCCTCCAGGGCTTCTATATCTCTTACTTTGTGGTGTATCATTACCACAATTGTAGAGACAGACACATTCTTTCTCTTTACTTTAGAGTTATTTTCACTATTTAGTTCATCATACTTGGGCTTGAGAATTTTCTTTATCCCAATGCGTTTGATGTTATTTTTCAGAAGAAACTGATCATGTCTCTCAACTACTTGCACTGGTTGATTAGCTAATTTAATATTATAATTCTTTTATTTCATACTCTAACCTATACAAGTTCGATAGTATAAGCATTAGAGTAGGAAAGTAAAGAGATTTTATGTATTATATCATCTTCTGTGATTTCTTTACACATAAAGAGAAATGTGCTTTTAGACACAACGTGTCCTTATTGAGGCTATTGACCCTTTTGTAGTCTAGTGAGTGGGTTTCTTTTCACTAGATAGTTAATACCGGAAGTAGAGATTCATCTACATTTTTAATATTTCTTTTAATGCATTCCGCAGCTCATCGGGTACTTTTGAACTAAACAATACTCCTAGTGTAAGCTAGGATTAATGTGTCATCTCAAATTCATTAGAGCATTGACTGTGATTTCTACTATGGCAGACAGTGCTTTGTCATTGGGGTCGGTTGATGATATGATCGTAAGAGAATTCTTACAGGGTGTAGTTATTTTTCATGGAAATATTTTCATATTAGGAATATCAATTGCGGTAACTCAATTTCTTCTGAGTCTAATATTCAAATTTGAATCGAGTTGGTTTAATCATTTTCTTTTGAATTAGATTTCGGGACCATATATCACAAGTTTTTCGATACTTTGTGAAAATACTTTATCACAAAGTTGATTTGTACTAATTTGGTATAGCCCATGAATTTTCATTATCATGGAAATATTCAATTTATCAAGCATCACTAACTTCGTAGGCAAAGCAATTGTAAAATTATCATATAGTAATGCAAATAAACTTATTATCGACTGATAATTATCAAATCTCTAAGAGCAAATAAATCAAATCACAACTTTCAATTTCATGAGAAAGTAGAATCCTATCAAACACAAGTTGGACTTTGTAAATATTCTTCAAACAGACAAAATTTCATTATTGCCAAAATTATACCTAATAATATTCAAGTGCACATACAAATTCATTCTCAATTCTAAATTTGTCCAAATCATATTTGTATATGAGTTGTAGGAAAGATATATATTTAAAAGCTCATTTTCATGTCTCGATTTTGACCAAAATATTCAAATAATAAAGCATAAAAGAACTTGTGTCTAATAGTCATATTACTTGCCACATATTTATAGTTAGTTCATAAAATAGGATGATTGAAGTTATCTTGCAGGAAAAACACGATTCTTTCCTATATCACTTCTGTAAATCAATTTTTGATGGTTTATTTCTGATCTCCAAGTCAACATCCATGCTAGTGAACACACGTCGATGCTCACTAGTATCACATTCATACAAAAATAAAAATAAAAAGGAGAACAGTTATATATGAGATGCTTCACTCTTGTACAGTTCCACAAGTGAGTAGCTATGGGTTTAGGAACTGAAGTTTTTCGATAGAATCAAGCAAACGATCACATATACATATTGAAATTCAAATAACAAAATCATGTATAACATTTTATACATATCCGATTAAAGTGCGTGTGATGGGAATATATTCACATGTTAGATGTTGAAATACGAAACAACTAATATGAATGTCATAAAACAAATTAAACATGCCAAGATTATGTAGAAAAAAAAATACCTAGTCTAAATGCAAACCAATGATTTCATCCTCCTGTGAAACAAAATAATATAATTCGTTTTTCTAAAATAAAGAATCTAATTTTATTGGGAGGAATCATTGGTGAGAAGATGAATAAATCCTCTGTAAGACATTAAATAAAGAAAATCCGTTGTGCATCAAAAATATAACAACAGTTAATGGCTACATGCATTAAACATGAATATATACTATAATTTCAATTATGATTCACGTGGCATAAACTAAATTAGATAAATAGAGAATGAGTTAAAAAGGAATTACCAATGTTTCGGACGGTACTACTCACAGTCGGAAAAGGAATTACAATTGCTAAATTGATGCTGCAATCACCACCGATATCATGTATTTATGGCGGTGCGCCGCTGATGAATACTTCGGTGCCATTAGAAGATGGATTGCTTGGCTGTCATCTGTGATTTTCAGATTTTTTTTATTTTTTTTATAGGGCTTCGTGCTGATAACGTGTTGTAGGAAAATAGAAAAGAATAACAGTAAAGAGAGACGGAAGAGAGACACGGAATAATTAGGGTTCTCTTATTCATCAGATCCCCTTTATATAGGGTGTCAAATACAAGTGTTCACAGTTACATATTATTTAGTGAATACCTAAATTGCCCTTCATCAATTACTTTTGACGAAGGCACACTAATTGTGTTTTTCCTTCAACACTTCTTCATTTCTCATCTTTCTTTCTTTGATATGTTTTATCTTCATCTTCAGATTATCTGTTAAGGTGTGTGTGTTTGTTCTTTATTTTTTTTTTATAACGTACTTTAATTTATTTTTCGATTTATATTATTGTAATTGATATACTTATAATTATTAAGTTGTATTTTGTTGTTTTGTACCAAAAGCAATAAGTTGTGTAAAACAATATGAAAGTATTGTATTTTAAAACTGAGTTGTTTAAACAATTGAGTTGTTTAAAACAAACCGCGGATTTGGATGGTGTTACGCAGAGTATTGCAACACATTTGACAATAACTTTTAGAACAACAAAGTTGATTCAGAAATTAATACAAAACTTTTAAATCAATTACAGTGAGAATTAGATAAAAAAAAACTCAGACCAAACAAAATCAGAGCCATATTTTTTTTAAGCACAGTGGTTTATTGTACAATAAAACTCTTCGATATTGAATTGAATGACAAAGACAATCCTTCGATTCAATTTTCTCTCAACAAATCTAACACATAACTAAAAAGGAGAATCTTAAAGTTTAGAAGTCTGCACAATCTCATAAGGAATAAGAGAGTGTATGTGAAAGAAGAGTATCAACTTCGTGATCAAGTCACTCTAACAGATGAGAATGATGCTATCGAAACCCTACGTCAAGTGTACGGTGATGACGTGGAAGAGCTCGACATTCTGGTTGGGTTGATGGCGGAGAAGAAGATCAAAGGCTTTCTCATTAGCGAGACTGCTTTCCACATTTTTATTCTCATGGCAACAAGGTATAGCAGTTATTCACTTTTCATTATATTCATTAGGGGGGTCTCGCGTGCACTAATTAGATCCGTGCAATTCGAATCATGGATCAAAAGGTATTACTATTTATATTTAAAGGTATTACATATAATCGGTAAAGGTATCATGGTGAAAAGATATTACTATTTATGCTTAAAGGTATTACATGTTTTGAATAAATGTATTGTAATAGTTGTCTGAAAACAGGAGATTGGAGGCAGATAGATTTTTCACAAGTGATTTCAAGGAAGAAACGTCCACAAAGAAAGGGCTAGAATGGGTGAACACAACAGAAAGCCTGAAAAATGTGATGGACAGACATTACCCGGAAATGAGCGACAAGTGGATCAACTCGACTAGCGCCTTCACCGTATGGGACGCGCCTCCTGAGCCGCGCAATCCCATCCCTCTCTATCTTCGCCTTCCAAAATGAAGATGTGATCACTATTTAAGGAACACTATCCAGTTACTGCTACGTTTCTTTGTTTAATTTGAATAAGTTCCTGTAATGTTAGAAGATGATATATGCATGTGCAGTGCGCGTATTCTAATTGATACATTTTATGAAACAGTTAGAGTGCTAAAGTACATAGCCATATGATGATTTCGAGATAAAACTCTTAGCTCTTTGCAGATAACAAATCTGGGCAGTTAATAATTGGGGCAACAATACAGAATTTCAAGAACATTATATAATAAAGCTGATTCAGTAATATGGTTCCACAGTAATAAAATCGAGCACAAATCCGTAATACAAACAATATTTCATCTCATGTTCCATCGCTCAAACGTACACCACATCAGTATTCTATGTCACATGGACACACAGGAATGATCAGTGTATATTTTTCTTAACCACTACAATAAATCAACCTTGTAAAGATATGAATTAAGGCCATAGCAAAATTGAATAAATCAGCCTTGCAAAGATATGAATTAAGACAACAGCAAAAACTGGGAAAATTTTATCTCACATATCAGACTATCAGAAAGTAAATATTCTATTGTTACATTTTTCACCGCAGTCAGAAGAGAACTGAACGAGCCCTTCTTGAGATTTCTGCTAAACACAATTTTAGCTACTGTAATGACGGTCAATCTAACTGTAATATTATGCACGTGAAAGCAAAGCTGCATCTCAAGAGAAGCTTAATACCTTTAAACCTTCCAATGATCCCTACAAAACTTCACTTCAACACATCCAACTCGAAACCTGAAACCATCGAAACCGTAGCCTTAATCGAGGTAATGTAACTAAGCCAAGAGAAATGTAACTAAACATTTGATCTCATTAATAAAACACATCTGAAATGTCCTTTTAGGGCTCTGTTTCTAATACAGTAAGAGCGTAAAATGAACAAGAACACACACTGTTGATTTGCTATGAATACCGTTGGAGTACTGAATATTTGGGAGAAGCCCCTTTTTATATCAAAATCAACCATCTAATATAGTCTTGAAAACACCTAATTATACTCATGTCTACGTAAAATCCTACCGACAATATAATTAGCACCTTAATAGATTTACATAAACAAAAGGACATAAATTAAAAGATATTTCAACATAGTAAAAGATAAAACGAACCTACTCCTACTAGAAAAATATAATAAACTAAAAGATATCATAATGGTTCATGTTTATCTCTCCATCAGTTTGCACTGAAATGCTATCTATCTACAAAAATTGGAAAAAGTAAAAGAGTGAACACTATTTTTATGAACAATCAGACTTACCGGAAACAGTCTACTCTTGATTGCACGTTCATGAAGACAGTTTGACACCATGAAGGTTGTTAGAATGTTCAATGATTCAACTAGAGTTGATGCGTTCAACCTGCACTGACAAATCTGAAACCCCGGCATCATGTAAAATGCTAGACACTTGTTTCTTCACAGAAGCCTTATCAGTATCTGCAGAGACATGAAGATGGATGGTCCCCACGATATCGGTGTTAGTGAGGTTCCACACGTGAAGGTTCTGACTGCCAAACACTCCTTTTAGTTTCGTTATTTCACTCAGAGCTTCCCTGAGATCCTGCTCGCAAGATCTAGGAACTCTTTGCAGCAAGATTTGTGCAGAATTTCTGAGCAACGGAATGACAGATGAGACGATCAGGGCAGATATAAATATCGAGCAGGCAGGATCGGCAACAAGCCAGCCCTTGTACTTGATTAATAAAGTCGAGATACAAACTCCAACACTTCCCATTGTGTCTGCCAAGACATGCAAGAAGATGCCTTGCATGTTATGGTCCGTGTGGTGATGGTGATGCTTCTTTTTGGGTTCGCTAGGGCCGTGATTATGATCACACTGGTCAACATGATTATGGTGGTGATGTTGGTGTCCATGATCATGATCATGATCATGGTCATGGTCATGGTCATGGTCATGATTATGGTGGTGATGCTGGTGTCCATGATCATGATTGTGGTGGTGATGTTCGTGTCCATGGTCATGGTGATGGACATGATCAGTTCCATGGTCGTGATTATGAGGGTGATGCTTGTGTCCATGATCATGATTATGGTGATGATGTTGGTGTCCATCATCATGGTCATGGTCATGGTCATGATTATGGTCTTTCAGACACGATTTCTCACAACTGTCATGGACAATACTAATGAGTTTTTGATGTTCTTCACCATGGTTATGTTTATGTTCATGTTCATGATGATGGGAATCGGAATGGGAATGATGGGAATGCGAGCATGCACCAGATCCACCGTGGGCAGCATGATGCTCCTCGTGAAAGAAAACGAGCCCTACCAAGTTCACAACCAACCCTCCAACCGAAACTGTCAACAAGCTGCTAGTAGAAATCTCTTGAGGATCCAAAATCCGTTCAAATGACTCCAGCGTAATCAAAGCTCCAACAAGAACTAGGAAAACAGCATTAACATACCCCGACAGAACCTCAAATCTCCCACGACCATAATTAAACTGGCTATTCGCAGGCGATCGTGAAATGTAGGAAGCGTACAAACCAATAGCAAGAGCAGCACAATCAAACAACATATGACAAGCATCAGACAGCAACCCAAGACTGTTACTCATAAAACCGGCAACGAATTCAACCACCATATAAGCAGTGTTTATCAGCAAAAAAAGAGCAATCTTCCTCGACTTCCTTTCACTCAATATGTGCCGGATAGGCTTCATAACTTCGCTACTGAACGATCCAGACGATTCAAACCCCAGTTCCGGATAATAATTATAACGAACAGGATTCAGTTCCCTAACCGAAACCCAGAGCAACACCCCACAGATGAGCAATCCCCATAAAGAAAGTTCTGGAAAATAGAACAGCTCTAAAACAACAACACACACAAACGTCACAAAATACTCCCTCTGAATATCTTTTGAAACCGCCATTTTTTCATCAGCGTAATTCTCACTCAAAAGGACACCAAAAACTACGGTATTCGCCAACGGCCAACCAAGGCTCGGCAGAGATATGCTATCACCTTCTGCTTCAAACACAAACATACTAACAACAGCTGGTATAAATAGCAAAACTGTAGTGAAAAACAGAGTGATCAACCGTACTCTTTTTTGCCCTAGCTCCCGAATTTCGCCCCAATTAGATGAAACCCGTTCATAACAACCCAAGAACCCGGACAAAAATGGAAGCAGCATTGGCCAAATCCTCAAACAACTTCCATTAGGGAAAGAGAAAAAGCCTTTGCTCATAATATTTACATAAGACAAAGGGAAGCATTCAATGCGATCCCAGCTAAGAGACAAGAAAACTAGCCCTAAAAACAGTGCAATAAACCCACGCAATTTAGACGAGCCAATCGAATTTCGATCAATAAAGCTTTGATTTTTACCTTCCGCCATGAACCGCGCCGCCACATTTCCCGACAATTCTGCCAAAATCAATGCGGCGGTGCCGCAATACCTCAACGCCTGAAATCTGAGTAAAAACACAACAGCAAGGAGGAGTGATTTAGCAAGGAGGAATTTGTGGTGAGATTGGGAAATTGAAGTGAGGGATAAACTCGATAAACTAGTCCGTTGTGATTTCCGGTCGAAAATTGAGGCGAATAGAGAGAAAGTTAGGGTTAGAGCAAAGGAGAGGAGAGAGACGAGGAAGGAGAAAGGGAATATGGAGAAGGAGGGAGGAGAAGCGCGGAGAAATGGTAGGAGAGAGTAGAGGGAGCGGAGAGAGAAGAGGAGGAGTAGAAGGAAAGAGAAGGAGGATGTGCCGGCGGAGGCGGTGGATGGTTTAGAGAGAGAGAAGCGGTGTTTGGAAGGGGTGGAAATGGGGGTAAGAGGAGGGTAGGGGAAGACAGGGTAGGAAGGGCGTGGAGTTGTGGCGGTGGGGATGGCGGTGCGTGTGGGGAGGGCGATGCGATTGGGGCGGTGGTGGTGGTGACGGTGGTGATCTGCCATGATCGGGAGAATCAGTGATCAGTGTTGAGGTCCGATTGAGAAAAGTCTCGTAGAGGGCCGGCCCGAATTGTTGAAGATGTAAAAATGCAATAAAAGAAAAATAGAGAAAACGTGGAAATTAGTTTTTGAATTAAATTATTAATTTTTTTAATTGGGTTTTGAGCTTATTTAAATTTTAAACTTCTGAATATAAAATAAATACGTTCCTCATGAATACAAAATTACTAGATCCAAACCTAGTAAATTCTGCTCTGGATAAATCGTGTATCAAAAAAATAATCTCGAATTTAACACTAATCTTCTTATGATGGATCTTCCATTATTGACGGGATACAAGAACTCCCACGAATAGACACTGAAAACCTGGTATGAAAAGAAACAAAAAAAAAAAAAAAAAAAACCAAACAAAAGTTAAAGATGACACATTTCTCCATCCTCTCATTAGAAATGCTGAAAGAAGAAAACGTCAGCTAAATCGATTAAGAGTTGAAGTTGATTTTTATATTATCTTCAATGCTATTCTATTTTGCCCCACAACAGCAATTTGTTGCCTTCTCTCTATGGTATCCCTAATGACGTAGCACATTGATGTTTGTGAACATTAGAGCAGCAAAGTTGTTGCCCTCCAGCAACTATTTGCTCTCGAGTGGTATCCCTAATGACGCACAACTTGATGTTTGTGAACAATAGAGCATCAAATTGTTGTCCCACTGTTCACTCATTGCTATCATTTTTGTTGTTGTTTTAACTGATTTTAATTCATTTTATTTTTATAATTATATCATTATACATTTATAAATATAAACTCATAAGTATAATTTTTTATAATAAATTTATTTTTTTATTAATTAGGTTTCATATATTTTAAATCTACTAATTTAAATATATTTCAATTAAATTATATAATCACCTCCAAAATATAGAACATAGAATAATAATTAAAAAAAAAAGACATGTTTTAAATATTTGATGTTGAATTGTTGGAGATAGATTTTGTGTGTCCATCAAATTTTGTAATTAACGTTTGTTAATTTATGTGAATTGACATCAAATTGAGGCTCTAGCATTGGAGATGGTCTTAGAGAAGCAACATACTCCCTCCGTCCCAATTATATAGGCTGGTTGGGTTTTTCATGGAGATTAAGAAAATGATTGGAAAAGCAAATTACTCCTAAAGTTCACATTTAATGAGTTTAGTTTTCAAAAATTTTTATGTGTAATAGTTAATGGAGTACCTTATTTATCCCAAAATTAATAATATTCCATGATGAATATGTAGTTTTCGAGAAGTTAGTAGGAGAAAAGTTGAATAATTTACCTTTCCAAGATTAATTAATAGTGATATATTAATGGATGACTTAAATAAATTTTACCATATATAGTAACTTGCCTATATATTTGGGACACCCAAAAAAAGAATACAAGCCTATATAATTGGGACGGAGGGAGTATTAATTAGGCCTAATAATAAACGAAATTAGGAAACAAAAACAATAGTTGCAATGTTTTGCTTTACTTAAAAAAATACTTCTTCCGTTTCATAAAGAATGTCATTTTAAACACTCTGAAATTTTTTACAATAAGTGTCATTTTACCAAAAAAACTACAATTCTTCCAATATTACTTTAAACAACCTACTTAATTTAGTTGATTATTTCCTTATTTAACAAAACATACCAATTAAATATCAATCCTTAATTTCTCCAAAAATAGCTAAAGTATCATTCTTTATGAAATGGAGGGATTACAATTTTTTAAATACAATTTTTAATGTAAGCCCTTTTTTTTTTTTTTATTTTCGTTTCTTTTCTTTTCATTTTTTTCTAAAAGAGAGTTAGAGTAATTCTAAGTACACTATAAAAACCACTCTACTCACCACTTTTACTTTTTACGTACCAAATGAATTTTTAAAAATTTACTTTTTTTAAAAAAATTATTTTTAAAAATTTACTTAGTACACCATATAAATTTTCTATTTGCCCTTTTTCTGATTAGAGTATAACTCATCCCATAACTGTCTTTCTCATCATACCAACCCTTCAATTTTTTTGGGAAATCTCTTGTACATCAATTACACAAATCTTAAATTCGTACAATTCGAATTATGTCTAAAGATATTATATGTAATGAATAAATGTATCACGGAGAAAATGTATCACTATTGATGCTTAAAAGTATTACATTTTCTGATGCAATACCATTACCCAGAACATGTAATACCTTAAACATGAATCGTGATACCCAATTCGAATTGCATGGAGCAACTGGTGTACATGAGACTTTGTCATTTTTTTAATGTTTTCCATGGCACATTAACCCTCCTCTAATTAATATATTTACAGTGACCAGCCAGGATTTTTTTGGAAGTCTTCATATTGCATTTGATAATTAATCCATCGTTCAGACTTCTTTTAGCAATTAACATTCTTGTATTATGATTGAACCGTTCCTAAACACGTAATAGATTGTTATGCTGCGAGAACACCGACACTCAAATTAGATAAGATTCTACTGAAAAATAAAGATACGTAAGAAAATATAAGAGACGGAAGAAAAAAAGCGCCCAACTTCACCTTAAGATAAGAGCCTATGACATAATGTAATATTCCCTCCGTCCTAGTTAACGTTTTCTACTTTTCATCGGTCCGTCCCACTTAATTTTTCACATCCTTAAAAAAAAAATTTCTCTTACAATCTCCACCCTCAAAATCTCCACACTCAATCTTCACCTTTAAAAAAGTCAAAGAAAAAACATCTTCTACTTCTTCTTGATTTCCGTGTCCGATTAACTGTGAAAAGTTAGCCGGGACGAAGGGAGTAAGTAATAACCACACAAGTAGGGCTAGTTTTTAGTTGAGCATCATAAGAGGATGAATTTGCATGCTTCGACCGAAGAAGTTATTGAAATTAAAAAATTATGGTAAAATTATTTATAATAAGAAATAAGTAATGTTCGAGAACAAAAATGAGTTTGGTCAAATACAAAAATTCGAGCATTTCATACTTAAGTAACTTTTAGCTTATGAGTAAAAGATAAAATCATTATGTATTCATCAAAATACTAAAAAATAACTTCTCTCAAGTACTTTTAGCTTTTGACCCAAAATTAATTTTATTAAGAGTAACACTTGTGTGCATATGATGTACAATAGGCTTATTGTACATCACTATAATTTAACACATGTACTCCAAAAAATCGCTGAAATATGGTTTATAGAAAAATCGCGTCTGAGAACCAGGTCCACGCGTGGGTCGCGCCCTATTTTAAAAAAAAATATATACTGCAAGCACAAAATAAGTCTACTGTAAGAACAAAATAAGTCTACTCTAAACACAAAATAATTATACTACAAGAACACGATAAGTCTACTGTAAGAATAATAAGTCTACTCTAAATACAAAATTATTATACTACAAGAACATAATAAGTCTACTGTAAGAACACAATAAGTATACTGTAAGAACAAAAAAAAATGATGCGAGTCACACGTGATCTGCGCACTATTTTGAGTCCGAATGTACATTAAACACTATTATGCATCATATGCACCCAAGTTTTTGCCTTCTATTAAAGCAGAAATAGTTTGCAAGCACTCAAAATAAAAAAGAAATTTTCAACTTTGAAAATGCAGGAAACTTCGCAACTATAAACTTGCTCGATCCATTTTATCTTGAAGGCACCGTGACGATTCAGACATTAAAGACATCGAGGCTTATTATTTTAATCCATATCAAGCCTAAATTTAATTAGTCCTCAATTTATTCATTATTTAATTAATGGGAATATTTCCTTTTTTTTTTCCCTGTAACTTATGAACAACCTAGAAAAGGTCATGTATGTTTTTAAATTATCAATTTTAGTTATGTATGTTAAGATCGAGTTTAATTTTAGTCTTTTATGTTAGGATCGAGTCCACTTTGAGAACATCTTTTTCCGGAAATTGTAAAATTGACCAAAATCTGTCACTTGCATTGTATGTGTTCACAAAATTTGGGCTATGTTACTCGATGGACCGTAATGCACCCCAAAAAAATCGACGTACTCTTTCATATCTGAAGTCCAAGCCCTCACAGCATTACTCGACAAATTTCGAGCCACATTTTGCAGAAAAGATCTACATTGTTGTCTCGAATGACACTTTTTGTCCATGTGAAAAAGTTGTTGTGACTGATCAAGATCCATAATTCGAGTGTGATGATCATGGTTGTGGATACTGACCCGAATGTGAAGAAGGTGTTGAAGATGGCGACAGAGGCAAATGCGAGTGGCTCGGCTTTTTTTTTTTTAAAGAAAAATTTAAATGATCTTGTGTGCTACATCGACAATTTTGGATAAGTCAACAACAATTAATTGGAAATCCCATTTGTGATCATGTGCAGTGCACATGACGAGTTCCGGCCAATTTACAATTTCTGTGATAATTTGTCTTCAAATTGGACCTGATCCTAACATATAGGACTAAACTTGAACTCGATATTATAATACATGACTACAATTAATAATTCAAAGGAGGGGGCTATTCGCACCCCACAAAACTTCTTAACGCATCCCACTAACTTAATAAATTAAAATTTTATTATGAAATGTCTATAATACCCTTAATGATATAAAATACTAATAATTAAAAAAAATACAGAAAATTCCTAGAAAAGATAAATTATTTTTTCTTCTTCTCCAGTCAACTTCAACAAGACTGAAGCCTGTGAACTCCATTAACAACAATTTCTTCAAGATTTAAATCTACAGAGAACTATAAAAAGAAAAAAACAATTACTCTTGGCTTAGGCCATAATTGGATACTGCCCAAATTCATCTAATTCCATGAATTATTAAGAAGCTACCATTGCCTAATTCTCTTGTGTTAAAATTCTTACGCCTGAAAAATCCAGTTCCAAATAGTTGGGATTCAAAATCTCATTAATAGATTGGAGTCTGTGAGAGTTTCACTATCTCGCTCACAAGACAGAGTAACCTCCACATTTACTTGTCGAGATCTGGACGTTTGCCTTCCTCGGCTGAGCAACTTAAGTAATCTAAATTATCCATATACTTATGTTTTTTCATCTGCGATCGCAAGCCGATTCCCGATCCGATTGCATTAAATTTTCCTTCCAATGGCCCATCAGATGTGCGTCTAATCCGGAGTACTCGAACTATGGTGAACATTGTTTCCTGTTGATCACAGATTTCTCCTTCTCTTTCCTCTAATGTTTTAATTATTTTATTTGTAGTATTTTATATTAACTGACATAATTTAATAAGGGGGTAAAATTGTGATTAAGTGTGCTATATTAAGAATTTTGTACATATTTTTCAAATAAAAATGGGGTACGTTGAAAAGTGAGTTACATTAAAAAATTTAGCGAGTTGCAAATAATCGCCACCTAATTCAAAACATACGAAATTTTTTCTGAATCGACCACAAGTTACAGGACAAAAACAGATTTTTCCCTTTAAATATTAAACTAACACGTGCGTGTTTCTGTTCATCACCAATCAAGAAGCAATTAATATTACGAAAATCACAATGATTTATTTTAATCAAGTTGCTAATAGGGTGACCTAAAATTACATTATTGACCTTTTGGGTCTCAGTCTTTAATAATGATACAAGTTGTGTAAAACACCTTTTTTCAAACTCACACTGATTGAACCCATTTGTCAACAGTTAAATATGATCCTTCTAATTTAATGTTATTTTATTGAAATCGTGTTTATTAATTAATGCATAAACAATCATTTTTACAAAACATTTATAATCAAACGTCTTTAATTTTTATCTATAAAATTTTATCATGTGAAATGAAATATCAGATCTACAATAAATTTAGACCACGAGATGTGTTACCAGGTTTTAAAATGTAGAGATCCAACGACAAGCCTAAAAGCCGTCATGTAATTTATGGGTTTTCCAAAAGCAGTTATTATTTTTTTATTTGCTTTATTTTTTCTGCATTTTTAGTTATTCGATTATATTTTTTCGTTTTTATCTGCAGTTATTTTGGTTTTAAAACACAATATATTTGAGAACCACTATGTATATATTAAAAGAGATAGAGTAGATCAACAGAAAGTAAAAGGTTGATTCTCCTAATAGAGAACAAGAAATACTATATTGTAGAAGAGAAGAAAGTGAACTTCAGAGTTCAGAGGCTGGAGGAGTGAACGAAATGTTAAAAAACCAACTTGAATAAAGTATATATATAGATAGATGAGAGACAAGGTACTCAAGGCCAACCCTACACTAAATCAATTCAAACCCTAGTAGGCCCGAGGATCAAGTAGCTAGAGTCGGCCCTCGCCTGATCTTTTAGGAAGAGACTTGTTTTCCATCTTTAACTATACCCATAATTATTTTTCACAACACACCTTCTCCAATTAGTGGTGTTGCGATGTTTTTCATTATTCAAATTATTTATTTTAAATATTATATTCTATACTGTGAGTGTGACACATTTTTTATCTTTTATTTTAGTTTAAATAAGAAGTTATTGATATGCATCACTCACACATTGATGTGTTTTCACATTGCATCTGATAATTAATAAATAATTCAGGACTTCTTTTCAAGCAATTAACATTAATTTAATTAGGCCTCGACTTATTCATCATTTAATAACTATGAATATAAGTAGCTACATAAAGTCGCTGTCTTTCGAGGCAACGTTTCGTGTGCACCAGTTACACGATGCAATTTGAATTAGGTATCATCATTCATGTTTAAAGATATTACATGTTCTAAGTAAATATATTACAATACTTTTACTCAAAACATGTAATACCTTTAAGCATGAATCGTGATATTTTTTCACCTTGATATCTTCATCCATTACATGTAATATATTTAGGTATAAATAGTAATACATTTTAACCTATAATCCGATTGCACGAGTCTAAAATTCGTGCAAAGAGACCTCCCATCGTTCAAACATGTGCCTGTTTCTGTTCCTCATCATATCAATCAAGAAAATGCCAAAACCACAATGATTTATGCGTGAAAAAAAGAAACTCGTGCTAGAAAAACGTTAAAACAATAACACAAATTGTTCATACGCAACTAAATAAAAACAATTTTTTAGACGACAATTGTAGTTCGAAATAATAGGTATATGTGATCACTTGTCCAGTAACGGATATAATATAAAAAAACAATTGATTATGGGGCACAACACTATTCTTTAACCTATTTAATTGATGAATCTTTAAAAAATCAAATAACAAAATAATTATTTGTTTTGGGGGCGAGGGGAGGAGGGGGGCACGTGCCCCTAATCTATAATAGGTAAGATCGATCCGTCTTTGCATTTGCAGGGGCGGCGCATCCTTAAGGCAACTGAGGTTGTTACTTTAGGCCCCCAATGTTTTGTAGGGCCTATATATACATATGCATTTGTAGCTATTAGTTTAATTACTCATTCCTAATTGATAAATGGTTTGAAAAAACGATTCTACCTAGTGATCATAACATAGTATTGTTTTATTAAAACAAAATCTGTGAGCTATATACGTAGGCCTTGGGTGCTTATAATTCACACTCCTTATGCCTATACCCATTTACTATTTATAGGCTGCTTATGATCTACACTTTTAATAAAAACTAATAATCTAATTGAGGTATAATTTTATTATTCGTAAAATATTATTAATAGAACTATACCAATTGTTTCTGCTGAAAGAATATTTACATAATTAAAAATTATTAAAATTTTATCTACGATCAACTATTCCATTAAAGGAAGGTTTACAAAATTAAAATTATTAAAAAGATATATGTGTTATACCAAAGATCTTGATTATAAATCATTACTAAGTAATTTTGTTGCTAAAAGAGCTAGAAAATATATGAGTTTTACTTAAGTACAATCTCGCCTCAGGCCCTAAATTTACTTAATCCGACCCTGTGCACTTGTCGTCACAAAATACTCTTTAAAGTATTTAAGGTCATTCATAGACTTCTTTAATAGACAATAATTGTTGCATAAAATATTCGATATACATTATTAATGACTTTTGCCGTCTTAAATACTATTATTAACGATGAGATTATTGGGATGACTAATTAATAATAATATATTATCTTTGATAATATAGTTGTGATAAATACATGTAACTTTTATTTATCTTAAAAGATAAATTTCCTTGTAACGATTATTTTAATTTATTGATCTAAGTTGCTAAAAGGGGTACCAATAATTGATAAGTTTTGTCTGCGTTATGACTATTAAGGGGATAATTGAATTGGGATGTAGTGGCATGTACAAGATTCGATGAGGCACATTCATGGACGGGACATCCAAAAAGGTATTTTAATTTAAGGATATAGTAGATTAGGATGTGCATTGGAAATTGTAAAAGGTGTATTGAAATTTGTAAAAGGTGTGTTGAAAATTGTAAAAGGTGATGTAGGTAATAGGGCGTGGATGTGGAGGAATGAGTCATCCGGTGTAAAATGAAATACATTAAGGATGGTCCATGCAATATCTGGATGGAACATCCCAGTCCAATTATGTATGGGTTTGTGGAATTTATCTTTGACAAAGATTGCACGATTGACATATTCAATACTCCAATATACCAGTCGTGTAAAATACCCCTTTTCAGACATACAAACTTGATGAAAACAAATGTAAAGGCATTTGGTTAATTATAGCAATTTTGATAGCCTTTAACTCAACACCAAAACTTGAGTCACGACAATGATACGAGTGAGTTATGTGTGTGATGTCTCACGGTTAGAGGTGGCAAAATTGGCTCGGTTCGATGAGTCGATCCAATTGACTCAATATTTTAGAAGGGTCCGGTTATAAAAAATTAAGTTCGAAGTACTATTTGATTCGACTGGACCGGCTCGATGGGCCAAAAACCCGACGGACTCCTGACTGGCCCGAAAATCTAAGTATTTTATAGGGGAATACCCCAAGCAGGCCGACTAATTTTAGGCCCGACCAAATTTTGGGCTGGTCCGATTCGATCAGGCGGGCCCGCCTAAATTGTCACCTCTACTCACAGTGTGACAGAGTGTGACATAATACACTTTTACAAAAAAGTGACACTTTTACTGATATATAAAAGTGATATTTTACTTAAAAAAAAAATGATATTTTTTTCGTCACACAGCCGTCGTACGAATGTAATGGTATATTGATGAATGTCTTAGAACCTTATATAATTCGATTAACCCCATTTGTCAAGAGTTAAAAAATGATCATTCTAATTTGTTGTTACCTTTTCCGTTATATAGAAATGATCTTATTTTAAAAACGAATCTTGTTGTAAAATAAGAGTCATGTTTTAAACTTTAATGTCTCGTTTTTTTAATCCAAGTAGAAAATTTAAGTTTTTTATTTCACGAATTACTTATATTTGATTGAATATTTTAAATTAAAAAATAAATTATGTGAGTGAGAATTGATAATTTTTTAAGAATTATACCTTCATCAAATTAAAAAAAATAAAAAAATAAATTGTACATTTTTAAACATAACTAATTTTATAAAACGGAGTATTTTATTTATATTGCGTCTATTAACGAATAAAAATATTACTTTTGCAAAACATTCATAATCAAAACGTCTATAATTTTCATAGATGAATTTTTATCATGTGAAGTGCAATATCAGATCTACAATAAAATTAGACCGCACGATGTGTTTACCAAGTTTTATAAAATAGAGATCCCGCTACATGCCTATAAAGATAGGGTAATTACAAAAATCGTCCTGTAATTTATAAGTTGTCCACTAGTTCTTTGTTTCTTCAGCCTCATTCAAGAACTATGCTTCTTTTCGAAAATCAGCATTTCTACCCCAAAGTGTCACATTGCAGGCTCTGGAATGCCTGTCAAGTGTGCTAGCATATATCCCGACGTGATCACCACCTGCATTATACATTTCGCACAGTGAAACGTGTAACCCGCCTGCTTGACGGCCCAAATTGATTCGTGTTTGAATCTCTATACGCGGACATTGAAGAAATTTCAAGAGAAAGAAGAGAGTTAATTTGTTTTAGCTTTTCTTTTTCTAGTAAAGCTGGAAGTTGAAATTCTCACTACGTAATTACACCTACAGTACATATGATCGCGTTATATTTGGATTTTAGTTTTTCTAACTTTGCAAATGATGTAGATGTACATGACTGATAACGACATAAAAGATACTAAAATTGATAATGAGGCCACAAATTCATTGGAAAAATAGAAATCTCCTCATTGAGGCAGTTATGCCATATGCGATGTATATACAATTATTCAACGAAAAAAATCGAATTATGGCTATAAAATGACCAAATTCGAGAAACTCAAATGATAAAGGACTGATTTTGAAATCACTTATAAATTATCGGACGATTTAAAACATACTCCCTCCGTTTCAAAATAAATGTCGTTCTAGAGAACACAGAAAATTTCAAAATAAGTGTTACTTTAGCAAAAATACCACAATTATTTTAAGCTTACCCTAAACAACCTGCTTTATTTAATTGAATATTTCCTTATTCCACAAAACATTTTCATATTAAATGAATTCTGAATAAATATATTTATCTTTTTTAGCCATCCTTAATTTTTTCCAAAACATTTTTTTTTTAAAAGAGGGAGTAATAAAAATGCAATATTATATATATTTTTTATTTTCTGTTTCCACTTGTCTGAAATAAGCAATATTAAAATTCCCAACTATGTTGTAGGAAAGCTTCACGTTACCCACACTATACCAGTTTGTTCAAGCAGGCTTCACTTTTTTAATCCAAAAACTTGTGAAGCTCCATGAATTCACCTAAAGTCTAACCAAACCCTTATGGCTTATGCAGTTGAAATAACTAATTTTCAATCAAAGGCGGTTCTTGGTTACCCTCTTCAAAGAATTCACTTTTCTTGTGAAAAGCCCCCTTTTTATTCAACACTTCTTTGCCGTCGACGCTAAAATTCCTCGATTGATTGTCGTTTGAAGGCAGTTCTGCCTCAGCTGTCTTTGATTTTGAGTGGGTATGTTCTATTTTAATGCTTTTAGTTTGTAATTTCTGTTCATTTCAGCTTCATGTACTCGGTTTATGTTTATTGGGATGATTTAGGTTTTAAAGTTTGTTGATTCTGTTAATAATTGTCTTGTACTGTTAGTGAATGGTGTAATCTTCAGACTTCAGATAATGATTTTGTTGTTTTCCCTCTCTGTATCTGGTTGATTTTTGTCCTAAATATATTGACCCACCATGTGTTTGTGTTTTTGCCTGAATGATAATTTAGGGACAATGTCGCAAGGCTATGCAATTGAGCTTTACTTTGATCCTGCACTGGAGAATCAGGTTTTGAAAGCATGGAACGTCTTAGCACGACGACAAATTAGTACTCAGCTTATTGAGATTGAATCGAGGCCTCACCTTACACTGTTTACTAGCCCTTTCATCGATGTTGGTAAACTAGAGAACGTAGTACGAAATTTCGCTGCAAAGCAAGAACCTTTACCTTTATCCTTCTCTTCAATCGGAAGCCTCCCGAGTAACAACAATGTTTTGTTTCTTGGCCCGACCCCCACCCTGTCTCTCCTTCAATTTCATTCGCAACTGTGTGATGCAATGAAGAAAGAGGGTATCGAGATTGGGGAGGAGCACCGCCCTGATACATGGATTCCTTATTGTCCGGTGGCAGAGGAAGTTCCGAAGGCTCGTGTAGCTGAGGCCTTTACTGTTTTGCGTGATTTAAAGCTGCCTGTCAGTGGATACGCAGTGGAGATTTCACTGGTCGAGTACACCCCTGTTCGTGAGCTCTTCTCTTATACCCTTGGTACGCACCATATTACTGAAATTTGAGGCTGTTCGTCTGTGAATGTTGAATCAGATCTTGCATTTATATGGTTGTAGAAACGTTACCTTTATAAATCTAGTCCTTGCTGCAAATGCAGTTACTCGAACTTCATCTTGTTGTAACATATTGTCATCAGTCAAGAAGTATCTGATTGTTCTCGTGGGATTTTTATTCTGGTTAAGTTCATTTGTGTGAGATGGATGTCTGCGTGGTTCATAGACGATATCTTGTCTCTAAAACTCATGTTAATTCCAGTTTTGCCTTGTTTTTCTGAAACTGCATTTCTATGACCTCGTTTTTCACCATAGTCTTCACTTCTGAGATGGTAATGCGTCTGCTACGTTGCTACTTGACCGAATTTTGGTTGATGCAGAGTGGTTCTGCTAATGCATCTATTGCATCCATATATGTAGGTGAAGGCTTGAATGTATTAAATGGACATATGCATTATCAGTAGCGCTTATATATATTGAATTTTGTGATACCCTGGACATTGTCTTTTTGCCATATTTAGATTGACATGGTGATTTAATAGCAGTTTATAAATAAATGCTAAAGATATGGCATGGTTTATAATTACTCATACTGTACATTATACTCCCTCTGTAAAGATAGTTATAAAATTGAAATTTGGGACAGAGTAGTATATATGATGAGTTTCATCAAGTTGGAGTATTTGTGCTCTTATCATCACTGAATCTTCTGTTTCGGAATTTATTTCTTTGGGTGAGAAATTAACGAAATGATTCTCCAATTGTTATGTCATCGTCACCTGTTTAAACTGTTTGATCATGTTCGTGTTGCTCTTCATTCGTTTTACTGAATATTTATCTTCTCCCTCCGTCTCGCCTAGAACCATGTAACTTGGTTGCATTATGCCGATTACACGAAACCTGCAGTTTCTTGCAGTACGCTGGATCAGAAGCTACTTTGTCCGGATCAGGATCCTCTGATCGTGCTGGACCACAAAACGACGTCGTTTTGGTTTCGATACAAAACATCGTCGATTTGATCTGGACTAAGATGACGTCGTTTGTGGTCCAGTACTCTGTGTTGGGGCGTCTGCCCAACAGATGATCCATTCCGGTTTGTCCGTGTTTCCTATTTTTTTGTAAAATCTTATCTGGTTTGAGTGTTAGAGTCTTAGCATTCAGTAAAAATATATTAATTGGAGGGTTGGTACAGTGAGAAAAACAATTATAGGGCGGGTATACTGTAATTAGAGAAAGGGGAAATAGGAAATTCACTTGGTGTACTAAGTAAACTTTTAAAAATTTATTTGTGGTGTAAAAAGTAAAATTGGTGTGTGCTTAAAGTTACTCTAAAATCTCTTTCTAAAGAACAGAAAAGAAAAAAAGAATTACCCTAAAATTTATATTAAAAAATTTATTATTTTTTGTGCTTTTGTAATATTGCAAAACGTTGCAATAATTGTTTATTAACGAACTAATATTTGACAAAAAGTCCGTGTTCGATTAGTGTTCGTTCGAATATATTTATTTCTGTTTGTTTATTACTTGAACATGGAGGGTTGACCATGATTTAGGTTTGTATAAAATAATAAAAATAAAATTAATAATAATAATAATATTTTTTAGATTATTTATGCAATCCATTTATTTAAGATGCCCATAAATTTGTTGTTGAAAGAATAAAACTTAAGATTTTTTTTTTGTTTTTTGTTTTTTGTTTTTGTGGAGCTCGATTCACTTAAAATTTAGTAAACACTAACAATCCAAAATTCGACTCGGATCGTTAACACCCTATCCTTTCATACCAGTAATTTTCTCCTAAAAATTAATTTTAAAAGAAAAAGCGATTGACTTCGAATTACGGATTTTTTCCAATGCAATTTCATTTTATACGCAAAATGATGAATTACACTCGATGTGTTACAATATTGCATGAGTTGCTAAGTGCTAGTTAAACGATTAACTAGGGCCTATTGCTTAGTCAGGGCCTAGGCGTGATTATACGGGATATAGTCGTGGTATGACTAGGATTATATCGGACGGAAAATATAGACAACCAATGAAACCTTGTGCCTAAACGAAAGACTAATCGATTTTTTGCAACAGAAATGTTTTATCAACTACTAGTAGGTGGGTTTTGTCATCACCATCACAGCTCCATAAATGATTGGGATCAGAAATGGTAAAGTCCATCCATGATAGAAAATTACCATGCTGGAGTTGTTTGCTTCCTCCTCACCCGAGGTTAAATGTGCAGCCAGGGCAATGAAATTGGGCAGCGATATTTTGTTTCGCATCTTAAATTTGTGCTTGCATATATTTTTTTATCAACTAAGCATAACCAATACGCCAATCACAAATTGTAATAAAGGATTTATGAGATAAAGCATGTATTGTAACACCAAAGCAAGAGTAACAAGTTCTAAATTAACCGAAAGAACATAAATAAAAAGCACGCAAGTAGCAGAAATAAATTGAAAGGCCTCACCGAGTTTTCTCGGTCTCTAGGGGTTGGGAAAGAACCAGACAGGCGGTGGCGCAATCTTTTTGACACTACGGACATCATACGGATAATAGCAGGAGGAGAAAGTGGCATCTTCGTAACTGTAGATGCCGATATCATGGCCACCATGGTGTGTCTCACTTTCAGTCACTTTGAGTGTGTCTGTGAAGTAAATGGTATTGGGCTTGAGTTGAGGGAAGTCATGCGCCGACAATGCTGTTGAATGGTTTAAACCGATAAACAGAGCCACACCTGAAGAAAATGACATTCTTCCAGCTCAAAAGATGACATGTATAAGCTCATGGATAATTTTTGTAATTAAGAATTGATGTTTGCAATGTTAATGTAGCAGATAGTAACAAGAACTGCGAAATGCTACTAAGAGCAGCATACTTCCATTCATAACATAATAATAGATAATTCATACAGAACTGTTCCATAGCAGACTTAATACATTGGATATAATTCAACTCCTACAAGTTCAAAGCTAAAAATAAAGATAATAAATGCTTACTAAATATAGCTAATCTATGCATGCAGCTTTCCTGATATAGCATTTAGCTATATTACTCAAAGTGGTAATAAGCTAAAGGATGATTTGACTAAACATGATAGCTATGCAATCAAAAGACACAATGCATTAATTAGTGTAATGCATGTGTTTATCCCCTAAACAAAGCAGTAGTTCAACACGCCCTCCTCAAGCTGGATTGGTGCTAAAGCACAATCCAAGCTTGGACACTATGAATTTGAATTGTCCTGGTGGCATTGGCTTTGTAAATACATCAGCAACTTGCTCGCGCGAAGATACAGATTGGAAGCGTAGAAAGTCATTCTTGAATTGATTCCTCACGACATGGCAGTCAATGTCCAAGTGTTTCGTTCGCTCGTGAAACACTGGATTTTCTGCAATATGTATGGCCGCTTTGTTATCACAGCTGAGAGGAATTGGCTTGGGAATGGAGATCTTCAGGTCATCTGAGATGTAGTTTAACCAAAGCAATTCACAAGTCACAGATGCCATTGCACGATATTCTGCTTCAGCTGAGCTTCTTGAGACAGTATTTTGCTTTTTTGCCTTCCAAGAAATTAAGCAGTCACCTAGATATACACAGTATCTCGTTACAGATTTCCTAGTATCTTGGCATGCACCCCAATCGGAATCACAAAATGCCTTAAGAGATAAAGAACTTGTTTTTGTCCCAACTGATCAGTTCCTTTCAGATACTTAAGTAGATGCATAGCTGCATCCCAGTGTGAGCTTCTGGGTGCACTGACAAATTGACTGAGTTGTTGAGTTGCAAAGGTGATATCAGGCCTTGTCAGATTCAAATAAAGCAGTCTACCAATCAACCTTCTATAAGGCTCTCCATCTGTCAAGACAGTGCCAGTTGATTTACTGAGCTTGATGTCATAAGGCAGTGGTGTGGATGTAGCCTTACAATTATCCAATCCAACATCATTAATGATATCATTGATGTATTTCTTTTGACACAGATACATACATGTGTGATTCTGACTCAATTCCATGCCCAAGAAATATGTAGCCTGTCCCAGATCTTTAATGCTGAATTGATCATGTAGAAACTGTTTCAATTCAACAATCAATCTGTTACTATTTCCTGTCACCAATACATCATCAACATACACTAATATAGCAACAAAATCCTCTCCTTCTGATTAGACATGGGCATCCGGTTCAGAGAACCGTGGAACCGGCGGTTCAGAACCGGCGGTCAACGGTTCCAAAATCGTTGACCCGGTTCCGGTTCCAAACCGGGACCGTAACCGGTCACATCGCGGTTCGGTTCCGGTTCCACCTAATCTGGAACCGGGAACCGGCGGTTAAACTGGCGGTTCCAAACCGGCGATTCCGCGAATTTATTATTATTTTTTTTAAATTCAAAAATGCCACGTGTCACGATCTGGTGAAGTGTCCGTTGGAAATGGACGACGTGATCTTCGTGGCCGTTACAAGAACCGCCGGTTTTCCGGTTCGAACCGGCGGTTCCTCGATTTTTTTTTTTTTTTTTAAACGGCTATGATCTGTTGGCCGTTGAAAATCAACGGCCCAGATCATTTGGCCGTTACAAATGCTCAATTTTAGATTTTTAGGGGGGGGGGGCTTGGTTTTTGGATTTTTTTAAATTTTTTTGTTATTTTATATTTCAAACCCCTATAAATACATCCAACTTCAACACAAATCACGACACCTCTCTCAATCTATCTCAAGCTCCCTCAATTTCTCTCAAGCTCACTAGTCTCTAGTCTCTACTCTCAAAAAAATTGAATTTTAATTCCATTCTACCAAAAAAATATTTATTTCTTCTAGTTCTTTTTCTTCAATTATATTTTGTTATTTGCATCTTTATTCTTCCTACTTCTACCAAAAAAATGTCTAGCCGAAGGGGAGCTTCTTCAACTTCATCATCTCGCGGTTCTCGCCTTATCTCCGATAAGGGCAAGAGTCATGCGCCGGAGGAGTATACTCCACTTCCACCTCTTCCTCCACCTCAAGTATTGTTCGACCTCAATGATGATGATGATGATGATGACATTCCAATTGATTTGGATGCCGATGACATAGCCGTTTGTCTAGGTAAATTTTATATTTGAGCAATTTAATTTTTAAGATTTAATTGTATTATTAATTATAATTTTTCTAGTAGCAAGTAAAATCATTTTATATTTGAGCAATTTAATTTTTAAGATTTAATTGTAGTATTAATTATAACTTTTCTAGTAGTAAGTAAAATCATTTTATATTTGAGCAATTTATTTTTTAAGATTTAATTGTATTATTAATGCTAACTTTTCTAGTAGTAAGTAAAATAATTTTATATTAGTAGTGTTTTAATAAATTTAAATCCTATTGAGTAATATATTTTTTTATTTATTTCAAATAATTTAGGAAAAAACGCCGCCGCCGCATTTGCCGCTCAAGAAGAGGGAAATCAACATCCAACACAAGAAAGCCAAAGTCAAGGCCAAGGTGGAGGACGACGATCTCGTAATCGTAGTGCTTCACAAGGAAGCCAAGGAGATACGGCGGCTTTAAAATCCGAGGTCTTCACTATCCACTTTACAAAAGTTCTAGTGCCGGGATCATCAACCGACTACAAAGTCACTTGCAATTATTGTGGGGCACCTTATAGTTTCAAGCACGGAGGGGGATATGGAACACTAACAAAGCATGTCAAAAAACATCATCCCGATAAGTGTGGACTCGACCAATCCCAAACCCAAATGCCAAGATACACCGTTGGAGGTTCGGATTCTAACTCTCGCTCTCCTTTATTTTCCTTTAGTGAGACAAGATTGAGGAGAAATTTGGCTAAATTTGTTTCCGTAAAGCATTTGCCTTTTAACTTCGCCGATGATGGATTTTACGAAGATTTTATGCAACTAAGTTGTGGTCCACAACATAGGAAGATTTCTAGAAGAACATTAACTCGGGATAATGCGAAAGTTGTCGGGGAATTTAAACTTGTTTTACTAAATATGTTTGCTTCACTTAAACAAAAAGTTTCAATATGCTCGGACATTTGGGGTGATCATTGGCAAAATCATCACTACATGGGCATCACTTGCCATTGGATTGATGATTCTTGGACAATGCAAAAAAGATTAATAGGTTATAGAGAATTTGATACCGAGCATACCGCATCAAATATTTGTCACAAAATTATTTCCATTCTTCAAGAATACAACTTGGTTCAAAAAAAAATTTCGATATCTTTCGATAATGCTAGTGCAAACAAAGCTTCTTTACCCCAACTAATTGATTTTTGCAAGCCATCTTGTGGAGGTAAATTTTTTCATATTAGGTGCATTTGTCATTGTTTGAACTTATGTGTGCAAGATGGCCTAACAAATTTCAAAACATATGTTGCTCCTATTAGAGAAGCAATCACCACTATTTCTAGACATTCCTCTTTAACAAAAAAATGGGCAAGATTTTGCAAACAAAGAGGAATTCATCCCAAAAAATTTTCTTTTGATGTTCCTCACCGTTGGAATTCTACATATAAAATGCTCAATGATTCTTACATGTATAAGGAAGCTTTGTGTGCATTTTTTCAACACCATCAAGTTGGTATTTGTTTATTTCCCAATCAATGGGATGCTTGTGCTAATTTAATTTCACTATTAAAAATTTTTGAAGATGCAACTAAGGAACTCTCCGCTTGCTACTATCCTACTTCACCTTTGGTTCTTGATCATTGTGTTAAAATTGCACTTCTTTTTAATGAATATAAAGACGATCCGATTTTGCATGAAACGATAGATTCTATGAGGAAAAAATGGTTAAAATATTTTGAGGAAATACCCGATTTATTTTTAGTAGCAAAATTGTTAGACCCTAGGATTAAAGAAGATGGCTTAGAATATTTGTTAAAAATGTATTACGAAGCATTGTTCCCCAATGAAAATGATGTCCTAAACCCCTTGCATATTGTTGCCAAAGCAAAGAGTCTTTTGTTTGATATTTTTAGAGAATATAGGATCCAATTTGGTGATGGTAATGATAGTGATGTTTGTTCAAGTGGTCTTGGTTCTTCAACCCAATTCGTTGGAAATTCGAGTCTTGCCCGTTTGCAAAATTTTTACGATATTCGTTCACAAAAAAAGGCAAGGTCTTCCTCTAATCCTTATGGGGAAGTTGAAAAATTTTTACAAACTACTTTTGAGGAACTTTCTTTTGAAAATAATACCGACCTCCTAAAGTGGTGGTCGAAAAGATCCAACTCCTTCCCGGTTTTATCTATTATTGCCAAGGAAATTTTTGCTTGTCCCGCTTCAACCGTTTCGGTTGAGCAAGCTTTTAGCATTGGAGGATACACCTTGGATGCCCGAAGATCTAGATTAACCGTGGAGAATCTAGAAAATCAACTCCTCCTTGAAGATTGGACAAAAGTCGAAAAACGAGCTCAAGAAGTTGACTTCGATGAAGACGAAGAAGGAGATACACTTGATTTCGACACCGGCTCATCCGGCACACCACCTTCTCAAGGAAGTGAATGTGAATGAGCACAACCGAACCAACTTTATTTTGAAAGGTAAGTGAGGTAAGAGAACTACGTGGGCTTTGATTCCTTGACCTTAAGCCGGAAGATCGAGGATACGTAGGCAATTTGGTACTAAGTTAAAAATTAGTTTTAATTTTTAACTTAGAATCAAACTCAAGCCCTTTAATCTTTTTCCCTTTTCCTTCCCAATATTATTAGTTAAAATTGTATAGTTGTATACTTGTATTGAACTTTGTAGGTTGATTGTGTTTTTAATTAGTGTTATTGTATTAAATTTTACTTTGTAATTTAAGAGATTATAAATGGTATTATAACATTTAAGTTGTAGTTTATATTTGTACTTTGTGTTATTGTATTAAATTTTACTTTGTAATTTAAGAAATTATAAATGGTATTATAACATTTAAGTTAAATTTGACTTATTAATTTTATCTTTTAGAAACTATAAGTTGTATATTATAATAAAAATAAAAATAATAATAATTAAAAAAAAAAAAAAAAAAGAGAGAGAGAACCGTCTGGAACCGGCGGTTTGGAACCGGAACCAGCGGTTCTATGCCGGTTCGGAACCGTAACCGTAACCGGGGTGTTCCCGGTTCGGTTCCGGTTCCAGTAGGGGCGGTTCCAGGAACCGGCGGTTCGGAACCGGAACCGGAACCGGAACCGGGAACCGGCTGCCCACCTCTACTTCTGATAGTGTAAACAAGCAGTGATCATGTGGAGATTGTGTGAAATTAAATTGCAGCAATTTTGTGCACAACTCAGTGTTCCACTGCCTTGAAGCTTGTTTGAGACCATACAAGCTTTTGTTCAGCTTACATACCTGATTTGGGCCTGCTTTATTGTATCCATCAGGGGGTAAGAGGTAGACTTCTTTGTCCAAAAAGCCATGCAAGAATGCATTATTGATGTCAATGTGATGCAAGGACCATCCCTTCATAGTGGAGAGTGCAATGAGGTATCTCACTGTCACTGGCTTAGCTACAGGTGAAAAACATTCTTCATAACCCTCTCCTAAAACCTGGTTGTATCCCTTTGCCACCAATCTGGCTTTATATCTCTCCAAAGTTCCATCAGGGTGTAATTTCACTTTATACACCCACTTGCTGCCAATTGGGGTCTTTCCAGGTGGCAATTCTGAGATTTCCCAAGTATCATTATCCTCCAAGGCCTTGAGTTCTTGCCCCATGGCTTCTCTCCACTCTGGATGTCTTACTGCTTCCTTGAAAGACTTGGGTTCTGGCACAATCATGAGACTAGCATGAAATGCAGCATGTGTGTGAGGATGCTCAAATATGCTATCAATGTATTCTGCCTTTTGCACAAAATCTTTAAGATGTGATGGCCTTTGTGGTACTCTGGAGCTTCTTCTCAGCATTTCAGGATTCTAATTCTCAGTACTTTCTGTTTGTGTTGCATCCTGATCATATTCATCAGATGACACTGGGTCATGTCTGTAAGATGATTCTGATGCACTCCTATCAGCATTATAGGAGGAGGATTTGAACTCTTCCTCATCAAATATTGGACATGGCAGTGTGGGCTCCCCTGTGGTGCCTTGCAACCTTGAATCTGAATATGGGTAAGTTGATTCAAGAAAGATAACATCTCTTGATGTTATCACCTTCTTGTTTGCCATATGATAAAGCATGTATCCTTTCTGATGGGGCACATATCCAATAAATATGCACTTCATTCCCCTTTCTTCAAATTTGGATTTATGTGGTTCAGTGTCAGTTGCATAGGCTAGACAACCAAATGGCTTCATTCTGTCATATGGTATTATTTTCCCAAACATGACCTGAAATGGCACTTTCCATTCTAAGACTCTGGTGGGAAGTCTGTTGATAATGTGTGCAGCAGTTAGGATGGAATATGGCCATAGGAAATGAGGTACAGAAGACTCTTTCATTAAAGCCCTTGCCATTTCTAGCAAATGTCTATGCTTCCTCTCAACTACTCCATTTTGCTGTGGAGTGTAGGTGCAACTTCTCTGGTGAATGATGCCTTGTTTTTTCAAAAAATCTTGGCATTCTCTGCTAAGAAATTCAGCTCCATTATCTGTTCTGATGACTTTAACAGACTTGTCCAATTGCCTCTCTATCATGATGATGAATTCTTTAAGTGAGCTTACAGCTTGTTTCTTGCTGCTCATAAGATTCACCCAGGTCATTCTACTATGATCATCTACAATGGTGAGGAAGTAGGATGTTTCTGTGATGCTGGGTTGGGAATATGGTCCCCAAATATCCACATGCAGTAGTTCAAGAGCTCTTGAGGTGCTGATTGAGCTTGAAGGAAAGCTAAGCCTTGTCTGTTTAGAAACATGGCAGATTTCACATCCTTTGTGAGCCTCAATGACTGGAGGTGTACACATGTGCTTCAAAAAATAAAGATGCTGCATGGAACTTGGTGAAGCATGTCCCAACCTTCTATGCCAAAGCTTGAACAATTTGCAGTAATGATCTGCATTGAGGGCATATGCTGCCATTGCCTCATCAGAATGAACTGGTGTTGCCACATACAGTTTTTCTTTGAGATGTCCAGTCAGAATTGTTTTCCCATCTATTCCACTTCTCACAATGCAAGTTTCATGATCAAAAGTAGCTTGTGCTCCAGTGTTAAGTGTGAGCTGTGATATAGAGAGAAGGTTGCATGTAAAGCTTGGCACCAAGAATACCTCATTCAGTGTCAATCTGTCTGAAAGTACCACATCTCCAGAATGAGACACTTGCTTTTGAGTTCCATCAGGCAGTGTAACCATGGCCAAGTGCTCAATGGGTGTTATGTTTGTCATGAGAGCAGGGTCATTGCACATGTGCCTGCTTGCCCCAGTGTCTATGATCCAGGCCCCATCATCAGCTCCATCTATCAAGGTAAATGCAAAGTATGAACTTCCAATATGAAGTATTTTCCTTGTTTCTTCCCTTTGATCCATCTGAGTGAACTGCAGTTTCTCCTTTTTCTTCAAGAATTCTGGCTACCTCCCTTTTTACAAGTGCAGATATATCTGTGGACTCAGGATCTCTTCTTGAAGCAAATTTATTCTCAGATTCAGTGGTTTGGTTGGACTCCACTGCATGAGCATGATTTCTCTGTTCCTTTGGAGTGTAATACCAGTCTGGGTACCCTTTTAACTTAAAACACTCTGTGATGACATGTCCAGGTAAGTTACAGTGCTCACAGATCAGCTTGTTCCTTTCTTCCTTTGTCATTCTGCCATTACCTCTTCCTCTCCCAGAAGTAAAACCACCTCTTCCTCTTGCTCCTCTATCAGAATTATATGACTTGGTGTACATGGCACTACTACCACCTGTATCAATAGAGGATGTACCCACATTCCTTTGCTTTTCAACCCTGAGTATCATTGAGCATGCCTTATCAACACTGGGCAGTGGATCCATGAGCAAGATCTGACCTCTAATGGGGTCATAAGAATCATTTAACCCCATTAAAAACTGGATGAGCTTAGCTGACATATCTGCTTCTTCCCATTTATTTGCAGCTCCACATGAACAGATAGGTAAGGCCCTCAACAAAGAAAGCTCATTCCACAACTTATGCAGACTATTATAATACACAGTTAAAGACTGGTTTCCTTGGGATAGGTTACAGATTTCTTTCTGTATATGAAACAGCTGTGGCCCATTGCTGTCTCCATATCTGCTAGCAACCGTTTCCCAGAGGCTTTTAGTAGTTTTAGCATAGAGAAAAGTCTCAGAAATTTCTTTAGAAAGTGAGTTGAGCAACCATGCTCTTACCATTCTATCAACCCTCTCCCACTGCTCTTTCAATTTAGCATTTGTGGGAATCTCAATATTTCCATTTATGAAACCTAATTTGTTCTTGGCCAGAAGTGCTATTTGAATGGATGTACTCCAAGGTAAGTAGTTGTTACCAGTCAGTTTGGTGGAAACCAAACTCATTCCCGGATGGTCAGATCCATGGAGACTCAAGGGGTCGTGCTCAGAGGAGCTTGAACCAGATCCTGTCTCTGTGCTCATCATTGCTGTTTCTGTTGTTCTTGCTGTGAGATGCGGCCAATGTTCTGTATTCAGATTCCACAAGTTGTCACCGGAGTTCATCCTTCAGTTTGTGGCTCTGATACCATGAAGAAAATGACATTCTTCCAGCTTAAAAGATGACATGTATAAGCTCATAGATAATTTTTGTAATTAAGAATTGATGTTTGCAATGTTAATGTAGCAGATAGTAACAAGAACTGCGAAATGCTACTAAGAGCAGCATACTTCCATTCATAACATAATAATAGATAATTCATACAGAACTGTTCCATAGCAGACTTAATACATTGGATATAATTCAACTCCTACAAGTTCAAAGCTAAAAACAAAGATAATAAATGCTTACTAAATATAGCTAATCTATGCATGCAGCTTTCCTGATATAGCATTTAGCTATATTACTCAAAGTGGTAATAAGCTAAAGGATGATTTGACTAAACATGATAGCTATGCAATCAAAAGACACAATGCATTAATTAGTGTAATGCATGTGTTTATCCCCTAAACAAAGCAGTAGTTCAACAACACCATCCAAGCAACCTCTCTTCATGTACATCAGCCTTTTCTTTTTCCTGTCATATTTAAAGACATCAAAGCCTATAGTCTTGTAAGTGGATTTATCATCCACAGTAGGATAAATTTGGTGTAGCTCATCGTCAACATATTGTTCATTGAAGGAAGTAAAAGCAAAAGAACCATTAGACCGGAGTAGCCCACAATTCAGGAGCAGGTAGGTTTTCAAGATATGCCGCCGTACAAGGAGGATCTCGCCGCCCCTGCCAATCACCAGAAAATATCTAAGCATAGACAGTCTTCTAGCAGTAGAGCAGTAGAGTGGAAATCATAATCCTCGTAATCGGGATTGTTCAGCCTAGTCATTTGTGGAGAACGAGGGTCACGAAGATCCCATGCCACCAAACTGCCCGAGAGGGTGACGCAGAAAAAAGTGTCTTCTCTAGACGAGTAAACAAAGTCATTGTATAAGTCGTATTTAGCTTCGTTCATGGGGCCAGTCTATTATTGATGCCGTGAATCAGCATAGCACGACAATCTTCATCATCAGGGGAGGTGGAGACGATGAGCTTTATTTCACCATGGTAACTAAACTTTTCATAGTCTTTCAGAATGGGTAAGGTGTGAATGGATGGGAGGTTTATGTGTCGACTGGAAAGGGGATTTGTGAGAGACAGATCGCCATTGGTCTCGTCGAACAGAGCGAGCCACCCGTGTGATGATCCCACCAACTTCAAATTCAATAACTCGCCCGATGATCTCTTGTTGAAAGTCAGAACTTTGTTCTCGGCAAGACTATAGAAGTTATAACTCATGCCGCCCGGTGGAAGCATCAGCCACGCGGTGGTGGTGGTCATCATCCGAGCACCATAACCGGTGCTAAAAAGATGATTGGAGCATAATCTTTGATAATTGAAAAACTTTTGACAAACATTCCATGTGCATACTTTTCGAATGGCGGAAACCATATTTGTTGATGGAGGGAAGGCGCAGGTATATTCTTTACCCTAGTTCTGACTTCTTACAAACTAATTAACCCTATTTAACCTATGGGTAATTCTAAACACAACCACTCTTTTACTACTCACAGCCCTATTTTAAATTAAGTAAAATTAAATCATATAAATTTTATATTTTACTCTTTTCCTTTTTACAACCCCTTATACCAAATAACTCTCCAATTTTTCTTCTCCAATCTGTAATCATCGCTTTTTGATTTTCTAACATTTATCGAACAAATATTAAATTTATTTAGGTTTGCAAATTGTTCAAGTTGTATGAACGAGATGACAAAAGAATTATTATAGTAAATAAAAATCTCTAATATAGGGAATTAGGCTGCAAAATACTTAGTTTAGCGTTGATGAAAATAAATTTTGTGAATAAATCTTAAAAATATCTAATGTTTGCAAAACGTTAAATATTATTAGTATTTGCAGACAAAATTTCTAAACTCTAGGAAATCAATTTTAACTTTAATATGAATCGAATCTCTATTGTTCATAAGTAGAGTTGGAGTATATGTTTACATTCTGGCTTACATGAAAATGAATTATTATTTACACTTTGCTTACGTGTAGGGTTGAACATAACATGTACAGTTAATAGTAAAGAGTAGATGTTCACCCATGCAATGCAGAATTTTCAATAATCTATGATGTAAGATTGGTCTTCTGTCATTTGATCTTGTTGTTTTGAAAGTATAGTTTTTTTTTTCAGATCTAGAACAGAAATAACAAAACAAAAGATACAAAACTCTACAACTATGATAGAATTATTTTAAATATTACGGTGATTATCTTATTAGTGTATACTAAACTTTAATATAGTAAAAGCAACACCCCAACAACAAAGATTACCCAAACGCAAAGACAATAAACCTTGTCAAATTTTTAAACATCCTACCATATATTGTAATTTTCTTAGAAACAAAACTCACTTTTCCTTCATTATTTTTCTCTCTTTCCTCCAATGCAACCTGCAAATGACTCATTCAGTGACCTCGTCATCTCATAAGTTTCAACTTCCACAAACTTTTGCTTGATGTTATCAATCAATTGATTATCCTTGTTCTTGGAACTTGTACAATACCGTTCTCTCATTTTTTCCACATTTACAACAACGGAAGTAGGAATATTCCGCTATAAGCTTCTTAGAGCAACGTCTGTAGATAGCACCATTTGCCTAAAGTCTTAACATCTACCACCGTAGCTGCCCCGCCCCAAAATGATATATTCTACTATAAAGTAACAGAAATTTAGTAATAGCTCAAAAATTAAACAAACAATAAACAATAAACTTGCAGCATATATGAAGTACATTGTACCTCGTGTAGAAACTGATAGAGTCTATTAAAATTTACAATAACCAGATCAGAAACACTTATAGTTATAAGTCATGTAAGTATTTATTACTTACCCTCAAGTTTTATGTCATGTTTATAATGGTTATTACATGTTACACTATCAAGGGTGTAATTGGTTTTGACAAGCACGAGCAGGATGTAGCTCACCCCACTACTCTACTTTTAATATTTCAGGTCAAGGGGCTGGATGTAGAGGAGATGGCGGTACGGCGGTATGTATGCTCCAATTATAAATTGAATTTTTCTTATTTTTGGTATTTTATTTGCAAGTTAGTCTGAGACATTATTTTCAAAAGTTAAATTTTGCTAATTGCTATGAGTTGAAACAATATATATTTTATTTAAATGATTCAAGTTCTTTCTTCGATTGTGGTACTTATGAAATTTAGTTAAAGTTTGTGAAGTTATTTTGGTTATGAATGTTATTAGAATCTGATTAAGTAGGAATTTGATTTGCATTTTATATAGGCTTGTACATTAGGTATGCTTGTACATTCACACACACAAACACTTATAAATTAAAGTACACTCGTATGGATGGTCTTTCCATACGGCCAATGTGTATGTGTTGTTAATTAATTATATTATAAGCATGTCAATGTATGATACTAAATAATCCCTTATTGACAATAATTGTGTTCGCAAATAAATTTAAATGCATTTTATTTGGTTCATCTAATGCCCTGATTAAAAATTATTTTATTATTATATAAAACGTATGGATATTGATTATTGCTATTTAAAATTACTTTAAATTATCTTATGAAAATCGGGTCGTTACATATCATAATGGGTGGTGACATGTTGTTGCAAATATGGTTACAGTAGTAGCTTATATCTATTGACTACCAAAAGCTGCAATTTGTATATATTTAATTTAATAAAATTGTACTATTTATTTAATTTATTACTCGCGCCAAATTTGTATATACTTTAATTTGTTGCATATTAATGTCAATTTGTAAAAATAATTTCGTTCTTGTCATCTTGGTTGATTAGAATCAGGATGGCGAAGACATATGAGGCTCTATAAATGTGATGGAAGCCAACAGGGCTGGCCCAGATGTTGTACTACTATGGGATACCATAGCTTGGGCTTGGAGGAACTCCTCCAAGCCAATACCGTTGATAAAAAGCCTATAACTGGCCCAGATGTTGTACTATTATAGGATACCATAGCTTGGGCTTGGAGGAGCTCCTCCAAGCCAATACCGTTGAGCTCCTCCAAGCCAATACCGTTGATATCAAGCCTACAACTAATAAGGTATGTTGTATGCGGAGAGTTTTTTAAGAATCCCGATGAACTACGAAAAAATCTACTATAAGAAGTGCAATTATTGTGGTTCTTCTGTAAAGAATCAGTAAGATTTTGATAAGCGGACTTCCTCGTCAAAAGGAGGGGCGATTTCACCATTTTCAAAGGCCTAGTCTACAAGTTTCTGGAGGCCAAACTTAATTTGGATTTTGTAACTGGTCGGTTAATGTTGATGGAGAAAGTATTAGCAAAAGTTCAAAAGGAAATGGACTGTGACAAGGAAACTGTACTTGTAGCGAAAGGCAAGTTGGAGGAATGGCGGACCGCCGCTACCGATGAAGAATTCGCCGAAGAATTCGCCAATTGGCCTGATCGGCGATTTGAAATAGAGTAAACACAAAAGAAAGGGATTTCACCAGTTCAAAGCTCTAGTCTTGAAGTTTCTCAAGGCTGAAGGAGAAAAGAAATGACTAAAGTTCAAAATGAAATGAATATTGATAAGGAAAGTGTAGTCCTAGTAAAAGAGGACCTGGAGACATGAATAAATAAATTATTGTTTATTACAATAGTTTCTTTTTCGTATGGAGATTTAATATTTTTCGTATGGAGATTTAATAAAGTTTCCATACGAGGGGAAAATAATATTTAATAAGATTGTGGAATTTTTGTAATGTTCATAATTTAGTATGGTTATTGTGTTATTGTTATTCTTATTATTTTAGTCTCATTCGAAAACTTTTTAAATTTTAACACTGTTGTCGACAAAATTAATTAGAACAAATCGAGAAAAAAATAATTCAAATATTTCTCATGTTCATATATAATTTGAATATCCATCCTAAAAGAATTATAGTTTAGACTCAACACTTCAAAATTTATTGATAAAATAATTTATTCTTTTCCATAAAATTATGATATTTTATCATAAGTTGTTTAAATAAAAGGTACGAGAAAATGTTATGTTCAACAAAATTCACAACTTAAAAATAAAGAAAATGAAGTCCAAACAAATCCTCATATATCATATATAATACTTCAATCAATCGTTTGAATTAGAAGAAGCTATCATAAATATTAAACTACTTATAATTTTATTCTGAAAATGATGAAAATGGAACTTGTCAAAAACTATCTTCCGTGGAATACATTTATTCAAATAGCCTTACTTGCCAAAAACAAGTTAATTTAAAAATGGAATTGTTGAGATACCAACTAATATGAAACTTAAGGAACAATTGAAAAGAGTTGATGGCATGGTTAGAGCTTGGTTAATCAACTCACTGTCCAAAGAAATTTCTGAAACTTTCTTATAAGCTAAAACTGCTAAGGATTTATGGGAAACAGTTGCTAGTAGATTTAGAGATAGCAATGAGCCTCAACTGTTTCATATCCAAAAAGAAATATGCAATTTGTTACAAGGAAGTTAACCTATGGCCGTGTATTACAATAATCTACACAAGTTATGGAATGAATTGTCTCTACTTATGGAAGAGTTTGAGATGTCTGGAAAACTTGTCCGTTTCTAATGGGACTGAATGAATCCCATGATCCAATAAGAAGTCAGATACTAATGATGAACCCTCTGCCCAGAGTTGACAAAGCTTATTCAATGGTCATGCGAATAGAAAAACAGAGAAATGTCAATATTGGAGCAGACAATGACATCCCTGAAAACACATGTGAAGTCTAACAACTCAGGAAGAGGATTTGCAGGAAGAGGTTCTCCACAAACATCTAATCCTAGAGGAGGATACTCTGCAGGCAGAGGAAGAGGCAATTCCAGATGTCAAAAGAAGAGAAAGCAAAGCTGATATGTGATCATTGTGGGATTCATGGTCATGTTATATCTGATTGTTTCAAATTGAAGGGATATCCAAACTGGTATTATCTGCCAAAGGATCAAAGAAACCATGCCAATGCTATTGAATCTAGTCAGGGAACTGACGTTAGTACTGGATACCATTCAAGTGTCATCAACAAATCCACAGACATATCAGCACTTGTCTAAAAGGAAGTAGCCAAAATTCTTGTTGCACAGTCTAACACAAAGCATACTTCTGATGATTCCAGAAGAAGATCTCCAGATGTATCACATGCTGGAAGCTCACACTTTGCTTTCACACTCATAGATGACATAGATGATGGGGCATGATTATTGGCACAGGTGCAAGTAGACATATGTGCAGCGACTCATCTTTAATAATCAACCTAACACCAATCCAACACACAGCCATGATCACTTTACCTGATCGTGGAGAAAAGGCAGTGACTCACTTTGGGGATGTGATTTTATCAGACAAACTGACTTTAAAGGAGGTATTCTTAACTACAACAAAATAGGTCTTTTGTATAAGACTTTTTGGCATCACAATTGTGGTCACTAATAATAAGTTATTTGTGACCACTTGTTGTCACAAATCTCTCTACAAATTATTTGAGACAACTTTAAGACTACTTTTAGAGATAACTAGTTGTTGCAAAAAAAAATTGAGACCACTTTTGTGGTCACAAATAACGAGTTATTGAGACGACAATGAAGTTGTGACAAATACTCATTATTTGAGACCACTTTGCTTAAGTTGTGACAAATACTCATTATTTAAGATTACTTTTTGTGGTCTCAAAAGACCATTTTCCTTGTAGTGCTTGGTTCCTAGTTTTACTTGCAATCTATTATCCATTTCTCAATTTACATCCACCACTGGAGCACAAGCAATACCGTTAGTAATTAAATCTTCCGTGACAGTTCTAAATCCATGTATGCATGCAAAGTAATTAAATCAACACACCAATTTAAAAATACAAAATATAAATTCACATCAGCGTTAGACTTCCTGTAGGGAAATAACTTGCTTTTTTGAGTTTATTACTTTATTTTATTAATTGCATGTACACCTGGATTCACAACTGCCACATTAGCTATTTGTTCGAAAACCTCCAATTTACTAGGTCAAATGCGGCACAAGTACTGGCCGCTAGCATCCAGTGTCCTTAAATTGGACATTTTTCGAAACATAGTGAACTAAAATTGAAATTTGGAAATATACAAGAATTTTTCTGGACAAGTCCTCCCATAGAGGACTAAAAATGAATTTTTTCCAGTATTTGTATTTGTTAATATTGTGAATCTCACTCAAAAAAGTCCATTCTATGCTGAATTTTCAAAATAGTGTACATGTTTGTATAAACAATTGTTACAAAATGCGGAAATTGGTCACTATATGTATAGTTTACTTCTTTTATGAAAACCATTTATCTTAAAATTTTGAATAGTAAAATGATAAATTTCAATTAGAGTTGGTTTTTTTTTTTTTTTTTTTTTTTTGGGTTGTGAGGAATAAAATTCGTATGTTGAATAGATATTTGTTTCTGCTTGGTCCATAGAGATGGCAAAATCGGCCCGATATTTTAAAAGAGTTGAGTCATAGAAATGTAGGTTCGAAATACTATTTGACCCGACAATCCAACAGGCCCCGGACTACTCAAAAATCTAAATATATTATAGGAAATATTCCGAGCCGAGTTGACTAATTTTAGGCCTGATCAAATTTTGAACCGGTCGGATTCTGCCTGAAATATGGCATTGGCCCATTGCCACCTCTACTACTCCAAGCCGAACGCAAAGAAACACCAACAGATTCGTGGGCTGGATATATGGCTCGTTGATGCACATTAAGCTGGGCCAAGCTCCTATTACAGTTGTATCATCGGCCCACCGAGCTCGTGCTGAGCCCATGATGTTGCATGTCCTGAGAGGCCCAATACAATAGATTGTCGCGTTGTAATTCTATGATTATTATGTTTAGCCCGTACAGCGAATGCAGGCGCGCCACGTGTGCAATTTGGAGCTGGTGAGGTAAAAACTAATTAATTAAATTTAGATATAAAAGAAATATTATAAAATAGAACTACAAATGTTACAATATATTAAATTAATACTACCTCCGTCCCACCTTAACCTACCTACTTGTCATTTTAATTTGTCCCACCTTACCCTACCAGCCCTATAAATAGTAAATTTCTCACAATCTCCACCCTCAAAATCTCTATTCTCAATCTTCACATTTAAAAAAGTCAAAGATTCCACAAAATCTGTTTTTTCTTAATCCCCGTGTCCGGTCAACCTAAGCAGGTTAAGCCGGGACGGAGGAAGTATTTATTTTAAATTATAGTAACTCAAATTTTATGTATTTTTTGTAAAGGTCAAACCTATTCACTAGGATTCTGGAGTATTGTTTGATCTGACCGAGAAGATTTTTTGGTACATAAGAATCTCCACCTACCATGACCATGGTCGGACCTTTTTTTAGTCGGGAGAGTCCGTCGCTTTGAGCCACAAAAAATTATAATATTTTAGGCTCGAAGTTATTATTATTATTATTATTATTATTATTATTATTATTATTATTATTATTATTATTATTATTATTATTATTATTGTTATTGTTATTGGCGAAAACCATCAGTATGATGATTAGGCAGTTCCCCAACCTGTATAGATCAAAAATTCTGGAAATTAAAAAGAGTACAAGAGCAAACTGCTATTACAATCGGGAATAATCATCTAAATTTAAAATTGGGTAAACCCAAGGTATCAACAGAACTGTAACCCCTAAGTCGATTACATTTCTCAATTACAAAGAATTCAAAATCGCTCTCTTCTTGAACAGCTTTGTTAGCCAAATAATCGGCTGCCTTGTTACCTTCCCTGTGGATGTGAGAAACACGCAATATCATATCATCAACAAGATTCAAGTATTTCCCGTATAGCTGTTGATACTTCCCGCCGCCAACCACATCATTTTTCAGTATATAAATCACAGCAAGGGCATCCATTTCTAACCAAACCTTTACAATTCCGAACTTATTGCAAAGGATGAGGCCTTCGATAATAGCAGTTAGTTCGGCAGTTATATTATCAGAATTATGCAAAAATTTCCAAAACCCAGCTATAAATCTGTTGGTTTGATCACAAATCAGACCTCCTGAACCAGCAGGTCCAGGATTACCTTTACAAGCCCCATCAGTGTTCAATTTACAGAGGGTTTGAATCCTCCTTGTAGCTTTTTTACTTTGTTTTTTTACTTTATAAGATAACTAGTATTACTCCCGTGCGATGCACGGAAGACTGCTAATAAAATAAAAAATTTCACTAAACTAAATAATATATGATTATATTATTTGAAAATGTGATTATTGTATAATATTCAATAAATAAATATTTTATTTTTTTAACATATAGTAAAATTTTAAATAGTGTAAATATCCATTTCCCCCGTGTAATTCTTGAATTATATATATATATATATGTATGTATGTGTGTGTGGGGGGGGGGGGGGGTTATTTATAAATAAATTATTGTTACATAATAAAACAAAAATAAATATCAAAATATATAACAAATAAAAAATAAAAATTCCTATGTTAAAATTATCTTTTTTATAAAATTCTGGCATAATGTTAGTCGGTTTGTATCCTTCTTAACATATACGAATGATCGCAAATAGTTCAATTAATTACATATGTTAAAGCAAACAAAAATATAATAACACACTACTTATTAAAAAATAAGATAAGATAATGATAAAATAAAATAAATAATTTATAAGGAAAATAGATTTTCTTTTAAAATAATCCTATATTCTTTATTTTTAAAAATACTCTATTACTTCATTTCTATATAATTCATAATATAAATGAATCAATGCACAATAAAAAATTAAACCATAATTCAACTTAAAGAAAGTGAAAAGATGATTACATTAATATATTATATATGAAAATATATTAAAAAAAAATTGTTAGTAATATAAAAATTCCTAAAGAGTTTTTGACAAAGAAACACACTAACCAAATGCAGAAACACACTTATAACGTTTATATACGTATAGATTTTTAATATATCTAAATAAATTTTCAAATTAGAACTATAAATATTTAATTGTTTCTTTCTAGAATTATATTCTCTTTGCAACTTTGAACATTTCACTTGGTAATTTCAGATATATTTAAATACTTCTTATTTTAAAATAAATACTAACATTAACAAAATAAAATAAAAAGTTATTCAATAATTCGAAGATAATTTAAAGTATGTGAGTTCTTCAAAATATTTATTATTTTCATATTTTATTTAGTTTTGTAATTCAATTAATTTTTTTACTTTTATTGTAAATATTATATTATTTAAGGTAAAAATTGATTAATGCAAAAAAAAAAAAAAAAAAAAATCTCGGATTGCAAAGAATAAAAAAAATATAATTGAAGTTGGTTAGTGCGACAAAATATTTTTCAGGTTGCAAAGTGTAAAAAATATATAGTTGAGATTGATTCACGAAAAAAAAATTGAAAAGTAAAGATTTAATAGTATAACAAAGGTCATAAAATATAGGTTACTATATATAAAATAATATTAACACAATATACATTTTATGAAACTATGAATAAGTAATAAAACAACAAACTCAATAATAATTATGATATATAAACATATATATGCTCAAAAGTTCACGTCTAATAAAACAAACATTGTTATTATATATATATATATATATATATATATATATATATATATATTTACAGATGTAATGATTTAATAACTTATTTATAAAATTAATTATTGATTTTTTACCTTTAATTTAATGAAATATGGGTTTAATTACTTAAACAATAATTTTTATTTTGGTCATAACTAAAGTAAAGAATATAATAAATTTGTTGAACTTTGAGACAATACTCCACTAATAATTTTTATAAGGGGAATTATTTTATTAATTTTTCAATAAACACTTAAATATAACCTAAATAATTAATCAATAAAGAATTTATTGTTTTAAAATTAAATATCTCGCTCATTATAATATATGTGATATGGATGTCAAATTGAAGATTGCGAAAAGATGAATAATTTGATATATCATGCATAAAAAATAGATTAATAATATAAAAGCTATTTGCATTTTAAAAAATTAAAAGAAAATTATAAAGTTACCTAAATTGACAAAAACTTAGCAAATTAGTGTAAAAGTTTTTGGAGGGAAAGTTAAAATGACAATAAGGCCCTCCATTTTGCTTTTATATATATATATAGATATAAAGGAAAAATTGGTAAATATGTCCTTTAACTTTGGCGTAATAAAAAAATTACCCTGTAACTTAGGTCATTTAAAAAACTACCCTGTAATTTACAAAATGTTGATAAAATTGCCCCGCAATCGGCAGTTGCCTATAACCCAGCAGGTCACCTGTTGAGGTGGCGAGGGACTGCTGATGTGTTCGTAATGTTGAGGTGGCAAGGACTGCTGATGTGTACATAATTTTGGACACGTTGTGCTACCAGAAATTAGATTAAATGTGATTTGAATTATAAAAGGCCACATCACCCTCCTTTAAGAGGGAAAATACCATATTTTCTCTCCCAATTTGGTCATCTTCTTCAAGCCCTAATTCTTCTGCATCAACTTTTGAAGACTCTATTGTTAGGGGTTGAAGGAGAAAAATTAAATATTTGGCCATTACACAACTGAGTCTTTAAAATATCAGATTTGCTCTAAAAAACTGTCTTTATCAAATTAGAATAATCAAGTCATAACACTGAACATACAACTGGTTTTTTTTTTCTACCTACACTCACAAGTAATAACAGTAAAACCAGTGACGTAAATCTGAATATTTTGGCCTTTTGCTTCTCATATTTGATCAAAAAACTGAAATTACAACAGAAAATTGAATAACTAGGGCTTCAACCCCTAACAATGGAGTCTTCAAAAATAGCTGCAGAAGAACTAGGGCTTGAAGAAGATGATCAAATTGAGGGAGAAAATATGGTATTTTCCCTCTTAAAGGAGGGTGATGTAGCCTTTTATAATACAAATCACATTTAACTTAATTTCTGGTAGTACAACGTGTCCAAAATTGTGAACATATCAGCAGTCCCTCGCCACCTCAACAGGTGACCTGCTGGGTTACAGGCAACTGCCGATTGAGGGGTAATTTTATTAACATTTCGTAAATTACAGGGTAATTTTTTAAATGACCTAAGTTACAAGTAATTTTTTAATTACACCAAAGTTAAAGAGTATTTTTACCAATTTTTCCTAATATAAATATCTAAAGTATTACAAATACTTCAATTTTTTTCTTTTTTTCTTTTTTTAAGTCTGTTCACCATAAAAAATAAATTATGGGTCCAATTGAAAATTCTTTATTTCTTTTTTTCTTTATAAAAAGAATATAGAGTGTTGCAAATGTTTTAACTTTTTATGTTTTTCATTAAATTTGTACACTAAAAAATTATGGACTTATTTGATAAGCTCGACTCAGGCTTCAATATTTTTAAGTACAACCATGATCGTGACTTCTGTGGAAAACATATTTGAATCTAAATCGAGTATTTTAGCATCTAAAATACGTCCAACCAGAAAAACCTTATATATCAACTTTGGGTCTGCACTCTGCACCTAATGGCCCAAACAAATACGCCAAGCGGGCCTGGATAACGGGCCCATATTGAGTTCGTCCGTACGCTCATACAAACACGCAGAATCTTTACTTCCAAAGTTTCAAATGAATTTTCTCTTTTTTAGCTGAAAATAAATACTGGGAAGATTAATTGGTACTGAAGAATCTCCACCCACCATGGCTTCCATCGAAGACATATTCGAATCTTCTTTAACTTTAGAAGAAACACACGTCAAAGAAGGTTACGATGAGGGCTACGCAGACGGCTTAATCTCAGGAAAGGAAGAGGGCGAACAAGTGGGCCTCAAAACCGGGTTCGAAGTCGGCGAGGAATTAGGGTTTTACAGAGGATGTATCGATATCTGGAATTCCGCGATTCGGATTGATCCGAATTTCGTATCGCCCCGAATCCAGAAGACGATCAAGCAGATGGATGAGCTGCTGCAAAACTACCCGATGTTGGAACCGGAGAACGAATCCGTTTCCGATATGATGAATACATTGAGGCTTAAGTTTAGGGCAATTTCTGCTAGTTTGAATCTGAAAAAATTGGAGTATAATGGTTTTCCGAAGGCATCAGGCGGTGGAGATATGCAATTTTGATGATCTGGGGGAGTGTATGAGTTTTAGTGGCGATTTAACTGTTATGCAGTGCAGGTGTTTGATATTTGGTCTGATAGAGAATTTTTGTTTAGGGTAGCTCATTTTGGGCTAATCTGATTGATGATCAGCTTCAAGAACTATTTAGAGTTTAATTGAGTTGGATTTTCATAGTGGCATTGTGAATTATGGATAAAGGATGACCAATTTTGTGAAGGTCAGTTATGATTTTACGATTCCACTTGCTTTGATTTTGTCAAACTCGTTATGTAGTTAGTTGGACGACATATCAGGATCTAATACGTTAGATGGGAATGAGCTGAGTATAGATGTGGTTAGACGATGAGTAACGGGGCAAGAATGAATCTTTTAGTTCTATTACTGTCACTACTGATAGATATGTTTATGCAACTAATAATTTTTTGGATTAGATTTTGATAATTTAACTTTAAACGGGTTCGGATCAGCGATGGGTCGAACCTGTCATTACGAAAGAAAAATATTTTGGGTTCGGATCAGCAATTATTCAAAATAACATGTGAATTTAATCATACTATTCAATTTGTGTGTCAACTTCTGAATTTTAACCTTTTGGTGCTTTGGTATATAGTTACGTTACACTTGTATTATTTTATTCTTATTAAACATAAAAAATAACTTGTGTGGTCTTAAATTCAATTGAAAATGTTAGTCTTCGAATATTTTATTGATCGATTTTATAATTTTAGATTTTCCAACAGTTAAGTGGGTCAACTCGTAACTTAAATGTGTCATGTTCGAATTAAAAATCTTGACCTAAATAATTAAACAGATCGGGTTTGGGTTCGGGTTCGGGTTCTTGTGAATTGAGTTATATTAACCTCTCAACCTTGATCCAACCAGTTCAACACCCCTTACGGGTAGTGTATTTGTCACAGTGAAGTTCAGTTATTAGTTGGGCCTAGCATTTGCTAAATTGGGCCCACTTAGTGTATTTGCCACAGTAACGTCCAGTTATAGTTGGGCTACCGTTTCCAAAACTGGGCTCCACATAATTGACTAGTTTGGTCTTTAAGGGCTAAGAATTTTTTCCTCCTCAGCGTTCAATTCGTGGTCTTTCTTACTCCCTCCGTCCCGGCTGAGTTTGCACACTTGAGCCGGCACATATATTAAGAAAAACTATTTTTTGCTTTTTGGTTGACTTTTTTAAAGGTGGAGATTGAAAATGGAGATTTTAAGGGTGAAGATTATGAGAAAACTTTCTCTTTTAAAGGTGTGCAAACTTAGATGGGACGCCCCGAAAAGAAAAGTGTACAAACTCAGCCGGGACGGAGGGAGTATATACTAGTACCGAAAATGGTCCCCTGCCCGCGGTGGACACAAGTTAATGTATCCATCGTTAACGTGTAAAGATCTCATTCTCAAATTGTGGATAAGATAAGTAGTTGCATGCTATGAGATCTTGACACATCAGTTGGTGGACACATTAATTTGCGTCCACGCCCACCGTGAATCTGCATGCTATGAAATTTTGATACATTAATTGATGGACACATTAACTTGTGTTCATGCCCACCGTAGATAGAAGAGCAGGACTGGTACTAATACTACTTATAAGGCATAACCAAAAAGGTAAATATTAGTCCAAGGTGTCAAGTGTTAAGTTGTTGTAGTAGAAGCGGTTATAAACAAGAAATAAAAACACGAAATAATTATGAATTTCTTACTCATCAAATTCCCTTTATATAGAGTGTCAAAAACAAAAGCTTCATATATACATATATTTAGTAAATACCTATGATTAGGATTTTTTTTCCATACTAATACTTCTTCCGTTCCGGCTTAATTTGCCTACTTGCCTTTTTTGGTTTGTCCCGAATAACTTATTCTGCCCAAAAAAATGAAAATTTTCTCGCAATCTCTACCTTCAAAACCTCTACCTTTGAAATAGCCAAACATTTCATAAAATTTGTTTTTTCTTAATCTCCGTATTCGATAAAATAGATAAATTAAGTCGTGATGGAAATTGTACTACTCTTAAGGCATAACCGAAAATTAAGAAATGGTCCAAGGGTCAAGTGTTTAAATATATTTATAGTAAAAAACCACAAGTAGGATTAATTGCAAAAAAAGAACTCACCAATTTCAATTAACCCTTACTTGGTGATCTTTTTCAGTTAACCCTTAATATTAATTAATTTTTAATTTAGGATTTAGGTGCTACTTTGACTATATAGTAATCGGAGAAACACATTTTAAAGAGAAAAAAAAAAAAAAAAAAAAAAAAAAAACCACCACTAAAATTTGCTAGTTTATAATGCTTCTTAAACAAAAGGTTAATTTTACCCGCCTCCTTGAATATTATGTGCATATATTATACATCACTGGATTAGTGTATAAATGCAGGTTGGAAAGTTAATATTAATGGCTATCTGCACTCTTCTTTTTTTTGGATTGATATTGACAAAGAATATTCTGCAGAATATTTCTACGTGAAGGGCCCAAAATGAACTTCTATTTATTGACTTAAAGAAAGATTTGAACACAATAATTCTACATTAAAGGGTCCAAATACAAGTCCCAGATTTTGAATCAATAAAATTTGGGCCTTTTGCTAATATAATTCGTATATTCAAATAAAATTCACCCATTTATTTTTATGAAACTATAAGAAAATGATTATTACGGTCATCTAAGTAAATTCGAAAATCAATCACAATGATAGACAAATAAGTCAAAGAATCCCTAAAAGACAAAACAAAAAATTAGACGGAGTGTGTTAGGGACCTCAAAAGTTGTTTCACGATATAAGAATGAGAAAATATCATGTAAACAAGCGAATAAGTCATCATCCGCCTCGAAGTCGGTGACGCTCCAACCATGCAAACATGGTGGGGACGGGTTTGAGCCCCTCTGCCCTCGGTATTCCTATCTTGCCACTATTCTCTGACTATATATAACATATCAAATTTAACATAAGTATATTTAATAATTAGTTAAGTATTAACATTATAAATCAAAATATAATTTTAAGTACAAATAATATAAAGGAGATGTTGGATTTATGGGTACACCCAACAATGACTTATAAAGTTGTAAAAGTTAAACAATTAATTAATTCTATGATCAAACTATTACACATCACAAAGTTCAAAAGGTACTTCCAGGAATCGATGTTGAAACGACACCAAAGATGCTAGAAATCTTGTAAGAATCGATGGAAAAACAACAATTAAATTCTGGAGTCTCTGGAGGTGTTGGAAAAATTCTGGAAACATCTGGGCTGCAACACTGAAATTTGGACAGGGTGTTCCAACACTTTTTTCAACACTGGAAACTGAACAAATTCTGGACAGAGTATTTTAACACTTTCTGTAACACCTAAAAACAACAGAATGATGATAATGGTAAAGTTGAGACGAGGTTAAACCTCTATTTATTTATAAATCGAATACGTCCCACCTAGGTTCACGATTTGAAGTAACGTTTTCAAAGATACAACAACTCTCGTCTTTTGGATAGTAGCACCACTTATCCGAAAGCTCGGGCAAACTAGAATTATGGTAAGAACTAGGCAATGTACTATATGCTAAACTGATTTTGGACGCAAAAGTTCCGAAGAGATGCATGAGATGCAACTTTGAAATGATTTTTGTGATTTTTTTCATGTATCTCTTGCAAAAAAATTGAGCTACTTATATATGCATCCTCCATTCAAATTGGGAATTGATTACACCCTTAAAGGGTCATTACGTCATTCAGAACCCAGCTTAAAAAAGTTATTCAAAACTAGGTTGTAACGCAACAATTACACCTCTTAACTCCAGGTGTTACAAAATGTGTTACATCAGCTGTTACATCACCATAACTTAGGAGTTACAACACCATAACTCGGGTGTTACAACACCATAACTCGGGTGTTACAGCACCTCCTACAGCAATCATATATGCAGTAATGATACTACCATAATACCTCTTTAATGTAAAAATTATCACCATAATGTGTCTTTACAACGAACCTAGACAACATTACGATATTTCCAACGTAGGATAGACTTTACGACGTCGTTCCATCTCCCACAAACGAATGTCTTAGCAAGTGACAAGCTCCCGTGCATTAATTTCTTACTCACCGAACTCGGTGTTGAAAAAAATAACACACTACAATTATCTACCCGTAATGCCACTTTCAAATTGATCAAAGTCGGGACTTACCCACTTTTTTAAAACCAATTTCTAACAAAAAATACCGAACCCCACCATGCCTCCGATTAAATCCCTAATTGATCCCACTCTGATCATGCCCCTATCCTTCACGAGATAGGACCGAGGATGCAAAATTCGACTATCTATCTTGTTGCCACTTTTACATTGATATTCTACATAATATTTTTTTTCTGTCATAATATTTATCAAGCGTGTTAGAAGGTCATTTAAAATCTATAATTATGTGTGTAAGATGATTACAATATTTTTTACTTTCCTATGCAACACAAATAAATACTAAGACTTATCACAAATACTAAGAGATTTATCACAAATACTAAGAGAATGATAATGTTGGGGAAAGACAAATTTTCAATTCTTCTTGGAAAACAAAAGTAGGAAATAGATTGAAACCGAACTTTTTCCTAAAGGGACAATTATTTTGAACTATATTTAGTTAATGTTGTTATTGTTAATTTACCTTAATAAGTTCGCTAAATTTTGTCATAGACAAATTAATGACCCAACCCTTATCCTATTGGGTATATTACCTGTTTCTTGGGACAAGGTCTATACGATTTGAAACTTAAAAGGGAGGGATAACAATCTTTGACACGATTCGAACAACTCGACACGATTCAATTTAAAAATTAAGAGTCAGGATCGACACGAACTCGTTGCGGACCAGAATTAGGTTGAACTTGAATGACACAAACAAAATATGGGTTGGGTTGGGTCGGGTCAACCCGCAGGTCAACTTGCAACCTGCAACCTATTTTCATATATATATATATATATATATATATATATATATAAATTGTTCAATTATTTACATAAATTATTTGCAAAATGCAACTTTGCTATTTAATACTCCCTCCGTTTCAAAATAAGTGTCTTTTTATACTTTTTTGGAAAAATTAAGGATTGATAAAAATAACAAATATATTCATACAAAATCTATTTAATTTGGGTATGTTTTGTGGAATAAAGAAATAATCCACTAACTTAAATAGGTTGTTTAGGGTAATATTGGAAGAATTGTAGTTTTTTGGGTAAAACGACACTTATTGTGAAATTTTTAAAATTGTCTAAAAATACCATTATTTTGAAACGGAGGGAGTATATATATATATATATATATACATATATATTTTTTACTATCTTGTTATTAGAATATCATCCATCAATGAATAGATTCAAGATGTTATGCATTTGGATATCAATGATATAAGTGAAACTCAAATGGAAAGTGCAGCAGATTTCAACTCAAACTTGGTGAGTCTACAAATATCATGATTTGTACTCACTAATTAGGAATTTTTCTTGCATAATTTCACTATCACATGTCATCTCAAGTTTTAATTATTGTTTTGTTTAATAATCTTTTTCTTTTTGCAGGTTATTTGAAGATTTTGCATTGTGTTACTGTGGGAGCTATAACTTTTACTTGTGGTTGTAATTTATAATGTTAGACATCTCTGGAATTCTTTTTGTGAATTATTTTTAAATTTTCAACCTGCAGTTTTGTTAGACATTGTGAAATTGACTTGTAGTTGTTACTGTTTACTTTGTTTATTTCAATCCTTTGGAGCATGGATATATATTTGTAATACGTTAAATGCAATTTGAATTTTACAAAATGTATATTTTGTGATGTTTCCATGTTTGAGTATTAAAATAATCATTTTAGGTTTTTGTGGAACAAAAAAAAAAAAAAATTAAAAATTATTGTTTTCTTTTAATTTCTAACTTTTTAGGTTGGAAATGGGTTGAGTGGGTCGACCGTCAACCCGAACGAGTTGGGTTAGAGTTTGCGAGTCTCAACCCATTCGAGTTGTGTGTCAGGTTAGAATTGGAAAAAAATTCGTAATAATCAGAGCTCAACCCGACCTGCAAACTCACAATCCGATCCGTTTGACACCCTTCTTAAAGGTAGACTTATATTTTAGTGACCTTATATTTACAATAAATAACACTCATTCCATCTGAAAAAAAGGTGTGTTAATATTTGGAAATAAGAATGATTTTTTTTTGTATGGATCAGTAATTAATTGTATTTAAAGTTTATAAGTTTTCTTATACGAAGATTTCATTTTTTTCAAATGAAACCACCATTTATAATCAATACATCAACCAATTGTTTAGAATCCTATAAACTTAAATTTGTTTGTAAATGTCTTTCTCTGTCAATTTCAAAGAACATGGCTTTCTTTTTTTCTTTTTTCTTTTTCTAAATTCAAAATTGATTTAATTCATAATTTTAACAATATCGTAATCTACATAGATCAGTGAAAGACACCATAATCAAAGTACTATAATGAATTTGGTATTGAGTTATTTAGAATAATGACGGTGTTGGTTTGGGCGTTCCTAACTTCTCTAATTTGATCCTAAGTTAAAGCAGCGTAAACAATTAAAAGCAAATAATAAATTAAAGAGAATGAACAGATTTATGGATTTCATATATCTAAGAATCAATTAACAAATGCAAAAAAAGATAGTCATGATAATTTATATCATTCCTATTATTGTAAGGCTTCGTTATGTTTATCTCAATCCCTCCATGAGCGACAAATGTGTAGATCATATACAACAAACGAATCTCCTGGTTAAGCCCGTGTATACATTTCCTTGTGGTGCCTAAGCAATACCACCAACAATCCTTCTCAACCTCCCGGACTATTGAATAATTATATTGTGTGTTGTTTCGTCATCCATGTCCTCATCTCCCGAGTTTTGGACAATGATTCGTGAATGCTAAATCTAGGTTTCCAGTCTAATCTAGCAGCAATTATATCTAAACACATAAAACAATAATACACAGAATGAAAATAGATTAAAGAAAAAAATCAAAGTCTACATTGTAATTGATTTCTACTTTCTAAACCCTACAATACGACTACTCCATAATCAAACTAACAAAAAAAAATAAAAAAATGTAAACATTGTATTGAAATATTATATATAAAGTGCTACTGAAACCAATGAGTGACAATGTCGTGGTCACATGCTCCTCTCAGATACTCCGCTGCTACTCATTTTTTCATCTCGGCTCTTCTACATACTAATACGGAATGTAAAACTCAATAATACTGAATGTCGGAATGTGTCAAGGTTTTGGGGGTATTTATTGGAGTGCATAGAATAGAGTATGCATGGTAAAAATTGCACTTGGGCTGAAAAACAGATGCATGGGCAAAACACCCAACTCGGCCAAGCCGGAGCATGGCTCAGTCGAGCACCTGAACATGTACACAACTCGGTCGAGCTCGTGCACGGTTTGGTCGAGTGACGGTGCATCACTCTATTCGCGAGCTTTCTTCTTCAGTGTGGGTCGGTTCAAGTCCATTATCGAGTTCAATCACTTGATTTTCTCTTGTTGGGTCTTATTCTTCACTTAATTTGCCATTAGACTACATAATTATTCCAAATAAGCATAATATTGTACAAAAATGCTACAAAATTAACAAATGTGTAAAAAGTAAAATTCACACAACACATAAAATATAAGACAAACAAGTGTATTTTCACATACTTTTTATACTATTTTTGCTATAAGCTTTTGTCTAAAAGTACATAAAAATATTAGTGATCATTCACTTCATGCTACACATGGAGACATGAATGGAGGTAGAGAGGGGCCAAAGGGATCGTTGGGCCCCATCAAATTTTAATAAGTTTTAGTGGTGTTTTTTATAATTTAAAAATATTTATTTACTTAGATAAAAGTAAGAAGAGCTTATTCTAAAAAAATAAGTAGGTTCTAATTGATTACCCTAACTATTAGTATCAGTTTAAATTAGTATGTCATATTTAAATTTAGCTACTTTAGTATTTATAAAACTTGTGGAGTAAATATTTCTTATTTTTGGTTAAATGATGAGTAACAATTATTCGTTTTAACATAAGAAAAAAAAAAACAATTATTCGTTTTAATCTTCCTATTATGTAATTGATTATCTGGTTACATGAATTTAGTAACATATATTTTATTTTGTTAACTTTATACAAATAATATATATTATTTTATATTTGTTTAGAATTGATATATACTCTTTTTATTTTAACGCTATAATTTCCTCTCCCCGTCTAAAAATTACAGCTCCATCATTGCCTAGAAATGTACATCAGGTGAGTCATTCATTATCGAAATACACACATTTACACACACATTCATATATATTAGTGTAAATCTACGATGAACAAAATACTTTGTGCAAATTTCATTATTTATCATCTAAAACCCCATTTTTTGCCCCATGATGGAGTAGTATTATTATTTTTTTCTCGAGACTTCAAGTATTTGGGCCAGTGTAGTTGCAAAATAAGTTCCAAAAGTATCAAGAAAATAAATTAATTAATTAAGAACTCCATCATTGGATTCCAAGAATTAAAGGCAGGTGATCATTTTGATTCCATATGTATCACATATATAATAAATAGAGTGAGTATCGTGTGTGATGAAATATACTTTTACAGAAAATATTAATATTTTTATAGGAAAAAGTGATATTTTTACTGATAAAAGTAACATTCTTAGGGGGGGTTTGCATTTGCTTTTTTCAAGTGATTTTCAGCTTATAACTTGAGAAAAGCTATTTTGTAGTGTTTGCAAAGCCAACTTCTGCTTTAAAAGAAGTGCTTCCAATATAAAAGCTAAAAGCAGAAATTTAGGGGGTGTTTGCGATTGCTTTTGCTTTTGAAAAAGTGATTAAAGTTAGAGATTCTATATAAATCACTTATGTAAAAAGTAGGTAGTGTTTGCAAAAAAAGTGATTTACAATAAAAGTAGAAGTTGGAGTGTTTGTTATAGAATCACTTATGTCTTTTAAAAAATATCATAATATTTACAGAATTGCCATTGAGTAGAGAAAAGCATTAAATTTCTGCTTTTAGCTTTTACATTGGAATCACTTCTTTTAAAGTAGAAGTTGGCTTTGCAAACACTACAAAATAGCTTTCTCAAGCTATAAGCTGAAAATCACTTAGAAAAAGCAAATGCAAACACCCCCTTAATGCTTTTCTCCACTCAATGGCATTTCTGTAAATAATAAGATATTTTTTAAAAGACATAAGTGATTTTATAGCAAACACTCCAACTTCTACTTTTATTGAAAATCACTTTTTTTGCAAACACTACCTACTTTTTACAGAATTGATTTTTATAGAATCTCTAATTTTAATCACTTTTTCAAAAGTAAAAGCAATCGCAAACACCCCCTTACTACAGTGATACTTTTACAAATAAAAGTGATATTTTTGCTATAAATGATACTCCCTTCGTCCCGCTCTAATTGACTTACCTCCCTTTTTTGTTTGTCTCAATCTAATTGACCAGCCCAAAAATGACAAATTTTCACACAATCTCCACCTTCAATCTTCACCTTTGAAAAAGTCAAAGATTTCCACAAAATCTATTTTTTCTTAATCTTCGTGCCCAATCAACTAGGCCAATTAGGACGGAACGGAAAGAGTATTTTTTTTTTTGTTAAAAAAAAGTGATATTTTTACAGATAAACGTAATACTTTTACTATAAAAAATAATATTTTTTTTCTATCACACTGCGTGACGATCGTGTGACGATTTCATATAAATTTTTGCCTAATAAATAAAAACATTTTGTTGAAATGATTATTAGATTTTGGATATGCAACGATTTGTTGGTGCCAGAGTATTTTAGATCGACAGTGGGTATGGTATAATTAGAGTGTGATTTGAGTGATCCCATTGTGAATTTAATGATACTATACTCTGCTAAATATGGAAATAATAATTAAATAAAGCATTTGCATGTGCTCTAATGAGAGTGCTGCTCCCACTAATCAACCAAACAACGTGGCTATTAATGCCTTGTACTTTTTCCAAATTGCTTCCATGTTTATACCAATTTTGTGAAATTCAGGCACCATATCGGGGCCTAACGTCCAGTCGAAATTAGGGTTGTTAACGAATAAAGTCGAGTCGATTATTAAATTTTTCGAGTAGTATTTGTTAAATTTTAAGCGAATCGAGCTCGAGCTGAGCATGTTAATTTGGTGTTTGTCAATGTTCGCGAACGTTAACGAAGACCAAGTTTCTTAACATTTTGTGTTCGTAAATACGAATATTATATATTATTCTAGTCCCCCCCAAAAAAAAAAAGGAATTCTTATTTTTTATTTTGTCAACAATAAATTCATGGGCATTTTAAATAAATGAGCTGCATAAATAATATAAAAATATTATTAGTATTATTATCATTTTATACGAGCCTAAATCATGTTCACGAGCCTTTAACGAACGAGCCCTTCAATGTTCGAGCTATGTTTGTTAATTAACGAACAAAAACAAATGTATTCGAACAAGCGTTAACTGAGCTCGAACACAAGTTTTTTATTGAACGCTCTGTTCGTTAACAGCCCTAGTCGAGACTTACAGGATGTTAGGTCTAGCTTATTCAAAATATCTTATAAATTTTAATATTTTATGAGCTCTAAAAATATCAAATAAGATATTAGAGTTTATAAGATGTTAAATTTTATTTCAAATGTAAGTTGCTGAAGTGTTTAGTTATAATAAAATGATAGAGCTTATAAGATGTCAATAATGACATTTTTGTAATTAAAATAAGAAGGAAATCAAAATATGATGTTTGACGAATAAGTTGGACCTTCGTTACTTTTTTAAAAATATCATATAAGTTGTTAACTACTTATTTTAATTAAAATAAAATAAGATCTTATTTAATAAATGTTGTCAAATTATTTGAATGAACTTATAAGTTCTTAATCATCTAATAAAACGTTTTGGAGAGCTTATAAGCTTAGTCAAACACCATTTTAAATAAGGTTAAGCGAAACACAGACGTGATCAAACAGGAAGGAATCAGAAAAAAAATCTAAATAGTTAACTTAAGTGGGAACTAATCGGAGTTAGACTTGATTTTTCAAATAGAAGTATATACTGGTGTCTGATGCTCATACGCCTAAATAGTTAATTGAATTTGTTCTACTATTTTTCTGAATAAGTTCCAATTATTAGGTTATTTCGGTATAAAATAGGAAATAAATAAATAATTTGTACAGGCAAGAGACAGAGTTGCATCACATGGGCGTTTGTGACGGGTAGGGTGGTCACATGTGGCCTACTTTGTTTTGCCCTCGCGCCGAACATTTTCCTACCCCATTTCGACCCGATCCGACCCAATCTGTTTGTGTATCAATTATGTAGCCGATGATAATTGAGGGGTCTACTTGACCAATACATAGCGGTGGCAATTCGGACGGTTCGCCCCGATTTGACCTAGTTCATCGGGTCAACGTCATATTTTGGGTTGGGTCGGACCTAAAATTAGTCGGTTGATTTCGAGATATTTTCCTATAATATACTAAGATTTTTGGGTCGACTCGATCGGGTCAAATAGTACTTTTGGTCTATATTTCTATGGTCCGACCCATCTAAAATATCGAACCTACTGGGCCGACCCGTCTGGACGAGTCGATTTTGCCACTTCTACCAATACATGAGGTATAATTGGATCGGTCCGTTTGACATTTTAGGCAGATAACCATAAGGATAGTAGTTAGAAGTATCATCGAACCTAGTAAATCGAACCCAATGGGTCTATAGCTTGACACCTGCAAGCCGACCCCACAAATTATATGTATTTTATGTGGATAGATCGAACTCGATTACAATTTTTCAGTCTAATAATAATTCGGGCCAGTTCGACTCGATTTGATATATAGGAATGATCCAACGAGCTAAGGTTAGTCTGGACCGTCCGAATTACCTCGCCTTTGTGTAAATGTAGGTTGAGATGTTCCTTTAAGCTTGCTTTTAAGATTGAGCCAAGAGGAACTTATTTAAAAAGATAAATGATTGATAGGAGTAGTGATAATGTATTTTGAAGATACTTTTAACTCAGATATTGATAGCCTATTGATATCACATAACCATTATATATATAGTGAAGATCGTGAGTTTGTTCCTTACTCCCACCATTAAAAAAATCTATTAAAATTAACCACAAAAAAACAAATTAAGTAATAAAGACAAAGTCTCATGTACACCAGTTACACGGTACAATTCAGATTGACTATTATTATTTATGCTTAAAGGTATTATATGTACGGAGTAAATGTATTATAATACTTTTATCTAGAACGTGTAATACCTTTAAGTATAAATGGTGATACATTTACCCATCACATGTAATACATTTTAACTTATAACCCAAATTATATAGATCTAAGATCCATGCAACTAGTGCACAAGAGACCATCCCGGCCATTAACAAAAACTTAGTCTAAGGGATCTTTATATAGGACAATTCGCTTTGGTCGTGGTAGTAAATATATAAGACTTTTTATATATGTTTATATTATTTTATATTTGATGTGTATGTTGTTGGGTCATAGTGGATTCTTAATCTCCGCATTTATATATTGTCTACTTGTGATCGAGCTTATACAGTTTTGTTTTTAGGCTTTCTCCAACAAGTCTCCTACCAATTGAGATTCGACTTTCCTTATGTGTTTACGATCATTCCCTTGTAAATTGGATGTGAAATTTGTTTGACAATCCCTACAACTCTCATTTTCAAATGAAGACTATTGAGTTTCCCCTTGAAAAACAATCTCTATTGAGTTAACACTTATCATCACCAAGTATAACCTCAAACGACAATCTGTATCGAATCAAACTGATCGTCGCTAAGAACCCCTCCTACGATAATGTCCATCGAGGTGACACTTATCATTGCTCAAAATTCTGGTATATCCCATCGGGTCAACACTTATCGTTCAGAACTCTGCTCCATCCAGGCTACCTCCTACGGTTAGGGATGTAAACGAGTCGAACCAAGCCGAACGGTACCAGGCTCGAGTTCGGCTCGTTTGATTTTTAGAGGGCTCGAGTTCGGCTCGAGTTGGGCTCGAACTTATAAAAGTGTGTTCGAGTTCGGCTCGTTATATAATTACCAAGCTCGCAAATAGTTCGAGTTCGATTCGGCAAAAACTCGATAACATAATAAAGCAAATTTAAGTTCGAGCTCGATTCGAAAAAGCTCGAAAACATAGTTTGAGCTCGGATTCGTGAAAAGTTCGATAACATAGTTCGCGGTCGGGTTCGTGAAACCTGTAATAAAGCTCGAGAGTCACTAAAACAAAGCTCGTTTATAGACTAAGTTCAGTTTCTAATTGAAAACATTTACTAAAAGTCATAGTTGACCTGATAGTATAAGACCTTTGCCTTATTTTAAATGGTCTAGAGTTTAAATCCCATTGAACACATATATTTTTAATATATATATATATATATATAAATATATATATATATATATATATATTTGAGCTGGCTCGCGAGCCAGCTTGTAAGCTCGGCTCGCGAGTCTCATTTCGCGAACAGGCTCGCGAGCTTACGAACCAAATACTTGCAAGTTCGAGTTCGGCTCGAAAATTTTGTCGAGCTCGAAATTGGGCTCGGTTCGTTTAGGCCAGCGAACGATCCCGAGCGAATATTTTTTCGAGCCGGAACCCGAATAGCTCGCGAACAGTTTGATTTGATTACATCCCTACCTACGGTCCATAGAGCACCAGGTCATAGGGGTATGCAAAACTCGGTTATAACCGAAAAAAATCGACCGAAAAATGTCGGTCGGTTTGGTTATTGGGTTTGTCGGTTCGGGTATCGGTTATTTGGTATAAAAAAAATCGGTTAAGTCGGTCGGTTTCGGTTTTGAAAAATTAGAAACCGAAATAACCGGAACCGACCGAAAATTTTAGTCATATATAAACTAAACCCTAATTCTTTCGGTTTTCCTCGATTTTTTAGTCATCGGTCGGTTTCGGTTTTGGTCGATTTTTCAGTTTATCCAGGAAATTCGGTAATATAGATCAGAAAATAGGTATTTTATTTATTTTTTGTCGGTTTCAATTATAAAAAACCAACCGACTAAATCGGTTCGGTTAGATATCGATTGCCAATAAACTTTCGGGCGGTTCAATCATCCTTTCAATAATTAGTAAGTCGCGAACCTGAAATCTCAATTAAGAAAAAAAGAGTCACATTTTTTTCGTACGATTTTCTTTTTTCTTTTTTTTTTCCTCCGACCGAATGGAATTACATTTATAAATCAGAAATTTTCACTCATGTCCTTTTCATTTATTTTCAAGTTTAAATTTTCAAATTTCTTTCACTCAAAACCACCATGCGTTGTCTTTTCTTATTGAAACTTCAATTAACAGATGCTCCATCCGTTTCATATTAATTGACGTTTTAGGATAAAATGAAAGAATTAAGGATTGGATATTTTGACAGATATACTCTCAGTTAAATATGTGACCAAATCATATCCATGATAGATTGAAAAATAGAGATATTTTAGAATTGAGTCAGGGAAAAAACTACTAGAATTGATGAGAAATATGTAAAACGTCAATTAATTAGAAAAGAAGAATATTTTAAAATGTCAATTCATATAAAGCGGAGGGAGTAATATTTACTATTCAAACAAGGCTTTTTTGTAAAGATAAAATTTTGAAACATTTTATTAATATATTAAATAGAAGATGTGAAATGTTCCACGTTAAAGATAATGTTGATGATGAAAGTTATAAGAGCTAAGCTGGTGGGCTCAGATAGTGTGTTGCTTGGTAGATGGGGTGCATGCCTCGATAACTACGAATCACATGTTTTCCATTTTATTTTATTTTCACTTTTTCTTTTTCCAATTTTCAGAATTTCCGTGAAGTATTCACTCCGTCCCAATCTAATTGACCTACCTTTCATTTTTTTTTTGTCCCAATTTAATTGACCAGTCAATAAATGACAAATTTCACAATCTCCATCCTTAATTTCCACATTTAAAAAAGTCAAAGATTCCACAAAATTTATTTTTTCTTAGTCTTCGTGCCCGATCAAGATATACCAATTAAATCAGAACGTTGAGAGTAGTTTTTTTATTTTATTTTTTTTGTCATAATTTTTTGTTATGTTGTGTGTTTAAGTTTAATAAGTGGTTTTTAGTCCAAGTAAATTATACTCCGATGACTCAAACTAGTTACTTTTTCACACCAATTATTTATACAAGCAGTCATGGGTTAGATATATCTAGGGACGGAGCTAGGATTTCATAATGAGGAGGACGAAATAATTATTTTGAGATATATATTAAAAATTTTGGAATGTGAGAATGGTGAAATCTGTTCTTTAACTATATTTATAATATATATATATATACATACGGTAGATTAGTCATAAAAATTGAGAGAGGGCGGTCGCCACCATCAGTCCCCTTGTCTCCGTCCCTAGAGATACTAGTCGAGCTTAAAACTTTTTTGGTCCCATAACTTTTGACTTGTGCTATTTTGATCCCAAAAAAAGTTATGAATTCAATTTAGTCCCACAACTCTTGAATTGGATCCCTTTTGGTCCTAATTTGGCCGGCGATGACTAATTTCGCCGGAAAAGAGCGACTGGAATTTTTTGGCACGTGACCCACACGTGCTATTTTCCGGCGAAATTAGTCACCGCCGGCCAAATTAGGACCAAAAGGGATCCAATTCAAGAGTTGTGGGACTAAATTGAATTCATAACTTTTTCTGGGACCAAAATAGCACAAGCCAAAAGTTACGGGACCAAAAAAATTTTTAGCCCGATACTAGTCACTAATTTGCTCTAATTGCATGTTTTGTTTTATTATGACATGTCTTAATGCTCGTTGTACATGTAGTAGATGGAAATTGGACTGCCCGGGTATGAGATGGGAACCCTACAAGCATGGTTCGACCTCTCCTCAGTCGGAAGAGTCATTTGCCTCGTGTATGCTTCAAAACATTGTAATATTTTAGGGACTCAAATTTATTTTAGGAACATATATAATATGTAGGTATATTTAGATGTGTTTTTTTTTTTTTTAAATAATAAATTGATATAGTCAAAATGATTAGTGTGCTTTTTACAATTTAAAGATATGAGTTGAAATCCTCCCTCTAACTTTAAACTTTGTTTCTTTTTACCTATGATAATATAAATATCTAGAGTGTTTTCGTTTTTCATCAATATATATATAGAGAGAGAGAGTGTGTTGTAAATACTTCATTTTTTTTTTATCTTTTTCTTTAAATTTGTACATCAATGAACAAAATTATGGACCCATTTAGAAAATTCTTTGTTTTATATTACCTATAATGAAATAAATATATAAAGTGTTGCAAATGCTTCAACTTTTTTTATATTTTTCATTAAGTTTATACATTAAAAAAGAAATTATAAGCCCATTTAATAAACTCGACTAAGGCCCAAATATTTTTAGGTATGACCCTGCCTACTAGACATGTTCCAGAGTTTTTGAGTGAGTCTTGTGTGTGACGGTCACACGTGTGACGGAATACACTTTTACAGAAAACATTGATACCTTTACCGAAAAAAAGTGACACTTTTACAGATAAAGATGATACTTTTACTACAAAAGACAATGATAATTATTTTCTCGTTACACCGTGTGACAATCACATATAAGTTTTTTCCAGAGTTTTTTACCTACAAATTATTCGCGTGTTTGAGTTGGTTTTAGATTTCTTGTTATATTAAGGATTTTTAGGTAAATAATGATTGTCATATTATTAATAAATAAATAAGGATTTCTCATCCTAAAAAAATCCAAGGTATTACCTCAAGAAAGTATTATTATGTAATAATTATTATGTATGATTGAAAGTCGGGTATTATAAAGAAGAAAAATATGGATCACTAGGAAAAGAAAAAAAAAAAAAAAAGTCTACTATATGTGAACCGTTAATTCTAATTGACTTTACAATGATTGAAATGTTGTATTTTTAAAATATTTATTTATAATATAATATGAGAAATTATTATTACGTGTACTCTTAAGGTCATAATAAATTAATTTATTTAAATTTCAACTTAAAAAAATTTGAAATAAATTTATTTATTGAAGATTTGACTATATTAATGGCTCTAAATAATCTGATACGTTGACACGTTTTATTGATCTAAACAGGAGAGTTTTGTGCTGCTCATGCAGTCTCTGTGGTCTCAATCATGGCGTAAACGGTGCATATAAAAAAAATTAAAATAATAATAAATAAAAAAAAAATAACAAAAAATAATTAAAGGTCAACATAGGCATCTTAAAATTTGTGTACTGGATTCAATTAATCATTATATATCATTGCTGGGTACACACAACCTGCATCAATTCTATTATGTTCTCCCTCCGACCCATCTTATCTTGTACAAGGACGGTTGACACAAATATTTAAAAAAATTGTTGTTTGAGATTTTGTTGATTTTTCAAAAATTAATTAAGGATGAAAATTGTGTTATAACTTTTCTTTTTAAGGAGTGTGCAAGTTTATCTGAACAACCGAAAACGAAAAGTGTGTAATTATTTGAGAAGAAAAAGATGTATAATTGGTAATATGAATTTGGGCGTAGTATTCAGTACATAATAGTATACAATAAGTGTTTACTTTAGACTTTGATACTTGGAATTCAATTCCTCCATTTTTATGTCAATCAGCGCTCGTTGTTTCAAGTTCTGAGTTAACGAAATTATTTTGTTCTCAGAAAGATGATAATAAGTGTTTACTTTATATTTATGCGCAAATAATACATTCGCACTAATGAAAAAGCTTAAATACATCATATATCTATATATATATGAATTTTTTCTATGTATAATGGGTAACTAATTCTATAAATAAAACTTTTATGGTAAAAGATTACTAAATTGGCAAAAAGTATTGTCTTTCTTTTAAAATATAATCAATTGATACTTTCATTTAAAAAAGTCATACGTTTGACAAGTTAAGTAATACTTTTCGTCACCTTATTAAACCGAAAAGAGCAAATGTCAATAAAGACACTTAACAAAACAAGGAGTCAATTCATTTGGCATGCATTTTCAAGTGATTAATATTTTTTTTCGCAAAAACGTGATACTATTTTCAAGAAAAACTAATCCGTGTTTGAGAAAATGAATTACTTTCTTGTAAAAAGTATTATTCAAAAATAGATGATGAGATATCAATATGAAAGATAACATGTATATAAACTAGATGTTGAAAACTTATATAAAACTTGATAACATATAAAGTTAAAAAAAACACAAGAATTCTTAAATTTTAAAAAGAATTACGTTTTACTAAAAAATTATTAAATTTCTAGAAAAATGATTATTGTTGGAAGTAAAAGTAACAAATATTTTTTTCTATAAACATAATATTTTTTCGGAAAAACATAGTACTTTTTTTAAAGTAATATTTTTAAAGTGATCCAACTAAATAATAGTTGAAAATAATTTGTGAATTATAAATGAAGAACTTATATAAATTTTGACATTGAAAACTTATATAGACTTGATAAGATCGCAAAATATATTAATAGAAACACATTAATTATTAAGGATTTTAAATATGTAATACATTTCCCAAAAAACATAAGTTTTCAGGGAAAAGTAACACTTAACCAGCTTTTTATGCAATTTTATTTTTTTTATTGAGTGAAATTTTGAAATTTCCTTGGATTGGATTGACTCTATTGTATATAAAAAAAAAAAAATCAATGTAAATGAAGTACATAAGTTCTACCCAGTATGAATATGTATGTTTAAATCTTAAATTTTATGTTCAAACAATTGAAAAATGTGATTATATTAGAACATTTTGACATCATCTCGTATACTAACACATTAGCACTTGGGGATTCTATCGTAACTCAATTAGTAAAGCATCTTGTAATTCAAGCTAATAATCAGGAATCGAATCTCATCAATACCATCCGGATTAGAATTTGTATTCAAATAAAAAAACACATTAGCACTCTAATTACAATACTCCATGTTGGAACTAGAGTTGACAAATTGACTAGTCCATCCGGCATTTTAGATGGAGGTGCCCATATAAATGTAGACTCAAAGTACCATCAGATCCAACATGCCCGATTCGATGAATTAAAATCCGACGATCACGAGACAACCCGGATATCTTAGTATATTTAAGGGAGATAAGATAGATTGGACTCTATAATTTTTGGCCCAGTAAAACTTCGGACAGAGTCGACCGACCCAACATATAGTGTTGACCCAATGAGCTAGCTGGGCCAGACAGATCGGACCGCGTTAATTGTCACCCTAGTTGGAACAATTATAGCATAAATATAATTCTGCAATAATTCTCTTTGTATTGCATCTGGAAATAAATTGAGACGCATACTTGATTTGCAATATTCTTAAAAAAAATATTTCACCCCTTCTCTAATGTGTCGACGATTTCAAGTATTTTTTTTCCAGAATTCAATTATTTATTATTCTTCATATTCTGAACCTTAAAATTTAAGAAGTCTGAATTTTAGGTGTTTTTTCTTAATCTCTCTCAATAACATGATTCTAGTCTATTCTAGATCAAAACTGAATCGATATAGCACCATTTTCGTTAGATAAAAAATTTCGAACCGAACCATCTCCAAAGGAAAAATAATCGTGTTGTATCAATCCGTTTTGTTGGATTGAATTTGGATGCTAATTTCTAAAATAACCAAAATTTAGTATTGATCTGAATTTTTTATATCCATATCGTACCGCTCACATTCCTAATATTTAGTAATGGATGGACTATAATAACAATATATAGATAGGTAAAATTTATTGGGTCAATGATTATAATGACATGTACATGCGCTACAAGAAAAATCGTCTATTGAGACATCAAAAAGTGGTCACAAATAAGGAGTATTTGTCACAACTTCATTATTAGTGGTAATATTGTCATTATGTAATCGTCTCAATAACTCAGTCGCAAATAATATTCGTGAGACGATAAAAATGATCTAAAATACGTCTTAAGTATTATTTGTAACAATTAGTTGTCTCTCAAAGTAGATTGAAAATGATTTCAAATAATTTATAAAGTTTTGTGACAACAAGTGGTTACAAATAACTAATTATTAGTAGTGATAGAACTGTGGTTTAAAAAAGTGCATCACAATTTTTTTGTTAACAAATCTCTACCATTTCAAAGAATGTATCACAAGTGATGAAGAAAAAAAAAATTACGGGATACATTTTATGATACCACAACTGTAGTCATTAATAAAATATTATTTGTGATCACTTGTTGTTACAAAATTCTCTGCACATTATTTGAGACCATTTTCAACCTATTTTTAGAGACGACTAGTTGTTGCGAAAAATATTTGAGAAGCATTTAAGACAATTTTTGTCGTCCTAAATATATTATTCACGAGTTATTGAGGTAGCTAATTAGTGACTATATTATCTTTAATAATAAAGTTGTGACAAATACTTACTCCCTCCGTCCCGGTTAAAGTTGTCACTTTGACCGGGTACGGATGTTAAGAAAAACAGTTATTTGGCTTTTTTAAAGGTTGAGATTTTGAAGGTGAGGATTGTGGGATTAGTTTCTTTTTTTGAGTTGACAACTTTAATTGAGACAAATCGAAAAAACAAGTGAACAGCTTTAAATCAAACGGAGAGAGCTTATTTGACAACACTTTTTATTATCTCAAAACTCAATTTTTCTTGCAGTGGTGTGTCATTGTTCACTAATAATATGTCTGGCTAGATTTACTAAAATTTGTAATATAATCATATATAGAATGGTTATAAATTTATACTTTTACTTAATTTGGGGATACAGAACCCTTACAAATTATAGTCACATATTGGATTATTTAAGGCAAGTTTCTACTAATTTGGTCATAATTTCATAAATGTTATTTTCATCAATATTCTTTGAATGCAAGATTATGGTGTTTTAATTTACTATATTTATTCCATATTTCATTTATTGCATATTTCAAAACTCTATAAAACAAGTATATTAGAATGCACAATTTAGTTTTTTAAACGATGGCTGTAAAAGTTCTCCCATATTTTTGTTTACTATATGTTATGCTTTGGTCACCTGCTCATGGATGTTTCGGGACAAGGTTGCAAGCAGTCGATGTCTTTAATTATCTTCCTTCGAATTCTGCGCCATTATTGGTACATTGTTTTTCGGGAGATAACGATCTTGGATATCATACAGTCCCCACTAAGCAAGCTTTTACTTGGAATTTTTGCGAGAATTTTATTCCCAATACTTTATTCTCTTGTCACTTATGGTGGGGATCAAAACAAATATCCTTCGTTGCTTTTAAACAAAAATGGATTGAAAGGGGTAATGGAGATGATTCATGGGTAGCAAAGAGTGACGGTATCTATTTTACGCCGGACAGTTTAAATAACTTGGTTAAAAAGTATGATTGGATGTAAACAGGCAACTTACATTTTTTTTCAAGGTTGACTCGATATATTCAACTTATTTGGCTGATCAGTTTCAACTTGAGGCTTTTGTTTTTTCTTTTTTTTGTCTCAATTATTTGCAGTATTTTCCAATTGAATATATTTATGGACTTGTGCGTATATTTGTATGTATAACTATATATATTATATATATCTGTGTGAAAAAAAAGGGTGAGGGGTAATTCTTTTAATAAAATGTTGGTAATTGGATTTGGAAGATTGTTGTTAATCAATTTTTGAGCAATTCTAATTTTTTATTTCATTCGTTGAAAATGGAATTAAGCTGCAAATTCACGATCCACGTTTCAAGTAGATGAATTTAGTGTATTTATGTTCTCAAAACCAATTTCGGGTGAATGATAAATTAATGCTTAAAGGTTGCAATTTAAACATGGAAAGTTAGAAGAGTTGAAGGAAAAATGTGGGAATTTATCCCACATAGGAAAGTTGGAGTAAGTTGGAACTCCTCATTAAGAGGATCACTTGATAAGGAGTTATCAATTTGTGTTCCCTTATAGCGGACTGCTAGCCCCGTAAGTTATCGAATGCCTTGGCTCGGCGGATTTTGCAATTCAAGGCATATTGAGGGTCGGCGTGGAGCGGCACATGGTGAAACATGTTGGTGTCGTGATACGGGAGAAGCCTTCGGGCACATGACACAGCTGTGGGATATTTGTACGGTGTCCCGTCAGGAAAGGTGGCTGCCAATTGCTGGGCAAAGAGTGGTTGCCGAGCATCGGATAATTTGATTGCTGAGTGTCAGGTAATGGTTGTTGAGCATCGCGTTTAGTGTTACCGAGTGCAGGGTTAAGTATGCTGCTAAGTTACGAGAGATTACACACGCATACGTAGCGCGCGTAATGTGCGAGAGCTGGGAGAATTTGGCGCGCGGGGGTTGCGATTTTCGAAAAATTTGCGCGCGCTGGATGACAGTTGCGGGTTCCGGATAATTCCAAGTTGCGAATAAGGCTGGGACAAGTGTGCAAAAATTGTCTTGCAAGATTTATGGTTTGTGTGCCACTTGACAAACTTTGTACCCATCGGATTTGAGCCTATCGGTGGGGGTTTGAGTTGCAATTCACATATTGTATGCAAACCTTGACAATCCCCTTGTACAAATTGTTGGAAGTAATACAAGGTTGGGACGGGTTCCCATATATCGTGTGTGCTTTGCGTTGCCTTTACGTATTGTTGCCTTTGTATGTGATGTTGGCTTACGAAATTTACAAACCCACTAAACTTAAACACGAGTGTTGGTGAGAGAGTGTAAGGCTGACTGATTGGTGCACAATCAGGCTGCACGGGCATAAAAACAAGCGAAAAATCAAGTGCTACGTTTTGACCCTATGACAAGTGGTATCAGAGCCCGGAAACGGGTTCAAGGGATATTATGAAATTATGATGGAGTCCAATCGATGGCATGAACGAGTTGTTGCTATGGAAGCACGGGTTACAAGGTTGGAAAATTTCTTTGGGCAGGCACCTAAAACCCCAAGTATGGTGGGCGTGTTCCAGCAATTTATGGAATTGGAGACTAAGGTCGCTGAAACTCAGAAGTTGGTGGCCGGTTTACTGGAGTTCGTCGAGGGGCGCATGGTACTGTGTCAAGAAGACATATTAATCTTGACCGATGCGGTGGACATCAAGATCGACCATATGAAAGACGATCTTGTTGTTTTGAACAAGGCGGTTGTAGCGGGTTCGAACGGTGAAGAAGCTCAAGGAGGTCGTTTGCACTCGATTCGTCATTTGGGCCCACATACTGAGGCCCTAGTAGGTCCAACTCTGACTCCACCAAAGCCTAACTCGAAGATCGTCGAGCCACGAACAAAAGTCATGACGAAGTCGTGTCGAGAAGACGAGAGGAAGAGGTCCAAAACAGCGACGGAAGACGATGGGACGAAAAGGGGAATGAAAAGGGGGATATCAGTCCAATACCGGACCGCTAGAAATTCCAGTGTGTTGCAGCCTCAGCCTTATTGGACCGGTGCCGGATCGGCAGTTGATCGGTTCGAGTTGTTTCGTCCATTTCAGCACGTCTCCTCCGTATTTCAATTGTAACTTTTTTTATGCACACAATTATATATTTTTATGTACATGGAGTTATTTTTCCTGTAATCATTTTTTACATGGGCCCACTAATTCATGTCATGACTTAGTCTCTTGTCGTGCCTATGCCTCATTTTATCATTTTAATTCAGCGAAGAAAATATATATTTTTTGAAAGAAAATTGAAAAGAGAAATGAGAGAAATTGAAATTGAAAATGGAGAGAGAATGATTTTTTTTTTTCTATAAAAGTGAGTGAGAGAGAGCAAAAAAATCAAATGGGGAATCGCGAAATGGCAGAGATGGGGGGTTCAATCCGGGGTTGAGAAGGGAGGGCGCGTGAGAATGAGGAAAAATAAAAATGTGCAAGATTCTATAGATACTTACAAATTTATATTCTATGGGTGTGTTTACTTAGCACTTGGCTCAGTAAATTTAGTGGTTCAAATCCCGATAAAACACACTCATTAATTTTTTCAGTTAGATTTAGCTTAACACTCCTCAACCATAAATAAACACACCCTATATAAAAGTTAGTGGGAGTGTTATATTTGATCATTTTCACATAAGTTAATATTGTAAATCATTATGAACTCGGTTGATGTGCGATACTATTACCCATAAAAATTATTCGATCAAATTAGAACGTTTCAACAAAAATGTTCTCAATGATCAGAAAGTTTCATTTTAGTAATATATCTACTATGTCCGAGAGACACTTTAAATTTTTTGCAGAATATATCGGGATGAAAATCATTTAAAATTATAATACTCCTCCCGTCTCATAAAAATAATTCACTTTTTTCGGAATTCCCAACAAAATAGTTTACTTCCTATATAAAGAGTGTCTTAAATATTATTTATCCAGAAGTGTTTATATACCCTCTTGATTTCATTGAAAAAACAGTTTTTATTTGTAACATCCTTCAATTAGCAAAATTAAATTAGAGTACTATATTAGGAACTATCAAATATAATAAATACATTTCTTAATCTTTGGGAAAAAAACTATATATATTTGTGAGAAGGGATTATATTTTTCTAAATTAGATATGGCACATTTGTATTAGTAATAAAGCATTTGGTATATATGTGAACGACTCATGAATCATGATCCTAACTAACTTTGATGGTGAATTACAAACATATAATTAAGGGAAAAAATTATTTTTAGTCCCGAATGTTAGGGTTTGTTCAGAAAAAAATTTATATGTTCCGAAATTTCAATTTTAATTCAATATTTTTTTTTTAAAATATCGAATTTAAGAAAATCAGATGCCGACGACCATTAATTGTGCCGGAATATGCGCAGGTGACCCAAAAAAATGGGATTTCAGGCTAAAAAGCTAATGTGACGGTTTTGAATCTAGGTATACATACCAAGTAATTAAATCAACTCACCAATTAAAAAATACATAATCGAAATTCACATCAGCGTTAGACTTCCTGGAGGGAAATAACTTGTCGTTTTTGGATTTTTTTAATTAATTGCATGTACAATTTGATTCATAACTATCATACTAATTATTTGATCGAAAACCCCAAATTTATTGAGTCACATACGGTACAATTACTGGCTGTCAACACCTAGTGTCCTTAAATTGAGCATTTTTCAAAATATAGTGAACTGGAATTAAAATTTCGAAAAATACCGAATTTTTTTCTCAACTAAGAATATTTTTTTTCCTATAATTAAATTGGAGAATTTAATGAAGTTCCAATGTTATCACGTTATTGAAATGTGTTATATCCTGACAAAGAAGAGAATCTATATAATCTTTGCTTTTACTCTAAATAAATTAATAAATATAAAATAAAATAAATTGAAGAAGAAAAACAGAAAAACCTTGGGCTTTACTCAACCATGCACATGGAGAGAGAAAACAACAAAAAAAATTGGTATAACAACTACAAACTTCAAAGTTCCTTTTTGTTAATTTTATTTCCTTCTTTTTGGCTCTATTACATCCTAAAATTTTGAAACAATAAAGGTTTTTTTATTATTTCGTTTGGTTTAATTACGTAAAAGTTCGTGATAGTTTGATCAATTATTATTTGTAATATAATTTTTTAAACTTAATATATAAGTACACCATTATTATGGTCTTTTCAATTTGATGCATCCGAGCATATTTATGCCCTAATTATTGACATGAAGCTTAAAATTGGAAGTTTAGTTGTCCTAGTTGTAGATATAATCATACGACACTTTTAATCCCTAGTCAAATGAAATATAATAAGGTTGATGATAAAATAATTAGTTTTTTTAGTCAGGAGTTAAAAGAATCAGTATAAGTACATATGACAAAAACTTACGTGAGACAGTCACATCGTGTGACGAGAAAAAGTATCATTTTTTTAGCAAACGTATCACTTTTATCAGTAAAAGTATCACTCTTTTTTAATAAAGAAAGTATCATTTTTTGTAGCAAAATTATCATTTTTATGTGTAAAAGTATCAATGTAGCAAAAATCACTTTTATGTGTAAAAGTATCATTTGTATCTGTAAAAGTATCATTTTTTTTCCTGTAAAAGTGTATTACGTCACGCGTGAGACCATCACACACAAGACTCACTCATTACATATATATGCAATTGAGCAGGTCAGACTTCCAATTTCGAGCTCTACAACATCAATTGGAGCCCAAAATTTGCTCCGTGCATTAAATTGAAAAAAATAATGTAGATAGTACATTTATATGTTAAAGTTGAAAGATTATATTGTATTCTCAATATATATATATATATATATGTATATATTATAAATAGTAATTGACCAAAAAATTGTGAATTTTAATTAATCAGATGTTCTCTTTTCACACATGATTTGAAAAGAAGATAAAAGAAAAAAAAAATATATATATATATATTAATATTTCACATGCATTTTATATTTATCATGTATATTTCCACATGACTATATATATGGTTGGCCACTAGTCAATTTCGAGTTAAAACGATAACAAATGTAAAAATTGACGTGAGTTGGTTCGGCAATATATCTCTTTTTTAATTATTCTCCATCACTTATTTTAAAATGAAGAAAATATATGTTACTCATATATAGAGGAGGTTAAAATACTATATTAAACGTTATTTTATATGCTAAATAATGTATATTGTAAACACAATTAGTTAGATGTATTGCTAATTAATTAATTATATAATATATAATACATAATATATATATATATATATAATAAAAATAATAATGTATATTGGTGTAATTGAATATAAAGGTAAGGTAATCGAGTAATACCTATACCCGTATTCTAACCTACATGCTCATCAAAATTCGGGTTCGGATATACTCAATCTTATTAGAGGATTACGATCTTATCCATTGATAAAACTGACATTCCTACACAAGATTGATGAATAGGTATATACATGATATTAGTGCATTAAATTATTTCAGATTTTACGCAAAAAAAAAAAAAAGAAAAAAAAAATCTTCCTTTCATACTTTAGCTTGATTCTTATTCTACTTATCTACTCTCTTCGTTCAATAATAATTGACGTTTTAAAATGAAAGGGAAGAAATAAAAATTAAATAACGTGACAGATATACCCTCAATTAATATTTGTTTTAGGGGGATAAGATTTGGCCAAATTTGTGATAGATTAAAAAATAGAGATATTTTAAGATTGAGTCAGGGAGAAAATTGGTGGAAGTTGTGAAAAGTATCTAAGAAGGTCAATTAACTGAAAAAAAAAAAAAAAGAATAAGTAGTTAGAAAGTACTTAAATTGAAAGATAGAAAAGACAAAGAAAAACAAAAAAAGATAAAACGTTGAAGGAATTGGACCGTCGTTATGGGTAGCTTAGTTGATGAAGTAGATGAGCATAGAGATCGAAGACCGTGAGTTCTAATCCTCTTACCAAGACTTTTTAGTTTGAGTTCCTTCTATGGATTATCCCTTTCATGTGGTTTGCAAGCTATTGCATGACGATCGAAAATTATACAGTAATTTAGGGGTCCTATTGCACGAGTAGTGACGGAGTTCGGGGGGAGGGGGGTGTTGGCAGTGACGGCGGCCTCCTCAAACTTTTCGACGATACAACTGTGTATGTGTTTATATAGTGTAAGTATAGGTAAAGAACAAATTCCATCATCCTTAAATTTCGAAAACTTTGAAATATTTAAAAAAGTTATTTCGCCCCCATTGAGAAATCATGACTCGTCCCTATGCACGAGGACGAGTTACCTTTATCTCTTTCGAACTAAAGTTACCCAATAACTTATTTTAGGTTATGCTAAATACACATCAAAGTTACTTGTATTAATTTTTGGGTTAAATATTTAAATAAGTTTGTACTTTGCGAGTTTTTATACTTCAATACTTGAACTCTATTTTTTTATCGATTGCAGCCTGAAGTCTACGAATTGTACAAGTTGCAACTTCCGTCGAATTTTCCCGACCAAGTATCCAATATGTGACAATCACATGCCAATTTAGGAGGATTTTTGCTATTTCTATGATTTGTTGAGGCATATTAACATGCAAAACACGTGACAATCACTTTGCTATTGCCAAGTTACAATCTCCGTCGAATTGTGAATATTCCTCAACAAATTATGAAATAGCAAACACCCCCTAATTTGGCATGTGATTGTCACGTGTTTGATATTTGACCGGAAAAATTCAACGAAGATTGCAACGTGTACAATTCGTGAACTTTAGGTTACAATCGATTAAAAAATAAAATTTAAGTACTGAAATGTGAAAAACTCGTAAATTATCAGTTAATTTAAGTATTTAACCCTTAATTTTCACATCTCTCTACTTTTTCCAAACAATTTTAATTTTCTCAACTTAAAAAGTAAAAAGTCATTTATTTTCTGTCAGATAAATTTAACTTATTCAGTAACTCCCCTCTATTTCCCTTTAATTTCTGAAAAAGTGATTAACTTGCATTATTATTTATTAGTTAGTATATCACATCAAGGACAAAATTGATATTATCCGTCCCTATTAAATTTGTCTATTTATCTTATCGGTCCGTCTCAATTAATTTTGCAACTCTATAAATGAAAATTAATTCTCATAATCTTCATCCTCAAATTCGCAATCCTCAATCTTCACCTCTAAAAAAAGTCAAAGAAAAAGAAAAATATGTTCTTTCTTAACATTCATGTCCGATAGAATTGCAAATTTAACCGAGACGGAGGAAGTATATGATAAGACAAGCCACGTACTTCAACTAATTATAAAAATAGATAGCCAAACTGCCACAGCAACATCACCATATTTATCATATTTTTTCTTTTTTGGGGCCATTTAACAATTATTAATAATGTTTCCTCAAAAAAAAAAGAAAAAACAATTATTGGCAATAACGCTGTCAACAGCGAATGGGCGAATGGTCCCATGAGAAATTTGATATGCCATTCAATTTTTTCGTCTTTGTTGAAACTACACTTTCTACTTCACTTTTCTTACCAACAAATTAAAAGTAACCACTTACATTATCTCATCTCTAAAAGTCTCCACGTGTTATATAACTCATAATTGTCTTCAATAATCCATGCCATGATTAGAGGTGAGAACAAAATACCATATCAATTAAACCTCTAGTACTTTTAGATGCAGTTTTAGATTTCGTGAAGAATTTATTAATGAATTTAAAAAAAAATTATAAAACTCTAAATTTTTCCAATAGTGTGTTATTACTATACCTAGAATATATCTAAATTTCTAGTATATCGTATTTAATTTTATAAAGTAATGAAAAAAGAGAATATATAACGGACAAACCTATACTAGGGCAAAGGGGGTACTGTAACTTTTTCGGGTTACGTAGAGCTCCAAATCATATAATGGTCCACACATTCGTTGCTAATTTAGAATTAGGTGTTTTCTTCATTTTAAAACCTATAAATTAACGAAACTATATAGATAGTTCAAATTTGCAACAAAATCAAAGTGGAATTAAATACGGATAGGGAGTTTGGAATCAAATAGGATTTGGAACTAAGATATCATTGTGAACAGTTAAATATAATAAGAATGATTTATAGAGTTTCGGATATCAATTTCACCCAAACATCTATAGCAGTAGCGATATCTCTCTCGCTATATATATTGAGTAAAACCTCCCTATCCAAAAGCTCCACCACATACTCCATCATAACGATGCTATTTGACATATCTATCAGACAATTGATGAGAAAATTGATCTGTTAATCAAGAGCAAGTGACAGATGAATAAGAAGAGGAAGCGAACATGGAGTTTCCACTCGATGTAAGCCTGGGAGGTTTCTTTATGATGTATGTATTGTCGATGGCAAATAAATTAAAGTTGGCCATGTATACTGGACCCGAACAAAAGAAAGAACAGAAAATAATTGGTGTCCACCATAAAAAAAAGGGTACAATTATGATATCTAATCTATGAGATTATTTCTTTTCTTCGAATTGGTGATCTTCAATCGCAATATTTCTTCTGAGAATGCGATAAGACTTCGTAATTAGGGGATTCTCTATTTATTTGCTTTGAACTCCTGGATGAATTTTCAGTGTGCAACACAATTTGATTTGACATAACTTTATATTGCAAATATGAAACAATGCGATTTTATTAGTTTATGGGTTTAAAAAGTTGGATAATTCCACATATTAAAATAGTTGGTTCCGCCACCTATTTCGGGCTCCATGTTATCAATTAGAACCCGAAATTCATGGAGCCCAAAATTGGCCCGCATGTAGCTTTCCTACGTTATGTTTAAAATGTCATGAATTTTATATAATTAACCATTTTTTAATGCCTATAGCAGGCCATAATTTATTGAACTTTAAAAACTTTTCAATGTATATGAATTTTTACGTTCTAACTCACCCCATTCGTAAATTCTGGATCCACTCCCGAGTACAATTGTAATTCGTGTAATTTATTAACTTTTGCTCTGTATATATTTAGATATAGTAATTGCTGTTTTGATTGTTACAGATTACCTCAAATTGTTTGGACTGTTTTCTCTTGTCAATTATGGTAAAGAGTTTAATAACTTAATAAGTAAAAATGAAAAAACAAAGCAACTAATTCGTTTACTAAGGTTAAAAAAATGTTCATTTAAGCCAAAATGTAAAAAGAATATTAAGGGTAGGTGGACTAGTTCAATCTTTTACAAATGATCAACAACCGTCCTCGTATAAAATAATACTCCCTCCGTCCCGGCTTATCTTGCACAGAGCATCGACACGGGTATTAAGAAAAATTATTTTTTTGGTTGTGTGTTAACTTTTCAAAGGTGAATTGAGGATGGGGATTATGTTATGACTTTTCTTTTTTAGTTGTGAGACAGCCGTTTAAGAAAAATGTGCAAGATAAGGTGGGACGGAGGGAGTAATAAAATATCCAAAAAGAAAAGAAAAAGAATATATGTACATATATATATCCATATACTGTATGTATAGTAACAAGGAGTACACGTCAGCAGACAAGACATGAAGCTTCTGAGCTTGTGGCTTAACAACTGCAATTTTTTGGCTGTAATTAGTTGTCATTAACTGTCTGTTAATCCGCACCGACACTCGGACTGGTCTAGAATGATGCAAGAAAACAGTGGGCCTTTTCTTGCAAATTCAAGATTGATTAAATACAAAAAATGGAGATTTTTAAATCAACCCCTGAACTTTCCATCTGCCTCACTGACAGTGGAACCTCTATTTTGCATCCTCCCACCTTCTTTATTAGTTCACACAAGCATATTCTCCTCTCTCTCTCTCTACATTCTCTCTCTTGGTTGACTTGAGATTGATGACTGAGTTCCAACTGAATTTCTGGAGTCTGTGCCATTCTTTGAGATCCAGATTTTGATGCAACAATATATATTCATGTGACTATTGTGTCATACCATTTGTACTGTGTTTTCTCTCTCTACAAAATGATGGCCTGACACTCGTACATATAATCTCCACCTGTAAATTTCTCTGAGGTCAACCCATTGTTTCCTTTTCTGGGTTTTGATCATCTCTTTTTGCTGGAAATCATGGCGCCGAACAGTGTAGTAATCACACTTGAGAAGCCTGAAGGGATCTCGTTGATTGAGGTTAACCAGCAAGGTGTTCGACAAAAGTTCCCAGAGAAGGAAAAAGGAGCAAGCCCCAAGCAATTCACTTCGCTGCTTCTTCTGAAAGCTCTCAGAGTTTTAGCCTGTGTTCCATGGCTAGCAATGAGTCTGTTGACGGTTTTCGGGTCGGTTAAGAAGCGCATTGCCTCGTCGGATGCCAACGAAGAGGATCCTAGGTACAAAGGGAGATTGTATATATTTATCAAAGCGTTTCTTTTGATCTCAGTTATTGCGTTGGTGATTGAAGTGTTTGCTTATTTCAATGAGTGGGATTTGAGTTTGGTGAATCCGTGGGAGGTTCCGAATCTGGTTCAGTTGTGTTACATGGCTTGGTTGGATTTTAGAGCTGATTATGTTGCCCCTTTGATTGTTAATCTTTCCAAGTCCTGTATTGTTCTCTTCTTGATTCAATCGTTGGATCGGCTTATCCAGTGTTTGGGTTGGTTATGGATTAAGTTCAACAAGTTGAAACCCGTTGTAACGGAGCCGTATGATGTTGAGGATGGATCTAGTTATCCTATGGTTCTTATTCAGATTCCCATGTGCAATGAGAAAGAGGTAACTAAAACAAAACCCACAAACAGAGCTTTAGTTATTATGTTCTCTTTCCTGTTGTTATCTACTGTAGATTCTTGTTTTCTTGCACATGAAAAACATTGCTATCATTAGACATAAATCTTGGAAATGATTAAGAAATAACTTAGCTTGTGTGTCATTAGTTTCTTGTTTCTCACTTCTAACACAATCATGGTACTGTGTTTTATGAAATTAAGGTATTCGAGCAGTCAATTGGGGCAGTTTGTCAGCTAGATTGGCCTAGAGACCGGTTTTTGGTCCAGGTTTTGGACGATTCAGACGATGAGCTCTTACAACATTTGATAAGAGACGAAGTCTTGTCGTGGAAAGAGAAAGGGGTGAACATAGTTTACAGGCATAGGTTCATTAGAACAGGTTACAAGGCAGGCAACCTTAAATCAGCCATGGCTTGTGACTATGTCAAAGACTATGAATTCGTCACCATTTTCGACGCGGATTTCCAACCCAATCCCGATTTCCTTAAACTGACAGTTCCTCATTTCAAGGTATTGATAGATTGATTGATTGATCTACATCTTTCCAATCTGAAGAATGTGTTTGTTCCTAAGCTATTGTAGCATCACTCATTGTACTAAGTTTTCGTGTAAATTCAGGGAAATCCCGATTTAGGACTTGTCCAAGCGCGTTGGTCGTTTGTGAACAAGGATGAAAATTTACTTACAAGGCTGCAAAACATCAATCTGTGCTTCCATTTTGAGGTAGAACAGCAAGTAAATGGGCTTTTCTTGAATTTCTTCGGGTTCAATGGGACTGCTGGTGTATGGAGGATCCAGGCCTTGGAGGAATCCGGTGGATGGCTCGAAAGGACCACAGTCGAGGACATGGACATTGCTGTCCGGGCCCACTTAAACGGGTGGAAGTTCATTTACGTTAATGATGTTAAGGTTCTTTGTGAGTTACCAGAATCGTATGAAGCATACAAGAAACAACAGCACCGTTGGCATTCAGGCCCGATGCAGCTATTCAGGCTATGCCTCCCACAAATTTTAAAATCTAAGGTATGTATATCACTACATCAATATTTGTTTCCATTTACTGAAATTGAAGATCTTACTAAAGTTATGATTCTTGATTTTGTTGTTGTTTCAGATATCGGCATGGAAGAAGGCGAATTTGATATTCTTGTTCTTTCTCCTAAGGAAACTTATACTGCCCTTTTACTCATTTACACTATTCTGCATCATACTCCCATTGACAATGTTCATACCAGAAGCAGAATTACCATCATGGGTGATTTGTTACGTCCCGATTACACTATCCATTCTCAACATCTTACCAGCACCAAAATCATTCCCCTTTCTAATGCCATACCTACTCTTCGAAAACACAATGTCCGTCACAAAGTTCAACGCCATGATCTCTGGGCTATTCCAGCTCGGAAGCTCTTACGAATGGGTGGTGACGAAGAAAACAGGCAGGGCCTCAGAGTCTGACTTGGTAAGCTTGGCAGAGAGGGAATCAAAGAATCTGAACGAGGAGAAGATTCAGAGAAGGCTCTCAGAATCAGGCCTGGAAATGCTCGGGAAAATAAGCGAGCAAAAGGAGCAAAACGGGCCGGTTAAGAGCAAGAAGAAGAAGAACAAGATTTACAGGAAAGAACTTGCACTTGCTTTTCTGCTACTAACTGCAGCAGCAAGAAGTTTGTTGTCAGCACAAGGTATCCATTTCTACTACTTGCTGTTTCAAGGTGTGGCATTTTTGGTAGTGGGATTGGATTTGATTGGAGAGCAGGTGAGCTAAGGTGAAAATGGTGATCATATTTTAAATTTTTTATTTAATTTTATGTGTGTTTGAATGTGTATTAATGGCATACTGTTAAAGAAGATGTCCAGTTTTAATGAACTGGATTTCATCACACATATCACGCACAAAGATCTGAGTTTGAGAGGTAGCAAATAGATTTGATTCTTTAACTGTATAATTTACATGGACTATGTACCAGTTTTTCAGATTATTTATATACTATTCAATATAAACAACTTCTTCGGTCTCTTTTCTGGGTTGGGATCTTGAATGCCTATTGTTCTTCCAAGATTAGGGGTGACAATTCAGATTATCGGTCGGGTTTGTGCTTGATTTCGGAAACAATTCGAAGTGACATATCAGAAGCTTTATGAAACATGTTATTGTTACAATATTATGTGTGGTATCAGGTTGATTCGGGTCAGAATGAGATTAATCATATTCATGTCAGATTAGTTTTGAGTTTCTCCCGGTAAATATGGGTAAGTTGGATTTATCATTTTGGGTTACGGATTACCACTTCTGGACAAGCCTGCTTGGTCATATTTCTCTGTTTCCTATCGTATTTCTTTGGCCTAATTACCAAAAGAAAAAGTCAAACATTTGTAGTATTTATTACTATCTCCGTCCCGACTAATCTTGCACTCGAAGGATTGATATAAGTATTAAGAAAAATTGCTTTTTGAAATTTTTTTGACTTTTCAAAGGTAAATTGAGGGTGGAGATTAGAGTGTAGATTTTGAAGGTGGAGATTGTGTTATAACTTTTCTTTTTAATGGGTATGTAAATTCACCTGGGACGAACGAACACGGAAAGTGTGCAAGATTAACTGGGACGGAGATAATATTTGCAATTTCAACCAAAATTTGAAAATTGTCAATTACACCACATCTAAAGATTAGGTGCAGTTTTTTGGGAAAACAAGAAAGTTGGTCAAAATTCCTCTTCAAAGAATTGTCAAATCTAATGATTTGTAATTTAATTGGGATAAGATTTATCAATAATATCTGACTCCCTTTTGGTTTATTAATTGAATTTTTTTAATTTCTTTATTGTAAAATACAGATTTAAATCTGTTAGGAAATAGAACGGTATAAGGATTGTCCCACCTCCAATTGTCGTTTTGGGAGAAAATAAATAAATTAATAACTTGCTTTGAATCTCACAACATGGCCGCCTTTTTTTTTTTTTTTTTTAAGTTAGAAACAAAAGACAAATGACAAAAAATTGTACCTAGCGGTTACACCAAGCTTATTTTTATGACGGGTTCACTTAAAAGTTAATAGGTAAATGTAGCTTCACATTCTTCTCCTTGATTTGGCTAAATAAAATTCCGACGTCCGAAATGAGATTCGTGTAACCGCCATACACAAAACTCACTTTAACTGGCTAATTCCACCCATTCTATGAGGTAAAGACCTTCCTAAAGTGTATATCAGACATGTGCAGCGTCTCAGAGATCGTTTTTCTTTTTCTTTTCTTTTTAACCATTGCTGCCAACAATAATACACACATGTCATACATCTATGATCTACTCCATAAGGATATCACTTTAGGTCATATTTAAAGGGTGTTTAGTTAAATTCCAGCCTTAAAAAATTATTGACAGAAAATACACATAATAATTGATGCTAAGGATATTGATCTCCATTCTCAGTCTCAAGAAGCTTTGGATGTGAATTCATTGATAATAGCCGAGGACGTCATTTTTTTATGTAACATTTTCGATTTTTGTTGCTTTGGATTTATTCCTAGTGATAGAATTGGTACTTCGTGTAATCTTACTTTGTTTGCTATTGAGAGACCATACTCAGTAGAATGGTGCTCACGGTTACTCTTGGAATTTTCCGATTATAAAAACGGAGGACTAGCCAGTTAGCTTCGGATGTAATCTCCTTTGATTTTGGTATTAATGAAACTATAAATACTTCATTTTTCTACCCTCATAAGGTAGTTGGCGTTTAGAGATTGTATTTCTCTATATTGTCCTAAAAAGATGTCTTTATCAAGCTAAGCATTGATGACATGCGCCAGTTGCAAAGCCACGGTAAATTCTATCCTACCCGAGTGGGTAGTGTCCCACTTGAATGATTCATTACACATCGAAAAAGTATATGGAGATTAAAGTACAGTTAGTCATTAGATCTTCATACACTTTCCAAGTGTATGATGGATCACCTACTTGGATAGTATTCAAGCGGATAGCATAGAATAAGCCGCCATGAACCCATAATATACTACAAATTATTTAAAATGACAATAGTAACCCCACACTAGTGGTAAGTGGTAACCCATCTATGTCCCCTGACTCGTCGAGGAATTTCCTAGAGTATGACAAATGGATAAGGCCTGGACTAGAGGCGGCAATATTGGCCGGTCCGACGTGTCACCCTAGCTCATCTGATTTTTTTATAGACAAAGAACCATGGCTTAAAGTATTATCTGGTTCAATATGCTTGATTCGATAAATTAATCATCTGACGAATCATGGTATTTTGATTCGATCTGATACAATTCAACATACGGTGTTGATCTTGCAAGAGTACTTGAATCGCCACCTCTAATTGAGATTGGCCAAGTTTGTGCCTTAACCCTCGACTTGAATTTTTTCCCATAAAATTAGTTGAGTGAATCTTGTGCATGACGATCTCATGTGTGACGGAATAAAGTTTTACAGAGAAAAATGATACTTTTACTGGAAAAAAATGATACTTTTACAGATAAAAGTGATAGTTTTGCTACAAAAATTGATTATTTTTTTTGTTCAGGAAAAGTAATATTTTTACAGATAAACGTGATACTTTTACTACAAAAAATAATATTTTTTTTCCGTCACATCGTGTGCCGACCGTGTGACGGTCACATATAAGTTTTGGTTATTTTTTCCTTGTATTAGAATTTAGTATTGTCAATTTGAAATTGTAAGTTACACAATTGTTTTATTATCAATTATCAAAGTGAAATTTTTTTATGATTATTTTATTAATAAAGGGATACATTTTTTATCGATAACTTCTCAATTTCAATTTATAATTAATTTTCTTTTCTTTTTAGAAACTGATATATTAAGAAAAAAAAAAAGGAATCGACGGTTTGATCCGAATCGCCCATTTTGGTTCCGGTTCCAAACCGTCCATACTATGTTTCGGTTTCGGTTTCATGTGTCTGTGGTTCTGAACCGGGAACCGAATGGGCACCTCTAAGTGTGTTATTTAAAGTTGGAGACTGCTGAGTCAAACTTGGCTGAGGGGATTAATGAGGGTGTTTTATTAGGATTCGATCCCTTTAATGGATTGGGCGGAACTATAAGTAAATACACTCTATGAGTAGGGGTGACAATAGTTGGACCACCTGATGGGGACCTATAGTTCTACTTAATATTTGTGGAATCGAATCGGTCGGTTCAACTGGTTCAATCTTAAATCGGTCACTGAACAGGTCCGGTGGGGTACAAAAATTGTAAACTGTGTTAAACCGGTTAAAATCAGTCAAAACCATAGAAACCGAATAAAACAGAACTGTTGAACCGAAAAAAACATTTCATACTTCTGAGATTTTATATTGATAATAAAAATTATACAATATTAAATATTTTGTTTAGTCTCATATCTTTGTTTATTCTAAATATACATTTTCTGATCTTTTCGAAATTTTTGTCATTTTCTAAATACAATATTTATTATATTCTATCAAAATATAATGTAATATAATTTTAATTATTATTTTCGATCGAACCATCCGTTAAATCAGTCTGACCGATTAAACCGTGAATCGATACCATGATCGGTTCACTCACTGATCCGATTCCACAAACACTGATTCTACCTACATCAGATTTATTTGGCCCTAAATGCTTGAGCATATATATATATATATATATATATATATATATATTTGTGTATATCCCTCGCATTGATGGAGTCATAAAATTTGTCTAGGGGAGCCCTACTATAGTATTATAATTATAATTAGGGGTGAGCGAAATTCGATTCAGTTATTATCGAACCTAATTAATTAGTAAAATCGAAAATCAAATTGAATTAAAAGAAATTCAAACCGAAAATCAAATCATAATTTTAAAACACAAACTTAAGCCCGATTTGATATTTGGTTGAACCAAAATAATGCAGTATAAGTGTAAAGACGAATAAAGTGATTCTTTTGTGAAACTTTAAGTATAAAGATTTGTCAAAATTTTCTTCAGACTTCAAATTTTTTATTTTTTAGTGATAATAGATTAGAGTTAAACTAAATCAATTCTAATAGATTAGATTTAAACTAGACCAATTCTAGGTCACCCATAGGCATGTCAAAATTGATTCGCTCCGTCTCGATCCGCTCCGATCCGTCCCCGCCCCGCCCCGCCCCGTCCCTATGTATATATAATTTTTTTTAAATATATATATGTATTATTATATAGATATGTATATATATACAAAGAAATATAAAATATACAAATATATATAAAATTTTATATATAATATGTTATATATAGTCTAGCTAATATATATTAGATTATAACTATATCTAGTAAATCTAAATAATTAAATTCTATTTTTTAATAATTAAATTTTTTAAAAAAATTAAAATATTGAAACAAAGCTAATGTAAACCTAAAAATTAAAATCCTATTGACTTCAACAAAAAAAATCAAGTTTTTAAACAAAAAAAACTAATTTTTTTTATAAAAAGAAAAAAAGATAGGGGCGGGGCGGGGTAGACCCGTGGGGGGCAGATCACGGGGCAAATTTTTTTGCCCCGTGGCGGGTCACGGGGCGGGCAGGGACGGGTCAGAAAACCAAGAAATCCGACCTGACCCGCCCCGTTGACATGCCTACTCACCCACTAAGTCTCTTGTACATTAGTTGTACGAATCAAATTGGTATCATAAACAAAAAATTGTCAATGTCTATATTTAAAAGTATAACATATTCTGGATAAAGATATCATGATGATAATGTATTAATAGTTATACATAGGGCCGGCTTGATTGAGGTTTACGGATAAGGAATGAGAATGAATGATGACTCATTTTCAATTATGGTGCTTGGTACATAATAAATAAGTTATCATTACCCTCTTTTATTAACAATTCCCCCTATTTCATTCCATTATATGATTGACCCTCATTCATATCCGTTATCATTGTCATTGTTGATTTGCAACCAAACGAACCCTTAAAGATATTACTTATTTTGAGTAAGGATATTATAATACATCTATCAAACAAATAATGCGTATAAATCGTGATACCAACCTAAATTGTACCATACACTCGGGCGTTCTTACCTCGGCATTTGATTCCCAAATTATTAGTACTCTCTTCGTCCAGAGATAGTTTGCACACTTTTCTTTCCGAGGTGTTCCGAGATAATTTGCACACCCTTAAAAATGAAATCTCTCTTACAATCTTCATCCTCAATCTTCACATTTAAAAAAATAACTAAAAAATAAAAAATAATTCTTTCTTATTCCACGTATCGAAAGTAGGATGCAAATTATCTCGGAACTGGAGAGTATTTCTTATAGTTTGTGAATTATTACTAAAACGACCCAAAAATGACTTAAATTTTTGAATTGACTGATGTTGATTGGGCCCATACTTCTTGGGCGTCACTCTGAGGTGGGCTTCTACCCGTGTGTACTTTCCATCATCGAGGCCCACAGATTCAACAACTTAACCACTCTTCACGCTCTTACCCACCCCCTACCCCTACCCCTACACCCCCAACGATCATCAATTCAAACCCCCACCCATCCACCACCTAAACCACAGCCAGAGAGAGAGAGAGAGACACATACAGTCTTCAGTTAATTCTTCACAAATCACTTTCACTCTTGACGCTGCCCAGAATCCCGAGAATCGAGGTAAAAGCCTAACTTTTTTCATCTGAAACTGTCGTTTTCTTTTCTCAAAATTCATCAAACTTTAGTGTCTTAATCATGATCAAAGTTTGAATTAACAAAGGTATTTGTCATATTACATGTTCCCAGTCGTTACTGTTCCGTGTTTCGTTTGCTAATTAGGGTTTCCGTTATTTTTAATGATTTTCAGAGATTGAATTGCGGAAACAGCGGAACTATGGGGGATGATACGGATGCTTTTTATGTTGTAAGGAAGGGGGGTGTTGTTGGAGTCTACAAAAGCTTGAGTGATCTTCAATCTGCTCTTTGTACTTCTGTAATTTTCTCCGTAACTCCAGTTTCTGTCCTGCTCTCACCATTTCGTGTTCTGTGAAGCTATCTTTTTGTCGCAGGCGTTTTGATATTGTAAACAGTGTATTATGTATAGGGCTGTTGACAAACACCAGGAGCGCGTTTTGAGTTGTTCGAGTAATGCTTGCTAAGTTTTGAAACGAACCTCAAACTGAGCCTATTCATTTGGTGTTTGTCAGTAACGAATGTCATGTTTGTAAATATTTGTGTTCGGGAACATTCATTTTAAATTATTATTCCAGAAAAAAATATTGGATTTTATTCTTTGAACAATAAGTTCATGGGCATTTTAAAATAAATGAGCAACATAAATAATATATAAAAATTATTATTATTCTTATTACACAAGAGCTTAAATAACATGTTCGCTAGTTATTCCAAGTTCTATTCGGTTATTAAGTGAACAGAAATAAACGAGCTTGGTTGAACACTAACCGAGTTCGAACACGAGTTTTTTATCAAAGGCTTGTTGGTTAATAGCCCCAGTTATATATGATGGCCATTTTTTTTCTATTTTTAGTTCACAGCTACGTGTTTGTTTGTGAAATCAATGCATTAATTCTGATGAAATGTTGTTTTCTGCAACAAGCTCGATGAAAGTAATGAAGTATGTAAAATATTATAATTGTTGAATTTCGTTATACGTGTTATCTTTTGTAGGGAAATGATCCTCGTATATGTGTCTTGAAAGGCAAAGGTTTGACTAAAAAAGCTGAGGACCATCTCTCTTCTCATGGACTTAGTAATGCTATGTTTTGTATTCCTTCCGCTGGTGTGCAGAATGATCTTTTCGGCCAACTTGTCACTTGCCAATTTCGTGTAAGTTTTCTCGACTAAAATGTTGAAAGTTTCCAGATATCTCAAATCAATTTCTTCCGATTAGCTGTATATGTACTCAAGCTCATGTGGCTTGCAATTATGATGTATGGATGATCATTGCATTTTTGTTCTATGCAGGAGCCAAATTCTTCAAAAGATAAATCAGCATCAAAGAATCACGTAGATAAGATGCCACAGGTGGTTTTGGAGTACTAACCTTTTCGTTCGAATTTGAGACATCTGATTAATTATGCTAGACCATGAGTCTACTAGACATCGAAGATTACTATTGAATTACTTTGCTTCGCCTAACTTCTGTCTTTACTTGGTATGGTTGCAACTTACTTTTTTCTCGTCTTCTTTTTCTTTCTCCTCAGGATCTTGTTGGTTCAGCCTCGTTTCTAGCAAATCCTCAGCTGAAGCATGGAAAACTAGATACTTTTCTCCAAATTCCTCCAATTTCTTCCTTTTGTGTAAGTTGATATTCCATCTTAATTTCATGTTGTAGTCGCAGTAGCATACTGACATCTCTAACTGAGTTTTCTTCGTTCATTAAAGGACTGGAATACGGTGATCTTTAAAGGCAACATTGTTTACATGGGTTCCGATGTGGTGTACTATGGAACATGTTTACAAGTGTTTCTTTAATCAATTAAGTATGCGCTTTCGGATCTATCTTGTGATTATTTCCAAGTTCATAAGAAATATAATCCTTGGACACTGTAATGTAGAAGATGGGCAGTATTTCATCTTCATTAGGCTTCTTACATCTATCTGCTGATACAGAATTTGAGGTCGTTCAATGCATATTTGACAGCTTGACTTCCCATTTCATGTATAGTCATCGTGCATTCTCGAGTTTGATGGTGCTTCAAAGGGCAATCCTGGTAAAGCTGGTGCAGGGGCTGTGCTACGGGCAGCCGATGGAAGCGTGGTACCTTGTTTCTTTTATGTGTTGCATAGACTAAATTATGTTTTGATTTCAGTAAATTTGGTATTTGGTACAATAACAATTGTCTCATTCAATGTTGAAACTAGACGTAACTTAAAGCACAGGCTTAGCCAATCTCTGTTTTGAAATATGCGGATGAATTGAATATTTCTGCGAGTTTTCTGCTGTCATTCTATAATTCACAACGCACGTCAGCCCTTATTTTTTCTTTTTTTCTTGTACACATTTAGGTGATCCGACTATGTGAAGGTGTTGGAATTGCAACTAATAATGTTGCTGAATATCGGGGTGCAATTTTGGGGTTAAGATACGCTATCGATAACGGGTTTAAACACATACGTGTTCAAGGAGATTCCAAACTTGTTTGCATGCAGGTATGACCTAATTACTTTCACTTCATGTTCATCTCCCCTTTATTCTTCTGAAAATAATAAAAGAAATTGAATAGAAAAAGGAGTATTTTGTGCCATTCTGCTGATAATTATACGAAACTAGAGTACGATCTCTCTTATGTAATTGACAGGTTCAGGGTCTATGGAGAACCAAAACGCCGAATATGGCTGAACTTTGTAAGACAGCTAGAGAACTCAAGGACCAGTTTTTGTCTTTCCAGATATGCCATATTCAAAGAGTAAGTCGAAATGTGCAGCTACTTCAATAAAACTTAACTTCTTGATTCAAGAAAGTGCATAAATTGGATCTTTACATATGTTGTCAGGAATTCAACACTGAAGCTGATGCCCTGGCTAACCAAGGAGTACAGCTAGCAGGTAAGTCCTTCCGATATTTTTGATTGCGTGATATTCTTCATACACTCTTGCAAGAAAATAATGCAATGTGGTCGCTGCAGCGGGCGAAGTTAAAGTGGAGAGTGAGGTGAAACAATGACCTGACGAAACGAGCCGCTACTTTTGTCTTGAAAGGGTTGGTATGCTGCACTAGGTTCTGCTTGTCTGGTCAGGACAAATTGAAATTGTAGATAAATTATCAGTAAATATTATGTTAGTAGTTGCAAAACTCTGTGAGGAATTGATTTGAATTATGCTTACTATGTGGTAATGAGAAAAGTTAAATCCTCCTATGCATTACTGCTGTTTCACTCAGTAGGTAAAATAACCGAGCTTTTGTCGAACCGACTCGTTTATTTGAATAGGCGGACACATTTTTAAACTCGTTTTATGAACGAACTGAGTTTTAACACGATCAGTTCGTTCATCAATAGCTCGTGAACATAATTTGGTTCAATTCGTTTATTTATATGAAGATTTAGAAACATGTGTGTTGATTCGATGTTCGTGAACAAAGTAATTAAGACATACTGAAGCATGTTCACGAACACATTTTCAAACAAAATCAAACACCTTCACACACACGTGACTCAGTTTCACTTGAGTTCGATTAAAAATAAATGAAACACGAACATCTACAAATTTGACGTGGTTTTGCAGCCGAAAGTTAATTATTGCATTGGCCGAAATACCATTATGGCATTATAATTCAATATTTCAAACTTTAGCACTTGTTTTTCCTTATCGAATAAATAACAATATTATTATTTTCTTTTCAAACACATTCCAGTTTTCCAACCAAAGGCATCCAATGTGGGCCATAAGAGTCCATGTGTGTGCTGACAAGGCATGCTGTCTCACTAATCTTTTAAATATTTTACAATTCTAACCTATTTTAAGCAACTTCTGTCATTTACATACCAATAAATATTTAGTCAATATGAAAAATAGAGGTTATTCAATATTCTTTAGGATTATAACGAAATATTACATATCATTTTTTAGAATGATATCGTATATCATTTTGAATAACTACTGGTAAGTGAATAAAATTTTAAAATATTAACAAATAACAAATTTAAAAATTTAGACAAACTATTTAGAAAATCACAAACCCATCTAAACAAATATAACAACAACAATTTTTGGGGTTAAATTATTCACCAATTTTGCCTTAATCGTTTGCAACATAAATAATAATAATAATAATAATAATAATAATAATAATAATAATAATAATAATAATAATAATAATGATGATGATAATAATAATAATAATAATAATAATAATAATAATAATAATAATAATAATAATAATAATAATAATAATAATAATAATTGTTGGTTTATAGGCCCAATTCGGGCAGCCCAATTAATCCCCAGCCCAAACCCAATGGCAGCCCCACCCCTTCATTCTCCCCCACCAGATACATTCCCCCCATTTGAGTATGTCTCTTTGATTTACGTAATGTCAATCAATCCTCCATGGTTTTCTGCTCCATTCTTCCCTATAAGAATGGAGCCCCCTTCTCTTTGTGAGATGTGCAGCAGAATAACGAGAGGGATACACTTTGTTTGTGTGAGAGGTTCTGCCACCATTAACGACCCTTTTCTTCGTCTACGTCTTCCTTGTTCCCTTTGTGGGTCGGGTGGATTGAGTGCTAGAGGAGAGTGTGGGTGTTACCGGGGTTTGGGTTAGGATTTCTACTTCGTGAGGAAATCACCCATTGGGTTACAAATTCGCTGCTGTCGCATTATTCGATTGGAAACGGGCTCAAGGTTTTTCTGAGCCAAACTCGAACCTTGACCACGGTTCGGATTCCTAACAGTGGTATCAGAGCCACGGTTGTCAAAACCGTGGTCTCTTCGGTGTGCGAAAATCCCGTCGTGGGATTGAAGGTTTTTTCCGGTGAATCAAGGTCTGTCCATCTTCTCGGAAATTCTGTCGCTGCAGAATCTCGGCCCAGACTCGCCCTTCTTCTCGGCCGAGACGGGCCTGCGTGACAGCTTGTTGTTCCTGCTGTCAAAGAATCTCGGCCGAGTCCTCTTCTTCTTCTCGGCCGAGACGTGTCTATCGTGTCAAGTTGCTGATCCTGCTGTGACAGAATCTCGGCCGAGACTCCTTGTCTTCTCGGCCGAGATGGGTCTACCGAGCCTGCTTGTGGTTCCTGCTGTGACGGAATCTCGGCCGAGTCTCATCTCTTTCTCGGCCGAGACGTGCCTGCCGAGTTCAGCAAAAGAATCTGCTGTAAAGATTTCTCGGCCGAGACTCATCCTCTTCTCGGCCGAGATCAGCAGTCCGAGGTCTAGTGACCAAAATCCAGCTGCCCAGCCCCCTTGGCTGTCCTCCCGTCGCGCCTTTGCCCGACGTGAGCCGAATTCCTCCTAGTTTGGTAAGTCGGGTTCTCCTCCCGGCGAGGACCCGCTCGGGTAAATTGGCTAAATCTTTTTACTGCTTTTGTAGCTACCGTTTGGGAACGGATAGGATTTTACTGCTTTTGTAGCTGCCGTTTGGGAACGGATAGATTTGGCTGTACGTGCTGGTAGTTTAGGATAATCTGTGTGATTGTCTGTTTGTTGCTTCCGCTAATATTCTCTGATATTTGTGATTAGTTCTTTGCATTCTTTGTGATTGCTTGCTCGTTTTCTGGAGGTTATCAAGTGACTCCCTGCTCAGTGTTGAGAACTGGGAAATCCTTGATTGTTCTATCCTCCCTAAAATCTGTGTGATTTTGTGATGGGTTCTATGCCTGTGTCTGACACTGCTCCTTTTGAGGTGGAGCAATCAGATTTATCTGTTTTTCTACGTACATGAGAATATGGAAGTAGCGCCTAATTATGATGTTGTCTCGCTAGGGTCAGACCTAGGAGAAATATTAGGCCACCTGCTTGGTTTGATAACTTCCATATTGATACTCATGTTGTCATACCCTTGACTGTGTGTCATACTTGACTTTGTGTCATCTTCGACTTTGTGTCATCCTTGACCTTGTGTCATTATGGACTTTGTGTCACCCTTGACTGTGTGCCATACCCTTGACTGTGTGTCATGTGCTTGACTGTGTGTCATACTCGACTTTGTGTCAACTTGACTTTGTGTCATCCTCGACTTTGTGTCATCTTTGACTTCGCGTCGTACCCCTTGACTGTGTGTCATATTCCTGACTTTGTGTCATACCCCTGACTGTGTGTCATACCCTTGACTTTGTGTCATATCCTTGACTGTGTGTCATCCTTGACTGTGTGTCATACCCATCGACTGAGTGTCATACCCTCGACTGAGTGTCATTCCCTCGACTGAGTGTCATACCCTTGACTGAGTGTCATACCCTTGACTGAGTGTCATTCCCTGGACTGAGTGTCATACCCTCGACTGAGTGTCATTCCCTCGACTGTGTGTCATACCTTGACTGTGTGTCACACCTTAACTGAGTGTCATACCCTTGACTTTGTGTCATACCCTTGACTTTGTGTCATACTTGACTTTGTGTCATTCTTGACTGTGTGTCATCATCGACTGTGTGTCATACCCTTGACTGAGTGTCATTCCTTCGACTGAGTGTCATTCCCTCGACTGAGTGTCATACCCTTGACTGAGTGTCATTCCCTTGACTGAGCGTCATACACTTGACTTTGTGTCATACCCTTGACTGTGTGTCATACCCTTGACTGTGTGTCATGTGCTTGACTGTGTGTCATACTCGACTTTGTGTCAACTTGACTTTGTGTCATCCTCGACTTTGTGTCTATTCTTATGCTTTGTGCATTCGACTTTGTGTCAACTTTATGCTTTGTGCATTCGACTTTGTGTCAACCTCATGCTTAGTGCATTTTGACTTTGTGTCTATCCTATGCTTTGTGCATTTTGACTTTGTGTCTATCTTATGCTTTGTGCATTACTCTTAGACTTTGTGTCTATCCTTATGCTTTGTGCATTTGACTTTGTGTCTATCCTTATGCTTTGTGCATTCGACTTTGTGTCAAACTTATGCTTTGTGCATTCGACTTTGTGTCAACCTCATGCTTTATGCATTCAACTTTGTGTCAACCTTATGCTTTGTGCATTGGACTTTGTGTCTACTCCATGCTTTGTGCATTTGACTTTGTGTCTACCGTATGCTTTGTGCATTTGACTTTGTGTCTACCGTATGCTTTGTGCATTTGACGTTGTGTCTACTGTATGCTTTGTGCGCTTGACTTTGTGTCATATTCGACTTTGTGTCATTGACTGTGTGTCTTTCCCTTGGTGAAAAATAACTTGCTTTGTGCTAGTTATCTCCTGTACTTTGTGTACAGGAGTTTGGCGATGATGATTCCTCCGTTTCCGTGATCGATCGACAGCTTAAGTGAATTGGGCCCAAGGTGGAGATTGTTGGTTTATAGGCCCAATTCGGGCAGCCCAATTAATCCCCAGCCCAAACCCAATGGCAGCCCCACCCCTTCATTCTCCCCCACCAGATACATTCCCCCCATTTGAGTATGTCTCTTTGATTTACGTAATGTCAATCAATCCTCCATGGTTTTCTGTTCCATTCTTCCCTATAAGAATGGAGCCCCCTTCTCTTTGTGAGATGTGCAGCAGAATAACGAGAGGGATACACTTTGTGTGTGTGAGAGGTTCTGCCACCATTAACGACCCTTTTCTTCGTCTACGTCTTCCTTGTTCCCTTTGTGGGTCGGGTGGGTTGAGTGCTAGAGGAGAGTGTGGGTGTTACCGGGGTTTGGGTTAGGATTTCTACTTCGTGAGGAAATCACCCATTGGGTTACAAATTCGCTGCTGTCGCATTATTCGATTGGAAACGGGCTCAAGGTTTTTCTGAGCCAAACTCGAACCTTGACCACGGTTCGGATTCCTAACAATAATAATAATAGTAATAATAATAATAATAATAATAATAATAAAAATCTAGAACGTGAAGTATGAAATACAATTTTGGGCTTTAAATTATCTACTAATTTTGCCATAATTTTCGTTTACAACATAAATAATAAAATTTTGCAAGTAATTCACGAAATTCAATTTTCTTTCCAATTTAATGCTACTGTGAGTCCGTGAAAAATACCTTTTTTGGGAAAATTATATGGTCTGAATTTAAGATGATATCTTAAGTTGAAACTTAAAATTTAGGAATTATTAACTTAGAATCTAAATTTAAATTTTTACTCAATTAAAAACTTAAATTTTATATTATTTTATTCATAATTCAGGACCTGCCTCTTTAAAAATAAGAAAAATCGAGGAAATACAACATATACTTGTTTTACCGGTAATTAAAACCAAGTAAAAATCCAATCTTTCAATAACGTATCTCCTTCCATTGTGGATAGAATAGAAGCAGCAAAATTGCTCCAAACTCGTTACTGATACACAACAATGGCTTCCATCTCAGCCTTCTCACTTTCCAGACCCGCCTCCCCTTTTTCTCCATCTTCTCACACATCATCTGCTTTTAACCCTCTTCAATTACAATTCCCCAGCATTAAATTTCAGACCCAGTTCAAGAATTTCGCCGTTTCATCACTGGTAAAGGTAAACAAGCAACGATATTTGAATTCTACAAAAGTACGGGCCGTGGCGGAGGAAGAAGAAGCCCTTGCCCCGGCGGAAGAAACCGCGCCTCTAGATGATGCCACCGTGTCTGTTGCAGTATCTCCTTCCGACGTGCTCACCATGTTTTTTCAGGTACTTGTTATTGTTGCATTAACATACATTGCCTATCAAGTGTTTGGTGAAATGTCTGAATGAGTGTCTGTTTTGAAACGTGTAGGCAGAAGGAACTATGGCTGACTCAGCTGTTCCTACTGTTACCAAGGCTTTGGAGGTACTTTCCTTAATCCATTTTTTTATATAATATGTGGAGCATAGAATGATTGGGAGGGCGACAGTCAAAGAAGTATTTTTTATCGAGAGGATGGTATTTGCCGTTCCCAAAACTAGGGGAACATATTGAATTGTTCATCAGGTTTCTTGAAGCCTAATACAGCTAAATGTTACTAAGAGACTAGCAAACGATTTAGTCTGGATGTTGATCCATATGGTTCGGGAGAAATGCTTCGATTGCCTGACCGAATTTGAGTGATATTTAGTCGATTTTTTTTTATCATGAGTAATTATCTCTTTAGTCTTGAAAGGGTAACATGAATTTTCTGGGGACTCTTCTTGCATTTGGACTTCAACTATGTCATGCGCTGCTCGTTCTTCTTGCCATTTGATTCTTGGTGGAAGTATAGATATTGGAAATTGAGTGCTCGATTGTCATACGAACTGATGAACTAGCCATCTCAGAGAAGCATCGATGAAATCTTGCGTTGCCCTCTTATCTTCTTGCACATTCCATGGGCTGCACATTCATATGTTTTTTGTTTGCCAAATTGTAAACATTTTGTCCATGCATTTTAACATATTGAAATCTTGTTCTTAATAATAGGAAGTCGAAGGCATTGCAGATCTCAAAGTAAAAGTACTCGAGGGCATTGCAAGCGTGGAGGTATTTTCATTGCTCGTTTCCTTCAGCATCATATTCATAAGTCCTTCTCAAGAAACTAACACTATTTGGGAACTAAGTGAAGATAGTTACTTATAGATATTGCTCTTCTTTTATTCACTTGATACTAATTAACTGCATTGCTAGAACTACAAAATAGTTAATTTCTGGACCCTATTGTCTGTATTTCAACAAATGCTATATCATTGGTTGTATCTTTTATAAAATGTTAGCATCGAAAAAGTATGAATGGAAAAAGTAAGTGATATATTCTTCGGAGACATATTTCTACTACAACCATCTTCTAATTGTTGCTTTGTTGTGATTAGTGGCATTTTTTTTCCCGGCAGATGCATGTCAATGTTGTTCGTTTTAGCTAAATAACATTAAAGACATACATTTTCCAAATCTGGAGAATGAAAATGAAACCAAACACACTGAATAACATGCAAAGTGACCGAACATGTCCTTTATTGTTTTCATGTATGTGCCGTTTTAATCTGTACGTTGTAGGATGTACGAGGTATCATCAGCATCAGCCAAGCTCATGAACTTAACACTTGGATGCCATTAAATCGATGCATGATGTCATATGAACTGTTCATGGTTGTTCTAAACATAGTAAGTTGACATCTTTCATCTTTTGTAGTTGACTAAGGAAACAACAGTACAAGCTACCGGGGTTGCCTCAAACTTGGTTGAGATTATACAAGGTTCGGGCTTCAAGTTGCAAACATTGAATTTGAGTTTTCAGGATGAAGAAGATTTCAGCTAGATCGCGATATCGGGTATTTCTGTAATTTTTTTTGCTCAGTTTTGAGATTCAGGAGCATTTCAGTATGTATCTCTCCCATTATTAGCAGTTTCAAGGCACTTCATTGTTCATTATTTGTACAATTATTATATCGTTACTCCTAATTATATTGACATAACTATGTTATGCATTATACTCGGTTAAAATCTAGATTTAATTACTTCTGTTCCAGGAAATAATGAGATCCTAATTTGCTAGCACATGTTAAATGTAAACCTGAACATGTATATCGAAGGTCATGACTTTCGATATATTGAAGTCCACTGTTTATCATGACCTTTGATATCCATGTATGTTGCATGTTCAACTTCACATCATTCGATATATATTTTTACTGAAGGTCATGATCTGGGATGTTTATATGAACAGTGATCTTCGATATGCATGTATGCTGCAAGTTCAGCTTCATCCTCTATTATATGTTTATATCGAAGGTCATACCTCGATAAAAACAGTGGCATTTGATATACATGTACGTGGCATTTTCAGCTTCACCCTCCAATACATGGTTAATTGAATTTATAACGAAAGTCATGACCTTCCATATATGTGTATTGAAGGTCAAACCTTCGATATAAAATAGTAATGTCGCACTCTCAGACTTTCCTTCATCAAGGGCAATGTTGTCTTTTAAAGGAAAAATGGCTAAGCGACGTGCCCTGTTAAATAGTGGCTAAAAAACATCTATCTTTATAAAATTTGGCTAAAACACCCGGGAATAATTGATCGTATCACCAGTGATACTAAGTCCAGCTTATTTGTGACTTCTTACTGTTGGATATATTGTCTTTTTAATTCATTTCTGTGAGCTATATATATCATCATGTACCCACAAACCATAAAGAACCAACAAATCTAACATAGGAATAATCTTTGTTGACAACCAAAGTATATTCAACACATGGTTCTTACACTATTTATACAGCAAGAAACATCCGAAGTCATGCATAACAAAATCAATATACCACATATCATCATCTTCATCGCGAGCTAAAACATGGCAGCTAGAAATATCACGATTATTTTGTTGATATGGGTAGCATTGATGGCATTGGCAGCAAACGCGAATACGTGGGCCCCAGCCCCGACTCCGACCCCTGGCCCCGGAAATGTCCCCAACAAGAATGCTGCCATGGGTGGGATGGCTTCAGTTCAGACAGCCTTCCTGGGATTTGTAGTTGCAGCCATGTCTTTCTTCACTCTCAAAGTTTCATATTAGTTGGTAGACTGTGTGTGCTTGTGTGAGTTTCTGGTGGAAAAATGGGGTTGTGTACTTTTTTTCCTATTTTATGCATATCTCTGTAATAACGCTGTAATGGCATTATGACAGTATGTCTATCATCAAATGATCCCTTCAACTCATGGCAGTATTTTTGGTCAAACTTGATGAAAGTAAATACTTAATACTCCCTCCGTTCCGTTCAGTTTTGCACATTTTTCTTTTTGATCCGTTTGATTCGGTTTTGCATATTCTTAAAATGACAATTTCTCTTACAATCTTCACCCACAAAATCTCCATCCTCAATCTCCACTTTTGTAAAAGTCAACAAAAAAAAAAGCAAAAAACAGTTTTTCTTAATATACGTGTCCGTCCCTACGTGCAAAACTGAGCGGGACAGAGGGAGTAACGATTAATATGTACTCATCCAACTAGGGCTGTAAACGAGCCGAACCGAGTTAAACTTGTAGGTATTCGTGTTCGTTCATTTATTTTATCAAACTCGAGTTGAGTCGAGCGATATTTGATAGTGATTTTGTTGATGAACATTTTCGTGAACGTGTTCGTGAACGTATTTGACTATGTACGTGGACATGTTCGTGAATATTTGTGCTTGTAAGCAACTAATTACCCTGCGCACGAATATCAAATAAAAATACATTTTCCTAAATTCCATACAAATAACAAATCTAATCAAATACTTACTAGCATAACAAGAAAAATAAAAATATTACATTATATATACTATGAATATTGTTGTTGTTTTTGTTATTATTATTATCATTATCATTATTATTATTATTAAGTGGGTCTCGAACGAGCTTGTTTGCGAACTGTTCAATAAAAACTCTGTTCATTTACAGTCCTACCCACGACCTACTTTGATTGTTTTATATGACTAATTCAATCATATTAAGTAAGTTAGGTGAAATAAAAAAAATAATAACATCCCGTTAATAATTAGATGCATTATACGAATTAATCTTGAGCTCAATTGAGAAACGTGCTATGAGTCAACTTAAACTTAAATCAAGAACATATTTTAGTTTGAACTTTATTTGACTGTAATTTTGACAAGCTCGATTGACAAATTTGTCCCCATTAGATGAAGAACCCTAATAGATGGAAACACAAAAAATTGTATGTAGCGGTCACATGAATCTCATTTCGTGTAACGAGTCAATTCAAGTATAGTAAAAAAAAAATGGATAAGTGAACCTTCACCTCTTTCTACTTGGTATGGGTGAATGGGGCTACGCAACACAAAATTAGATCCGTGTGATCGTCATACACAAAACTTATTCGAATAAAAATAGTGATAAATTTGAACTTGATTGGACTTTAATTTGGATAAATTCGAGTTGTCTTTTTTACATGTACAAATAGTTAGAAACTTTGCAGTTTTTTTTTTTTTTTTTTAAAACTCGACAAGGCTTAACTAAATTATTCTTATAAATAATTACATATGAAATATTACATATATTAATGATAAAAGAAAGTTCTTTTCTACCCTACGTCCCTAAATAATATACCTGAATAAGTTATACACCCTTAAATTAAATGTGTAAATGCAAAAATAAAGATTAATATTATTTTAATTGACGTCTATATTCCAATTAATTGTATAAGACGGGCAATTACAATTTTATTTGCTCAACCCAACATTCAACTTGATAACATATAGTAATTCGAACTAAATGTTGTTTTCATTTTACTGTTTACTGTTATACATAGATCATTTCAAATATGATACAAGAAAAATCTTACGTTACCTCTAAATCCGTATTGGTTCCGATGTTTTTCTACATCAAGCCTTCTTGTCAATGAAGACATGCTTAAACAAGGATCGTGTCGTCGTTTCTGTTGAAGAAGGTTGGCTTAGATAAGAATAGTATCGTGTCATCTTTTTATTGAAGAAGGTAGACTTAGGCAAGCATGGATAACGGAGACAGAATAAATGTTGGTGCAGCCAATACGTCGGCTGGCATCACGGCTTTCATTGAGTTGGGTGATTAAGGGCTTTTGAGGCTACCGAACTCGAGGACTCGCTTTTCTGAGATTTACGTGCCTGGTGTTTCCACCATTTTCATGGATCAGTAACTTTTCGATGACTCTATTCGGTTGCTTGGAATACTACGTTGGATCTTCTTTTATTGAGTCTTAGAGGAGTATGCAGTAATTTTCACCTTGCAAATTTTCGATAAAATATGCGCGATAATTTTGACGCCCGTAGAATCTCCATTGCAATCTTTCAATCTTATGAAAATGAAAATTGTGAATGGTATTAAATTCGTTATCTGACGTTTCCAACAATAACCTATAATTAAAATAAAATAAAATAATATATTACTTCCGTCTCGCTCTAACTTTCCTATTTTCTTTTATGATTTATCTCAACTTAACTTGTCAGCCTATAAATGATAAATTTCTCTCAGAATCTCCATTTTTAAAATCTCCATCATCAATCTCTACTTTTAAAAGAGTAAAAAATTCCATAAAATCTACTTTTCCTTAAACTTCGTACACGATCAAAGTAGGAAAGTTAAGTCGGGACGGAAGGAGCATGATTTTTACAGTCGAATTAAATTGAATTAAATATAACCACTAAAAATTGGAAATGTATCAAAAGGAACTTGAAAGACATCCGTCGCACCGGTCTCGACGTTGGACAGAACCCGGATCCGGCGACCCGACAGTTGACCCTTTTTTGTTTTGTTTTAAATTGTTGACCTATGTTCGAAAAACTTTGATTACCAAGATCCAGAAGCCATTCTCGCTAAAAAATCCAACCTTGAATAAGAATGAGGGAAGGGGATGGTATTCTGGGAGTTAGAAGCAACGTCAGATCATCAGGGATAACCAGTCTTACACTCCGTACTAAGTATCTGAAACGACGAGAAAAATGGCTCGTAATTCTTGGAGTAATACTCCACGCAGTTTACATGCTCAGCATTTTCGATATTTATTTCAAGACCCCAATTGTTCACGGCATGGAACCTGTCAAGCCGCGATTCTCAGCTCCCGCCAAACGCCTCGTACTTCTCGTTGGTAATCTTCTCTTCAATTTGGGAATGCACTCCACCTGTTTGATATTTTGACTGAACGAGTTTGTAATGTCATGATTGCAGCGGATGGTTTAAGGGCAGACAAGTTTTTTGAGCCGGATTCACGTGGGAGTTACAGGGCCCCGTTTTTGAGGAGTGTGATTAAAGAGCGTGGTCGTTGGGGAGTGTCGCATGCCCGCCCCCCCACGGAATCTAGGCCTGGTCATGTTGCTATTATTGCTGGATTTTATGAAGATCCTAGTGCTGTTACTAAAGGTAGGTAGTAATTCAAGTATGTAAGTTAATGCTAGCTCTTTCCTAGGGGAAATTTACTTTGCTAAACTTGTTCTCGGTAGCTTAAGTTATATTAATCTAGAAAAAAGTTGAAATACATTTTGTTCTGCTGTTGTATCATGAGATGTCATATTCTTTGTAGGGTGGAAGGCGAATCCAGTGGAGTTTGATTCGGTGTTCAATAAGAGTCGGCATACAATTGCGTTCGGAAGCCCAGATATCATTCCTATATTTTGTGGTGCCTTGCAGCATAGCACGTGGAAATCTTATCCGCATGATTATGAAGATTTTGCAACCGGTTTGCTACATTTTCTCTTAGCTCAAGTTTTTGCAAGTTGACACATGATATTCCTGATTTTGTATCACATTTTTATGCAGATGCGTCGTTTTTGGATGAATGGTCGCTTGATCAATTCCAGAGTCTTCTGAACCGGTCTAATGAAGACGCAAAATTGAAGCAGCTTCTTCAACAAGACAACCTTGTTGTATTTCTGCACCTGCTTGGATGTGATTCAAATGGTCATGCCCATCGGCCCTATTCACCCATATATCTTAATAACGTTAAGGTTGTTGACCATATTGCTGAAAGAGTTTATAATCTTGTTCAGAGTTACTTTAAGGACAATTTGACAACATATGTTTTTACCGCCGATCATGGGATGAGTGACAAAGGTTGAGCATTCCTGAACTCGATCGTATTTTTCAGTTAAAAAGCTCTATGGTATTCTGCTCAAGGTTCTTTAAATACATAATCTATGAGGATTAACACACTGATAGCTATTATTTTCCTTGACAGGAAGCCATGGAGATGGGCATCCTACGAACACTGATACTCCGCTCGTTGCTTGGGGAGCAGGTATTCGACAACCTGCGCAAATTACTGAAGACCATCATCACAAAGATACGGCTCTCTTTGTTGATGACCATGTGCATGACATGCCTACACCATCTGACTGGGGTCTTGATGGCTTAGAGAGACTGGATGTGAATCAAGCTGATATAGCACCTTTGATGGTAATGCAATTTATTTACTATTGTATTTTTTGTTTTTACTCATGATTTTGATTCAGAATGCCTTTGACATGCTTAATAATTTTCTTTGGTATTTTTGGCAGTCTACTGTTTTAGGTCTGCCATGCCCTGTTAACTCAGTCGGAAATTTACCGCTTGGATTTGTTGATCTTAGTGAGGTGAGCTGGCAATTCATTGAAGCTTGAGCCATGGGATTTGTCTTTACCAATCAAAACTGAAGCTATGTAATTACAGATAATCTTCATTTGTAATTTTTCAATTATATCTGAGATTTCTATATGGAGTCAAGAATTCAAATTATGTTCTCATCAGGTGGACAAAGTTGAGGCTGTGTTGGCCAACTCCAAGCAAATTCTGAACCAATTCCTTCAGAAGTCACGTATCCTTTATACAGATAGAATGTGTTTATTTCCTAACTTCTGTTTGAATCCTTTTCTGTTCAATTATTGTTTGCGAGTTCAACAAACTCGTTCATTCAGAGCCTTACATATGATTCTTCCTTTTTTTTTTTTTTTTTTTTAAATAATCTTGAACTTCAGTCATGAAATTTCTTAGGTAGTCTAAATTTCATAATCAATTTTTGCCAGCTGGTCCAATTTTCCGTAAGCACTAAATCTGCTGCTCGATTTCCTCCCATACATTCATGGTGGGGAGATGGGGCGTTAACTTGTGCTAGGGGGTTCATGCTGATTATTTAATACTAAATCTCTTAGATTGTTTGTTTAATTAGATCTTTGTATCTTTTCAAGCAATGATATGGAGGATGTTGGGGAATGAACCTTATTTTTTAGCAACTGTCTCCTTGACTTATTGATAAGAAATAAAGGAATCCCATTCTTTGCGTTTCAAGCCTTTCAAACCCCTGGCCAGTTATAAGTTGATGTTGGAGGAAGTCGAACATTTACTATCTACAAGGGACTATGAGGCTGCACAAAGGCTATCTGAAGATCTTCGAAGTTTGGCACTGGAAGGGCTTCATTATTTTCAAACTTATGACTGGTTTATGCTGATGACAGTAATTTCTCTTGGCTATCTTGGATGGATGATTTATCTGATAATTCACGTGTTGCAAGCTTATACTTCTTTACCTGGAAAGTTTTTCCGGAAGGATCAAACAACATACCTGAAGACAACCTCCAGGAAGGTAGTAGAATAAACTAAGTTAGCATTTGGCTTTCTTCTGCTTCTGTACGATAAGTTAACTCTGTTTGCCCTTGACAGATATACTTATTTGGATCTCTTCTGATGGGACCTGTTTGTATTATACTGCTCATGGAGCATGCTCCTATTCTCTACCACGCGTACTTTGCGATGACGATATTTCTTTGGGTACAAATCTGCTGCGAATATCTGTTTCTGAACGCAGTATGGAAATACATGGTTCGAAAGGAAATTAGTTATTTTGTAAAACTTTTGGCTTGTATCGCTGTCTCGGTGTTCATCCTTGAAATCTTGGTACGTTTAATACTCTACTGTTGATATTCTAGTATCCAGGATACTCTGGGCATTCTGAATCTCATCCGAAGTTGCTTTGCATTTTTCTGATTCATGCAGGTCAAAAGCTTCATGGATAGGAAGATTTATACTTGGAGTTTCTTGACTATTGGTGTTGTTGCTGCTGTTTATCTTCTTTACTCCGTACCATTGGGCTCATGGATACCGCTTTTTGTTTGGCTAGCATCTTGGTCTTTGTCGATTTTTACTTTGATGCCTGCTGAAATTCCAGATAACACTAAACTAGTGTGAGTTTGGTTTTATTTTATTTTCAGATAAGCTCTTCACACATTCAGAAATGTTTATTTAGACTAATGGATTATCCAAAACGCCTTAAAATATACATCATTTTTTCTTTTATAACTATTTGTGGTCTTACAGCGGAAAAACTTTTTCTAGCTTGATGAACTCTCAGCCTGCATATCCCATTATGCTTATGAGTCTTTGAGCAACTGTAAACCAAATTCAGTACATGTTTTTTGTGATTATTGATACCATTGAGAAGCCCAAGATTATTCACTTAGAGACCAATTCATAGTTAATACTTAATAGTATTAGCTAGATGTTCCAGCTTTGACTCAAAAAGTGATGGGTAAATGAGAGATCATAATTACCCTGAATCGTATGATCTTAGAAACTTAGTTGCAAAAATGTGAGCTTTACTTAATTTTTTGATATCTATATTGCAGAGTTTCCAGTGGATTTATCATTGTAATAATTGGAGCAGCATCAAGATATCTGGATATGTATTCAAGAGAGAGTAAATATTGGTTTTCACTAACTCATGAACATAAGAAGTCCAAATTTAATATCCTTTTCCTTTTACAGGTATTCACATGACGCCTCTTGTCAATTATCCTAAAGTGATTTTTTCTGCTGAATATCTAGTTTGACACCTTTGTTGCTATGTAATAGGTCTTACTGGTCGTTATTTCATCACCTATGGTGTCTTTGTCAACGTCTCGTAGAACAGAAAAGCAAGAGTTGCTTGGATTGCACCAAGTTATAAATTGGTCTATTGCTGGTATTTTTATTCTTCCCACTTGTTATGAATTTGCTTATTTGCCACCCATGCTCTTCGTTCTTTCATTTAGATATCATTCCTCCATTTTCCTATAGAAGATTGTACTATATTGACGGTGAAAAACCTTCAGACTGACTAGGGTGTGAATGATATTATTGCATAGGTCGCCTATAAATTAATATGATCTCTCTCATATTGCATAAATCTACCAATCAGCCTTTTGTAATCAAGATCTTTCCATGTTTAACATTATCGCTTACTCAATACTGAAACTAGAGTAGACTTTGACAGGGACAAATATTTCCCAGAATATGCAATCTGTTCTTACTTTGTAAAACGACCGTTCCACTTGTTTGGAGAAAAAGAAGACAAGTAAAATCCAAGAAGAATTGGTTCTGTTCAAATACAGTATCTCGAAGAAGTTGAGATAGATTTATCTTTTAGTGCCCCTATTTCATATGTTAGCTCCCATCTTTGAAATGCCCAAAGGAAACTAAAATCTTATAGAATTTCTTTTGTTACAAGGTATGGAATAAGTTGGTAAGAGAGTTGTGTACTTTTGTATGAGTTTAATAGTAAGGTTTTTCCTTTGAGACGTATAATTTTTTGACTTTTTGATTCTTCTGCAGGTGTATCAATGGTTCTCCCACTTTTTTCACCGACTGGTCTCTTGTCGAGGCTCACTTCCATATATCTTGGTTTTGCCCCGGCATTCCTCCTGCTGTCAATAGGGTATTTCTCATACCTTGAATAAATACTCCGATCACAACAAGATTCATTCGATCTTACTTTCTTGTGCACCCCGTGCAGATATGAAGCTGTATTTTATGGTGCTCTCGGTCTTGCGCTCATGGCATGGATACTTTTTGAAAATGCTCATCTCTATGTAAGTCAGATGAACAAATCGTCGAATTCGGTCGATGCTGTGGAGGGTAGCCTTGTGTTGGCGTCTGATGCTCGATGCTTAAAGTTATCGGATATGCGAATTCCATTAGCATTTGTGAGTAATGAACATTCACTTTTTATCTTTACTCAAATTGAATATATGGCCTCATAAAATACCAACTTTCTCTTCGTCTTCGTATATCTGCATGTGTGGAAAGAAAAGGAATATAGGACTCTGCTGGGTATAATCAAACTACATAATCTCTTCTATCGACATTTTTACTTACTATCATCATCTAGCTAAATTTGCTTATTTGTCTTTTCTGTTTTGCTCACACTTTACGTTCATTTAGATGTGTTTTAAATGTTATTGTTTGCAGATGGTCTTCTTCAACATTGCATTTTTTGGCACTGGCAATTTTGCAAGTATAGCGAGTTTTGAGATCTCTTCTGTTTATCGATTCATCACTGTTTTCAGTGTGAGTACAAATGTAGAGTCCATATACTTTTGAGTTGTCTTTCGTACTAACTTAAATTTTCTCACTTTTGTTTGCAGCCATTTCTGATGGCAGCCCTTCTTATTTTCAAATTGTTGATACCCTTTTTGCTTGTCATGTAAGTATTGTCTTTCAATATTTGCTTCATGCAGAAAATAATTTTGCAAGAGAACTTGTCGAATCTTTGTTCTGTTATTCCTGATGCTACTACGTTTTCTGCGATTTGGTTGGGTTCGTACGCCTAGCTTTGAATTACTTTCATTGGAATTTTTGTATCTCTCATCCATATCATTTTTTACTGAGCAAATTAAAAACATTATCCTTCATGTTTGGCCTATTATCTGTTTAATTACAAATATCCCAAAGAGATACCCTGAGGCTTTTGGTTTTCTTACAAATACGCTGGATTTCCTTTTCTTTAGGCTAAACTTTAAGAGTAGCTTTTTTTATTATCCCCATATTAATACCATTTCCATTTGTCAAGAGTTTGAAGAAATGGTAATCTCTTCAATGTCATTAAGGGGAGCGAGGAAAGTAGCATCTTGTTCTTTTATTGTCTTTTAGATCTGTAGAAACTTGATGATTAACAAAAGAACTGTTCTTGCATTAGTAATTGATTCTATTGTAGAGATATGTGACAGCCTATTTGCTTTCAGTTTTGACCTGAATTGGCTAACGACTTCATATCAAATGCAGATGCACATTTACCGCAATCACCAGATTGCTCAGACTTCCTCTGTTGGGGTGTTATTTTCTCGTCATAATTTGTTCGGATGTCATGACAATTCACTTCTTCTTCCTGGTATTGTCTTTCATTCTCTTTTTTTTTGTTCTAAATATGACACAAACAAACAGGTCATTACAAAAACTGCTATTTTGGTCTTTCCAATTTATATATAGGCACAAGTTAATGTTTGTCAAATCCAAAAATGTATTTGTATTTGAACCATTTTTTTAACTTCTGCATTGACAATTTCAAATTTTGGGTTTCTTTGTTTCTTTTCTTACAATGTTGTTAAAGGCACTAGGTGGGCAGTAGATCAGGGGCCTAGTTTGGTTAAGCAGGGATAGGTAGGAGTAGGCTAGGCGGAGTCGATATATAAATAAATAAACAAAAGAAAGGCGGTCAAAAACAGTTTACAACAATGTTTTTCTACAGAACAAATTTCGATCTTTTACTAAAACGATAGTGGCTACAGCATACACAAACTTCAACTCAGCTCTTCATTGATTCGTTTGATATGTTGATGGCAGAATGGATTCCCTAACATTTAACGTCGACTGATATTTGTTTGCAGGTCCAGAATACGGGAAGCTGGATGGAAATCGGGAACAGCATTAGCCATTTCGGAATCATGAGTGCCCAGGTCGTATTTGTTCTGTTGCTTTTCGCACTCACAAGTATTTACACCAAGGATATCCAAATTAGATCGTCTGATCGGCTTTACCGCAAACAAATCTGATTTAATTCGTCCCGACAAGTTTTGTAGATGTTGAGTTGCACATTTTCGGGTCTGCTTTGTGTAGGACTAACTCCTGAATTGTTTCAGCTGATTTGGTTTCCATTTGATGTGTATTTCCTATACTCAGAAATAGTATAGTAGAAACTAGAAAGGATGGATCCCCGTTGTATACAATTTTATAGTGAGACGATCTTATAGTAGAATGTCTGTTTTACAGTGACTTTCATATAGAAGAACGTCTATTTTATTTGATGATTTTGGATGGATAAAAAATTTCTTAGTATGCCTAGAATCAATTGGAGGTTTTTTTTTTCTCTGTTTATCTTTTCTGTAATATGATGATCCTCTTTTATTACTATTACCCACCTCAACTTCTCGTACCAAGCGATTCCTAGCTTCGTTGTCCAACCATATCAACTCAATCAGCTTACATTGTCGAGCAGTACAAGATTATTTGTACTTTTAGATACTAATAAGTGTGTGATTTAGGCTTAAATTTTATTTCTGTTTTCTGAAATTTCCTTTTATTGAGTTGCTTTGATTTTTCTCTTCATAGAAAAATAGGTTAGCTTCGTTTTTTAAGTAGTAGATTTGACATCGGACTGCCTAGTAATTTTCTGCAGCGTATTTTTGGCGCAAAATTTTGATTTTCTTTCCAAAATAGAGATTTCGTTAGATAATGTTGGAATCAACCAGCCCTGAATAATAAAGGAAAACATAAGATGACTTCCAAACAGCATAGTCAAGATTACAACATTTCACTTAGAACGCTATAGAATGTGCTAAGAAATTTTCTGATCACCGAATCCAATAAAACTCCTGAGAGTTCAGCTGAGGGAGAAGATGCCGGATGTCTTCAAGAATGGGGAGACAACTAGATGAACATTATGATGGGATTTGAGAAAGATACACCAACGAGAACAAACAGACACATAATTTGTGTGGTTCACTAACAATGTATTAGCTATGAGAGATGAAATGCATATTATGTGATCAGGATGATTATACATAATATACGTTTCTTCTCTTCTGCCGTGAACATAGCTAACACATTTTTAGTGAACCACGTAAATTTTGTGTTCATTTAGTCTCGTGTATGCATCGTTCTCGCATCTCATCATACAATCCCCATCCTCAATTAAAGGGCCACAGTTGAAGAGGCAGAAATTTGCCATTTTGCAATATGAAAATATTTCTGATCACCGTATTATTCTTGACAAGTCTAAGATTTTTTTAGCTCAAATACAGCTCGCCAAGTTCCTCTTCAACTATGATCCTTCAATATTCAAACTTTGTGCTTTTTTATACGAATAAGAATAGATGAATCTAAACGAGCGCTAAACAAGCTCGAAAACTCAGTGACAGTCCTTATTTCAGTACTCAGTTGATGGCTCAAATAATACTTCTTTTCAACGCTTTCCCTCAAACATGATTTTGTCTAAAAAATTGACCCACTTTATAATAATAGCCCAACCATAAAGCCCTATTAACAGAAAAAATGAGAATTGTACTATAAAATGAATAATAGTATATTTCCCAATATCTACAAAATAATTTGTGCAGTTGTCCTTTTCTAGACAGCAATATTATTATCCATACAAAAAGGGACCAACGTCCACATGCCTTAGACATAACCCAATAACAATCTCAACGTAACAGCTATTTTTTATTTTTATTATTTATTTATTTATTGTAAAAGCACTTTTTTCGATAGACCAACTATTTTTTTCTTCCACCGACTTTTCTGCTTACTTAAAATTTGAAGCTCCTATCCGACAAGGTTTTAATTATTTTTCATGTTATTTATTAATTAAAATTCCAGCTCAGTAAAAAGAAGGTAAGGATCAGTGTTTATTTGACAGGTCACGATGTTAGTAATTCTCGACAACATCCAATGTACGCAGCGGAATAAACAGTCGAGAATATTGATCGTGATTTATAACTGAACTAAACGTTGAGCATAAATTACGCTAAAGTTGAAACAACTTACTTGTTGCGTAATTGATCGGACTGAATTGCGCGATTCATCACTTCAGGTATCCACGTGTATATGTCGTCCGCCACAGGAACTATCCTCGGTACAACTGTTCAATAATGATCGCTAGGAAATCCCTTATTGAACAATATGGTGTTTTGTCTGACAAAATTAATTAATCCCTACAATAGGGAATAGACATATATATAGCGCATATACCCTAGGTATATGGGCCTAATATTCCGGCCTGCTTTAATTAATTAATTAGTATAACCTAATAATAATTAAAGCCCATATCCTAATCTAGTCCATAACTTTCAATCTCCCACTTGGACTAGCATTAGATATAATTCTTAACACCAATATTGTACCCTTAAGCAGAACAACAATACACATAAAGTGTGACCCTTCAGGCCCCCATTATCGACGATAATCTAATTAAAGTCTGCACAAAACTCCTAGACTGCGTTGTGCAGCGAACTCGATATATGAAGGACGTTTACGTGAATTCGTAAAACAACCTTTATATGAAGTTTATGTAATATCCCTTCATTCACGACCCACCCGATTGAGCCTAGGATCTGCCATGTGTCTATCCAAATAGCTCAATCATTTTTCTCATCTTTATTATATGACACATTCGATCATATTCAATTACTTTAATTGAATATATCCTTTGCATTGGCCAATGACTTTATTGTCAAATAATATAGAGAAATATGAGTGTTCTCTCGAGTTTCAATCGAGAAATGAATTCCATTCTTGACTCAACTACCATTTCCATTTGCCTCATGATGAACCCAACACAAGACGTGTCTTATCCTCCTTTGGGAGGCAAGCGTTGTACTTGGTCAAAGTTCATCACTTAACAAACAAAATGAGTATTGACCTCAGGTCAAAGGATCATTACATACTCCACACACTAATAAACCGAAGACACTAAAACAAACGGTTTAATAGTAGGGCGTACCAATACTCTCCAAAGTATCCATGTGTCCATCATAGATATCTAATATCTAATAGCCGTGAGACCCACTATATTCTCTAAGAATATGATGCAGACCACATGCTAACCTATTGTATGTCATCAATATCCCATTCTTGATGACCATCGGTTATGGCAATTTTAGAATCATACTATATCATTTATGTCTCACACCATAAATGACAGTCATAATTCAAGGGAACAATCACAAGAATAATAACAAACCATCAAAATAATTATTCTAATAAATGCATAAACCCATAAGATAAACATATTATCATAGAATGTGATCAAGTTTTAAATGTCTTTACAAAAAGGTTTCTAAGACATACAAACCTTAAACTCCCACTGAATTAAAGCCAACTACTAACATGTCTAACACCTAAGCTCTCAAAGTGCTTGTTATGTTTTGCTATACACAACGGCTTGGTGAAAGGATCAGCCAAGTTGTCATCAGTGGGTACTCTATCTAATTTTACTTCTCCCCTATCTATTATTTCTCTAATCAAATGATATCTCCGGGGAACGTGTTTGTTTCTGTTCGTGGCTCTGGGTTCCTTTGCTTGCGCAACCGCACCAGTGTTGTCACAATACAGCGGTATTGCACTGTTGGCACTTGGAACGATACCTAGTTCTTTTACGAACTCTAACAAAGCAACAGCCTCCTTGGCAGCTTCAGATGCAGCAATATATTCAGCTTCAGTGGTAGAATCGGCAGTTGTGCTCTGTTTGGAACTATTCCAACTCACTGCACCACCATTGAGGATGAAAACATATCCTGACTGAGACTTGAAGTCATCATGGTCTGTTTGGAAGCTAGCATCAGTATACCCAGTAACTGATAACTCTGGCTGCCCACCATAGACTAAGAAATATTCTTTAGTCCTTCTAAGGTACTTAAGAATAGTCTTGACAGTCCTCCAGTGTATCTCACCGGGATTTTGCTGAAATCTGCCTGTCATGCTGAGTGCATAAGCCACATCTGGCCTAGTACATATCATGGCATACATAATAGATCCTATAGCCGAAGCGTACGGGATCTTCTTCATGTAAGTCATTTCTTTGTCATTAGAAGGGCAACCTTTCTTAGACAATATAATGCCATGTCCCATAGGAAGAAATCCTTTCTTAGAATTTTCCATTGAGAAGCGTCTCAGCAATTTGTCTATGTAAGTAGACTGAGACAATCCCAACATCCTATTAGGTCTATCTCGATAGATCTTAATTCCAAGGATGTAGGAAGCCTCACCAAGATCCTTCATCATGAAGGAGCTAGACAACCAATCTTTCACGGATTGCAACATGGAACGATCGCTTCCCATTATCAGTATGTCGTCAACATATATGATAAGGAAGACAACCTTTCCATTCTTGCGTTTACTATAAACGCATGGATCCTCTTTGCTTCTGACAAAATCAAACAATTTGATAGCTCTGTCAAAGCAAATATTCCAACTCCTAGATGCTTGCTTGAGTCCATAAATGGACTTCTTTAACTTGCATACTCCATTCGGCTTTTCTTTGGATATAAAACCTTCAGGCTGTGACATATACACAGTTCCTTCGAGTTCTCCATTGAGAAACGCGGTTTTAACATCCATTTGCCAAATGTCAAAGTCATAGTATGCAGCTATTGCAAGTAATATCCTAATGGACTTGATCTTAGCGACTGGCGAAAAGGTTTCATCATAATCAATGCCCTCGCGTTGACTATAACCTTTTGCCACCAACCTAGCCTTGTAGGTTTGTACCTTGCCATCTGCATCTCTCTTCTTTTTGAAGATCCATTTGCAGCCTATGGGGCGAGCCCCATCTGGTAAATCAACTAGTTCCCAGACTAGATTGAGGTACATCGAGTCCATTTCAGATGTTAAGGCAGCCAGCCACATCTTCGAATTGGTGCCTGACACCGCTTCGATATAGGTCTTAGGTTCGTCGTCTTCTGAATCAACCTCATCATCTTGGTTCTCAACCAATAGATTTAGTCTTTCAGGTGCACGACGATTCCTTTGAGGCCTATTGAGTTAGTTTTGCGTTGGTTCAGGCGGTTTATTCTGATCGTGATGAGGTTCCTGCATGTTGAGGTTTTCAACATTTTGGATATTCTCAAGAATTTCACTATGATTTTCTTGAGGTGGGGTTGATACAATATCTTGTCTTTGATGCATCTCATTGTCTTGAGGTGACCCTCTAAGAGTTATTTCCCCTCCCAATAGATCATCAAAAACTCCCACTGAGTTCTTGTCCACTCCATTGGACAATGCCTCACCCTCTATGTTACTTTGTGGTTCTTGAATTTCTTCAAGATCTACTGTGTTGTAACCTTGTTCCTTGGAGACATAATTATCTTCAAGAAACGTCACATTCCTGGATACTATCACCTTGTGATCTCCAGGACAATAGAATTCATATCCTTTGGTTTCTCTAGGATATCCCACAAAATAACATTTTTCACTTTTAGTTTCCAACTTATCAGTCATCATCTTCTTAACAAAAGCAGGACAACCCCAGGTCCGCATATGGTTAAGACTCGGCTTTCTGCCACACCATAATTCATATGGTGTTTTCTCGACCGATTTAGAGGGAACTCTATTCAGAATATAAACTGCGGTAAGTAAGGCATAACCCCAAAGAAATATAGGGAGACTGGTGAAACTCATCATGGATCGAACAATATCTAATAAAGTTCGATTTCTCCTTTCAGATACTCCATTCATCTGTGGTGTACCTGGAGGTGTCCAGTCTGACCGGATTCCATGTGATTTAAAGTAATCAAGAAAATCTCGGCTCAAGTATTCCCCTCCTCGATCTGATCAGAGAGTCTTAATACTTTTCCCAAGTTGTTTCTCAACTTCTAACTTAAACTCCTTAAATTTCTCGAAGGCCTCAGATTTGTGTTTCATCAGATACACATATCCATACCTTGAGAGATCATCAGTAAAAGTTATGAAGTACGAATATCCACCTCTTGCTTGAGTTGGGAACGGTCCACACACATCTGTGTGGATCAACTCAAGCACAACCTTGGCACGTAGCCCTTTCCCAGAAAGTGGTTTACTTGTCATCTTTCCTTTGAGACAAGATTCGCAAGCACCATATGATTCGAAATCAAATGATGTGAGATAGTCTAACTTTCTCAATCTTGCTATTCTTTTCTCATTGATATGACCAAGTCTACAATGCCAAAGATAGGTTTTATTATTCGTATTACTTAGCTTAGGTCGTTTGTTTTGTACATTGAGAATATTTTGTTCACATTCAAGCATATATAAACCATTCGAAAGAGAGGCACTTCCATAAAACAATCCATTAAGCGAAAACGAGCATCTACTGTTTGCAAAATGGAAGGAAAAACCTTGAATGTCTAACATTGGAATGGAAATAATATTCTTTGAAATTATAGGAACAAAATAACAATCATGTAAATCTAGTCTATATCCTGAAGGAAGATCTAATCTATAAGTCCCTACACGTTCAGCAGCAACTCTTGCTCCATTTCCCACGCGTAAGTCGACCTCCCCAGACCTCACTTTCCTGCTGTCACTTAGACCCTGCACATTATTACAAATGTGTGAGCCACAAGCTGTATCTAATACCCAGGATTGTGAATTGTTTATAGACATATTTATCTCAATGACAAACATACCTGAGCTCCCATTCAATGCACCTTGTGCTTTGAACTTTGGGCAGTCTCTCTTCCAGTGTCCCTTCTCGTGACAGAATAGACACTCATCCTTTGGCAGTTTCGGCTTCTTTTGAATCCCTCCACTCTTAGGCTTCAAGGCCACATCGCTAGATGCTTTCTTCTTCTTCTTTTGCTTATTCTTCCTTTTGGAAGAGTTCGCAGAAGAGCTCACCATGAGCACAGATTTGCCTTTAGAAGTGGAAGACTCATAGGTCTTAAGCATGTTATGAAGCTCAGGCAAAGTCACCTTCGTGTTGTTCATGTTGAAGTTCACTATGAAGTTTTCAAAAGAACTAGGAAGTGACTGCAAGATCAGATTAGTTGAGACACTTGAGGGTAACACCGTTCCAATCGATGTCAACTTCTCAATTAATCCAATCATCTTCAGTACATGCTCAGAAACCTGGGCCCCATTATGAAGTTTACACTTAAAGAGGTCACTGAGTATCTCATACTCCATTGTCTGAGCTTGTGAGGCGTACAGACTCTCCAAGTGTTTTATCATCTCATAAGGGAGCATGTGTTCATGTTGCCTATGCAGTTCGATACTCATCGAAGACAACATGACACACTGAGCCGATGTGGCATCCTCAACATGCTTCTTATGAGCATCTGCGTCAAACTTAGCATACTCAGGAGAAGTTTTGTCGGGGATGACACCGATTGGTTCGTCCAAGACGTACTCAACCTTTTCTTGCCTTAGCACCAAGCGCAAGCAACGGAGCCAATCCGTAAAGTTAGACCCAGTCAACTTGTTTGATTCCATCAAACATTTATAAGCCAAATTCGACATTTTTATCTGATCAGAAAATAATCAAACGGAAAACGTAAATTAGAATAAAGTAAATAAAATCACACTCATATCACTAATCAAAACAAGGGTTTATTGTAATGATTAGCTCCCACTAATTTTAACATGTTTTGCGTCCCCAAACACAAAATACGGATTTATAATAATTATAAATCTTAGTGGTCCAAGATCCAAGTCTATATTACTGTAACCACTGCTTTGGCTGATGACTACAATAATATCACTAGGTAGGCCTCTAAGCCAATTGCAACAACAATTTTGCAATTCTTGGTTAATTAATCCAATTAATTATGCATCCTTAAACTATTTTGGTCGCTTTGGCGTCACAAAATAATTTAAGCAAGTCAATTCCATCACACGATGCCAACCATGCATCTATGTATGAGCCCCGACCTCGTCGTTTTAGAGTAAACACTTTGGTGTAAAACTCGTGGACGAAGAGATCAAGAATTTCATACAATTATGATGGACGACGCTTTTATTTCTAAATAAGACTTGGTTTTATTTGGGGATTTTATATGTGATACTAATTGTTAAATTTAATATCTAATATTAAATTAAACGCAACTACTGGGTGCCGCCTACCCAGGCATAAAATGCGGACCACACATATTGGGCGCCGCCTACCCATACATTTTCTCGCGGACCACATGTATTGGGCGCCGCCTACCCAAACATAAAAGCGGTCTTAAATTACTATAATTTAAATTGAATAAGCATAAAATCAAATAATAGCTTATCACATAATATCAAATAAATGCTCAACGAATAAAATTATTAATTCAATTAAAATTTTATTCTTTAATTAAATGTGGATTAAAATTAAATATATTAATTCCAAATTAATATATACATATACTTTTAATATTAATTCTAAATTAATATAAATATATAAGTCTAGTATTATTCTTTCAAAATAATAATACTATTAAAATTATTAATCTAATTAATATTAGTCAATTATTATTATTATTATTATTTTTTTTTTTTTAGCCCAAAATAAGCTGAATAGTTAATGGCCCCAGCCCAATTAAAACCAGCCCATTTCATTAGGCCCAGCACAAGTCCAGATATTCAAAATTAGCCAGAAAAACCCATCAACAGCCTAGTCTAGGCGGCCCAGAGACTCGACCCAGCCCAGCCCCAGCTCAGCCCAAAACCCTTTAGGGTTTGGGCTGGGTGTCGCCTTCGGCCACCACCGCGTCGACGCTACCTGACCTACACGCGGCCGTCGACAACCGTCGCCAACCAACAATGTCGGCCAGACCAGCAGACGGCGATCGAAATCGCATGCAGCAGCGGCAAGCTTGACGGGGCTGCGCCGGAACACGCAGCAGCAGCAGCGAATGCCGTCACCGTCGTGGATTACGCAGCAGCTGGCGAGCAGCGGCGAACGTCGCCGCGACCAACGCGCGAACTGATGTCTCCACCAACAATGTCGGCGAGAACCCCAACCAAAATCCAGTTTGTAGCCCGTGAAGATGAAACCCAGATGACCCAAGACTACCTGTTGCAGATCTCTCAAAGCGTACGATGGAGCTTTGTTGGTGTAATTAATCATTATTCGAATCCAAATTGAATTTCAAAAACCCAATTTGCAACGGAATTCGTTTTCAATTAATCAGATAAGTACTATGTTTTATTAAATAATATTCTGTTGAATTTTCACATGATCAATATACAAACCAAATTTTAATTTCATAAAATCCACAAATAATCAGAATATTAAATCAATTATAAATCGAGCCCCGGGCTCTGATACCACTGTTAGTTATTCTCGACAACATCCAATGTACGCAGCGGAATAAACAGTCGAGAATATTGATCGTGATTTATAACTGAACTAAACGTTGAGCATAAATTACGCTAAAGTTGAAACAACTTACTTGTTGCGTAATTGATCGGACTGAATTGCGCGATTCATCACTTCAGGTATCCACGTGTATATGTCGTCCGCCACAGGAACTATCCTCGGTACAACTGTTCAATAATGATCGCTAGGAAATCCCTTATTGAACAATATGGTGTTTTGTCTGACAAAATTAATTAATCCCTACAATAGGGAATAGACATATATATAGCGCATATACCCTAGGTATATGGGCCTAATATTCCGGCCTGCTTTAATTAATTAATTAGTATAACCTAATAATAATTAAAGCCCATATCCTAATCTAGTCCATAACTTTCACACGAGTCACTGAATCAATCACAGTCGATAGTCGGTGAGGAGATATTTTTATTAATTTTTTTATAAGTTGCTGAACATTTTCAACAATTCGAAATATCGTTGGTATTTTCCTACATACTGGAAATATATAGGGCACTTTTACCAATTTTTTCAAAAAAATATTATAATTTTCCCACAAACATTCATCATACCCAAAATCGTGCTAACTTCTATTTTTGTTTCACAACTTGTCTCAATTCAATTTTTCCTACGTGGAAGCGTGATTCCACTTGGCAACCATAGTGATGGGGTGAACTAGGAAATCGAAAAACGGAACTCGTATGCAAAATGAACAAGAGAAATTGCTAAACTACATGAATAGGAAAAAAATACATATTCGTGTCCCACGAGTACTATATTGACCTATATAATGTCCTCGAAATTATGTGTTACGAAATGCCGTTTATCGACGGTGTGACGAGGCTCCATGCCTTCAACTTTTACTACACCATTAATTTAGTTTATGGTTTTACTGTTTTGGGGTAAAAATAAAAATTAAACTAAATTTTAACATCAATTACAATTTTTGTTTTGGTTTTATCATAAAATAAGTTGACAGAAATTGTAAAATCAAGAGAGCAATTGAAGAAAGTTTTTAAAGACATGTACTAAATATAAAATAAATAAAAACTAATTTTTTAATATGAGCATCAATTGTATGGATCTAACTTCCATCCACTGAGAGCCAAACTCTGGATCATCTACTCACTCTTGTTCAAAAGTTGGCCTTTCAACAGAAAGATGGCGTTGATCATCGCAAAGGAACCTATGAGCTGAGTGACTCTTCATTTCATACATTTGCATCTGCGGTTCATTCATCCACTCTTGAGTACCCTGAGTACCTGAAATTTTACCTTGCACATCACGAGTTTGATCCCGTTGAACTGGGGCTTCCCCCAGGCTCCAATGTGTTTTTTCTTTCTTCTAGTAGTGCTAATTGTTCTTGGAGCTCCGCTTCTTGTTCCACAAATGGTGCCACTTTATGGTGAACTTCGCTATCAGCGCCCTTTGCTGCGAGGATGGCTCCTTGATGGGTCTCAATCGCCTTACTTTGCTTTACTTGGATGGGAATGACTACGCTTCTCTGTTTTGGTTGGAGGATAGATAATATATATCATCTGAGTTAATCCAGTGAAAACCAATTCTATGACCGAAATACATCATCCATGGTATTAGCTCCCTGGTCCTTCAGAGGTCGTATCATATACGGATTATCAGTGTTATACCAGTTCCTTCATCTCAGATATTATACTTTAATAACCTAGCTTTTTAACTGCCGCATCACACCCGGTAATACAGAGAAACCGCCTTATGTAGGTAAAGGACAAGTCACTCTCTTTTCGTAGCTTATGATGTGGTACCAGACTCCATTTTCACACCATTACTAGCCGCTCCATTGCTCAAGGCATCCCGGTAACATACAGATGCGATCGCCCAACAAGCGTTGATTCCATAGTCATTTCCTGAAAAAGGTAGGATCTTTTTCTATTGACTATCTCTTTCTTCTCAAGTACGGATTAGATTTAATCCGAACCTTAAGACACTGGGGTAGGAAGAAGCCAAGTGACTCGTACGTCCGTCGCAAAGCCACAAGTATGGCAAGAGTCGGGCCTATTCACCCGTTGTCGAATCATCCATGCCAATCCGCTTGATCTACTTTATCCTTCAACTGATTACACTACTTGAGATTGATTTGATGTTCCGTGTAACAGTCTCTCTTGAAGAAGAAAAGGCTTATCCGTCCACCACTGTGTTGAAAGGGGGGAAAAGAAAACTAGAAGTGGGGTTGCCACAATTGAGGTTGAGGTTAGGAGCTCTACTAATAGATAATAGATTGCATTGAGTGAGCCGAAGCTCCGACATCGAGAAAATGAGCTAGTCGCCTTTCACACGGAAGAATAGTACCGTTGGAAAATAAGAAAAAGAATCCATCCGCCTCTCTTAAGCTTAAGACCCCTGGAGCTCCCTAGCGCCTTCGGCTAGTTGTTTTTCATGAAAAGATATTCGTGTTTATACTAAAATATACTTGTTCAGAAAAAAACATATCATGTCAAAAATATATTAGTATCTATGTGGAAAGTTATTACTTGTTGTGCAAAAAGATACTATGCTAAAATGTAATATTTTTTAGAATAAGTAATACATTTTAATATAAACAGTTATATATTTTCATGGATTCGTTCTCAACTCGAATTACACTAATCTAAGATTCTTATATCTGATGTACATAAGAATTAGTACAATATTAACCTTATAAAAAATAGTAAATGAAAGTAAAAAAATTGAGTGTTGAAAGTGTTTATTAAGGAAAGCGTTGAAAGTTGAAACCCTAATAATGGCATGAGAAATTATCATGTGATTAGGACAGAACATGCGGGGGAGACATGTTTTTAATTTAGTCAAATCTTCACTTATCCCCACTTCCTCACATCCCTAAATTCGTTACATTATTTTTTTAAAAGATAAAAAAATTAAAATAAAAATTAGCTCCATTATTTCTGTTCTCAACTAATCTCTTGAATTGCATTTTATCACAAGGCTCCATTATTAGATGATTTATTTGAAATCCATCAATTACATCTTAAACTAAATTTCTAGGAATTTTGTGACTTTATAATTCCACTAGATTTGAAATCATTTTATTTAAAATGTCCTTGCTCCCCAATCTTCAATCCGAATGTAATTTAGGGTGTTGGACTAACTTTATTTTAGACGTCTTTATAAGCACTAACACCCTACATGTCTCACGAATTTATAAGATCTAATGTTTTAGGAATTTATATGTTGTCAAAGTATTTAGATAATTAAACTTATAATTTCTTTTAAATTTTATAAAATGATTTGTGCAATTAGAATTTGATGTATTTTTCTCTAATTTAGTTAAACAAATTCTTTTTTCAAGTACTACCAACTTCTTATAGAAATAATTTTTTCAAAACCCTTAATTTCATTACTTTTTTAAAACAAACGCAAACACCCCAAAGACTAATTGACTTGCTCGACTCCTAACAAAATATGTGAAATGTGTAAATTTGCATTTAGTTAACGTGGTTTAAGTTGTCATTGATCTCAAGCTAGACTATAAAATGCTCGATCAACCGAGCTACAATTAATTTACACACCCAACTTCTTATTATCATGTCCCATTTCCTCCCTATAACTAAAAAATAAATTTAAAGATAAATAAATAAATATATATACGTTCGAAAATCCACAGAAAGGTTTTGTACATAAAAAAGACATATAGAGTCACCGACTCGCCACGTAGTCGATTTACAAATAAGTGGTCCCCACCCCAGCACACACTTCCCGTGATTGGTGGTGGAGTGAGCGGCGCGTGGGTTACACGCAGCCGAAATTGAATCCAGCTAGCTCTGAGCTTCACTTGCTAAAATCCACTAAACCTCCACTAAATTCCCCTCTCTCTCTCCCTCCTCTTTCTCTCTCTAATCCTTTTTCCAAATCCATTTACAGAGAGAGGTAAGAGAAGACATTAATGGCGTCGCCGATGCATCTAGTGGTAATACTCTCCGTTCTCCTCCTCAGCTCTACCGCACACTCCCAGCGCCGCCAGCGGCAGTCATACCTCACCACCGCCTACTACCGGAAATCCTGTCCTAGGTTCGAGCAGATCGTGCAGGACACCACTACAAACAAACAGATCTCCTCCCCAACCACCGGCGCCGCCACACTCCGCCTCTTCTTCCACGACTGCTTCGTCGGCGGCTGCGACGCCTCCGTCCTCATCTCCTCAACTCGCTTCAGCAAAGCCGAGCGCGATGCCGACATCAACCTCTCCCTCCCCGGCGACGGTTTCGACGTCGTCGTACGCGCTAAAACCGCGCTAGAACTCGCCTGCCCCAACGTTGTTTCGTGCGCCGACATCCTCGCCGTCGCTACTCGCAATCTCATAGTAATGATGGGAGGTCCGTACTACACCGTCCAATTAGGGCGGAAGGACTCGTTAACCTCACTTGCTTCCGTCGTCGAAGGCAATCTCCCACGGCCAACAATGCCGATGAATCAGCTGATCCAAATCTTCCAATCGAAAGGATTTTCCGTTCAGGAAATGGTGGCGTTAACCGGCGCACACACCATTGGATTCTCACACTGCAAGGAATTCAGCTCGATTCTATACAATTACAGCCGGACCTCACAATCCGACCCGGCATACTACCCCGAATTCGCCAAATCTCTCCGCAACGCCTGCGCAAATTACCAAAAGGACCCGACGATCTCCGTCTTCAACGACATAATGACGCCGAGCAAATTCGATAACACGTACTACACCAATGTTAAAAGGGGATTAGGTCTTTTATCTTCCGATCACGCAATGAATTCGGATCCGAGGACCCGGAACTTGGTGGAACTGTATTCTAGAGATCAGAACGCGTTCTTCAAAGCATTTGCAAGCGCGATGGAGAAGCTGAGTGTTTACAACGTGAAGACAGGGCGGAGCGGCGAGATTAGACGCAGGTGTGATGCTTTTAACAATTGAGAATCAAAACCGATTGTTCCTCGTATTTGCATTACGCTATCTGATCGATTCATTTTTTTTTGGCATAATTGTTGTTGCAAGCTGATAAATTAATGTGTGTATGTATACGGAATTACGGAGATGATTTTGAGGTTAAAGTTAAGATGATCACTTTATTTGATTTGAGGTTTTCCTCTGTTTCCATGCTCAAATCTTCTGTGTAAATTGAGTAAATAAAATTAGTTATTTACTGTAAAATAATTATTTACCATTTTTTAGCTCCATTATCTATTTATCATGCTTGTTCAAACTCGTTTATTTTTGGTATGTTAGTATGATAAACGAACAAAACTTGAATACTAAGAACTCGTTCATTAAGGCTCGTAAATATTTTCATTTTGATGTCCATCCACGTTTTGTTGAAAGAACAGAATCCAATCTTTTTTAATAAACTAGAATAAGATCTATTCAAAATTCGACTTAGACTCGATTTATTAACAACATATAGATAATGTGATTTCGTTGCTCTGAAAAATAAGGGGAAATTGTATTGATATATGTATAGAGGTGAAGGCGTTAATTGAACTATTCTAAGGAGAGCCGAAATTTTTTGGCTTCAGACAAAAGAGATGATTTTTATTTTTTATTTTTAAACAATGTTCATTTATGAAATTACTATTACGTGCATTTAAATATTTTGAATACTTTATCATTTTTTTAAACTATTGAATACTACCTCCGTTTGTTTAGTTATATTTTAATTTTGGATGTAAAAAATAAGGGACTTAAGGAGTTGAAAAATCTGCTTTTAACTAATTTCTTTAAATCCCTTGATTTTTTTAATTATTTCTATATACTGTTCATACTTTACATAATTATATGATTAATATCATAAAAAAATAGTAAAAAAAATTAAAATTACAATTATTTACAAATTAAATAAATAAGTTAGAATGACAACTAAAAAGAAGGAGATACGGAGATAGTACGTATAAATTTTAAATTTGTGAACGAATTTCTAGAGCATCTTATAAGAACCTCGGAGAGAACGTAACCAGTCATATTCTATTATAGGCCTGTTTATTGTTGCATTGCAACGTCTTCCAGATATAGGCTATTTTATTATTTATTGTACCCTCAGTCATATTACAAAGAATTATAAGAATGATTTAATGAATGCTTGAGATTCATGTTTATCAAGTATGATAACATTAAAGTACATATGATATACTTCCACCATTTCATAAAGAATGTCATTTTAAACATTTTGAAAAATTTTACAATAAGTGTCACTTTATCAAAAAAGCTATAATTCTTCCAATATTATCTTAAATAACCTACTTAATTTAGTTGATTATTTCTTTATTTCACAAAACATATCAATTAAATATCAATCCTTAATTTCTTCAAAAATAACTAAAATGACATTCTTTATAGAACGGAGGGAGTATTGATAAAAAAATCTAATACACATTTAAAAAGGAAATAAAATTATTTTTCAAGACATCAAAAATAGAAAAAGAAAGAAACTATTTTTATAAGATGAAGAGAGTATTTTCCTCGGTGGCTTTGCAGGTATGAATTGGCCCGGGCAACTCCAGCCTAGATTTCAGATCAGGGATGGATCTAGAAACCTATTCTAAGGGAAGCGAATATTTTTGTAACTATATTGTTTAGTGTAAGGGAACAAACTCATATATTAAGAGTATTAATGGAAATTATCAGATAACTTTCTTTTTAAAAGTTCAAGGGGTCGACCGTCCCCCACCCCTCCCCCAAATCCGTCCCTGTTCCAGACTATGAAGAATTGTGGTTTATAGCTGAAGTGTTTACATTTTAGTTTTTTCTGTTACTTTCTTTCTAGAGCGAGGTTTTGTTAGCTCAACCCTAGTCAAATTGGGTAATATATAGTAACAAATTAATTAGTTTTTGTATGTATGTGTATAATGGTTGTCGTACACACATGGATTGAATTAATTTTGTGTTGGCATTAATTGAGCATTATTCTTAATAATTGAAGTAAGTTATAATAAATTGCCAACTCAGAGTGAAATGGCACTATTCCGGATGAACGACACCTTTTAAGCTTTAACGCGTGAACTCATAATCCCCATCATAAATTACCTTACATGTCTAATGTTTCCGACATGTCCCGCTCTTGCTCCGACTTATTCTCGTCTAACCACTAAATCTTCATTGATTATTTATATTTTCTTTCCAATTTTTCTCTACTAATGAGGACTATGTCCTCCTGATTTTCACTATAAGAAAATTACAAATTTCAACGGATATTACAACTGCCATTAAAATCAGCATTGCGAAATTACCCAACATACACATTCCAACATAAATTGTCGTTGGAATGTGTTTTCAAATGGAAAAAAATTTGTTGAAATTTTGACATTCCAACCATCATTTTTCCAACAACGCAACCCATTAAAATTTTCAATGGAATCTTAAATTTCAATGGGAGATCACTAAATTCCAATTATTTTGGTTCCATTGGAATTTGAAAGTTTTTTTCTTTGTAGTGGTTGCTTAGGACCTGGCTAGTCGATCGCTAGACCACAGTTTACCTCCCAACTAGCGATTAACGACTTTTACAATTTTTCGAAGTTTGTAATTTTGTGTGGAACAACGAGCAATAGCTACGATCATCATTATGAATGCTTGCACTATACATATACTACACAACTTAGGTAAGCAGTTGTAAACATATGTTGGTATGCTAATAACGTAACATACTTAAGAATATCATACAAACGAGTGTTTAGAAAAAGTATGCTCATCGTGAATGTAAAACATACTCCCTCTCTTCGATCTTAACTTGCCTACTTATCATTTCGGTCTATCCCAACTTAACTTGTCAGTTCATAAATGATAAATTTCTCACACAATCTTCAACCTCAAAATCTCCATCCTCAATTTCCATCTTTGAAAAAGAAAAATTTCACAAAATCTATTGTTTCTTAACCTCCGTGCCCACTGAACCTAAGCGAGGGAGTATTAATTTTCAATTCCTATTATGTACACATAATGAATCGAAAATATATAATTTATTGTATTTCATTATGTAGCATTCACAATACCATCCTGCCATCCTAGAACTATTTGTTTCTTGAGAATTAATAGGATTTTCAAAATTTATGTCAAATAATTCTTGACGTAATAAATAATTAAAAAAAAAAAATAGACACATCATCTTGCCCCTTATACATTTTCTTGACCTTATTTCCACCATTTTGTGCTCTATAAATATAATTATCATGTATTTTCATTTTCTTCAAACATTCTACTAAAAGGACTGGTCAACAAAATTACGAATGTAGAGGGTAATTGTCACTTCCTTAATCCAAAAAGAAAAGAACTCGTGTCCTTTTTCTGTTTTTTTCTTTCCTTTCGTGACGAAGAACGTAATATTTTTTGGATAGGAGGAATTATTAATGATGTGTAAGACCTCAGAAGAAAAGGGAAAATGAAAGTAATAAACATTTAATCTCTTTTTAAGTACAGTTCCTGATCGGGATGAGGTTGATAGATTACAACTCCGGATCGAAATGAAGTTGATGGGATTCAATCCCTGATCACAAGACTAGATTACAAGATGCTCTATCACTTAAGATACGAACAAATTCCATATAAAGCGTTTAATCTATGCATTACGTATTATTTTTAATGAAAAAAGTATAGATATAACATGTACCAATAAACAAAAGTCCATGTGGAGAGTAAGTTTCTTTGTATACTAAGTGAACAAAGTTCATTTAAAGTGAATAATATTTTTGAGTAATTTAGTATTATCTTTTTGGTAAATAAGTAACATTGTAAAAAATTAACAAATAATGTATTTTACCATAACAAGTATTAATATTTTTTAAACGGAATCATCATAAGTAACAATTTTCATATAAATAAATAATCTCTTCAAATTTTTTTATATCCTGTAAAAAGGATCCGATTACAAAAGTTAGCAACTTTATTTTATTAGTCAAAATAAAATTTAATCCTTTTACCAATAAGTATAGATGGCTAAAAATGTTAAAGTAATAAATATAAGAAGTCCTGTAAACGAGAATTTATAATTTCAGAAAGGTTGTACTAATATTAAGTTGATAAATAATAATAATAATAATAATAATAATAATAATAATAATAATAATAATAATAATAATAATAAGAAGAAGAAGAAGAAGAAGAAGAAGAAAAAGAAGAAGAAGAATAACTGTACCTCTATAAAAGGAGACCCTTCTTCTGAATAAGAGGAGTAATCAATGTTCTAAAAGACGTGAAGACCCTTCTTCTGTATAAGAGGTGTAATCAATGTTCTAAAAGACGTTAGACTGTAGTCGAACAATAGAGTGGGGTCTAACACCTAATCAGGGATTAACCGAGAGAAACGAGGTCAAGACGAGATTAAGCAGGAAGTAATCGGGTAGAAAACGTAGACGATCGATGAACATTAATGTCTAAATAAGGGCTAAGCGGAGTTAGACGGAAACTTTTAGAACAGAGGGAGCAACACTTCTCGAAATTTGGATCCAGATACAGTGGTGCACCACCAGCACAAGAGTTTTGGGCCAAGTAAATTTTCATTAGGGTAATTCTAAACACAACCACCATTTTACTCTTCACAGCCACTATTTTAAATTAAGTAAATTAAATCATAAAAATTTTAAATTTTACATTTTCTTATTTACAACTCTTTCTTCAAAATAACCTTCCAACTTTTCTTCTCCTCTTGGTAGCCACCACTTTATGATTTTCAAGTCTTGACCGAACAAATATTAAACTTTCTCATGTTTGTAGATTGTTCAAGTTATACGAACGAGACGACAAAGTAATTCTTACAGAAAATAAAAATTCTCAATTTAGGAAATTAGAACTTCGACGCAAATAAATTTACTGATACAAACCTCAAAAGAATCTAATCATAATTCATCAAAAGATTAAATTTTGTCTGCAAATACTAATAATATTTAACGTTTTGCAGACGTTAGATATTTTTAAGATTTATTCATAAAATTTTATTTTCGTCAACGCTAAACTAGGTATTTTGCAACCTAATTTCCTACGTTAGAGATTTTTATTTTCTATAATAATTCTTTTGTTATCTCGTTCATACATCTTGAACAACCTGCAAATCTAAATAAGTTTAATATTTGTTCGGTCAATGTTAGAAAATCATAAAGCGGTGGTTACAGATTGAAGAATAAAAATTGGAGGGTTATTTGGTATAAGGGGTTGTAAAAAGGAAAAGGATAAAATATAAAATTTATATGATTTAATTTTACTTAATTTAAAATAGTGGCTGTGAGTAGTAAAAGAGTGGTTGTGTTTAGAATTACCCTTTTCATTATATTATGCAAGATTGGGTTTTGGGCCTGCGTATGTGGTGGGCCTGCAGTTCAACCATCAGAATCAGAATTAATTAGAGGCCCGTTGCAAGTCAAATATTTAAGTCCAAAATATTATTTTTGGAATAAAAAATTGATTTCTGGATGTTTGTAAATATTTACTGCTTCACAAACGCACTTTTAATCAGATGTGGGAGTCTTCTTACAGATTCTTGGTTTTTACGTTACAGAAAGTCTCATGTGCACCAATTATACGGTATAATTTGGGTTAGGTATTATGATTTATATTTAAAGGTATTATATGTTTTAAACATATAATACTTTAAGCATAAATTGTGATACATTTTACTATGATACATTTACTCATCATATATAATACCTTTATGCATAAATAGTAATACATTTTGACCCATGATTCGAATTGTACGGATCTTGCACAAAAGACCTCTCCTTTATGTAATTTTATGGATTTTTTAAGGTTCAAACCACTTTATTTTTAAACACTACTAAATTTTGATGTTTCACAAAAATCAATTCAACTTACTTCTTTAAATGCACAATTATTTGCAAACGTCTCCTTAATTTCTTGCGATTTCTATAATCTGGAAATGATGTGTTAGTAAATTATAATGTTATCCTTAGAATATTATGTGATTAGAATATAATTAGCTAGAATTATGATTGGAATATAATAATTAGGATATGTTAGGAAATTACAATATTATCCTTAATATTTAAACTTAAAAGGGGCAAAATAGAACAAATATAAATTGGCTGAAACTTAAGACACTTTTATATTAGTGTATAGATCCGTCTAACTTTAAATATACTTCGTTTAGGTGTTACTTAGACCTAGTATATCCTGTCTAATTCTCAATTAAGCACTAGATTTTAGTGTGCCATATGTCCATTATCTAACATCTTTTAGAACAATGGTTATTATAAAGGAAATAATATAGATTCGAAATAGAACGAACCGCAGTTCTTAATTTCTTTACCTTCGGAAAAGAAAAGAAGAAAACAAAAGGTACTAATTATTATATATTCAGAGATTCTAATGATCAAAGAGATTTAATAGGTTCTATACATAATTTGCATGTACGTACCCCACTTACAATTTAAAGAAAGTATGGAATATAAGATTTTCTTCTCCTCGTGGTTCAATAATTCTTATTTTTTCTCGGAATAGCTAAATTCTGATCAAGTCATCACTAATAATATATTATTAAAATATTTCCTATACGAGAAAATTAGTAAAATGTCATGTATCTATCAACATAACACCTCTTATATGTATATAATTTATGATTCTCATTTTTTTTTTTTTTTTTTTTTTTTTGTAAAATCAGATGTCAATAACAAGTCCAACAACAATATATGTATATCGATAAGAAAACATGCAAGGGAAAAAATAAGTCTGCTAACTTAAGTGCTATTGAAAAACAGAAATATAAAGCACGTATCATAGAAATTCCATGCCAATCAAATGGTAAGCTACTTTACATTTTCAAAGAAAAAAAGATATAGCATTAAAGTAAATACATTTTATATTTATTTATAACTCTAATTTATCCATTATGAAATTTATATTTCTTTAGTAACAAGAATCTATATATATCTGAATGCAAAGAGAAACATGAATTGGAAAAAAAATCCAAATTGCATTTATTGTGGTGCTGTAAGATTGGAATACGAACCCCCAATCTTTTGTTGTGATAATGGAAAGATTCGGCTTTCCTTTATTGAAATTCCTGATGAATTATATAATTTGTTTACTTCAATGTTAGATTGTACAATGTAATATTAAGTAAAAGAGAATATATCACATGTTCCCTTATATTTTGCTATGGCCACTTCGACCTGAAATTCAAAGTTTTAAATCTTAATATAAAATAATAATCAAATTTAAATTTGAATTTTAAACAACTCAAAACTTAAATAAAAAACATAAAGAATCAACGATAAACATATTAAAATTACATAACCTATAAATGTATTTAAAATCTTTTTCCTTTTTTGTTTAAAGTAGTCACATAATATACTACTCCCTCCGTTCCATATTAATTGACGTTTTAGGATATTCTTCTCTTTTCCTATTAATTGAGTTTTACATATTTTTCACCAATTTTCTCCCTGGACTCGACCCTAAAAAATTTCTATCTTTCAATCTATCAAATATATTTTTATTTGGTCAAATCTTTATCCCCTAAATTAGGTGAGGTTATATCGGTCAAAAAATTCCATTCTTAATTCTTCTTTTTCATCCTAAAACGTCAATCAATATGAAAGGAAGGGAGTAAATGTTAATATAAATTGCCAAATCTATCAATTGTTTGTTGTGATTCTAATAATTCTTTTCTCAGTTAAAATTGCAACGCCAAATTCTTAGGATAAAGTATAACAAACAAAATAAAGCATGCAACTCATAATATTAACAATATATGTTTAAACTAATGTCTCCATATTCTAGACCCAGTTGTGTTGTTTAATGTAACAATATAGATTTTTCATAATCCCCATCTAATTTTTACAATAAATCAATTACTTTCATATTATCCCCCAAAAGAATAATGATACTTCTTCACATACAAGTTTTTCTTCTGCCGAGGATATTCTTTGTCAAGAGCAGGGTGGTATGTATGTTGAACTTTTCATTTTCACTACATTAATTGCTTTATGATTGTATATAAAATATATTTGCCAAAGATCATATCGTATCACTTTTTCAAGTAATTAATATGTTTTATTACAATATAAGTTTAATACATTATTCTCTAAAATATTAATATTTTTGGAAATTGGCGTAACATATAATATAAAATCTTATATTTATAAAATTGTTGATAGTCGCAGTTGTTGAGAAAGGGAGTGACAAAAAAATGTCATGCAGAGAATATTACCGTTACAAGTTGCAAATGAGGAATCCAAGGGAATCATCTGTTTTAAAAGATTTCAACATGAAATTTCCCTCAACAACACATATATCATAAAAGATGCAACAATGAAAAAAGTTAATCCTACGTATCCAAGTGCACATCCAGAATTTGAGCTTATACTTAGAAGTTTCAGCACCACAACGAAAGCCTCGGAAAGTATACAAATGAACATCACCTATAATTTTGTGAAGTTCAAAGATATTCCCCAAAAGCACAAACATAATGAAACATTTGATAAGTACATTTTCTCCTACTATTATATTAATTTTCAAATCAATTAAATATGTAAATCATATAAAATGTGCAGATTTCCACGATATGTTGACAAGGGTAAAGGAATGCATGAAAACCCGTACTCATAATAACGAGCTCAAAGATAAGAGAGAGAGCACTATCATCAACAAAGAGTAAGTCAAAATTGCATTATACTTATAAATTTATAAAGAGAGAGAGTGAGAGAGAGAGAAAACGCAATTCATTGATAATATTATAAAATTATTTTCCTACTATACTATCTAATTTGCTTATTAATTTTGTAGGTACCAATTCATAAAAGTAAATCTAAACTGAAGGAGAAACATTAGAGGAAATAGTCAATCAAAAGTCAATGATTGCCCTCGCAAAGATTACAACAAATGAATTCAGAGGTAATCAATTAAAAAAATATATATATTAGAAAATTTCAATTAAGTTGAAATATATTTGATGTTAGGCGAGCTTCAATTGCAAATAACATCAACCTCAACTGTACAAATTAATCCACCTCCCAAAGAACTTGAGGATATGCAACGATGGTAAGAACTCTATATATAAATTATAAACAAAAATAGTATGAGTAAATTATTTTTAAAAAAAATGTCTATACAAATAGTTAATATATTAAATTTTATACATGACATTCACCATTTATGATTCGTTGGATACGTGCAAACTATCAATGATCCAAAAGATAAAAAATACAAAGGAGAAAATACTTGAAGATTTCATAAAACAAAAATGAAGTTTTGACAAAGGTACAAATAACAAATAAATAGTCTACAAAACTCTCCCCATATGATAGTCCGAGATTCCTAGTTTGGAATCATGGGAAAATTAGACGAGGAAAGTCAAGATCTATTATTAATTACAAAGGAATTAATGTCATCTTGGAATTCAATGGATAATACACCCCGAGCATTGAGCCTCTAGTTAATTTCTTTAGGAACTGAAAGTTTTTCTCAAAGGTTGAATGTGATTCAATATTTGACCATATTAAGATGGAGGAGAAATGAAAGAAATTCTAAGCAACAAGTACATGTTAGGATTGTCCAACAAAGTCCCACATTAGATATACATGGGAAGATTGTGGGTTTTATAAGAATAAAGTATCTCCAATTGGTATGAGGCCTTTTGGGAGTTAACCCAAGAATAAAACCGAGTGGCTTTGGCCTAAAGCGGACAATATCATACCAATGTGGAGATGCGGATATCAAATTGAGAAGTATGACATCATATAATGCTCCTCCTGTGCCAATGGAAGAACCAAAATACGATCAAATGGAAGACCAAAATACGATCAGATACAATAACTGAAAGAAAAGGAACAAGAGAAACATGCAATTAGAAGGAGACAATTGAACTAGTTGAAATTCCAAAATCTATCACCAAAATACCTTTCCTCAATGTTTCCAAAAAACAAAATAAATTTGAGAAATTCTTGAAAACATTCCGAAAAGTGAACATCTATATCCCTCTTATAGAAGATCTGCAACATATGCTCAATTATGAAAAAAAATCTTGAAAGAAGTGGTTGCCTAGAAACGCAAATTAGGATTACGAAACTATTAATCCCATAGAGGAGTGTTGTGCAGCACTGCAATGAAAGTAAACAAAAAGACCCGAGCAGTTTCACTATCACATGTATTATTGGAGGAGAAGTTTTTGAAAATGCCTTATGCGACTTAGGAGCCCGTATAAATCTGGTGGAAAGGTCTATCTTCAAGAAAGTATAAATCTGAGTCATACTACCAACAACTATGGCACTTCAAATGGTTATAGATCAGTAAGTTACCCAAAAGGCATAGCCGACGATTTGCTTGTTAAGGTGGAAGAATTTATCATACCAGCCGACTTTGTAGGGCTAGATATGGTATAAAATGATGAGGATGTTCCTTTAATTTTGGGAAGACCATTCTTAGCTACAGGAAGAGCTCTAATAGATGTTACAGAATGAGAGTTAACTTTGAGAGTCAATGAGGACAAGGTCAGATTTTCTATCTATCAGGTTATGAGGTTTTATGGTGATGATGAACTTAAGGAAGAAGAGGAATGTAATGCCATGGACATCGTTAAGGACTGCATTAACAATCATATATCAATGACCTCTAATGATAATTTAGATTCATGTTTACGATACTCTCTATTTTTTAGAGAAGCAAACGAAAATATTGATACTAACCATATGGAATGTGTGAATATCTTAGATACTTTGCAGGAGATACCGAAGAAAGAACAAAAGTTCCAATGTTTGGAAAGACAAGAAAAGTGTAAGTCAACAACTGATAGTAAATAGGTTAGCCCAACTCAGGTTGTTCCCAAGAAAGGGGAGATGACAGTGATCAAGGATGAGAGCGAGGAAATGATAGTGACTAGGATGGTTACAGGTTGGAGAGTCTGTATAGATTATAAAAAACTCAATGCGGCCACCCGTAATGGTCATTTGCCTCTTTCGTAAATAGATCAAATGTTAGATAGATTAGCCGGTTGTGAATATTACTGTTTTCTTGATGGGTACTCTGCATATAGTTAAATTGTGATTGCACCGGAAGACTAAGAGAAAATGACATTCACATGTCCATATAGCAAATTTGTTTTTCGCAGAATGTCATTTCACACTAATTCCTAACCTAGTATATACCACAAGTGAACGATGCTAATGCAACTAATAGTGAGCAAGGTCGATCCTACACGGACTGTGTACCTATGTCAACTTCGTACCCTGGTCGTAATAATTCCACTCTATTTAGAGTCTCGAACAAGATGATGATTGTTTAATTATCCTAAAATTAAAGTGCAGAAAATAACAAATAAAGTAAAACAGATGCTTAAAAGGGAAGCAGGTAAATAATCACGAAGGATTCGATCAGATAAAAGACTGTATTTTAGGATTTTGATTCAATTAAAATCTCCTATGTCTGATTATCTTATTATTCTAAACTTTAAACCTAATTCTAATGTTTATCAGGCGGTACTATTCTTAATTAGCACTCCTCTCGGATAACGCTAATGTGTAGATCATGTATGAAAAATTACCATCTTGAGCTAACTATCCCATACGTGACTCCAAAAAGTTCCTAAACCTATGCTCACACAAATATCTCACTCCTCTCGGATGATTATTGATACTTATGTTATATGTCGTATGCCTATTAACAACATCTCCTCTTGGACATCGAGTTGTTAAGCAATTGGAATAGAATCAAGTGATCAAGTTGACAAACTCATCAAATAAAAACAAACATATAGATAAACAATAAGAACTGAGTCTAGAATAAATAAAATGAAATCAAAACATAGTTGATCGTTGATAAGTAAAAAAATGTGCATTATTTAGATTGATAGGAATGCGATTTTATTGCATTTTATTTATTACGCACCGTTATTTTTCTACTTATCTACACGCTAAAGTCAAATACTAAAAGTTGTGTTTTTATGTTGAATTGTAGTGGACTTGGAGCAATTTTTAGATCAGTTGAATAGGATCGACGAGTAAATGAAGAACTGGACTGAAATTGACCTAGTTGGAAGAGGTCTTGTGAAGAAATGGGCCAAATTGGCTCATGAAATTAATCATGCAACCACTTAGATAGGAGAATGGGCCTGTAGGCCTTTTGTGTTGAAAGGTGAAGTAAGTGGCAATGATGTTGGTTAGTTGGAAAAAGGCCCACTATGGGCATTAACTTGTTTAAGGGAGAAAGCCCAAGTGTGGCTTATAAGAGAAAAGGGTCAGCAGAAGATTTTTTTTTTTTTTTTTTTTTTTTTTAGGGGTAAAATGCTATTTCATTCAATCAAAATGTTGGGCACTTGCCCTACATCAGATAAAAGAAGACAAGCAACTTGTGGTGGGTAATCCTCCATCCAGATAAACTCCATACCTACGCTAGAACAATGTCGCGTAAGAATATGTGCTACTTCGTTAGCTTCCCGGGGGATATGGGTGAAACGTGAGACAGTCAAAAGTCGCGCAATGCCTCGAATGTCCTCCACGACTACATCACCATAGATGTCCTCAACATCAGCAGCATTTAGTCCTCTAATCAATTGTAGGCAATCACTCTCCACAAGGAAGTGGTTAAGGCCACTCTCCATGGCAATCCTCAATGCCCATTTAAGTGCTAATCCTTCCATAACCAAAGGTGAGCCTTGAGTTGGGACTCTTTTTGATCCTGATGCCAGAACATCACCGTCGGAATCTCGAATGACAAAACCAAGCCCTGATGATCGGCTCGAAAAGAGGGCAGCGTCCACATTGAGCTTATTCCATCCTTCCGGTGGTCGTTTCCATTTTGCCATTCGATCCACTTTAGTACAACTTCCATGTTGTGATTTGCATGAATCCTGCCACTCCCAGAACTTGTTACCTCCGTCGATAAGGATTTGGTTCGCCTCAAACGGGACAGATTCGAAATAAAATTTATTTCGGTGATACCAAATCGTCCAAGCCAAGAATGACAGCATCTCCAGTGCCTCGGCTACCATCTTCTCAATCAAACTCCAAAGAAAGTCACGAAAAGATGAAGTCTGTCCCAGCCATGTATCTAGCTGAAGAGGGCTTCTTTTCCAAATCTCAACAACACAAGGACAATTTAGAAAAAGGTGGGAAAGTGATTCCTCCGCAAGGCCGCAAAGGTTACAAACGGGGTCAATAGCCATACCTCGCCTTCTAATTAGGGTTTTCGTTGGCAAGGCATTTTGACATGCTCGCCAGAGGAAATGTCGAATTTTCGGCGGTAAGTTGATACTCCACAGCTTCTTCCAGCATCCGCTTTGGACACTTGGTCCCGGGATATTCACTCCTTTAGTCGAGAAAAGTTTGACGGCCTCGTGGTATGCTGATTTAACCGAGTACTTTCCGAACTTAGTGAGATTCCACACCATGATATCAATTGGCAGCCTCTCACTCAAAGGGATACTGAGAATCAACTCGGCGTCCTCCTCTCCAAAAATCTGCTTAACTACATCAGATTTCCAGCTTTTCTCCTCGGTGTTGATCAAAGACGACACCATGCATTGATCATACTGACTGTCCCTGGTCTGAGATGGTGCGCATAGCCCATTTCTTGGAATCCATCTATCCCGACTTGCTCTTATAGATGCCCCGTTCCCAACTCTCCATGCTGTCCCGGCTTCAATAATTCCCCTAGAGGCCATAGGACTCCTCCAAAGGTAGCTAGGTTGGTACCCAACATGCGCGTCTCTTATGTTTGATCTTGGATGATATCGTGCCCGGAAAATTTGTGCTACTAAAGTCATTGGCTTCGTCATCATTCTCCATAGTTGTTTTCCCACCATTGCAATATTGAACCATTGTAGCTCCCTAAATCCAAGTCCTCCTTCATTCTTTGATCGCGTTATCTTATCCCATCCCACCCAGTGTTGTTTACGCACCTCCGTCGTACTTCCCCAGAAAAATCTCGCAATTGCCCTCTCAATGTTTCGGCACACGGAGATTGGAAGCAAAAAACAGCTCATAGAGTAAACATGAATGGCTTGTATAACTGTTTTTAGGAGTACCTCTCTTCCAGCTTTCGATAGGGATCTCTCCTTCCACCCCTTTAGTCGACTGATCACTCGATCTTCAATGATTTGGAAGACTTACTTCTTTGAACGTCCAATGAGAGTCGGTAAGCCCAAGTATTTTTTATAACACGACACATCTCGAACACCCAAGAGCTGGCCGAATTCTATTTTCTTTGCCTCCGCCACATTGCTACTAGCTGTAAGCTCCGATTTTTCAAGATTAATTCTTTGTCCCGATGCTTCCTCATAGACCTGAAGGATCTGTTTTATCCTCTCGCATTCGTCTGTACTTGCCTGAAAAAATAGAACACTATCGTCTGCGAAGAATAGATGGGAGAGAGCCGGAGCCTGACGTGCAATCTTCAATCCTCGAATTTCCCCTCTTGTCTGTGCAACCTGTAATAGAGAAGAGAAGCCTTCTGCACAACACAAAAACAGATATGGTGAAATAGGATCTCCCTGTCGGAGTCCTCTCGTAGGAGTAAAAGGGGGTGTAGGAACACCATTGACAAGGACCGAGTATGAAACTGTGCAAACGCATCTCATAACCAATCTAACCCAGCTACGAGCAAAACCCAACTTTAATAACATTGCCTCTAGGAAGTCCCACTCGACCCTATCATAGGCTTTTGTCATATCTAGTTTGAGAGCGAGCGTACCCCGATTCCCGGTTTTCTTCTTTTTCATACAATGAAAAGACTCGAAAGCTATCATAGCAATATCAGAGATTAGACGACCGGGAATAAAAGCACTTTGAAAAGTGGAAATGACTCTATCTAGTAAGACTTTCATCCTATTTGCAATGGTCTTGGAAATAATGCGGAGAATAACGTTACAAAGACTAATAGGGCGAAAGTCTTTGGGAGATTCTGGTTTCTTGACTTTCGGAATAAGAACAATAAAGGTGTGATTCAGTGATGTAGGATCTTGCCCATTATTAAGAATACATAAGCAAGTAGAGATGACGTCAGGACCAACAATATGCCAATAAGATTGGAAGAAGAGTGGAGGCATACCATCGGGTCCAAGTGCTTTGGATGGATGCATTTGTTTTAGAGCCTTCTGGATTTCTTGCTCAGTGTATGGTTCTGTCAACATAGCGTTCATGTTCGTAATTACCCTGGGTTCAATATCGTCCAGGATTTTGTGCATATTACATGACCCATCCGAGGTGAATAAAGTAGAATAGAAACTTCTGATAGTATCAGCCACTTCCTTATCATCATCAACCCAATCACCTGCTAAATTCCTAATCTTAGCAATTTTGTTTCTTTGATGTCTCTGTGAGGCTTTCTTGTGAAAGAAAGAAGTGTTTCTGTCCCCATCTTTTAGCCACAAAGCCCTCGACCGTTGAAACCACATTGTTTCCTCGACTTTCCAAAGCTTCTCAAGGTCGTTTTCGATCGTCTTCATCTCATTGATCACCCTTTGACTCGGTTGTCTTTGTTGGAGGTCGGCTAGCTTTCCTTTTAAACCTCTCACTTTCTTTGTTACACTGCCAAACTCGTTTTTGTTCCATTCTTTCAAAACCGAGGCGCATTGTCTTGTCCTTTCCGTAAAGGTCATGGCATCTTTGTGTCCCTGCCAACCGTTAAGGATCATTTCTTCGCATCGAGGGTGTGTGGTCCACATTTTCTCAAATCGGAACGGCTTGTTCTTTCTTCTATTCTCTTCATGGCCATGTGTAGTATTTGTGGAATTACAGAGTATCATAGGGCAGTGGTCTGATTTCAGACGAATCAGATGTCGAGCCCGCCTACGGGGGAAGGAGGAAATCCACTTATCGTTTACCACAAATCGGTCGAGTCGACATTGGATGTTGTCGGCCCCTTGTTGACCATTAGTCCATGTAAATCGATGGCCCGTGAAACCCAGGTCTCTCAGTCCGCATTCAGCGAGTACATCCCGAAATCGCAGCATAGTCCTGTTGTTACGCTCGTGTCCACCTTGTTTTTCCGAATGCCACATGACTTCGTTAAAATCTCCCATACATATCCAAGCTGTATCATGGGCTGGCTTGAGTCGGCGGATTAAATTCCACGTGTTAAGTCGAAGTTGCTGCTCAGACCAACCATAAATACCAACCATCAACCATCCGTCATTGGAGTCTGAGTCCAACACATTCATAGCAATATGGTGAAAAGAAAAGGTTACTAGCTCACACTTAATCGGTTCCTTCCAGAGCATGCACAAACCTCCTTTTTTATTCTTTCCAGTCCCCTCGCAAGACACAGGAAAGCAACCACTATACTGGAGTGTCCTCATATTTAAGTTTTGCATTTGTACCACACTTAGTTTCGTTTCCATGAGGAAAATAACACTCGGGTTCTCCTCATGTAGGAACTTAGAGAGAGCACGAACTGTCGCCGGGTTCCCAAGCCCCCGACAGTTCCAGCTGAAAATACTCATGGTGATCGGCGGAGTTGGTTTGTCATCCTGATTTTCGTCTTGGAATGCCGTGATTCTCCCTTTCTTTCCATCCCTGTCTATCATCATATCATCAGTCGGTTCTCGTTTAAGTCCTCTCGAATTTTTCTCCTCCAAATCATCATTGTTGCAGTTTCTCTGTTCTTTCTTTATTTTGGCCGTTTTCCGGGGGAGTCGTGGTTGTTTCTTAGGTATCTGGGGTGAGGGAGGTGTTGTGAGGTCGAAGTGGGTTTGCTGATGCGGGTTTGTAGTAGGCTGTTGGGGTCCCGGTTGTGTTTTCGATTTACTTAGAAGAGTAGTGGCAGTCTTCGAGTTTGGTTTGGGTTGGGTTGGTGTGCTTATGTGGGGTAAGCAGGTGGGCGTTGTGTCATGGTTTGTAGGTGATGATATGGTTTTTGGTGCATTGAAAGTTTGGCTCTGCATGTGGATATGGGGAATTAAATGGGGGGTATGGTTGGTGACTAGCTGTATTAATTCAGAGGTTGGTGTCAGGTTGAGGTAGTTTGGGATTGGGCTTTTATTACTAATGGGTTTATTTTGGGATGTTGGTGTGGGTGGGTTCGTATTGGGGGTTGGATGTGTGAGTTGTGATGGTTGGATGTTGGGCCCAGGTGCTTTGTGTGGTCCATGAGTTGTAGCAGTAAGTGGGGGGGATGGGTATATATTCGGGTCCATGCAAAGTTTGTTGATATGTGGTAGGCTCCTGTTGTTGCCCATGTGCTAATCTCATCTCCTTATTTGTGGACATGTGTATTCCACTTTCTCCCATTTCAAGCATATTCTCTTTCACTCCCACTTGTTTTAAGCTTTCTGCAAGTTTCAAGAGATCCTCCTCATTCACAGAGTGTCTGGATTCTGTTACACCTGTATTTTCGATTTGTTTATCCTTTTCCCAATGCTCTTTTTTATACTCCGCGAACAGTTTCTTACGTGTCGAGACAGTTGGGTTTTCCTTCTCAATGCCCTCTGCCTTCACAGTAAAGTTTTTCAATGGAGACGCTTTAATCCACCCTCCGAACGGGAGCTTCGAATCGGGTATGTCTTGTAGTTCTCGTTGAGCCTCCACTACATCACATTCTCGCTTCATATGACCCATCAGTCCACAGACGTAACAAAAGCTGGCAAGTCTTTCGTACTTAAAAGGTATCCACATATCTGATCCTTCCTTCATGCTGATTTTTGTGCCCTTTTTGACTGGTCGTGTGACATACAGCATTACTTTCAGTCGGATACTACGGCTGAACCCTTCCAACGATTTAGGATCAGTTTCCAGAAATTTTCCACACCGATCACCTATACGTTTAAGGTACTGTGGGGTTCGTGCAGCCATCGGCAGGTCGTAAGCCCGTATCTAGAACGGGAAACGATTCATCATCACTGCAGAGGGTTGTTCGCTAAACCCGAGTTCCTTGAGTATGACAAGGTCCTTTTCAAAATGCCACGGTTCCAATGATAAAACCTTGTCCATATCATCCAAGTGATTAAATTGAAATGAGAATAATTCCGGAGTTACTTCCCTCGCCGTCAACCCCTTCTTTGGGTTCCATGCCCGTTTCATCGCCTCAAGAAAGCCAAATTTGTTGAAAGGCTTTTGTGTAAGCACCTTTGCCATCAGGCACAAGGTGGAGTGTCTATAGTTCCCTGGTTGGTCCTCTTCAATCAGAATCGGTATATCATCCCCTTCCTCTGTACCCATATTATCCCTCTCTGTAGCCATGAAATATGCACAAAGACTGTCCGAGCCCAGTGGTGGTACGAATCGAAGCGCTGCGTGACTCGATTGCCACCAGAGATAAAAGAAAAGAGATTGCCCTAAAATAAATGACCATCCAAGGCCCTGCACAAGCCAAAAACTAACGCCAAGAACCAAATAATAGTCGAAGAAAAAGAGTATATAAAGCGGGGGTTAGAACAGAGTATACATTCAAATGGAAATGGGGTTAGTTCATACTGGATAGCAGAATGGAGCTAAGACCATATTAGAAATGGTGGATTCGAAGAAGGAAAGCAAGAGAAAAAATAACCTGACCATTGCTCAGACCTAGACTCCCAGGAACTCGGAGTACGCCGCAATCCTCAAAGAGAGAGATACTGAACCCTAATCAAGAGGGACCCGTCCGGAAGGACGGCGCCGGCACGATTACAGTAGCAACCGGCGAGAGAGGGCCACCATATGCGTAGAGAGAGAAATATTGTTAAAGCCCACACTTTATTTTTAGTATAAAGAAACTCACGGGTCAGCAGAAGATTTGATCATCCAAGAATGCACGTGGAGTGAAAGCTATAGGAAGGCGGCACGAGTTTCGAAGACAGACTCGTCTAATTCCGTGTCGTATTTTCTTTTCCGTTCATTTCAATTATATCGTTATTTTATTGTTATGAGATTTTGGATATTAATAAGACTACGAGAGCATCCACTATGGCACATTAAATTGTACCTGCCACCTCAAAAATTAATTTTAATTCAAATTGTAGTTATTTCTCCCCAATCCTCCTAGATACAATTGACACTATTTATGGGTCCTACATGCAAACTACCATATTATTTTCATATCTACAATTTATTAAAATTTTATTTACAATTTTTACACATACATTTAATTTAATTAATATTCATAATTAATTTTTTTAATTAAATTAAAATTTTCGAATTTTTTTTAAAAAATGGCACCCTTAATTAATTTGATTTTCTCGTAATTGTAACAACAATAAAAAAATTGTATCCATTTTTTTTATATATTATTATTAAAATTGAGGTTTTTTTTTAAAAAAAAAATAGGGAACGATCAATACAACTCGAAATCGGAATTACAAATAATAAACGTACTTAAGAAATCCTAGAATATAACTAGTAAGTGTTACATCGTGCCAATATGTGCTCAATCAAATCGGCTCGAAGTTGATGATATTTTTCCTTATCCCGTAAATCGGCACTTCTTCGTATGTAGTCACTGAAACCTCCGACGGAACCTTGGAAGAATTGAGCACTTGTGTTGTTGTCTATGTTAGGTTCGTCCATCCAATTGGCCGCCGATTGCCCCTCGTCTTCAACGATCATGTTATATAGGATAATGCAAGTATACATTATATCTTTCAAATTTGTCTTGTACCAAAAACGTGCCGGACCTTTAATTATTGCTCAACGAGCTTGCAATACCCCGAACGCTCACTCGACATCCTTCCTTGCGGCTTCTTGCATTTGCTTGAAATGGCTTCTTTTCGGATCAGTTGGACATTGAAAACTCTTGACGAAAGATGCCCATTCGGGATATATTCCATCAGTTAGATAATACCCTCTATTGTAGGGCGTACCATTTGCTATGAAATTTACCTCTGGGGCTTCTCCTCGCAAAACGTCGTTGAACATAGGTGATTGGTTGAGCACATTGACGTCATTATTCGAACCTGCAACTCCGAAAAAGGCATGCCATATCCATAAGTCAGCAGATGCAACTGCTTCAAGCATAAGTGTTGGAACTCCATGATCACCTCTGGTGAATTGACCTTTCCAGGCAACTGGGCAATTCTTCCATTCCCAATGCATGCAATCGAGACTACCTAACATTCCGGGGAACCCGTGACTCATCTCATGCATATGGATCAAACGTTGACAATCCGCAGCAGTAGCTTTTCTTAAGTATCTTTCACCAAATACATCGATTACGCATCGACAGAAGTTGAACAAACATTCGATACCTGTAGTTTCGGCAACTCAGAGGTACTCATCGAATAGGTCGGCCGGACCACCATATGCCAATTGCCGGATTGCGCTTGTGCATTTTTGTAGTGGTGAGAAACCTTTTCTTCCCAGTTCATCAACCCTAAGCTGAAAGTATGGATCATGTGATTCCAGGAACTCGACTATTCGAGTAAACAACTCTCTCCTCATCCGAAAACGTCACCCGAAAACATCACTATTATATGTTGGGTTGTCAAAAAAGTAATCCTGCACGAGGCGTGTGTGAGCACCCTCACGATCTCGCTGCACGTATCTTCTTCTTTGTGGTGGGCCGGATGAGCCTTCAGCAGCATCGAGCAACATCTTCTGATGATTAAGAATTTGCAAAAACATTCTGTCGTCTTCGTCTTCAACAAAATGTTCGTAATATGCCTCATCATTTAGAGCATTGCTACTGTTGTTTGGATTTGAAGACATTTTATAATCGTAATGGGGGTAGAGGTAGTTTGTAGAGTGAGACATCCGTGGTTGAGTTTAGTATGGCAAATGACGTTTGTCATTCCTTTTATAGATCAAATAATAATGGCTAGTTTGTAACGGCTAGTTTGTAACGGCTAGTATATAACGGCTAGTTTGTAACGGCTATTTTATAACGACTAGTTTCTAACGGCTAGTTTGTAACGGCTAGTTTCTAACGGCTAGTTTTGGATAAAAGATTAAAAAAAAAAATGTCGTCTCATATCACACTACATAAATAATTCGGAAAAAAATACATAACATTTCAAACTATTTAGTTGGATGAAAATAAAATACATAACATAGCACACTACAGAGTTAATTGGAAATAAAATACATAACACACAACAGAAATACAAATAACAACTACACACCCCAACCCCACTTCTTCTTAATTTCCTCACAAACTAGACAGTGCACGCGAAGTTGCTCCGGAGTCATCATTTTGGTGTCTCGCATGAAGATGTCGTAATCTTTCGCCAGATTGAGGGATTTCAGCTCGGCTATTTTTTGCTGTGAAATTGTCCGGTACTCTTCCATATTGTTGTCGATAGTTGCCTTTATCTCTTCGTAAACGTCAGTTTTTGCCTTGCCTTTCCTCTTCGCTGCTTTCTGCCCGATTGGACGAGAGCGTTCCGGTTCATCGTCTTCGTTGTTGGAAGATGACGTATATGCCCCGGCTTCAGAAGTTCGTGACTTTTTTTTACCTCGATGATCACGGTCTTGTTGGTTAACCCACTTAGGACAAACACTAAGAATTTTCTACATGCGAAGAAGTTTATTGAACTCGACGCCTGGGTTAGTATTTTCCCACTGCTGCAACGTCTCCATCAGAATATCTGCATCACTATGCCCGCTACCCCAATTCTCCTTCAGAGATATGTAATTTGCATTAAATGCAGACACAAATCTTTGAGCAGTATAAAATGTGTCTTCATCGGGGCCCAATCGCGCTCCGGGAAGTTAGCAGGTCGATTCTTGTTGTAGTCTGCTGCGATCCTTTTTCACATCTGGTCTAACTTTTGATCGTTGCCGACCACCGAATCTTCACTGATGTTCACCCAGCATCGTGCAAGCAACTCATTTTCTGGCCCCTTCCATCTTGGAGAATATGTCGTCCTCCTTCCTTGTGGAACATTGTCAACCCCGTCGGAAAACGCTTCTGCATCGAGATTAATATTCTCGATTCCTGGTGGGGACGAATGTGGTGGAAATGGAGAAGCTGGCCCAGACGACGGAGTATTGCACTCCCTATCAGTGCTCGATCCGTCTATACTAGTCCTTCTAGACGAGTTTGAAGGGTTTGTTGGTGCACCTTGAGGGGAAAATCCGTAAGGAGGGGCCGCCATATAAGGATACTGAAAACTTTGAGGGGGATACATAAAATATGGTGCACCGGAGGTAGCCATCGAATTCATCTGAGAATTCGGATGAATTGAAAATTTTTGAGTTGGTATCATGTTGGGTCGCATGGTGGAATTTTGGGAACCATGGGTAGAAATTTGAGGACGAGGATTGAAATTTTCGTCCGAATTAGACGAATTACCGAACAAATTCATCTAAGAATTTCCGTCCATCGTACGAAAGATTGTACAAAATTCTTAGAGAAATTTTTGGAAGCTGGTAAAATAGATGGAGGGATGTGAATGTATATATAGGATTTTTTTTTTATTTTCAAATTTAATTAAATACTTATAAATGAATAGTAAAAAATCTCGTTATACAGTAGCAAAGACGCGTATTCGGAGTTTTAACGGATAAATTGGAAAATTTGTCAGCCACTTTTCATACATAATTTTTTCCACTCACAATATTTAACAATTAAAATCCAACAAAAAAAAAAAGAAAAAAACGAAAAGAGAAACAAGCATAGCCCCACCCCAACTGCCACTTTCAGGCGCGGGCCCCACGCGGGCCACGCCGCGACGCGCTCACTTGCGCGTGGGTGCCATGCGCCTGACTGCCCTCCCTTTCCAGCCCAGAAACGTGACCACACGCTCCATTTCCCCACTCTCACCCTGCCCCTTCCATCTTTGGTACATTTAATTCTACCCAGAATTTTCTCTTTCCTCCATCCACAATGGGAATTGTACATATCTTTGGGTACAAAAAGCTGTTTGTACCACTGCAGTGTGGTTGCTCTGAGTAGCTAATTTATTTTTACCAGTTCGAAGGGATGTTGAACCCTCCTCGTATTTTTATGTTAATTAATCCGTAGTTGTGCTTCGACTTCTATCCGATGATTTATTGGTATTACTTGATCGCTTGATTTATGATATTTCGATTTCTTGATTTGGTAGGGCCCCTCAGATTAGGTTATTGATAAGTCTATCACTAGATTATAGATTGTAATCCGTAATTGTTGTATTATAATCATAAGTAGCAGTTAGCGATTATTTGTTAGGGGTAATACAAGTCTAGGTCATCAATGACACTAATAACGAAAACGGAGTTCGAATCATCAGTGAATCTCATAGCATCATAAATGATAAATGTTAAATTTAATGACTTGACCATCGAATTCCATGGTGATAGTAGCCTCTTGTATATCTATCTTTGTTTGGGAGTTGTTCAAGAACAGCTTGAAATCAAACTCCCCTCTAAACTTTATTGGTGAAAGGGCATCACAATCCGAACTTCCTGCAAATGAATAACAATTTTGTCAAGCATGCTTCATGTTCTCTTTTTTTCTTTTTCTTTTTTTTTTCTTTTTCTTTTTCTTTTTATAGTATATATACTAACGAAATAAGGAACTAGTCGGGCTGTTGGATTAGATTTTGTATCGAGGACCACCCCTTTTTATCCTCCACTTTTTTTTTCTTTTCTTTTCGTTTTTTTTTTTTTTTTGGTGAAGTCAGCAACTCCACACCACTCGTAGGTTAGTCCGCGTGCTATTATTGATTTGCAATTGATTTTGATTTTTACACTTGGACCCCTACGAGTAGGCAATTGATTCAGCCCCTCACCATCTTTTCTCTCGTCATTTTTTTCAACTAAACACAATTATTTCCCAACATTAGGTGGTGGTATCCGCAGCTACTCAATCTTTCACCAATTCAAGTCCAACTTATTAGAGACATAAAATAAAATAACAAAATTAAACATGAAACACACTTGACAAACCAACATAATCGGGCATAAAATCAGACACAATGTTGTTATTTCGCATGTTTTGGGGTTATTCAATTGCAGCAATTTTAACCAGAATTCATAAATTAAATAAGTCGGCTTCTTCTACTCAATCAACGTAACCCAATAAACCAAACAACGCTCTTGTCATCATCGCGAATTCCTACCCTTTTTTTCCTTTTTTTTCTTTTCCAGTAAAATATACGTGCGAAAACTAAATGAGATTCTAAAATGTTATCTATATGAAAATATGACACAAAATGCAATAATGAAAATAACAGGCAACTGCTTTACGCGCAATTAAGCCCCCAAACTTAATTTCCAATCATCTCGCACAAGCACATAAACATAAGTAAAAGAGGATTACAGTAAAGTAGTAGTAGAAGGTCACCAGACAATTAGAGGACTAGTGCTGCATTTTTTTCGTTTCTAATCAAGGTGAGTCACCTCAAGTCTTTTCTAACCCTCTGTATCCTGATGACAACTTTTGCCTGAAATTTACATTAGAAAGAAACTTTGCAAAAGTAATAATCTATATCTATATCTATATCTATATAATAACAAAATCCACCTAAAATAGTAATCTAGAAATTTTCCCGCCCAAATTCCTTTGACATTTCTGGGAAATACTATTTTTGGTATAAACATTATTTTTGGTATGAAGCATTTCATTTCGGAAACATTATTTTTGGTATAAAGCATATTATTTGGAACTAGCTTAATTTGAATTTTGTTTCCTTTTTTAATTATTTTCTTAATCATATAATAAAATAAAATTGAATTATTTAGTAAATATTTTATAATTTCACTTTATAATTACAACCTTTATTTTTCTTCAAAAAAATAATATAATTTTTGGAATTTTCTTTTATTTCATGTCTAATGTGATTTTTCTGTATAATTAATAAATTAAATTAGTCATCTATTATCGATCTATAGTTTGACACCATATTGTATAAATATATTAAATTAAAGATAAACAATTGTTTGTTGGTCGATTATGTGGGTTAATTATTAGTGTATTTATGATACAAATAAAAATTAATAAAATTAGAATGTAGTGTTATTGATACTCACTAAAAGCTTTTGAAACTTTCTTGAACATCATATTTGATCAAAAAAAATTTTGTTATACTTTGGATAAATATAAACGTTTTCACAAATTATAAATATACATATATACACTCATCATTTGTACAATATGGTCAACATATGACCTCCATACATGGATCCTAGAGATATTCATATATTAAGGAAAAACAAATATAAATATTTTGTAACTTACTCAAATTTATATATTTTAATTTTTAATGTTTTTCATTTTCATTAACATGTAACTTTTAATCTCTTATTATATATTGACTGCAGGATTTTATTATATTAAAATTATATAAATATATAAAAATACTATTATTTATTCATTTACATTTACAAACCGTGCATCGCACGGGGATACTGCTAGTACTATTACAAAAAGAAGAAATGAAGTACCGAAAGAAAAAAAAATGTGAAGTATGGGTTGCCTCCCATATAGCCCATATTTTTAATGTCGTTGGCTCGACCTACAACTTTCTTTTAGCGATTGTACCAAGGTGATTTCCATGTTGGCTCCAACCAATTTAAGCGATTCCCTTCCTTATGCTCCTCCTTTCATTCTTATTATGCCTCAAATCTGGGAAAATGTTCAATTTATTCCTGCACTTATCCTAAATTTTCCTTGACGAGAGGAAAATTAGCTACTCATGTTTGCACTTAACATCCAAGAATATTATGGACAAACATTTCAAAATATAAAAACAAAGACGAAACAATAAAATCCGAAGTCTTCGATCTTGATTGTCTTCGCTTTGTATTCCTGGCTCTTCGATCCAAGCCTCCAAAGTGCTTCTTATGATATGAGATGATGAATTTCGGACGTGGAAACCTCTATTTTTAAGTTTGGGAAGGATTGGGGTTGAAACAGATCGAAAATAGGCCAAAATGTGCGAACTGCATCTGAACCGCCAGACGAACGCAGCGGTCCACTGAACATAGTTGGTTCACCAACTCGGCCGGTTTATCCAACGCGGCCATGTTGGTGTCTCCGCTAGTTTAGGGTGTTCTGGGCTACTTTCTGCTTGGCCGATCTAATGAACGCGGTCGGTCTAGGCCTTTTCTGGGTCTGGGCTGTTTTATCTCGCCTGACCCATCTTCTAACTCCGTTTTCGTTCGTTTTTCCCCTAATTGACTTGTTCTTTTTCTTCCATACCTCATTCCAATAGTTTTTAGTCCTAACATATATAATTTTCGCTACAAAATAAGTAAACACGTTATTCGACTCAAGATAATCAAATGTAACACAAAACCATTGAATTTATATGCAAACACTACTAGTATACTCATATAAATTGGCCTAAGTGCATGCATACATAACGTGTATCAATAATGCTTAAGCCACATTTCAGAGATGTTTGATGGAAATTTTATTATGGATTGATTGAAAATATTATGGAGGTATTCATGGACGACTTTTCTATTTCGGCTTATCACTTGATCATTGTCTAGGAAATTTAATATTTATCTTAGAAAGATGTGAAGAAACGAACTTAGTTTTGAACTATGAAAAATATCACTTTATGGTTAGAGATTACATTATTTTAGGACATAGAATGTCTTCTGTAGGATTAGAAGTGGATGGGGCAAAGATAATAGCAATCAAAATTCGCCATCAACATCAAATGTCAAAGTTGTACGAAGATTCTTAGGACATGTGGGGTTTTGTAGAAGATTTATGAAAGATTTCAAAAATTACTAAATCTCTTTACCATTACTTGAAAAGGAAACTTCTTTACCGTTACTTGAAAAGGATATAACATTTGATTTAGTGAATTACGAGCGAACCAGTACTCGTGGTTCATGACTGGTCCCAACCCTTTAACTAATGTATGATGCAAGTGATATAGTTAGAGCTGTTTTGGGATCTGTTATGCTAGTAGAACACTTGATCCAACTAGACAAAATTACATCACCGCTAAAAAGAAAATGCTCTGTTAATGCTTTTAACAAATTTCGACCATATCTTATCTGAACAAGGACAATGGTATACACAGATCATGCAGCTATAAGGTGTTCTTTTGCAGAGAACGATGCAAAACCATGCTTGATCCGATGAATATTGCTACTGCAAGAGTTTGACATAAAGATTCGAGTTAGAAATGGGTGTGAAAATGTCGTTTCAAGCTAAAGTACTACAATGTTTTAATCCTAGTATATCTAAGAAGATCTAATTAAGTGATTAGTTTGATATTTTCTCTAACTACAACTCTCTATTAAAGCAACTGAACAACTAAAACAACTGATAATTAATTAACTAAATTCAATTAATAAAACTATCTTAGAGTTGTAACTTTTCAGAATCAATTACAACTTAATGATAAATGATTAACTCCTAATTCAATTCTTGTAAGTATGATGAAGTTTATTAAAAAGATCTTTTTTATTAGAAATATGATATCCTATCCACTGGAGGACACTATCAAGGGGTTTGTAATTAGTAACAAGTCTAAGAACTCCTCTTTTAATTTCAGAAGTTTTATTAACATAAAAAGTTGAGTAGTTTCAAGGAGATTTTGTTTTAGAAATAAATCTTTTTTGAACAAGATCCTAGATATCTTGTCGGCAATATTGTTCGAGTTCATTATTCATTTGTATAGGACGAGCTTTGGTATGAATATCTTTTTCACCAAAAGTTTTTCCATAAACCTTCTGAAATCGAGCGAGGTGTACCAAGACTTGTTATTAATTGCAAATCCCTCAATAAAGCCCTCCAATGGATTAAATATCATATTCCTAATAAAAAAAAAAACATATTTATTTAATTTTTTACACTACCACTTTTAATTACCAGCAAGCCTAATGCAACTCTTTCCTTATTCAAAATCCAAAGAACCATCACGCATGACTATTTCATTTTGACACCAGAGAAACAAATATATCTAATTATCCAAATAAAAACTCATAATTACAAAATGTTGGAAGGATCTATTCCAGTTGCTATTATCTTCCGTGTCCATTACAAAGCTATGATCTCTGCCTTCTCTACAAAAGTCAGATTTCACAGTAAGAAAGGAGAAACTCTTCTCTTACAAATAGATCTCTCTAGATCCAATGCGGTTATCTCTAGATCTATTCAATGGAATGATATAAATCTTCCAGACGAGTGGATTTTAGAAAATATTGTTCAATGACAACCCATTGATATACCAAAATCCAATTCTCAACTAAAAAATATCACTTAATACACTGATGGTGGAGTTAAACTCTCTTTTGGACGCAGAGTCAGTACTAGTTCAAAGTCCAATGATTCATTTTCTATCCCAGATACTATTAATCTAGGTAGAGTTTCACAAATCCCCTCTGTTATTAATTCTTTTCAACCCCGATTTTCAACTTCGGATATTCCCCACAATTTGGAATATCAATTACTCTTCACCTATTCCAAAACCTGTCTATGAAAGTCCATTGGACCAATTGAAAGAACAAAACTCTTCTAGTCTAACGTTTTCAGCTATAACTGAAAATATGGCTAATGAATTAAATGTCATTGAAAGAGAATTTTATGTCAATAAAATACTCCTTCATGAAGATTTTTATTCAAAAAATAATTCTCAGAAACGTGATTGGTTTTTCAAAAACTTTCTTGATAAAAGAAGTGATATTCAAAACTAATATTATAACGTCATTACTACTAACAAAGTTCATATTCTCTTTTTTAATTTGTTTGAAATCTACTCTACAGATAGTAATATTTGTTATCCTTTTTCCAAAACCCTTTGCCCTATCACGATTCATTCTAAAAATACTGAATGGGAAACTCTCATAGATTCTAAAAAAATTCAATCTACTCATCCTCTTTTTCAAGGAATTAAGCTTCACATACAAAATCAATCTATTGAAGCTACTTTTCTTAAAACTCCAGGAGAGGATGACAAAAGAAATATAAAAAACATTATTCTCCGAAATAGCTATACTAATACTAACATCAATACCATTAGCAAACAATTAGATAGACTTGAAAAACATATTAAAACAACCCCTTTTTTCTATTGATACATCAGAATCTTCTAAACATTCGAAGATGTTGAAAAATCTTATTTTCAAATTATACTAGGTCTCTACTTCTTTGGTTACAAATATCCAAAATACAAAAAACTGACTTTATCAAAGAACTTCAAAATTAGCTCCAGAAAATGACAACTAGTTCCTCGGCCAAAAGTTGAGTTGTTCCTGATTCTCCGGGTACAACCTCAAACTTGCATGTTAATACCATCGATCAATGTTCTGATTCCGATCATTATCAGGAACTATCTCATACGCCAAAAATCAATAAAATTTATTGGAATCACAGACCTACACAAACTACTCCTTCTGATATTGTTCCTATTGAACCACAAACACAAGCCCGTTTTTAATGTTTCATCTGTGTATAATTGGAACCTTGATGGCATGAATGAATACCAAATTCTTTCTCTGCTCCAACAAATGACTATGGCTGTTAATGCTTATAAAACACAAAATGAAGTTCATGATAAAACAATCTCAGAAATTCTTATTGCAGGATTTTTCGGCCAACTAAAAGGATGGTGGGATTACTATCTGACATTTGAACAACAAAACTAAATCTTAAATTCGTTCAAATCTGATGACGATGATAATCTTTTATATTAGATGAGGAAGGAAATCCACAACAGGATTCTGTTTCAATTCTTATCCTTACCATTTCTCTCCATTTTATTGGAGATCCCTCTCATATTAAAGATAGAAATACTGAACTTCTTTCAAACCTTCGTTCCAAAAAACTTAGTGATTTCCAAGTCTATAAAGATATTTTTCTTACAAGAGTTACGCTTCGCGATGACTCAAACCAACCTTTTTGGAAAGAAAAATTTCTTGATGGCCTTCCTATGTTATTAGGAGAAAAAGTTAGAAATGAAATTCGTGAACTTTCTGGAAAACAAATTATACCATATGATTTATTAACTTATGGTCAATTAGTCAGTATAATTCATCAAGAAGGTCTAAAGATTTGCCAAGATTTAAAACTTCATAAACATCTCAAATGGGAAATGAAGAAAACCCATCTTGAACTTGGTTCTTTTTGTCAACAGTTTGATATCAATCCTACTAAACCTTCGTTTTCTTCTTGTGGAAACTGCACCAAAATCCATAACAAATAAAGATCTTTCACGCTTAATAATTATAAAAAAACCTTATAAATCTTCTTGTGAACCCTACTACAACTCCCAATAATAATAATAATACTCATACAAAGCCCTACAAAAAAGTTGATAAAAAATCATTTAAAGATATTAAATGTTACAGGTGTCAAAGAACAGGCCATACGAATAGATTTTGTAAGCTAAAAAGAAAGATAAACGAACTAAATCTTGAGAAAGATATTCTTAATAAAATTTCTAATATTCTTGTCGATTCTTCAGATGAAAACTCTGGAGTTCCTTCTAATATTCTTGTCGACTCTTCAGATGAAAACTCTGGAGTTCCTTCCTAATCTTTTATTAATAATATCTTCCTCAAGATTTAGTTCGTTTATCTTTCTTTTTAGCTTACAAAATCTAGCCGTATGGCATGTTCTTTGATACCTGTAACATTTAATGTCTTTAAAGGATTTTTTATCAACTTTTTTGTAGAATTTTGTATGAGTATTATTATTATTACGAGAGTTGTTGTAGGGTTCACGAGAAGATTTATAAAGTTTTTTATAATTATTACGGGTGAAAGATCTTTATTTGTTATAGGTTTTGGTGCAGTTTCCACAAGAAGAAGAAAAAGACTTAGGATTGATATCAAACTGTTGACAAAAGGAACCAAGTTCAAGATGGGTTTTCATCATTTCCCATTTGAGATGTTTCTGAAGTTATAAATCTTGGCAAATCTTTAAACCTTCTTGCTGAATTATACTGACTAATTGACCATAAATATACAAACATATGGTATAATTTGTTTTCCAGAAAGTTCGCGAATTTCATTTCTAACTTTTTCTCCTAATACCATAGGAAGAACATCAAGAAATTTTTCTTTTCAAAAGGTTGGTTTGAGTCATCGCAAAACACAACTCTTTTAAGAAAATTATTTTTTATAGACTTGGAAATCATTAAGTTTTTTACAACGAAGGTTTGAAAGAAGTTCAGTAGTTCTATCTTTAATATGAGAAGGGTCTCCAATAAAATGGAAAGAAATGTTAAGGATAAGAATTGAACGGAATCCTGTTGTGGATTTCCTTTCTCAGCTAATAAAACATTATCATCCTCATTAGATTTGAAAGAATTTAAGATTTCATTTTGTTGGACAGAGGTAAGCTAGTAATCTCACCATCCTTTTAGTTGGCCGAAAATCCTGCAATAATTGTTTTATCATGAACTCCATTTTGTGTTTTATAAGCATTAGCAGTCATAGTCATTTGTTGAAGCAGAGAAAGAATTTGGTATTCATTCATGCCATCAAGGTTCCAATTATACATAGATGAAGCATTAAAACCGGTTTGTGTTTGTGGTTCAACAGGAACAATATCAGGAGGAATATTTTGTATAGGTCTGGGATTCCAATAAATTTTATTGACTTTTGGCGTATGAGATGGTTCCTCATAATGATCAGAATCAAAACATTGATATATGGTATTAACATGCAAGCTTGAGGTTGTACCCGGAGAATCGGAAACAACTCAATTTTCGGCCGAGGAACTAGTTGTCATTTTCTGGAGCTGATTTTGAAGTTCTTTGATAAAATTAATTTTTGTATTTTGGATATTTGTAACAGAAGAAGTAGAGACCTGGTATGGTTTGAAAATAGGGTTTCTCAACATCTTCAAATGTTTAGAAGATCCTGAAGTATCAATAGAAACAAGGGGTTGTTTTTTAATATGTTTTTCAATCTATCTAATTGTTTGCCAATGATATTGATATTAGTATTAGTATAGTCATTCTGGAAAATAATGTTTTTTATATTTCTTTTGCCATCCTCTCTTGGATTTTTAAGGGGAGTAACTTCAATAGATTGATTTTGTATGTGCGGCTTAATTCCTTGAAAAGGAAGATGAGTAGATTGGATTTTTTAGAATCTATGAGAGTTTCTCATTCAGAATTTTTAGAATGAATCGTGATAGGACAAAGAATTTTTGGAAAAAGGATAACAAATATTATTATCTATATAGAGTAGATTTCAGACCAATAAAAAAAGATAATATGAACTATGTTAGAAGTAACGAAGTTATAAGATTGGTTGTGAATATCACTTCTTTATCGAAAAACCAATCCCGTTTCTGAGAATTATTTTTTGAATAAAAATCTTCATGAAGGATTATTTTATTAACATAAAATTCTCTTTCAATGACATTTAATTCATTAGCTATATTTTCAGTTATAGCTGAAAACGTTGGACTAGAAGGGCTTTGTTCTGTCAGTTGGTCCAATGGACTTTCATAGACAGGTTTTGGAATAAATGAAGACTAATTGACATTCCGAAAATTGTGGGGTATAACCAAAGTTGAAAATCGGGGTTGGAAAGAATTAATAACATAGGAGATTTGTGAAACTCTACCTAGATCAATAGTACCTGGGATAGAAAGAATCATCAGACCTTGAACTAGTACTGACTCTGCATTTAAAAGAGAGTTGAACTCTACCATCAGTGTATGAGTTATATTTTTGAGTTGAGAATTGGATTTTAGCATATCAATGTGTTGTCGTTGGACAATATTTTCTAAAATTCACTCGTCTGGAAGATTTATATCATTTCATTGAATAGATCTAGAGATAACCGCATTGGATCTAGAGAGATCTGTTTGTAAGAGAAGAGTTTCTCCTTTCTTACTGTGAAATCTGACTTTTGTAGAGAAGGCAGAGATCATAGCTTTGTAATGGATACGAAAGACAATAGCAACTGCAATAGATCCTTCCAACATTTTGTAATTATTTATTTGAAGAGTAAGAGATTTTAAAATATTATGATCATTTAAGGATATGGAGAAATTTGGACAGCAATCAAAAGAAATTGGGCCTGTATAAAGGTTAGACTGAACAGAGCTTAAAAGAGAGTCTTCAAAATATAAAAAATTAGTATCCCTAAGGACAACAAGGATAGAGGTGTTAAGACCCTCTTTTGTAAGTGGTTTGATTCCAACTTGAATCAATCCAATATGAATGTATTTGTATGATGTATTTGAATCAATCCAATATGAATGTATTTGTATGATTCATAAATTTGGTTTTTGTTCACCTTAGAAATTTTCCAATCATCAAGATATCTATCGAAATCTTCAAATATTATTTCTTCTATGTTTACAATCTTCTTAGAAGATTCTTGGGAAGAACTGGATGCAAATCCAGTAGAAGTAGTTCTACAAAATACCGTATCATTATCCAATGTTAAATATTTTTATCTTAATCAAGTTGCCGATAACCTTGAGTGTCTCCACAAAGGATTGATGCCTTAAATTGAGTAAAACCTTAGACACTACAAGTAAAATAACGTAGCAACTCGGGAAAGACAAAGATAGAAGACTGTTGGATATGAAACAATATATATATACTACTCCCACTAGCTCTGATACCAGGGATCGCCCCTAGGATCAGCGGGAAGGAGATTATAACAGAGAAAGAGTATAATATAAGAATTTATGTAAAGTATGCAGTATTGAAATGTAGCAGAATAAAAATTTAAAAAAATATGCAGAATTTAAGAAATAAAATTTAAAATCGTGGTTCCCTCAATTTTTGTCAGGGCATACTTTTGTAAGGACCTCCATTGATCATATAAACATAAATAAATAATTTAAATAAAAATAAATATTTTTAAAACAAACCTTTTATAGAATTTGAACTGAATTTATAATTCAGGATTGGGGATACAATTTCTGGCTACCCGAAGAAGGAATGACTCCTTCTATCTCTCTGTACTTTTTTTTTTATTACACACCAAACTATTACAATTGATTGGTGTTAATGCTTGAAGCTCGTTTTCTTTTCTCTCTAAAAATATGTGGTGTCTTTCAAGGAGGAAATGAGCTCATATTTATAGACTTCTAGATGGCATCTTCAACGGTGTTTGTACATGAATCTTCAACAGTATTTCTGCCCATGGTTTTTTAACAGTTGCCTTTAGTTATTGGTGTCATATCATGCCTGCTACTTTGTCAGAAAAGAGACAGTACTTGAGTGACATTCGTTTGAACAACATTTGGGGTGACATTCTTTTAGTATCCACTATGTCCAAACTAGTCATCATCTTCAAGGTTGAATGAATTTTCTGAGCCGGGTGGTGAATTTGTTTTTGTAGGACATAATTTTGTCAGAATTTTCTCTATCTCTTTAGAGGATTTAGCTGCAGTCACGAGTGCTGCAAGTTGAGATTTGTGTACTAAAAACTCAGTTTGTTCTTTGGATTGAAACAAAACTTATAGTAATCTAGGGTTTTTTGTGACCCAAGCTTCAACACTTTGTGGAAGGACACTTTTTACAATGTTACATTTGTCCCACCATTTGATTTTGTATTTTCTCATAATCACTGGATTTTGGTGTTCTGAAACGTCAAGCAACCATGTCATAATCCATGACACATAGAACATTGTACATAAATTTGCAAATGGAGAGAGTCTCCTTTCTTCAGGGTGTGGTTTATATTTGGATTTGAATATTTGGAAGGATTTCAGAACAATGAATCTTTTAATTTTTGGTAGAGAACCGAAGGTGTCCCCACCATGAAGGATAATTGGATATATTTTTTTCGTTGGTGTCAAAATGAAATAGTCATGTGTACTGGTTCTTTGGATTTTGAATAAGGAAAGAATTGTACCAGGCTTGCTGGTAATCCCAGTAATTAAAAGTGGTAGTATAAAAAAGAAAACATTTCAATTGTTCAGGAAAAAGCCATTGGGCCGGTAAGGTTTCCATATTAATCAGCTGGTGCAATAAAGGTACGGATTTTGCAGGTGGAAAAAGTTGGTTCAGTATGACTTTGTTGGAGGTATTTGTGAGTAAACGTGGCAGATCCAGTTGCTTCAAGGATAGCTTGATAAAAAAGCGGAGTTTTTTGTATTTCCCATGGTTTGTAGAACCATCCCGTTCCAAAAGTATGACTTTGTTGGAGGTATTTGTGAGTAAACGTGGCAGATCCAGTTGCTTAGCTTGATAAAAAAGCGGAGTTTTTTTGTATTTCCCATGGTTTGTAGAACCATCCCGTTCCAAAGCACTTTTGGATGGCTTGGAAGGGATCATTATGTAGAAACCCTTTTTAAAGTGTGACAATATATTGGTAGTTGGATTTTATAAAGTAGTCTGATCTGACTTCAGAAAATTGGGTTAAGGGGGTTTGGGAGTTTGGGAATTCTGGCTTTGAAAAAGATTTGAAAGAAGTTGAGGTTGAAGTTACGGATGTGTCTGGCTTCGAAGGTAATGTGACTGGTTTAGTAGGTAATAAGCGTTTGGATGTTTTGGAAGTTGATGATTCAGACGTATCAAGGGTTTGAGAAAAGAATTTTTGAATTTCGGGAGAGGATTGACTGATAAGAGATTTTGGGTTGCAAGGTTTGTAAAATCTAGGATTTGGGGTTCAGTCTGAGTTGTTTCTTCTTTCGTAACAGTTTCATACCAAGAGGCTGACTTTTTTGTTTCTGAGGATGTTGTAGTCTTTGTATCTGTAGTTTTTGTAACTGAAACAATAATTTTACCTTTGTCAATTTTCGGCGGCATCCTTGCACTTGTTTTAAAGAAGCTCTCTTGTAAGAAAATCTGGGGCAAAATTTGCCTCTCCTTTGATAAATTCAATATCAAAATGAAAAATACTTAAAATAGCTTGTCATATGGCAAAATTTTGTTTTGATGCAAGATTTTGAACATCTTTTTGTAAAACTTCTTTGGCACTTTTGCAATCTATGCGTAATAAAAAACTTTGATTAAGTAAATCACTTTGAAATTTTTGTATGCATAAAACAATGCTCAAGATCTCTTTTTTTATAGTGGAATAAATCCTTTGAGTATCATCCCAATTAGCAGAAGTAAATTGTAGAACTCAAAGATATGCTTTATTAATTCAAAATTATAACTAATGTCAGAGGCGTTTGTTTCAACTATCTTTTAAAGGTGAGGATCAGCAAGATGAAGACAAGGAATCTCTAGGACTTGTTTCTTTATTTGTTGGATGATAGAAGTATGGGTATTGGTCCAGGGAGAAGGGTTGTTCTTAAGCCTCTCATGTAAGGGTTTTGCAAGTCGATTGATGTTAGGATAAAAATCAAGAACGTAATTTAAACAAGCTAGAAATCTTTGAAGTTGTTTCTTATCACAAATTTCATAAGGGGATTTATTGGTAAATTGAAGAGATTGTTCGATAGGAGTAATAGTTACTTGGGAAATATAATGACCAAGAAACCTTATTTTAGTTAGAAAATGGACCATTTTTCGTTCAAATATAACTAAACCATTTTGTTCTATAATGTATAAAAAAGTCTTGAGATGTTTGAAATGTTCATCAATGATTTAGGAAAAAATAAGGACGTCATGAAAGTAGACATTGCAGAATTTCAAATAATCATTGAATATGTCATTCATGATCCGTTGAAATTTTGATGGAGCCTTCTTTAATTCAAATGATAATATATATATATATACCACTTGGGCAGTGTAGTATGAGACTTGTGACTCAAATACTTTTAGTGATAATTTTGAATTAATAAAGCATATCTTTGAGTTCTTAATCGGGCAAAATCATTTTCACAGAAATTAGATCTACTAATTTCTTCACTTAGACTTTTAAGTTCTTCTTCAACAATTTTTATATATTCTCTTATATGAGCAATTATTTCTCTAGTAAGAAGTTTAAAATTATTACAACCCGGGAAAGTATAATCAATGGGAGCAAACCAAGATGTAAACATAATAAACAAGAATATTATTCAGAGACAAAACTTACGTAATACGAAAGTCGTCTTCCGTGAGGAATTCGTCTCTCTTATCCAACTTTACAAACACTAAAGGAACTATTTTAATAAAGAAAAAGAGTAAATGAAGCTAGAAATGAAAAGATCAAGTCTTTCTTCGGTACTCTACTAAGCGTCACAACATTCCCTTAAATAAAATTTAAAAAAAAAAAAAAAAAACATAAAAGTATAACGTGATATCATAGCTTACATAATCAAACTATTATTTGAGCAACTTTATTTGAGCTATGATGTCATGCTTTGCTCAAATAATAGTTTGATTATGTAAGCTATGATGTCATGTTTCGCTTTTATGTTTTTATCTTTTTCTTTCTTTTAGTCTATTTAAGGGAATGTTGTGACCCTTAGTAGAGTATCGAAGGAAAACTTGATCTTTCCATTTCTAGCTTTCTTTTTACTCATGTCTTTTCTATAATAGTTCATTTAGTGTATGTAAGGCTGGATAAGAGAGACGAATTCCTCACGGAAGACGACTTTCATATTATGTATGTTTTGTCTATGAATAATATTCTTGTTTATTATGTTTACATCTTGGTTTGCTCTCATTGATTATACTTTCCCGGGTTGTAATAATTATAAAGTTATTATTAAATAAAGAATTGCTCATATAAAAGAATATATAGAACTTAAAAAGCTAAGTAAAGAAATTTGTAGATCTAATTTCTGTGAACAGGATTCTGCTTGATTAAAATATCAAAGATATGTTTTATTAATTCAATTATCGATAAAAGTATTTGAGTAATAAGCCTCATACTATGCTGCCTAAGTGGTTAGGCAGCAAACTTGTTTCAACAAGCATGGTAGCGTTATTTAAATTTTAGATTTGGTTAAGATTCATTTTCTGAATTTGAGACTCCCAGCTAGAGCATTGATTACTAGGCCATTGATCCCGTTTAGGTCCTCTAGATTTTCCCAAGGGTGTGAAAATCTCGTAATAATTTTGTCTTCACGCGCCTTCATGGCTCGTTAGGAAATTTGCAAGAACATTTTAATGAAATTTTAGGATGACAACATCAAAATCAAAATATTAAAATTTAGATTGTTATCTCAATAATCTAGCTTTCACAAGTTTAGATTTGATTTGTTTTATAAAAAAAACTTTAACACTGGTGTTATCAATTTTTTAAAGTGAACTTCTTAGCCAATAGGATAAAGGTCATTTCTTGAACGTCTTTCTGATTGTGAAGGACTTTTTCTAGGTCATGTATCATGTGCTACCTCATTTGATGCAAAACAGAGCTTCTATATTTCTGAATGGGGTAACTTTTGTAAGAACAACTTAAAGAACCTGATTATCCTCGTCGTTTGATATTTCTAGCTTAGGGAGATTTCACAAATCCACTTTAGCCTTGCCACCGCCTTCCTGATGTCCTTTAATCCAGTTAACCTCAACATTCTTTTTCAATAATGGGTCAGATGTCTTTCTGTATTTTGCCATATATTTTACCAATGTTGCGACAAAATTAACAACTCCAAGAAACTCTAAAGTTGTTTCAAATCCTGATGACATCTCCAAATTCTTGCACTTTTTCAACATTATGGGTGTGTTTGTTTTGGGTTGTCCTCAATCTATTGAGGTGACTCGATCCCAAATAAACACACTCATTTACTCTCTGAGCCAACAGTAACTCAGCATTCCTCAATTTTATACAAACACACCCTATGTTTTTGTAGGATAACTCCGTATTCATATATTTAAATTACGAGAAACTCTGTCTTGCCTTTTCAATAATGAACCGAAGGCTTCGTGCATTTTGCTTGGACCAGAATGATCTAGGTTTTCGTGAAGAACTCCCATTTATACTCCCACAACTATATACATAGCTCCTCGGCTTCTATGCTTATACATTTGGAAGGATCTCCCTATAACTTGAGGGATATCATTCGCTGCACAACATAGAGGAATTGATTTGGTAGTCCTTTAGGCCTCCTGGAGGACAACCAAATGACACTATTCTATAAGTTTAGCTTTTAGGAACAACATCCTCCTGGCTACTACCTCTTTTTCGTCTATTGTAGAGCTCCATCTATACTTCGCAAAAAGTTTCATGTACTCATCTACTTGACAAATGTCATATAATTCTAGGTAATAGATAGCTTGTTTATATTTCTTTTTTTTTTTTTTCTTCCATTCCTTCAAAGTAATCATTACTATTAATAACATCTTGATCAATTTGGCTAGCTTATTTACAATCTCGCTTAGTGATCCTCCAGCCAAAGTCTCTTCTTTGATTACTTACTTAGCGTCTCCTTTCGAGACTCGTGTTCAATAGTTGAATAAAGCCTCTTTTGTTGAGGTTAAGGGTCCTTGCTGCAATTTTCTTGCAAAATGTCATTCATCGACTAATGCTTCTCTATTCTTGAAATCCAACACATCCAAAATCTGACCACATGGATGGATAGGTCCAAATGAGACTTCTCATACAGTGTTTGTTGGATATGAGACCTTTGCGATAGAACTCGTGTTAGGATTGATGGTTCTGCATCATTCCAATCACGAAGTCTCTTACGTGTGGTATCCTATGATCTTTTATAGTATTATGAGACCCTACTCCTTCATCCATAGGTGTTGGTGGCAGTCTTCGACCATCACTAAGAGTAAGTGTCGTATTGTCTTGTGTATTCATCTTTACACCCACAAGACTTAATCTTAAAAAGGACTTTACAAGGTGTTGTAGGTCCTCAAGATCCATTCATTCCTTACTTTTGGATGGAATTGGTTCTCTTTTGAGGATATCAATCATCTTTTCTTCGTTCGTCATTTTTTTATTAACTTCAGAACCCTTTTCCTTTTGATGCAAAATGAGTTTTGACCTGAAAGATGGTGATAACCATCCTCAAGATTTCCTTTGTGAGAAACATGTCTTAGATTCCAAGACCATAACTCCTCTGGGCACCTCATGAGGTATCTTGAAAGTTTCCTTTTGATGTTATATTAACATGTCGCCATAGTTGTGGATTGTGCTCAAGATCTCTCTAAGATCTCGAGCGAACTTAGAGGAATCACGCCATATTTCATCCCATTGGGGTGCTATCCTAGACATCACTTGAAGTTCTTTAGCTGAGGTTCATGGATCTCCAAAACAGATTAATCGGGTCGTTTTCTCCAGGTTTCTTCTGTGGGTATTCATCTAATAATTTGAGTAAAGTTAAGAAGTCTGACTTCACCTTTCCTTTAATGAAGATCTTTTGTTTCTGCCTTTCGCGAGCTTTTTCTCGTCATTATCAGTCTAATTCTTCAACTAGTTCTTCAGTGCTCAAGTCCTTCAGATATTCATCTAAAATCTCTAGTATTTACAAGATTCGTGCACTCTCGAATAAGTTTCTCATGCTTTGTTTTTCTAAATCCTAGAAATATTCCTTGCTTTCATTTCTACTCAAGTTTTATTGTTCCATAGTTCTTGTAATGCATTATCCATTAGGATATTACTAATTTACTAAATAAATTATATTTAGAATAAACTAAGCTCTAATAACATTATAAGGTGTCCTAGTAATTTAGAGTTTTTCTTTAAAAATAAACAAATAATACTACTAAAACATAAAATATTATCAAACTGAAGCCGAACAAATATAGAAAAATGAGGAAGGTAGCTAAAAAGGTACCCATTTTTGGGTAAATTCTATCCTGCCAAGTGGGTAGCGCCCCACTTGAATGATCCACCATACATTTGAAAAGTGCATAGAGGTCAAAATGAAATTAACCATTAGATCTCGTACACTTTCCAATTGTATGGTGTATCATCCACTTGATTAGTAGCCAAGTGGATAACATAGAATAAGCCCCTTTTTTTTTTAACACAACATTTGGTGCAGTGTTTACCCCGGAACAGGGATCTTGGAGGCCATTCACCAAAGAAAAGAAAAAGAAAAAGACAACCACAACTACAATATAATTTACACTAGTTCAAAAACTTAGAGAAGGAACACTTACAAGAGCTAAAGAAAGATTGCCACTTCAGCCTATCCAAGAAAATTCTTGAATCTTGAAACAGAGTTGAAATTGTACACCATAAATACATTTCCAGCTTCTACAATCAGCAACCAGGCATGTAAAAATCTCTAATCCCCTGCACAAAATGCCTGCCTGAAATGAACATCCATATTGACTTTTATTTAGTAGGTTTTGTAACATTGAAGCCAAAGAAAAATCTTCGAAGGAAATACTCAATAGCACAAATTGTGGAAAATGCCACAAAAATCGCGCACAAGGTGCAGTTTTGTTCGTAACTTTTTGGCATCCTTCATTTCATATAGTGTTTCATTTAATATTCTAAAATAACTAGTACTTGTTATTTTCTTCGTCGTGGTCTAACTTTCCTACTTATCCGAACACGGAGGTTAAAAAGAATTATGGAATTATCTATCATCAATTAACACATATAAGTAACGAACTAGGTGAAGCACTGAACGAAATAGAAATCTATATCTGTTTTGGTAACTTTCTAAAAATTTCTAGTACAACAAATTGTATAAACTCAATCAAATTTATAATCCATAATGGATCCAACCAAACCAACCACACTATTAAAAAACTTATATACATTTCCAAATTCTCACTTTTATCATTTTTCAAGTAAATTTTGATGTAAAAGCAGCAATTTAATACTGAGAACCAGAGCCAAGCACCATTTCTGCTATAAAATACCAGTGTAAAATTAGCAACGAGTAGTGGGTCAACTGACTCGACTCAGTGTTCGACTCGAATCACCATCCAAATCGAGCAATTCCTCCCAATTAACCTCTTCTTCCTCTTCATGTTTCTCTCTCATCACCTCCAATATTTTCGTCACTCGCTCTGTTTTTTCCAATTTCTTCAACACTTCCTCCGCCCCTGCCTCCTTCGCCAGCCCCTTAAACCTCAACCCACCGTAACTCAGCCCGTAAACCACCGCCAGACAGCTTTCCCGAGTCGCCACTGATTCAAACTCGTCCTGACTCAACAATTTGAAAAAACACTCCACCGCACCACCGTCCAACATTGACGCCCTACCTTCTACGCTGGCGGCAAAATTACATAAAATTAAGATGACCCGACCCAACATGTGACCCGATTTCACCATGCCGAGTAGACTCTGGACCGCCCCGAGTTTGATCATTTTGACGCGGTTACTCTGTACTAAAGAGAGATGGTATAAAGCCAGAGCCGAGTCATGCCGAGTCCGCTCAGATTCAGAACGCAAAGCGTGGAGGAGCGGCGGTAAGCCGCCTAAAACTCCGATCGCGGTTTTGTTCTGGTCATCGAGGGATAAACTGAAGAGTGCACCAGCTGCGTGGTCCTGCGATTCAGTGAATCCGCCTCTTAAAACGTCGATTAATGGCGGCACTATTCCTGACCGTACGATCTTCACCTTGTTTTGCTTCTCTAGCGACAGATTCACCAACGCCGCGACGGCGTTTACTTGCAGAGCGGAATATCTGGAGCTGATTAACGATTTCAGAGACGACAGTATCCGTGGAGTGCATAAACGGGCACGGATCTCCTCACGGGTTCGGGTCAGTTTCCGGAGCGAAATCAGCGCCTCTTCCTGCTCATGAATTTGAGAGCTTCTGAGTTTCACAGAAAGCTCTTCCTCTTCCGAGAAAATAGAGCCGGAGATTTCGATATCGCAGGACGAAGAAGAAGAGTAACACGACGGCCGAGTTGTTAACGGAAGAGGAGTTACGGACTCTTCCGAGCTCGTGACAGAGAGTTCACTCGGAGTCCGAGTTAACTCAGTTGCAGACAGCTGAGGAATTAATTTACGGACGATTTTATCAGCGGAGTAAATATCGATCGGTTTGGGGGGATTAATGTTGTGTTGGCGGCAGTGATTGAGAATGGCGGACTTGAGGGCGAGGTTAGGGATGACGGTGGAGAAATCTGCGGTGCCACCGCCGCGGAGAGTGGGGTTAAACGAGAGAGAAATGCAGGCATTGACGCAATTGCGTTCGAAGGTGTGGCCGGAGGATACTATAACAGGATCCGCCATGATCGAACCTGAAATCGGGCATAGAAACTCAACTGGAATTTGATTTTGCTTTTTGAGTGATGATGGAGACTTGTGGAAGGAAATCTTCCATCTCTGCTTGCCGCTTCCCATTGAAAACTCTCTGATTAGAGGAAATGAAGGATTATTGTAAATCGATTCATAATTGTATTGTTTATGATCAGAAAATTTGATTGAGGGAATGGAACAGAGATTACTGTCTGTAATGGAGGATGAAGAGAGAGAGTATTAATAAAAAAGTGAGAATTATTGTTTGATTTTTGCAATTCATAGAAATGTTGGCTTTTTAATGAGACAGATTTCTTTTTGAAAAAGTGGAAAGGTGAAAGAGAGAAATGCATGGCTATTTGTTTGACCAATTATGAGTCTTCATTTTCAAGATTTGTTCTGCTTTTATTGAATTTAGGGTTGTACAAATATTAAAATAATATAAACACACGGCTTGTCATTATAAAAAAATTATTTTACTTGATAATTGTTTTAATGATAAATTATTTATATAAATAATAAAAGTTGAATCTTTTGGGGAAAAAACATTTCAAATAAAATTTACATGTAAAAGTGAAAAAACACTACTTCCAACTTAATTAGAAAAGACATCATTCTTGTGGTTCAACTTAATTCATTTACACCCTTAATTAAAAGCGGCATAGAACTTAGGGTATGTTTACTTAAGGCTTGGCTCAGTAGATTTAAGGGCTCAAATCCCGATAAAGCACACTCATAAACTCCTTCAGCCAGATTTGGCCCAGCACTCTCTAGCCTTAAGTAAACATACCCTTAGTAATTCATATATATATTTCTATTTTAATTTCTTACTTTATTTTATAATTATAAACAAATAACGATATAGATACATTATTTGAATTTCCGGTAAAAATGACAATAGTATCCAAGCAAATAAATAAAATGAAAAAAAAAATTATATCTTTTCCATTTTTTTCTTAAATCCTCACCAACACAACCCTTTACATTATATGCTTCCTAGTTCATCATTTTTTAATTAGAAACTTCTAACACTATGGTTGTGTTTACTTATAGTTGGAGGAGGTTTGAGTACTGTAAATTGAGGAAAATAAAGAATGTTAGGTTAAATAAATGGATGTTTGATTTTATTGGTTGGAGATCGAATTGAAATTTATTTTTAGTGTAAAAGGTGATAAAAATAATGTAATGTATGTAAATATATTGTCAGCAATACTGAAGAAAGCGCCGCTCAATCAATTCAATTCTCAATAAATTGGATCAAGTTTTAAGTAAAAACACCCCTAATAATAAGGTAGTATCTTTCTAATCTACCTGTCATAATACATATGAATATTAAGTAGTAGGTATTGAATTTTTGTTTGGTTTTTTCTTGGATTTTGACTTAGGTACATAATAAAGTATTGGTAATAAAACAAATAAAAAGTTGAGCTGCATTTGCATGAAAACATGCAATTGAATGCCACTTCACTCGTGCATCTTTAATTATTATTATTGCTTTTCAGCTTAATTGCTAAGTTTCTATAAAGTGTTTGTGTTGTTCTAGGCTGGACATCACTACCTTGCTAAGTTTCATACTTCTTTAAAATACTTTACTATGTATAACTATTTTATTGCCTAAACAATACTCCCTTCGTCCCGGCTTAAGTTTCCTACTTTGACTTGACACGGAAGTTAAGAAAAAATAAATTTTATGAAATTTTTAACTTTTTTAAAGGTGAAGATTTTGAGGGTGGGGATTACGAGATAAATTTGTCATTTATGGGTTGAAAAGTTAAGTTGGGACAAACCGAAAAAAAAGTAGGAAAATTAGAGTAAGACGGAGGTAGTATATTTTTGAGAAAAAAAATTCTTATATATATAGTTTTCTCTTTGGGTCTTTTAGTTGTTTGCTATCTTATCCAAAATTACGTATATTCCTTATTTACTTCTTTTTATCTTGTTAGATATGTGTAGATGGGGTAATTCGAGTTACTTATGTTCGAGCCTTTCGAATCAATACTAAATGTTAAATTTGATCGGCTCGTTTGGGATTTCGCCGGATTAAAAATTAGAGAGTTCATTCTATCTCCTTAAGATACACTAGCATTAGCGGGCCAACTCGTCTGACCATTTGGAAATTGATCGGACATGTTGGTCCTTATTATACTTCGGGTCAATAATCCTATAGCTCAGTAGTCAATGCGCCTAAAATATTGTGTGGATGGACAGAGTCATTAGGTCGAGATGGTTTTGTCACCTCTAAATATGCAATCATAAATCATATATATATCACAAATTCTCAAATGCACCAGGTGCACGAATCTAATCAGGATTGTGTGCAGACTCATAAAAAGGTACCACTGTTTATTTTGAAATGCATTACTTGTCCAGATAAAATGTATTTTGAAGAAGCAATAGTACCTCCCTTTTTTAAATGATTTTAATTTTTATAGTTTGTTTCTATATAGTTGTTTATTAAGTTTTTCTTTTCCCATATTTTTTTCAATACTACCGTATAAAAGATCGATCTCTAATTATTTAACTTACCATATCCACATAATCTATTTGAGAGCTTATTTGTCCATTCTCTATAACCCTTATTTTTTTTCCAAACCTAAAAAACATCTCAAATATACGAAGGTAGTATCTCTCAGCATAACATTATATAAATCCAACATAACAATTCTCTAAAAAAAATAATTAAAAAAACAGATCTATATAGTGGTTCAAATGTCATCATAGACAAGAGACGTAAAGGGATTTTTGAATTGACAATGTGAAACACGTTAATTATATAGCAAAATGTTGTAACCATAGATTCTAAGGTCGGCAAATTTATTGGTGGTTGATGCATAAGCGGTCTCACTTTGTAGGGTTCTATCATCTTTCAATTGAAAACAACACATTATTTATTTATTTATTTCTAAATTACGATTTACATGTGTATACCTAATACTCCAATTTTAATACAGTGAGTCTTGTATATGAACTGTCACACGTGTGACGAAACACATTTTTACAGAAAACATTGATACTTTTACAGAAAAAAATGATACTTTTACTACATTAATACTTTTACAGATAAATGTGATATACTTTTTTTTTGTTAAAAAAAATGATACTTTTACAAATAAACGTGATACTTTTATTACAAAAAGTGATAATTTTTCCCGTCACACTGTGTAACGACCGTGTGACGGTCACATACAAGCTTTCGTCTTTTAATATATACCAGATTTATTAATAATATGGAAATAAAAAGAAGTGTTAGAAATGAGAGAATCTTGTGTGCCTTAAGATTCATCCCCATAGTCTGCATCAAGAGGTTTTGTACGTCAGTTTCATGGATCTTAGATTCGTGTCATGAGTTAAAGGTATTACTGTTATTTATGTCTAAAGGTATTATATAATGTGGATAAATGTATCATGGTTAAAATGTATCACGAATTATGCTTAAATGTATCACATGTTTTTACTCAGAACATGTGATACCGCATAAATCGTAATATTCACCTTGAATTGCACCGTGCAACTGGTGCACATGAGACATGGTCGTGCATGATAGGTCTCTTGTGCACTAGTAAGATCCGTACAATCCGGGTCATGTGTCAAAAGATATTACTATTTATACATAAAGGTATTGCATGTGATGGATAAAGGTATCACGGTTAAAATGAATCATCATTTATGCTTAAACGTATTATAGGTTCTAGGTAAATGTACTGTAATACCTTTATCCAATACATGTAATACATTTTAGCATAAATGATGATATCCAACATGAATTGCACCGTCCAACTGGTGCGTATGAGACTTTGTCTAAGATATGTTTATTTATGGATAGATTGTTGCATGATAAATTTGTCCGTTACAATTTTAGTTGTATAAATTCTAAATTTAGTGTTTATTTTAAGATAAAAATTTGTAATGTTAATAAAATACTGTAAGATTTAATTTAAAATGTGATCATAATGTATTAAAAAGTTCAGTAACAATTAATATAATTATTGAAATTTGATATGGTAGTCTCATCTAGATGGTCATGGTCCATGGACCAATTTATAGCAAATTATATCTATCTATACATATATATATTTATATAATAATAAAATTCACGCAAAATAGCAGCATATAAAATTTTCTGCCCAAATTTCTTTGTCATTCTCGAAAATATTACTTTTTGTATAAAGCATTTTATTTGAAGATAGATCTACATATATTTGTCTAAAATATATTTAAGCACTATTATCTCAAATCAATAGTAAATCTCCCACAATTGTCCAAGTTTATAAAAGGAGACACTCACGCTATCACGCAACCTTCCAAAAAAGATATGTACCCATTTTTCACATAATATGTTCTGCGCAATCAATTTATTTTATAATTGAAATTGACATTAATCAAACCGTTGATCCAACCAAATTTTGTGTCTACTTCCAAATTTTATTCTTCTTCAAATGTTTTTTATTTATTTTGAAGATTAAGAGTTTCAAGGTAACTGAGGGACAAGGGGGCGACATCATCACTCACCAGAGTAACAGAGGGAGACCGACATTGTGAGAGAAAGTGTGTGACCGAAATTTGCGAGAGAAATCAACATAATTATCTAGAATCTAAAATAGGGGAGGGAGCGAAAATGTGGGAAAGGTAGTGAGATGAGAGCAAGTTTGTCGGCAAAAGAAAAATTGTTATTTTCTTGTGTTTTTTTTTCTAAAATCCTATGTTTATGTTTACTGTACTCGTTATTTTTCTATTTAATTTAATTTTCACCTAATGTGTTCTTTAATTTGTGTAACATAAATTATGTATATAAAAAAATTGTGGTCAAGTATATTCATACCTAGAAAGGGAATATAAATAAATAAAGAAAAAAAAAACCAAAAAATAGATTTAGTATGATTTTATCAAATATACCCCTAATGGTCTTTTTTATATTTAACGTTAATTTGAATTTTGTCTCAGCTTTTATTAATTATTTTTCTTATTTTTTTTATCATATAACAATATAAAATTTAAATTATTTAGTAAATATTTCATAATTTCATTTTATAATTTCAATTTTTTTTTTCAAAAAATAATCTAATTTCTTAAATTATCTTTTTCTTCATTTCTAATGTAATTTTTATGTATAATAAATGATATTAGTCATCTATTATCGATATATAGTTTGACAACATATTATATAAATAAATTAAATTAAATTAAAGAAAAATAATTGTTTCTTGCCTGATTATACGGGTTAATTATTAGTGTGTTTGTGCTACAAGTAAAAATTAATAAAATTTGAATGCAGTGTTATTGGTACTCACTAAAATATTTTGAAAATTTCTTGAACATTATAGTTGAAAAAATAAAAAATTTAGGTTGTGTTGGATTGAGAAATTTGAAATGGACGGATTTAAAATCAACGGATTTCAAATCCATCAAGTTGGAATGGATTTGAAATCCACTTAAATCCTTCAAAAAATAGCTTAAAATGAAATCATGGATTTAGAAATTCATGATAATCCAAACAACAAAAATGGATTTGAGACTAAGAATTGCAAATCCATCTTCAACTCCTTCCATCCAAATGCAACCTTAGATACTTTGGATAACTATAAACATTTATCATTGAATTATAAATATACATATTTACATTCATCCTTTGTACAAGATGATCAACATGACCTCCAATCTTCCATACAACGATACTACAAATATGCATACATTAAGAAAAATAAATACTAATATTATATAACTTGCACAAATTTATATATTTTTTATTTATAATATTTTTCATTGACTCTTCTTTCATTAGCATATGACTTTTCATCTCTTATTATATATTGATTGTAATATTTTATTGTATAATAATAAATATATAATTTTTTTATTATTTATTTATTTATATTTACAAATCGCACGATGATACTACCACTATAAAGATAAGGATAATTATTTGGGAATTTGAATTCCATATGGTCCATAACTTTTTCAATTTGATATGTTTTGTTAGTATGTATCACATGTAAAACACGCAATCGAATTATGCAATGGACCTTACTTTTTGTGAAGAATCTGCACAATGGCCGATTTATTATTATTATTATTTTTTATCAGACTATAGAATTTAAATGTTAACTATCATTTTTAAGTAATTGGAAAATTTTGGCGTGATATTTTTCCTTATTTTTACCTTTAATCGAGCACTGATGTTAAATTTTAATTACCGTCTTCTTAAATAATTTTATTAACATTATTTAATAGATTTATCATAAAAACAATTAATTTTAAAAAATATGTTTAGGCAAATTTCGTGTGTGACGGTCTCACATGTGACGGGATACACTTTTACAGGGAAAAAAATAATATTTTTACATATACAAATGATATTATTGCTACAATAAAGATCCGTTTACTTAAGACTGGGAGTGCTGGGTCAAACCTGACTGAGAGAGTTAATGAGTGTGCTTTATTGGGATTCGGTCCTCTAAATCTACTGAGTCAAATATTAAGCAAACGGACCCTAATACTTTTATAAATAAAAATAATACATTTTATATTAGAAAAGGTGATATTTTTATAGGTAAAAGTGATTTTTATAGGTAAAAGTGATATTTTACTACACAAAGTGATATTTTTTTTCCGACAGATACGGTGGTGAGTTTTTGTCTACTCCTTCCGTCCCAGTTAATTTTTCCTACTTTTCACTTCGATTCGTCCCACTTAATTTTTCACACCCTTAAAAAGAGAAATTTCTCTCACAATCTTCACCCTCAAAATTTCCACACTCAATCTTCACCTTTAAAAAAATAAAATAAAAAACAAAATCTATTTTTTTTTAATATTCGTGTCCTATCAACTGTGAAAGGTTAACTGGGACGGGAAAAGTATATAATAATGTCGTTTTGCAGAAATTAAAAATAATTAAAAAACTGCCAAATATGAGTGTGACAATTGACAAATGTGCAATTAGACGTTTGGTTCGGAGTGGGCCATATCTGGACAATAAAGTAAAAACATATTAATAGGGATTTATGCTTTTTGAAGCTTTTCCACAAAAAGAGAGGATTATTCTTCTTTACAAATTGGCACTCCCTTTTTCGCTTGATTTTGAGACTTGTCTCCCCAATTATTTGAGCTCACCATGCATATATAGTTCTACTAATAGCAATGTTCTGAAATACGGGTGAGCAGATTAAGATCTAGCGATTAATTAGAGTTTAGATGGGATTAGTCGATCTAAATGAGGTTAAGTGAAGAAGAATCAGGGAAAAAATAAAAATGGTCATGCACTATCTAATGTTTAAATGGGATATAGTCGGAGGTAGACGGAACTTTTAGAACAGAGATTAATGGTCGGTGCTTGAATAATTACTAGTTAGCACTTGATTAACTATTTAATTAGCTGTGATAATCTCTTGTATTTTACGCATGTTTCGTGAATGATTACTTGTCGACTTTGATGGTTGATTAATTTATTCATCGATGGGATGAGCAAATGTGGCCTGCATTTTATGATTCCGTGTAGGGTTAATTACGTAAAAATTTATAATTGTTTCGTCAATTATTATTTACAGAATGACTTTCCAAACATAATTTATAATTCACCAGTATTATATTTTTCTTTTTTAATTTAATAAACTCGAGTAAATAACGTGAAATCAAAATCGAAATTTTGGCTATCTCAGATACAGAATAAACCCGTGATTAAACGAAATTGATAATGTTTAAGGATTAGATTTAGTGATAAAATAATATATTCCTTTCGTTTCTTTAGGGGTTAAAAGAAATTGCACGACTACACATATGCAATTGAGTGGATTAAAATTTCAATTTGGACTATACGTTAATAATTGGAGCTAAAAATTTATTAGGATACATTGAATTGAAAAATTATAAAGATGTTGCATTTTATGTTATAATTACAAGATCATGTTGCAAATGATAATTGGCTAAAAGTTCACGAATTTTTACGTAACAAACCCTTCTATATACTTTGTTGTTTTATGTGGTATTTTTCCATTGATTATTTTGCCACTATTTCTTTTTCCTTTTTTCTCTAAGGGAGATATAGATCTTTTTATTGTTACATGTGATCCTTTATCGTATTTCTAAATGTGTTCCACCATGTCCTAAAAATTGAACAATTACGATGATTTTTTTTTCTTTGGTATTGTAAGTTTAAGGTTTTAAGATTCATGATTCATGTTCAATGTTTAAGAATTATGTTTGGTTTTTTGGAATTAGGGTATATTTTATATTCAAAATTTACTATTAACTATTCACAATTCTTAGTTCAAGATTTAATGATTTAAGTTTCATAATTCAATGGTTCAAAATTTAGGATTTATGCATTCAGAGTTCATAATTCATATTGTAAAGTTCAATTTCAAATGAAAAAGTGGTGATATAATTAGATATCAATTTTTTTTAGCAATATTTAAAAAAAAAAAACAATTCTTGTTATCTTTTTAATTTCTTAAGATAAACTTCTAGTGGCTGCACCTTTTAGTAGTTTTTTTAGTTATACATAGATGTGATTACTGCACTTGCTAAACTGCTCCGGCGCGTATATTAAGAAAAAGTTATTTTTTACTTTTTAGTTAATTTTTTTAAAGATGGAGATTGAGGAGAGAGATTGTAAATTTCTTTTCATTTTGAGGATGTACAAAATAGGATGGAACGATCAGGAAAAAAAGTATACAAATTAAAGCGAGAAGGAGGAAGTAATTATTTAAAGTTATTGATTGTTGAGTTTCGAGATATAAAGGAGGTGGTAAATGGAAAAGTGATTTTAGAAAAGAAAGAGAACACTGTTAATTCATAATTTTTTTTTTTTAGAGTTGATAGTAACAACTAACAAGTCAACTATATTAAATGCATTTCTTGAACAGGAGAAAATCTGAAAAGAAAAAACAAAAGGAAGTAATATTTTATTGTTAAACTATAGCTTTTTTTAAATTTTTTCTCCTAATCTAAGAACAAAGAAAAAACCCTCTCTTTCTCCCACGATGACTCGAATCCAAGATCAAACTATAACTGATGAAGCGTTCTACTCTCGATTCCATTTAAATTTGTACATTTTTCTTATTGGTACGTTCCATATTTTTTCGGACACTTTTAGCCAAAAAAAATATCTCACAAGTTCCACCTCAAATATTTACTTTTAAAAAAATCAACAAAAAAATAAAAAAATATTTTTTTTTTAATATACATGCCGATCAAACATGTAAACTTCCGCAGATATTGCATAGGGATGTAAATTCTACCGTAAATCTAGCTAATAAATGGGTAATTAGGTAATAAGATTTTGTATTATTTGAACTATACGTCCGACGAACTACCGACCGACATGAAAATTTTAGTATAACTAAGGGGAATAGGCTTGGCTGGGCTCGATAATTTTTGCCCGGTAAATTTTTAGCCAGCCAAATATATGACGTTTGCATAATAAACTGGGCTCGATCGAACCTGGTCATCCGAATTGCCACCTCACTCTGTCATGTTTATTACATCCCTGAGGGCATCTCCAATGGTCCACTATTTTAGTGGTAAACATAACTTTTTGTCTTCAACGGTGCACTATATCATGCACTATTTTAGGGTTTAGACAAATCTCACATTATATTTGATGCACACTACTTATTTTCTTATTCTTTTTTTAATTACGTATTTTATATTGTATTTAATTGTTATGTATATATTTAAAGTATTAGATAGTGTATTTATGTATCAATTTTATTTTTTATTTTTTTTAAAAAATAAGTTTATAAATAAAATTTTGAAAAAAAAAACAACAATAACAAAAAGAATACGATATGATTTGAACTACTGCACAAGACAAATATTAAATAAAATTATAAACGGACATAAAATATTAAATTACAATAGTACGAAACATGTAAATAAAAACTACAGAAAAATTACTAAGCAAAATCAAATACAACATTACTGTTATGAAAACTTAACCTCACTTTCATATATTTGAAAACTGATTGCATCTTATATTTATAGATGTTGATTGCTTGCATGTGAGTTTACAGAAGTGGTTTGCGTAACAACTTGCATAACTACTTTCTTGATTTCTAACTAATCACACGCATGGCACATGCAAGTCTAACTACCTAATCTAACTGATAATATTAATACTAATATTATTTACAATTGATTTAGCTATATTATTAATATACTTCAACAATTACTAAAACGGAAATATAAATAAAACATAAAAAGTAAATTTATTTTCTAGCAAGGTCCAAGTTGGAGCTTGTCATCTGAGAGTTGTACTGATGTGCAATACGCGCCCAAAGATCATCCATGAATTGGTTGATACCAACTATTGGATCAAGCGAAATATCAAGATAAGAGTTAACAAAGATTCGGTCTTAAGGGACAGTGTAATTTTTAGTGTGTGATGAAGGAGCCATTACAGAGAAGAAATAAAAAGTGATATTGGATGTAGATGGATGTGTGTATAGTACTCGTCGTTTATGTCATACACTTATAGAAATGGAAATGCGATAAAGTTTGGTAAGAATTGTCTGATTGTGGTTGAGTTCATAACTTTTGTGCTTGTTGGAATAGTTTTTATTTCAATTTCAGATTTCAGATAAGCTTTTTACAGTTTAGATTTAAAGATATTAAAATCAAAGGGCAAGTGTCAACTTCAGACGTCGAATTTGATGAAAATGAACATACTCTTTTTTCAGAATTTTATTGCTCGACATAGAGAAATTAGGGACACAAAGACGCATTTTACCCTTCGAAATGCATTAATTGCGCATTTGTGGGCCGAATACAATGCTTCCACATTGTAATTCAATTTCTTGTATGTTCAATTATTATGAATTTCAATTTTAATTTCGCATTAATTTTATTCTTGTTTACATGTTTTTTTTAAATTTGATTAATATTAAAAATATAAACTAAAATATTAATATGAAAATATTAAATTCAATGTGATTTTATATATATACTGTGATTTATATTAAAAAAAATAAAAGTGAAAAGAAGTTATAAGAAATATTTTTTTTAGTGCAAAAAATAATGCGAGGATGGAGTGCAGGCTTTGCGCTCGAAATAACCTAATGTTGTACACTTTTGAACTGGGAAGCACAACGCGCACATTTTACAAAATCCACATCGGTTCGCTTCTCTAAGCTAATTGGGCTAGCGGGCCTATAATAATTGACTAATCACATTTAGTTTAATAGGCCTGTGCCTACGAGTAGGCCCGGCCCAATTATTATTCTTAAAAGCTCTAGCCCATGACCCATTAATCCGTAGCTTCTGGATCCTTCCAGTCCGAACCCGATTCGTCTTCGTGGACGGACGTCAATTTCAACCCAGCCACACGCAGAAAAACAGCATTATTGTCCACATATCCATATATAAATATATATAGATATAGATTTGACCGTGTTTCCCCCCGCTTAAGAAACCATAATAGCTTCAAAATTGACTTCCTCCCCAAGCCATTGCTGTATATAATATAAGCAAAGCTCTGGGGCGGTTGAAGACGATCTAAACGAGTTTTCTAATTCCAGAACCAATTCTCCGCGGAAAAGTTCAGAATATATTACAATCTTAAACAATTTATCGAAGGAATTCACCGGCCAAAAGTTCAGAATCAGAATTAACGTGATGGAAGGAGGAACGGAAGCCTTTCCTGATTTAGGACGCCATTGCCAACATTTCGACTGCCATCAACTCGATTTCTTACCATTCACCTGTAACGCCTGTCGTAAGGTACTAGTTTCCTATTTTATCAATCTCGCTTTCTTCTATCGTTCGAATTTGTTTGTAATTACACCGAATTTCATAATCGAATAGAAATTTACCTGATTTTGCGTGTATTTAGGTCTTCTGTTTAGAACACCGATCGTACAAATCGCATAACTGCTCGAAGACGGACGCCGGCAGCCGGAAAGTCACGGTTTGCGAAATCTGCTCGACGGCGATCGAGACAACAGGATACGACGGAGAAGATGAGAAGAAGATTCTGGAAAGGCACGAGAAGTCAGCGGATTGCGATCCGAAGAAGAAGAAGAAACCGAGATGTCCTGTACCGCGGTGCAAGGAGAACTTGACGTTCTCGAATACGGCGACGTGCAAGACTTGTCGGATTAAGGTATGCTTGAAGCATAGGTTTCCGGCGGATCACGCATGCGTGCAGCTCAAATCTTCTTCGGCTCCGGCAGCTTCTATTAGTGACAAGTTTTTGGTTGCTTTGGGTTTGAGGAGCGGGAAAGATTGTGGAAATAAGATTTCTGCAAGTAGCTCGCAGCCGAGGGTTAAGGCCTGGTGATAATTTGCTCGTTTATAATTGTAATTTTATTTTATTTTTTTCATTTTTCGACATTATTGAATATTATACCCAATATAAATTCATTCAGAAATTCTTATATCAGACCTGTTATTCAGAATTTATCAACTCTGTTTGCTGCGTTTTGTTAGTATACATATATCAATATATTTTTTTTTTCTGGAAATATTATTAAAAGGTATGTTTTGCTGTTAATCTGTTATATCTATAGTTCATCTGAAGATTTTTTTAGTTTATCTCAAGATTTTTTGTTATTGATTGGGGATGTTTGGACTTGAATGAAGATTAATTGTTAGGCGATGTATGGGTAAGTAGGGCTTCTTAACCCTTAGGGGGTGTACTGTTAATTGTACCTTACCTCGTGAATAATATCCGTATACACCATATACTATATATTATTGAATAAGTGGGTATATATAAAATCGAAGGTCAATATTATTTTGATTTACATCTACTATATCAATTTAATAAAACACCATATACTGTATATTATTGGATATTTGTGTATATATAAAATCAAAGTTAATATTATTTTGATTTACATCTATTACATCAATTTAGTGATATGTGGTGTATGCAGGTATAACCTTCGACGGTAGAAAAAATCGGGGTATAAAGAATGAAGATTTTTTGTTACTCTTAGTGGATCTTAGGATACAAACGGTAGGATAGAAAAAATAAAAAATCGGGTGTATAAAGAATGAAGATTTTCTACTACTCTTAGTGGATCTAAGGATACGAACGGTAGGATAGAAAAAATCATCAAGGGTATAAGAATGAAGATTTTCTGTTAATCTTAGTGGATCTTAGGATAAGAATGGGTTTTGAAGACGTGAATTTCATAGAAAGAGTGGCACACTTAATGTGGTCTCACGGTCCTATTTTTAAATTTCGATGAAGTGTGTCACTCTCTTTGAGATGTGCCCACGGGATGTGTTAATTCAAAAGGTATGTATTCTGAATGTTTGGATAAGGATGGACACATCTGGACGAGAATGTTTATAATGTGTGAATAAGGATGGCATATTTAGATAAGGATGGACACATCTGGATGAGAATGTCTATAATGTGTGGATAAGGATGACATATATGGATGGGGATTGTTTGGATAAGGATGTGCACATCTGGGTGGGGATATGTCCATTCAAAATTATTTTAGCTCCTGACCAAGAGAGTGTTTGACTAAGGTTATAAACTCCTCAAAACATCTTATAAAATGTTTGAGAGCTTATAAACTCTTGCAATGTATTTTGCAAAATAAGATGTTAAACAAATTATAAGATGTAAAAATAAGCTCTTAGAGCTTATAAGCTCCGAAAAAAATAAGTTTCTTTAATTCATTTTATTTTTTAAAATCTTATAAGTTACTCAAATTTCACATACTATACACACATACATGCACTTCACACAATATACACACATTATACTTTACACACTTCACACACTACACACATTTCACACTTCACACACTACACACATTTCACACATTACACGTACTACAGACGTTTCACATACTAAACATATTTCACACACTACACACACTTCACACATTTCACACACTGCATATATTTCACAATTCACACACTACACACATTTCACACACTTCAAACATTTCACACAGTTTACACACTTCACACTCACACGCTTCATAGTTAAATCACTATATTCAACTGCAAGCTTATAAACTCTTTTATTCAAACACTTTATTACCTTATTAGCTTTTAAGAAATTACATCTTATAAACTCTTTGACCAACTTATAAATATTGAAACTTATAAGATGTTTGAAATATGTTTAGTCAAACACCCTCTCAAAAGATGTTTAACTAAGCTTATAAGTTTCTTAAAACATCTTATAACATCTTATAAAATATTTAAGAATTTATAAATTTTTAAAATATGTTTGGCATAATAAGATCTAAAAATAAGTTAGCTCTCAGAACTTATAACATTCCACACTGTCTTTTTTTCTTTTATTAAATTTATGCAGTTTTAGTTCATTGCGTGGTTTCTACTTTCTTTTGGAATTCTAATTCCCAAAGTTATATATATATGTATATATAAATATTAATATTATGATTTGGTCTGACATGAGACTGCAGAAGTTAGTAATTAATGTTTTACACAAAAAGTAAAGGAAATTCTAAAATATATGATGATTTGCTCACGCGAGATGGATCAATAATTAACGTGCAAAGTGAAAAGCGATGCTAATTATTAATCTGGGCAGTGAAATGATTTTACGCTAATTCGATTCACAAATATAAAAAATGTAATTAATACCTCATAAAAAGTAGAAGTCTCGTGATTTTCATAACGAAATACAAGAGCAATTATTTAAGAACAAAAAACTTAGTTGTTGGACACTAATCAAAGAACATATAGAGTGGTTTATTTTCAGCAATCTGCATCATGCAAATATCAAATAACATCATTATTGAAATAAGAAAAGCATAGAAAGTAAAATATTACTTGCAGGCAGGCAAAATATATTCAACCAAGGTTAAAGGTGGCAAAATTACAACCTCTTAGAGCTTTAGACAAAAAGGACTGGACAAAGACACAAATTTTAAAAGTTTTATAGCAACAATATTCACAAAATGCAAAAATCAGTACTAGCATGATCTTGTCAGTTAGGTAAGAAATATATGCACAACTACGAGCATAGTTTCAGAGCGACATGACTTAGGGAACTAGCTCTTTTGCAGGTAGGTGAACTGAGGTTGAGTTACTGGGCGCTTCCGAGCCTGTAGAGCAAGGAATATCTTCTTCCGTGGTCCCTGCAAATTAAAACCAGTCAACAGTGACGTTTTGTTTCTTCTTTTGGAGGGATTGTAGAGGGGTGAGTGTAAAAAGGGATCCGGATGCTAAACCATTAGAAGATTAGATTCTACCAACTCAAGACTAAATACGGAAAGCTTATTAAGTCAATAGCAGCTTGTGTATGCCATGATGATCTACAAGTCCATTTTGTATTTTAAGTCAAGTTTTCTTGCGAAGTTTATTATATTTATCATGTAATCAATATGCGTATTTACCAAGGGACACATAGTATTAGTAAGAATCAAGGTTACCATTGGTATTCCCAACTCCTTCAGGTCAACTTCGCCCATTTGCTTGAGGACAGCCATGTCTATCTGCAGTTGACAAACATCAATATTCACATTAAATAATTGCTGGTCAAAATTGCTTTATTTTAACAGTCTGTTTGATAACAAAAGTTGAATTATGTGGTTCAGCTACTTTACAATCTAACAAGCATAACTAGTGAGAGATATACAAACTGCTGAATCTAATCCATAATGACAGTTGGAACAAAAATACCCAAGATATTTAATTTCAAATGTTCTAGTATATTTCATTTTATGATGTAATATGTAAATAAAGCATTAATATGCTAACAGCGGTCACTAAAGAAAATAAACAGAATTGAGATATATATCAAATGCGAGCATTGTGAACCTTAGAGCAACTGTTCCCCCTTAGAAATCAGGGAGTTGTAGGTTGCTAAACCTAGTGGTACCAGTCATATTAAATTTCCTTTTATGGCAGAATATCATAAGAATTTCCTTTTTTAATCTTGGATGGTGATGAGAGAAGACACCTATTTGTTGCACTTAATGTATTCTATATCTTTGCACAAAATGACAGAAAGGGGGAAAGGGGGGATGTGTGTACTGTCTCCACTTATTAAAAGCCCTTCTTACACGAAGAAATACGTCCCCCAAGGTGGCGTGAACCCAAGACCATCGGTCTAGGTGGTGGATGCTCTTACCACTTGATATTATGTGCTTTCTAATTCTAGGCTTAATGCTTCATTCATCATAAAATTAGAAAAATCAATTCTTAATCAGGTACCTTCATATGTGAAGTTAACAATATTCCAACTGCAAGATGTAATACCCAACAGGAAGAAAACGAATGCAGCCTTTCTACCATCTTCTTACATAATTAGAATACATACCTCTTCAGCTTGAAAATTGATTAAGTATTTCCCCAAACCAAGTGAATGCAACAAACTGCTCACAGTGAGTGGCTGGCTCTCCTTTGGAACATGTGAGGACTGTGATAAAGGAAAAAGGAGCACATAGAGTAAGTCCTAAATTATCCTCCTATGTAAGGCTCAATCCAGGTAAATTTATTACACTGTTAGCATGACTGAAATCATTAAGACCTAATCAAAAGTCAATGTAACAACCTATGCAGGAATATGGTACTCTCTTTGTGTCACAATGAGAAACAAGCATCATAATTTTCAAGAAAGAAACATCATCCACTTCAGAGAGCCGATTTCAGTAGTTCTTGTAGATTCACGACACCATTGAACAGAGATACTGATTGTTTTATGCACACCGATGCCATAAATTTCAGCATTTTAAAAGATTAACAGCAAAAGCCATCCATTGTTTTATGCACACAACATGACTGGTTTGATCATATAATAGATCTCGCTTTTTAGAGTTAACATTGATGACACAAAATATGCTGCATTTTCAGCATCTTAACACTACATTCATATTCCATTAATTTCCTTGCAAAGACATGATGACAGCATGAAAGAATAAGCTATTATGCATAACAAGAATGAGCACCTAGCACTGCGGGCAAGTGTCAAAATCATATAGTAAGAAAGTAAACTAAGACATGCAAACGTGATCTTGACGCATGACTGCCACCAGTGGGCACATTAACATTTGCCCACAATGGATGGGTGACCATTCTTGTTGTGCACGAAACATAAATATCTAGAATCCCTTTTCTCCAAATGCATTCGGTATTCCCTCTAAATTGAAGGTTGAATCAAGTTTTCGATATGTTATTCAACTTTAGAAACATCACTTAGCATAGATATCTACTACGCACTTCGTCAATGAAAGTAAAAGAGGTAGTCATTAAAAGAGAAGATATATTTATACTTGGAGAGGGGGTATCGACATGCCACCAGATGCTGGAGGAAACTCCAAGACCAACTTGCCAGCATCCAGAGGCAGTCTTGAGGCAGTAGGCATAGGCACCTTTGGCCTAGAAGAATCCAAGTGAACGCTTCGGAAGGGAGTTTCTGTTCTTGTATCATTAGTTGGTCCCATGGGAATGCTTCTGAAGGCACTTTCTGTCCTTGACCCATTAGTTGGTATCATTAATGGTAGCCCTGGAATCTCATGAATAGAACTTCTGGGGGTCGAAATTCCACTAGAAGATCTCGGAATTCTTTCAGGGGATACTGTTCCTGCTCCATTTGAAGGCCAAGAAGCATAAGGACTTACTATTGAACCCATCCTTGATGTTTCAGCACCCCCTCTTGATGATGGCGTACTTCTTAAGAACTTATCACCAGGTGATTCCTGAGGTCGAATAGCTTTCGAGATCTTTTCATGTAGCTCAATCTTTTTACGCTCCTCATTCTCGAGTTCTATTTCCCTCGAAATTCTCTTTCGTGTCAGTTTCACACGAAGATCTTTAGGACCTAAGTGAGAATCTGCTCCTGTGAAGTTCAACAAAACCAGAAGTTTTGCAGAAAAAATCATGAATACCCCAAAATCCTCTCTATCAGATAAGAGCAATACAATTAAATCAAGAAACGTTACCATCTAAGTAGCCACTACATCCGTAGCTCCTTGCACTCACATCGTCTCTAAACCTAAGCAGAAAACCCCATAAAAAATCATGCCACAGAAATCATTGTCATTCTCCACATTTCAAATCAACAGACTTCTAAAACCTAAGCTCAACAGAGCACTTAATTGAACATCAACAGAGAAAATTTAACTCAAACTCGAGCAGAAAACTGCTGATCACTTACCGTTTCGTATCACCAAATGAATGATCACCGCTACTCAGAAACGATTCCGCCAACGATCGTTTGCTTCCGGATGGCACCGAAGCACTCGCCGGACTTCCATTGTAGCCTCCCCTCCAATCCTTCACCACTCTCTACACATCAAAAGCACAAAAACACTCACAACATTAGCTGCATTCTCGAACGAGTAACAATCATCAAAATTGTGTTGCTAATACAGATATCGAAATTGAACAATTTGTAGCCCTAGATAAGGAACACCTGACCGGAGCGGCCGAGAGTGATGGTGACTTCGGGGTTCGCCATTAGTGTGATTTCTCAACCGGTCGTCCGAGTTATAGGCGGAGTTGACTCATAACGCCGTGTACATAAGAAGATTTGCAGCAAAAAGGTCTGGAGAATGGATGATTTCGAATTTCGGGCAAGTCTGCGGTAAGTTTTCAATGCGAGGGCTTTTCGCGTACTTCCAAATCCCAGTCCAACTTAAATTTTGTTTCCGACAAATTTTTAATAAAAGGCCTCACGTTTGTTTGTTTACTATTTATTTATTTCTTGGCGAATAATTATTTTTATATTTTTGCATCGTTACCATAAATTATGCGAATTTGATGTACACCTCTGCAATGCACGGGAAAAATATTTGATAAATTAAATCATATATTATATTATTATATGAGTGTAAATGACTATAAACCACATAAGTATTTTGATTGGGGAAAGAAAAACGTAAAACCTTGTAATAACAACACGTAAAATAAAAAAAGAATAATTCGAGTAAACGACGTTGAAAATAGCACTAAGAGCGTCTAAAAAATATTGTTTTATCGTTATATAATTGTAAGTCTAAATTACTTATAAGCACCATCAACTGGATTTAAGTAAAAGTTTACTATGCCATAAGTATAAAATTATTTCACATCTTTCTTTTTTCTAATAATTCATCTGAATTACCAACAATTTTTTCCAGTAATATTTAGAACCTAAGTTGTTGAAGATGAGCAGTTCTTCTACCTACTAAAAAGATTGTTTGGACAAAATAATGCCCATGAAAGTTTATAATGTGCAAGTCAGGTGAGAAATTGTCGAAAAATATGTTTAGTAGTTTATCTGACAAACCCGTATAATTTGTACTATCGATGCCAAAACATGTTTAGTGATTTAAATACAAAAATGGTGACAATTTGGTGGGTTGATATAATTAACTCTTTCTAGTATGTCACTTAAACCAATTGTTGTGTACTCCTATAAATATCTAGGCCTATTATCATCCTAGAAACACAAGTTATTCATCCCTTTGTCATAGTTTTACATTATACCATAGTTTATTAGCAGTTTTAGAGCAGTTTAGCATAGGAGCGGAGAAGGAGATTCATTCGTCATCTTTGATCAGTAACTGTTTTTTACTTTAACTATATTTTATTTCAGTTTATTTTTACTATTTGAATATGAATTTATTTATGAAATTTACTATTTTTATTAAATTGTCTATGGAGTAGTTGGTTTATATATCTTAGGGTTAGAAAATAGGTTTCAATTACGAATGTGAATGTGTATATATCATAATTGCATTTCTCTATAGTTCTTTGTTTGTTGAGAAGTGATTGATATAGAATAGATTAATCACTTAGTCTAACACGACATAATATATATTGATACACCGGACGACTAAGGATATATTATTTGTTGTCTATAATCCACATCTTAGGCGCTCCCGTAAGAAATTTAAGATGCATAATCAGAACCTCATAACAATAGAACTTGTCTGTGATGTACTGTTGTCTATGGTCGCATAGATATTTTTTTTGACATCGACATCCTAAGATAATCTTTTATCATTAGTTAATTATTATTCATACCATCTTTTACAATTTAATAATAAAAACTCACAAATCCCAAGAACAATATAATTATATAAACTCTCAATCTCAACAACCTTTTAACATATTGATTTGACATTTACAATTTTCACCATATCCCACTACATATATGTACAAACATAGAATTGATTCTGATCAAGTCGGAAAACATTCTTAGCTAAGCGCTAACATACCTTTTAAATGAACAACCCCATCCTTATCCAAACATCCCATCTCAAATACAAATTTACATTTTGGATGGACACATCTATCCATACATTCCATCCTAATACAAGCATACCATTTGAGTTGACACATTCCCACATTCCCATCCAAAGGTGTCCATCTTTATATAAACATCCAGTACATAGGGGGTGTTTGCAAACAAAACTGATTGTGAAAAAGTGATTAAAATTGATTGTTGTAATAAAATAAACATTTGGTAGTGTTTGGAAAAAAAGTGATTTTAAGAATTGATTCACAGAAGCTGCTCTCTCATTGATTAAAAAACAGCTTAAAAATGTTTCACATAATTAATTCTGAAAAAGTAACATGAGTTTGCAAACATAACTGATTGTGAAAAGTGATTTTGAAAATTGATTTTGAGGGTGTTGTTGAGTATGCAAACACCCCCATAAATGGATTTGGATAGTGCTTCACCGTGAGTTTCGAAAAAAATAACATATTTCATTTGAAAAATAAAAATAAAAACGGGGGACCCACATCAAGTGTGTCACCCTCTCTTTAAATTCGCACTAAAATACTCTAAACTATCCAAATCCACATTATGCTTATTGCCAGGTCAGCTCGAGTGATACACTGATATTCAGTGTGCCCAAATGAGTGATTTAGAAGGATAATGAAAAAATCCACTTTCCTCGTATTGACTCGAAAAAGACACCGAGTAACGCAATCCAAGAGTAAGGGCACTGCTAACATGGAACTTGGTTGTAAAATTATTCTGTTTTGTTATTTATGACACAAATTTACATACATCCGGCACCTTTTCAGAAAAGTGAGGTTCGGATACAACAAGATAGCATCACATATTGGCTGTTGTTTCTTTGATCTCTTCCAGTGTTATGGCCTGCACAGCGGAAGCTACTTCCAGTAAGATGACAATCGAAGCATTACTTGGAGTAGAAATCAGTAAACGAAAACTAGAATGTTTAAGAGACGAAGCATCCGAAGGCGATAAGCAGATATTCAATCAAGTCAAAAGACATGGATATGATGCAATCAGTGAGTAGACGTTAATAGGCCACAATCGACATTTTTTATGAAGTTTCCACCATTTAAATGAAAGAAGGTGTACAGTACCTGTTCCTGGCCAGCAAAATCATTATCAGGGGTAAGAAAAAGCATGCAGTGGCACTCCTTCCTGCAAATGCAACAAAACAATTAGATATGTACCCAATATCCGACAATGCTTCCCAAATGCACAGAGACAATGAACTTCACCTAAAAAAATAAAATTAGAATAAGAGTAATATAAAGTACTCCCTCCGTCCCAACTAACTTATCACACTTTCCATTTCGGTCTGTCCCACTTAACTTTTCACACCCTTAAAAAGGAAATTTCTCTCACAATCTCCACACTCAATCTCCACCTTTAAAAAAGTTAAAGAAAAAGCAAAATCTATTTTTTCTTAACATCCATGCCCGGTCAACTGTGACAAGTTGACTGGGATAGAGGGAGTATTTATCAACCCATTGTAGTTGTGGAAGCTTGGTTGGCAAAATCAAAATAGCAATGGCATGAGAAATTTAGAGACCATCGCATTATAAAACAGATAATCATAAAACAACTGCTGCGAAATGTACAAAGTGTCTCAACCAGGGGGGAGGGGGGAGGGAAGGAAATACAGATATAATCGTTTTGCAGACAGAATCTTGGATTGAAACCAACCACTGAACGAATTGTGAATATTATGACGAGCGACGAAAGAAGCTGAAGGATACAGGAGGAAGAACAAATAGTCACTAGATGTCTAGACGTAGATTCCTGGAACCAAGCTGATTTCGACATCCAAGATGAGCATCAAAAGCAAGAACACACAGCTTCAAAGATATATGGAAATCTTTTTCTATATCAAAAGGCATGGTACGTAAAAGAAAAACGTTTACTAATTTCCCGTTGAACTAACCATGACAAGTTCTTAAAGTAGAATTAATTCCTAGGGAGTCTGTCATAGATATTTCAGATTCAATTCCTGGTTTCGAAAGATTAAAGTGAAACTTTTCTTGGTTCCTCAGATTGACAGATTCTAACACTTAATTCCCTCTTCATCTCGTAGAGTACGGGCAATATAGCACCATCCTTGTACAATATCAGCCTATAATTCCATCATCACCGGACTCACCACAGCTTATAGTTCCATCATATCTAATATTCCAGGTTTTGATCTACATAATTAACTCCAGAATACAAGACTTCAGCACACATCAGCTTGACCTGAGATATTATTCCAATTTCTGGAGGACAACATGAACTCCAAAATAATGACATGAAACAACAGGCAACAGCCATAAATACATATTGAACATTACCTTTCCCTCATAGGAACACAAGGACAGTTCCAAAAACCTTGTTGTGCCTCAGCAGCCTTATCATCATAGTGCCTGAAACCAGATTCTTAAATATAACTTGTCCAGCAGAAAGTGTCATAAAAATTGAGCAACGTTTCTAGAGAAGTCGGGCATGGACATGGAATTTAATACACAAATATTTGTCGGCAATGAAAATTTACCTGCAAGGGCAAAGGGGCGCACCCAATGTGTCCTTGTGTTCTGCCAATCCCTGTCACACAATTGGAAAAGCACATAAGTTAACCGTTGTATTCGTTTATGACAATCCTGTACATAAGCATTAGATGCAGATAAAGTAATTACTGGTCAAATTCAAAAATATCTCCCTACTCACTGTAAGATATGTGTTCATCACATCTAGGAAAGAAAATCCACAACTTAGCCATCTCACAAATACTTAAATCGATAATTTCAAATGGTTAAAATAAGCTACATGACAACAAAAAATGCAAATTACAAGCTCTTCGGCGAAAAACTGCTCATATTGATACATGGATATGCCAAAAGTGGAACTCCTTCAATGATTTTCTAATTGAAATTATAAGCTGCTTCCAATCAAAACAAAATGAATACCTTAATGACGACGGAGGTGACACCTTTGTCGACACAGAAATACGTGTTCGACCTCCGAGCATACTGCTCCGAGAATTTCCTCATTACTTCGACTGATTTCTCCGTTGGCTCAACTATAATTGCACACAATCATATCTCCAATTCTAAGTATTAGATCCAGTTCTAGGGATCAGAAACAATGTATATAGAGATATATACTCCAGTGAATTTTCGTTAAATATAAAATTACCTTTAGCCACAACGCCATGGCGGCGACGCGAAGGCAGCGACGGCGGAGTGAGGGGCGAAATGGTGAAGCTGATGCTGTAAGAAGTAGAAGCTTGAAGAGCTACCATGGCGGAAATTTGGTAATATCTAATTGATGATATTATTTTTGTTGAAAATAACTATATTGGAAATGGTGTTTATTTGGGAGCGGTGAGCACCACTCATTGCCAATATCGGCGATCGAAATTACGGAACCAGTCCTTCAATTGACTATATCACACTTCAAATGCGACACGTAAATGAATTTGGGCTGGGCCTATTCACGCGGCCCAATGATGATGATGGATCAATAAATGGGCTCTGAAAATGTAATCGTAATTCATAAACATGTGATTTCTAGTGCACATTGGGTTTTATTTATAAGCTGCATGCTCTTGAATTTAGGTGGAAACTTTAGCCATGATTTTAGAATTTAGAATAATTATGTAGGGCCAAAAAATATAATGTTGATACCTCCTTTTTAGGAAAACTATTGTTAGTTATTTTTTATAGCACTATAAAGGTTGTGGAATCGAATACGGAATTTAAAAGTGTCGTAAGACCTAGAAGATAACCATTAAGTGAAGGATCATCATCTAAGACAGTAGAATCGTGCTTGGAGGTTACATGCCTCATAAAGAGTTCATAAACTCACTATCTAAGGTGCCTTAATTCTGCAAGTGTGGAGACCTATTAATAGGTCTAGGAGTCCTACATTTGAGCACACACAAATCGAGAGTATTCCAGCAAACATAACGCTCATACTCACTCAAAGTACGGATGTATCTAGTTCCAACTTCACTTCCAGTTTATCGGAGTTTCGAGATTTGTAAGTGCTACGATCCAGATGGCCTAGTCGTTGTATCTTGGGAGATATACTCACTCAAAGTTCGAACAATCCAGTTCTAGCGTCACTTCCAATTCGTTGGAGCTTCGGCCTAGTTGTTGTATCTTGGGAAATATAGTCACACAAAGTCCGGACAATCCGGTTCCAGCGTCACTTCCAGTTCGTTGAAGCTTCGAGATTTGGAAGTGTGCTACTATCTCGAAGACGTAGTCGTTTTATCTTGGGCTATATCATGTTGGTATCATGAGCACTAATATGAAACGTATTTATCTTGTGGAGATAGTTCTACTCACCTTAAGTTTTCATATATCGTATCGTCCATCCGAGTCCAGCTTGTGTTCTTGTTATATTCTCGCATCCATCCAAGGCATTTTCGTGCTCAAGTCATGTTCTCACATCTCTTCGAGTTATCACGTCGGTACTGTGAGCACTAATATGAGACGTGTTTATCTTGTGGAGATAGTTTTGCTCTCGCCAACTTTCCACATATCGTTGATCCGAGTCCAATTCATGCTTTATTCCTATCACAAGTCTTCGAGTCTAGTTCATATAATTCAGCTCTAATTCTATTATAGTAGTTAGTCCCATTGTAACCGGTTCACTATTGGACCATCATTTTACTAATTAGGTGATCACTACTCAAAATAGCAATTGATTATGGTCTCACATGCCTATCATGTTATTGATGGGTTTTGGTGACAAAAGCTAAAGAAGATTGATATCCCACATTGCTTTGAGGGATGAATGTTGGGGATCTCTCATGAGTATTTAGGAGATGTTTGTCCCACATTATTTTTTAGATCAAAGTTGGGGACTTCTTATGACTATTTAAGAGATCCATTAGCTTTGGTTTGAAGTGCACCAATCTAATGCGCTTTAGTCTTATATTTGATTCTTTTTAAATTCCTTTCTTGTATTCTTAGATATGAAGAGTTGGAAGAAGGGTGTGAATCATAAAGAATTGTAGAGTTGGAAGAAGGGTGTGAATCATAAAGAATTGTAGAGTTGGAAGAAGGGTGTGAATCATAAAGAATTGTAGAGTTGGAAGAAGGGTGTGAATCATAAAGAATTGTAATAGTGTGGTAGGTCTTCTTAAATTCCTTAATTGTAGTGTGGTATTTTCTGGTATGGAGAGTTGGGAGAAGGGTGTAAATCATAAAAAATTGTAATAGTATGGTAGAATTGGGGCCGGAAGGAGAGAGTATGTGTGAATGTAAGATTTCACATGATAGTATTTTTTCTTGTGGGCCATGATTTTCTCCTGTTTTGGGTTTTCACATTAAATTCTTGTGTTGTGGGTTGTGTTTATTTTTCGGTTACTTCCTGCTTGTCCCTATGGGTGAATGTGGATCTATGGTCGCAACAAAGTGGTATCAGAGTCTAAGGGTTCATAGTCTCGAAATCTGAGTATGATATGTGGTTGTGGCGTAGGTTGAGCCTCCACATTAGAAAAAGTTTGGAGATGGTTGTTCACGTTAGGGGCATGTAATGTAGGTGTGTCAATGTGAGTTTGGCATGGAGAAATATAAGATGAAATCAATTGTGGCTTGTGGAAATGCAAGTCAAAGATGTTGATACAACCTGGGTTACACAAGTGACTGGATAGTGGGTCCGGGTAGTACTGGAAGTTCGAAGAATCCGAGAGTTGGATTCGGGTGGTGCTGAAAGTGCATAGAATCTAAGCATATTGCTTGGTCTATGAAGATCAAGGTGGAACAATCATGCAAATAGCTCGCTACAAACATCATGATTGAAGAAGATTTCTTCTTAGGAGGGAATGCGCATTCTTATGGCATGGTGGAGACCATGAAAAAGTATGTGATGGTGTTAGCTGGTCAACATAATTGCGCCCGGGACATCTGCCTAGCATGGATGTGGGGTGTGTGGTGGATGTAATGTCGATGGCTGAAGGACTTCCATGTGAGCCAAGAAATGAGAGTAGCACCATAAATATTGGCAAGATTTTTCGACATGTGCCTATGAAATTTCTAGAATGGATAATTCTCAGTGATATGCATTTGGTGGAGTAGGATCATTTTCTGATTTGATAATGATGATTGTCAGTGTAAACAATAGTGGATTATTCTCTGACTTGAGAATGGTGATTGTCAATGAAGACAATTGATCTTCTTTTATTTTTGTCAAAGTGGAGTTTGTTGGGTTTTGGTGACAAAAATTGAAGAAGATTGATATCTCACATTACTTTGAGGGATGAATGTTAGGGACCTCTTATAATTTTAAGAGATGTTTATCCCACTTTGGTTTTGAGATCAAAGTTGGGGGTTTCATATGGCTATTTAAGAGACCCATTAGCTTTGGTTTCAAATACACTTTAATCTTGTATTTGATTCTTCTTAAATTTTTTTTTTTTTGTATTCTCCGGTATGGAGAGATGTAAGAAGGGTGTGAGTCATAAAGATTTGTAATAGTACGGTAGAATTGGGGCCGGGAAAGAGAGTATGTGTGAATGTAATGTTTCACATGATAGTATTTTCTCTTGGGTCGTGGTTTTCTCTGATTTTGGAGTTTCCACGTTAATTTCTTGTATTATGGGTTGTGTTTAGTTTTCGTCTTATTTCTTAGTTATTTCCTACTTGTTCCTGTGGATGAATGTGGGCCTATTGATCCCAACAGTTATGTATGCTATGTGAATTCTTCAACTCATTCGGAAAATACCTCTGCAATAGTGCATCACTTATTTTATTAGTCTTAGGTTTCTAGCATCACTACCAACTTGACTCATACTTCTAATAAATCGATAAATCCTTTTAAACCAAAAACTTCATAAATCGCGGATTAAATAATCTTTTCCATTTTTGGTGTTCCACCATGTATTCTACGTTAAAACTAAAAGTGTACACTATGAGTCGTGAACCTTGAACATCATGAATAGTTACTCCATAATCCTTAAAACATAGAATATTAACCGTGAATCGTGAATAAATTATTATGAATTATGAATCCATGAAATAAAATTATAGTCTAATAAACAAATTCTAAACCCTAGATCATAAATTTGAACATGAATCATGAACTCATAAATCATGAATTACGGACCATTACTAAACCATGAATCCCAGACCAATTTTTTTTTTTTTAATAATATTTTTAAGTGAAATATAATTGGAATAGGACAAAATGCCCTAAAAATTTCATATCCACCAAACAGTCTCAAGAAATATTAAGTAAACACATCAAGTCCAAGTAATTCCAATGAAACACAAGAACCTTAACAACTTCAAAGAAATATGGAGTTCACCCATCAAACTTGAATGAATCATATCTAAGTAATTCAACAAAAAAGATTGGTAATGAGTACTGGTAAAATTAAAAGAATTCAAATGAAGTGTAGCAATTTGATAGTTAATGGGTGCTAAGGGGGTGTTTGCATTTGCTTTTTTTAAGTGATTTTCAGCTTATAACTTGAGAAAAGCTATTTTGTAGTGTTTGCAAAGTCAACTCCTACTTTAAAAGAAGTGATTCCAATGTAAAAGCTAAAAGCAGAAATTTAATGCTTTTCTCTACTCAATGACAATTCTGTAAATAATATGATATTTTTTAAAAGACATAAGTGATTCTATAACAAACACTCCAACTTCTACTTTTATTGTAAATCACTTTTTTTTCAAACACTACCTACTTTTTACATAAGTGATTTATATAGAATCTCTAACTTTAATCACTTTTTCAAAAGCAAAAGCAATCGCAAACACCCCCTAAGTATATCTTCGTTCAAGATTGGGTATGTAAAAGCAAACATGGTGTCCCCTGGGGAGATTCTTAGGATCTGCAACCGCAGAAACAACACTCCTCTAGAAGCTTCGAAATGGGGTCTCTTTCAAGGAGGTGTAGGAACATAGACGAACCCAGCTTCAACCATATCACCTCAAAATGAACTTTGGACAAAACCAAAACCTACATAGGGGGTGTTTGCATTTGCTTTTCCTAAGTGATTTTCAACTTATAGCTTGAGAAAAGCTATTTTGTAGTGTTTGCAAAGCCAACTTCTGCTTTAAAAGAAGTGCTTCCAATGTAAAAGCTAAAAGCAGAAATTTAATGCTTTTCTCCACTCAATGGCAATTCTGTAAATAATATGATATTTTTTAAAAGACATAAGTGATTTTATAGCAAACACTCCAACTTCTACTTTTATTGGAAATCACTTTTTTTGCAAACACTACCTACTTTTTACATAAGTGATTTTCATAAAATCTCTAATTTTAATCATTTCTTCAAAAGTAAAAGCAATCGCAAACACCCCCATAAAATAACAAATGAATAAATAAAACTTACATCAACATCGAAGTGTACTAAAAGTGTACACTATAGAAAAATATCACAATTCCATACGATAAAAAGTAGAATACTTCAAGAAAGGTCTTCCACCGACCTCTAAGCCTCGATGCCATGTTTCCTTTAGACATGTAACGATACACGAGAAACCTCTCATTTTGGGTGGCACCATATCCGATAACACGAAGCACCAGTGAACTGCTACGCTGATCATCTTTATATAAGCAAAGACAAAAATAATTATCATCAATATACATTCTGTCTGTCTTAAATTATAGTCCCTTTCTCACATCTACATTTTTTCAATCTGTCACAGGAAAACAAATAGTCAATGGTGCATATGGATTATTCTGATTAATGTCTTATAGCCGATTAAACTACTAAAAAAAAGCATAAACTCGAGTTATTCAATAGTATACCCATCGAAATAACTATTGCATAACACATTAGTTAGATGGAGGAAGACAAATTATTAACGTACTAGAAAGAGCTCATGTTAACAGCAACCGTATCCAAGAAAATGCTCCATAAAACAATCATTAAAGTGAAACATTAACACAAAGAACATAAGGATGGCTAAGAAACCCATTAACAATGGCTTACCAGACCCCATTAAGTAAAATTTCTAAGTCAGCCATTGCCCATTAGCAATATATAAGAATGGATCGATGTATGTATTGGAGCTCACAAAACTAGCTTTATATTGCCTAAATCTGTCAAATAAAATCGATATCCCCCAAGAAATACTCGGAAGCTGGTTAAAAATAAATTGGCCTTGAAGAGCAATAGTAACTAGCACAAAGCTCAAAGGAAATGTGATGCAGAATGAGAAAGCTTGAACAAATTTATAAATCTAGAAGTAGCATATCTAAATAATTACCCTGCCTATTTCACACCCAATGATAGCTGCACCTGATGCAAGAATAGAGATAGAAAGGTAGCACGCAAGCAATGAATCATCATGCAGCCACTACATCAGCTAGGAGCACCTGATCAAAGTGCCGAATGCCTTATAAATAACGATTGCATTATTAGTCAGTAACATGATAATACCCCGAAAAAGTTTTAAAGAATAATAGTTATAATAATAAATAATCAGAGTACCTAAAGAGGCATAGTAAGCAACATACCATGGGCTCATGGCATATGCCAGCCCTTCTCAATTAAGACACATATTCTGATTACTTACCCTACAAAACAAAGAAATTTATGAATGAATAATTCTACAGACGGGCTATTAACATCCTCATTTACTCTAAGTATATTCCATAAAAAGTTCTCAGTCATTTTGTTCAAACAAATATAATCATGTTTGGTTACACAAGCAGAATACCTCATTGTATGTGAAAAGAAGTGTTCGATCAATACCTATCGAACGCTAAAAAATAACTTTTTCAGAGGGTATTAATAACCCCACTCTAATTCTGCATTAAATTAGAGACTTATCTCATGGACCAAGAACACATTCCCTCTATATCTAAATGACCTGTTTTGAGCTCCAACACACCACAAATGGCCTTGCACTTGCAGATCACCTTTCATCCCGGCACTCTCCCACACAAACTTGAACAGCCCCATTGCTCTATCCAGTTGCTTCACCCCATTCCACACCACCTTTTCGTCATCTACTGTCAAAATCTTACCCATATACAAGCAAAACTCACCGCCCTTTCCATGATGAACCCCTCCACAAACATCTACTTCAACATCTCCTACACTTCCGTACAGATAATACAGCAAAAGCGTAAACAAACACTGCGAAGAGTGGCCTAATGTCTTTGTCAGCTTCTTCTGCACCAAATGTTCTTGATGCCGATTCTCCTTGTACCCAATATTCTTATCAATCAACACGTCCCCTATCTGGTACAGCCCTTCTTTCATCACCTCAAGCTTCGAAACGTGAAAAGTTAACTCACTTTCGTCGTTCAAGTAATTCACAAGATCAATCGACATCTCAAGCGCATCTCCCCACTTTGGTGAATTTGATGAATCTACCCCTTTCGTTGGGGTCAGGCGCATCCATGAACTCGTCTCAGGGTCATACGACGTCGCTGATTCAAGAAAGTTTAAACAACTAACAACAATTTGTTGGGCCAATCTTATCTCTTTACTTGATCGACGACGAACTAGAACCTCAATATCGAATTTCAGACCACTCAGTATCTCAACAAGTGCACCGGTCCATATTTTATGTTGTGTTACTTGTGGGCCGATTTTCTGCCGGACTGCCTTCCTTTGCTGAGCCGAAATGCTCAAAATGTCGGATACTTTCGTCAACGAGCTCACCGTAAGTGATTCTCTTTCGTCTGGTCGACAGAAATACTGGAACTCTTTGAATTGTGAATCTGTTAATGAAGACATTAAGTTCTTCTGCATTGCTTCCTTCATCGACGGAAGCCCGATAAAGACCCTAGCAGCGGACTTGAAAGAATGCAGTTTTTTCTCCAGCTTATCATCAAAAACTCTTGAATGATTATTGATATTCACAAGCCTCCCACCAACCAAGTCCAGTTCTTTTAAAGAGAGGCTCCATTTCTGCATCTTTGAGAGGGCCAACTCATACCATTCTGGAGGCAAAATCTCTTCTTCTGCTTCAGAATGATAATAAACAAACCTCGAAAGCACCCGATTGTTTTGCCTACATAAATATTTAGCTCCAGAAAGAAAATTATGCACACTCTTACAGGCCATTGTACTTCAAAAGCCTTCCCACTTCACACTTTAACCTTGCAAGACCAAAATTCCCAGCTGGGCATTTTGTCGAACAGGTCATGAACAACTCATTGTAAAAGAAATATACAATCAATCATAACTAGCAGACCTGCTCTGCTCTTTTCTTACAGGTTCTCGAACTTGACACAAGACGATGGAAAGAATTAGACCCACAAATTCTTTACGACAATTATAAAAGTTTCTTATTAGCTACTTGCTATCACAAATAAAGAGTAGAACTATCCATCATTTATATTGAGACCAAAAAAGACTTGGGCCAAAATTATACTGGATTAACAATATTCATCCAATGTGGTAAGCCTTAACTGATCCTGGATTGGGCCTAGATCTTGGCCCAACATTTGAGCTACTTGGTACAGTGGCACGTCTGCCAAATCCTGCTGCAACACAGCCATTGGGCCATACAGAATTCTTCTTAGTCGATGATTATCGGTGACCTCTCGTCTTAGAATCATCTCGAGTAAGCCAAAAATATAAACTAAAATAAATTTATTTTACAAAACTTAATTTTTTTAACAAAATTTTTATTTTTTTCTACAAGTAGAGCCTTGACTGGAGATTGTGTAGTCTTTGCTACAGTTTTAGCACATTTTAGGACTATGGAGCGTCTTTTTTCTTAAGCTTTTGATTAAGTGGTTTAGACGGCGTTCGCAATTAATTGCTTTTGCCAAATGCTTCTTAGTTTATAGTTTGGAAAAAATTGTTTTGGAGTGTTTGATAAAATAACTTTAGTTTTAATAGTAGAAAATAGTTTTTTTTTTTTTTAACTTTTTGTTATTTTGATAAATAAATAGAAGTTGTTTCTCTTACTCATAAGCTCTAAACTGTTTTAAGTATCAGAAGCTCCAGGTTTTACATTTTGATCAAAATCACTTTTATTCTCAAACACTACATACTTTTGATTTTAAGCAATTTTACCACAATCTCTACTTTTAATCACTTTTTTAAAAGTCAAGCAAAGGAAAGCACCCCCTAAGTGATTTAATGTAGAGATTATAGTAAAATTGATTTAATAAAAGCACTTTTTGCAAAACTAGGTGTTTGATATTTAAGGAGTTTTTAGCTTAAAAAAGAGAAGAATAATCTAAAAGTTCAAAAATAAGGTTTACAAGTGAGTAGTGTATGAGAATTAAGTGATTTTGATCAAAACTTTAAAATTGAATTATTTGATAAATAAGTAATTTTAGCCTCTTAGAAAAATCGAAAATAAGCAGAAATAGGATTGTAGTTGTTTATAGGTTATGGCTATAAATTGACTTTTTTAAACAGACATTATAAATTGAAAACACTCAAAATTTACTTAAAATTTGAGATAAACAAAAAAGTGATTCAGAGTAAAGTAATTTCTAAGTTAGAGTACTTATTTAGAGAAATAATTTACCACAATTCTGGTTTGTTTACACCATAGTATATGTACTTATAATTTTAAAAAGTACATCTGACTTAAATACACATTATTATGCTTTCTGACAAACACTTTTTAGTTATATTCCTTTTTTTTTTTTACCAGTTTAAAAAATTTACAAAGCACTTTCAACTGTTTAAAATAATAAATATTTAGGGTTAATTATGTAAAAATTCACGAACTTTTGGTCAATTATCATTTGTAACATGACCTTTTAATTGTAACGTAGAAATGCACCACCTTTGTATTTTTTTCAATTCAATACACCCGAGCAAATTTTCGACTCCAATTGCTAATGTGATCTGTCAAATTACATACATGTAATAATACGAATCATGTTAACCCTCAATTAAATAAAAATGACATTATTTTGTCATTAAACCTAATAATTAAATGTTATTATTTTCATTATATTTGATTATTTGTTTTAAAAATACCCTACTTTTACGTGTGAATGGTGCAGTGTTGTCTTTTGGTATGAAGAACGCTTGCGATCTGACTATAAACCAACAAATCCAAAATTCTCTTTGTGTTGTGCGAAAGGAAAAGTACAACTGTCTCAAATTAAAGTACCACTGTAACCGCCTGTTCATTTATTTATCGGAGATAGTGTGAAGAGCAAACATTTCCTCGAGAATATTCACTCGTACTATAATATGTTATTTTTTACCTCACTCGGTGGTAAGGTTGACAGAAGCCCTAATAATGGTAGCTCTCTTTCAATTTTCAAACTCGATGGACAAAAATACCATTTGCTGGGTAGCCTTTTGCTTGTTGAGGGAAACACTCTGAAATTTGCTCAATTGTATATTTATGATACTGAGAATGAAATTGATAATTGGATGTATTCAGTCAAGTGCTTTCGATATTCTGTACTGATGTATATTTAAGACTACTTCTCAATTTATTGGAGCAAGATAAATAATGTACATGCACAAATTGTCGCTGAGTTAAATCATATGTCAGATGAAAACATTTTTTTTACATAAATGTTTAGAATGGCAGGACAAAAGATTCAAGAGGGGCTTCCAAATGTAAGATTACAAACTTTATAGTTGGACTATTGCAGCGAAATTCAGGTACAAACTCAGTTTATCTACTTTGCCTTCGTGCTTGACTATTGTAGTTACGATATTGTTATCATAGTTGTAAGATAAAATATTGATTTTGAATCAACATTGAGCAGTGGATTGTTAAATTTGGGTCATATTAAGGTTGACAGGAAATGTACTATAAGTTGGGGATATTTTTTTGATGCAATTGAAGTTCAAATATTTTTTAGATTTTGTTCGTTGATATTTAGAATTATAAATAGATATAAATTTTATTTGAAAGTGAATACTCATTAAAATATATTTTACATAGATTATATATTCTTTTATTTATAAATAACTTTTACCTATGTAATTTAAAATTAATTCATCATTAAATTAAGATATAAGTATATCTTATGTATGTTTTATGTTGATAATTATGTAGCTTAAGGGCATCAGCAGTGGGTTGTGGGTACAGTTGCTGCCACCTTACTTCTACACTACTGTCACGTCAAAGTTAATACTCACTGCATTTGTATTTATTTCTCCTCAATCATCCAAGATACAAATTATACTATTTGAGAATCTCACATTCAAATCACCCATTTTATTTTTATATCTTCAATTTATTAAAATATTATTTACAATTCTCACCTATACAATTAAATATATAGATATTAGTGATTTTTTTAAAATTAATATATTTTTTAGAAAATTTAAGACAGATGAATTTTAATTTTTTTTTTCTAAATTTGTTAAACATAAAAAGTTTTACATAATATTTTGTGAATTGGAATTGAAATGGTCCAATTGGATAAACTCATCCCCAATTATTGATAAATAAAGGCTAATATTAAGAAAATAATAATAAAAAAAAGTATAATTAATTGTTCCCAATTTTTCTCTCCTCTTTTCGTACCAAGTCCGTCAATGCTATTGTACGTTTTGAGTGGATATAAATAAATCTCCTCTTTGTACCAAGTCTTCTAATGCTGACAAAATTTTTATTTATACCCACCACTGTTGATGCTCTAAGTAGAAAGTGAATATAACAACAAATAAACAAATTGTAAAACCCCATTTGGGTGTTCTTCCAAAAAAGTTACTTGCCAGTACCTCAATTTTCTCGAGTATGATCATTACTCGGATATAATTCGTCCGTCCATTATCCGAAAGAGATTCTCGAATTAAATATTTTAGTGATTGAGTAGGATAGAATATTAGTGATCGAGTAATATGATCGGATACTATCCAGATTGAATACTAGTGATCGGGTTCGTAATTAGTAGGACATAGAATACTAGTACAGATATCACCTGATTATTCTACCGGTCTACCCTATTATACAAGCATAGCTCATTATATATGTAATACATTATATAATTAGTAATATAGCTATATTATGCTCATTATCTAACATAGAAAATAACATAAAATCTTACATTTACCAATTAATATAGCTATACGTGATTTATTGTATCAGATTATATTACATATTATATATTACTCTCTCTGTTACAAAATAGATGATGTTTTAGAAAAAAAAAGGGAACAATTAAGGAACAAATATATTACCAAAATTACCTCCTAAAATTTGTGGAGATAAGATTTAATGAAATCAAATGTGAGTGAGAGGTTTGAAAAGTCAAAAATATTTTTGGATTTACATAGGGGCAAAATAGAGAGATGGTAAAAAAAAACCTAAAAAATCAATTATTTTAGAAAATGATTAAAAAGCTAAAACATCATCTATTTTGGAATAGAGGGAGTAATTTTTTATTTACTAACCAATTATCCACAGGCAATCCGAATCAAAGAGTAGAGTATGAGGAAGACATACTCATACCCTAGCCGACCAGTTCACATTCCCACCCGTTCACCATTGATGCATCAATTGGAAGACCTAAAAAGAAAACCTTCATCTTCGATAGTTGAATAAATTAACTTGGACACAATACACCAGTGGACAATCATCGTCAGGCTTCCTAGAATTTAGATTCTCTAAAGTAAATGTATGGTGCATTTAGAGAGAAAAACGCATACAATATATCAATAAAATATAAACATGTGTCGTCTATATAATATGCGACTCTCTCTCTCTAAATGCACTATGTATTACTCTAGAAAATCTAAATCCGACTTTACATGTATCGAAACTTTCACTTTTCCGTCCATAATATCCACGAAAACATAAAAGGGGCTGTTTTTGTGCTCGAATAACCAATTACAAGTGCCAGTTTTGAGTTTCCTATCACTACACTAATAACCGAGATCATGGGCATAAATTAGCAATAGAAGTACTACAAATCGAGGGCATATTTTATATCAATTTTTTATTGTTACACTATTGAGAGGATGTTTGACTAAACTTATAGGCTCCTCTAACATATTATAAGTTTATAAGCTCTTTAAATGTTTTAACAAAATAAGATGATAAACTTATAAGATGTAAAATAAGTTCCTCTAACATCTTAGAAGAATACTAGTATAGCATATCGCCCGATTATTCTATCAGTCTACCCGATTGTACAAGGATAAACACCACATACAATTCACACACCACACACACTTCCCGCACTAGTCAAAATGTGTCTTTGACAGTAGTTTCAAATTAATCCCGCAAATTCATGTTAAATAACTCCATCCAATTGCAAGCTTATAGATTATTTTATCCATACTTTATTAACTTATATGCTCTTAAGAAATTATATCTTATGAGCTCTTAAAACAATTTATAAGATGTTTAAATAAGCTTAGGCAAACACCCTCCAACTCATTTGCAAATACAGGTTGACCACAATATTATTTATGATGTTGTCACTCAAACACGTGGTTTTTTATTCACTTTAGGGATGTAATCAAACCAAACTATTCGCAAATTATTCGAAATTCGACTCGAAAAAATATTCATTCGAGATTATTCGTTGGCTTAAACGAACCGAGTCCGAACCCAATTTTCGAGTTCGGCATAATTTTCGAGCCGAACTCGAGCCTACAAGTATTTGGTTCATAAGCTCGCAAGTTTGTTCACGAACCCAGGCTCGCGAGGCGAGCTCACGAGCCCAACTCGAGTATATATATTATACTTGTGTTTACATAATTAGAAAAAGACCAACAAGGACCAATATGTTTCACGAACTCGAGCTCAAACTATATTCTCGAGCTTTTCCGAACCGAGCACAATAATTACACTTTTAATGAACTCGAACTCGAACTATGTTCGTTATTATGTTATTGATCTTTCGCCGAACCGAGCTCGAACTATTCGCGAACTTAGTAATTATAAGACAAACCGAACTCGAACATAAATTTTTCGAGACGAACTCGAACACAATGAAAAATGAAACGAGCCGAAACCCGAGCCTTGTACTATTCGACTTATTTGGCTCGTTTACGTCCCTAATTCACTTAAATGTACTTGGATTCTAAAGTTATATGTTCCAAATTACAAGTACTGATGTATTTAATGATTCTGAAGTAGCATATATAGAAAATATAAAGACAGCCCCATCAAGCTAAGTATACATAGTATGTTTTTCGCTGGAATTCCTTAAATCAGAAAGGGGTTACCGTTCAATTCATGGATAGCCATGAAGATTCAAGTATACGATCAGTAAATGATACAAACTCCTTATCCATCATCAATTTAACACGAAAAAAGGTTGTGAAGGGGTTTACTCTTGTCAATGAGCGAGCGCCAGATGTATGCCGTTATCATAATTTAGCATTCATTCCAAATCATCTTGTTACCTTGTAACTCTGCATTGAGAGATGATAATAAGTGAGGGATTAGGTATACAGTAAGGAACAACCATTAGTAAACACTGAAACATGGCTACTGTTTTAGTGAATAGTTAAATATGTAAGATCGATTAAGGGGGTGTGCAATTCTGTGTTTTTATATAACTGATAAAAAATGATTCTGTAGGAAAATCAGAAGTAGATAGTGTGTGAATAAAATTGATTTGATAAAAAATGCAGAAGTTTAGTGTTTGCAGAATAAAAGTTTTATCAACATTTTATAACAAAAAGTCCAGAATCACTTGTTAAACGATTGAAGTGGGCCTTTGGCTTCTTGTGGAAAAGAGCTTAACATTGATTTAACCCACATTTTTAGAGTCAGCATACACCTTAAAATCACTTTTTTCAAGTGTATTACGAACATATATGTGTTTGCAGACACCCCCTTAACAGTCCATCGAATTTAATGTAACTAGTTCCATTCACTTCATAGTACAGGCAGAAGTCAAAGATGAATGCATACCTTCACCCTTTTAAGCAGATCCTTAGCCTTCTGATCGTTAGTGAAATGATCACGTACCGGCTGCATAACAGATGTAAGGTTAAGCAAACTGACAGGGAAAAAAAAGAAAAAGAAAAAGAAAATTTGGCAAGGTCACCATTTCTACCAAGACTTTAAAGTTCAATTTTGGAATAGCTCCTATAATCAAACCCCAACCCAAGACAATAAGATTAGATGGTGGAGCTTACCACAAAACCATATATACATCTACATGATTGCTAAACATCGTATAATAATTATTGCTGATAGTGTGACAGGCTCGTTTTGTATGGTAATATGATTACAGTGTGGTAGATAAGCGCAAAGGTTTTCATGGAATAACTAGAGCATGCTTCTGGTTTTTTCCTCTACATCCTCATTAGAATCTTCAAAGAGTTTAAACAAGATTTGTACTAAGTGATGCCTCGAAACAAGGCATCCTATGAAAAGTATTCAAATTGAAAAATTGAACTAGTGATTTTGAAAGTAGTGCCCCGTCAATTGTATGTGATGTGAAGTGTCCTCGCCTACATTTCCAAGGTTATCTGAAAAGACCAATTGTTGGGTTGTAGAAGCAAAAATTTAGGATGAGATATAGATAGGACAGCAGGTATGACCTGTAGTATCCGGTTCAGTGCTTTTGCAAGAGCAGGTTTGAGATCCCCTGGATGCAGTTCCCCACTTTCATAATCGTCAGCTAGATCTTTGAAGCTCTTGTAAGTCCTGAGAATATGATTTTGAGTACAAGATAGATAATACATAATTCCACATAAATTTAGTACTGAACCATGCAAGAAACTCCGCCACAATGGATTTAATATTTTCAGAAAAGAGACTCTTTCATTTTGTTCTCTTTTTTTGGAGGGAGGGGATATTGTGGCTACAAATGTTCAGATTAGGTAGCAAGTGCAAAAAGATTCAGGGTAAGCAGTAAGAAGCAAGCGGGACATACTTGTCACCGCCATTATCTGGTTTTCGTTCCACTGTGAACTCGTTGAACCATGGAAACACAATGTACTTAATGTACTCTAGGCATGGGTTCTTCTCCACCACTTTTGGAGGGCAAAATGCTTTCTTTATCTTCAAATTCACCTCAGCCTGTGAAAATCGTGTTTAGCAAGCTAATAGAACTGGACAAATAGTGTTACAAGATTTAAAATAAATAAATAAATAATAATAATAATAATAATAATAATAATAATAATAATTATTATTATTATTATTATAATAGTAATTTGAAGCTTAATCAACATTTTGACCAACTACCAGTGTTCTAAAAGTCGCTTGTCGCTAGTCGGTCGGTCCACTGGGGCCTAGCGCCTAGAGCGCCTAGGCGGCGACTAGACGGCGCCTAGGCGGCACCACCTTAGACGAATAATTTAATTATTTATAAATATTTAATAAGTAAATAATATATAAAAAAATTAAAAATAATAGCAACCTATCCTAAACAAAATATATTTTGCCTTTTAGCCAACATAGTCAAGAATAGTGCAATATTTAATTTACATGTACAGACTACAAAGAAATAAAAATACCGCAAAACCTGAAAGACAAAACTCAATAGTCGATACTAAATAAAACAATAGGGAAACATTAGCCCATAATATAATTCAAAGATCAAAATATGTCATCCATATATTCTAAACAATAAATTTGAGGTCATTAAGCGAAAAAATAAACAGTTTTTTTTTTTTTTAAAAAACAAGGCAGGTTAGGCGGGTTAGGAAAGCTAGGCGGGCTAGGCGCCGCCTAATCGGGCTCGGCGGCGATTAGGCGGCGCCGAAATTGACCAGCGCCGAAATTGACCGAATATGAGGAAAACGGGTCGGGCTTGGGCCGCCTAGCCCGTTTTTTAGAACAATGCCAACTACTAGCAAATGTTACTTGTAAGATCCTTTCTGAAACCAGATAATACCTCTTCATCCTCCATGTAGACTGAAGACGATGGATCACTCTTGGACATCTTCTCCTGCCCTTCTTGCAAACCAGGAAGCATATCTGCATGTAAGAATAAGAGTCCATTAGCAATATATAATACAAAAGAAAGTGAAAAGGAGTATCAGCTTCCAAGTCCAAACAGCACTAATATACTTACGGTGGGACAATATAATAGGCTTATTTTTTCTTTTGATGTCATCGCAGTACTCCCTTGCCAGCACATTCACTTTGCGCTGGTCCATACCCAGTTGGCAGATATCAGCCTATTTGGATTAAACACCAAAATACTTCAGATTAAAGGGACAACACAAGTCACAGATGATCACATTAATTATCAGAATATCGCAATTAACATGAATTACAAGTATGCTAATTGCTAAGACGATCCACATTTACAGCAATAATTGAGCAAACATTTAAATTAGCGAATAATTTCAGACAAGCATGACCTACTAAAATACAAACGTTGATTTTCACATCAGAAAGTGAGCAGTATTTCTGAATATGCTTAAGCAGCAAACACATTGTATTACTCATATAAAAAGGTCACCTTAAGAAAGAATATGTCAGCACACTGCATGCATGGATAAAAAATTTGAGCGGCGGATAATTCATCTTGCTCCGAGCGACCCATAATTTGGCAACACCTAAGCCGACGGGTGGAGATTAGCTATTGCCTATTGGGCATACAATATAGAAGAACGGGAAACGACATACATACCTTAAAATCCTTGGAAGTTTGTTTCTCCTGGCTATGTCCATTACAAGGGGCCAGTACTCATGAGCTCGGGAGTTGATCTCCTCAGAAGACCACAGAAATTCTACCTGACCTCCGTCAATATTCATTCCAACAGCTTTCCATATCTCAATCAAGTAATTCCCTATCACTTGAATTTTCTTCAAATCCCCACCCATTTTGTTGTTCAGTTGTGCGAACCAATCCGCAATCCATATTTTGACTTTGCAACCAGCTGATGTCAGCTTGTTGACATTAATTGCTTTCATGACTCCCTGCTCAATCATGAACAACAGCCCCATTATAGATTATTACAGCTAAGCATCAACAATCAGCATTCTCAGTCCAGAGGCAGAGATAAAATTCTCCAAAAAACATATGGGATGCAGGAGATGCTTTTTGAGTAAATTACTAGTTCATATACCATAGCTAAGTACATTCTCTGTGATATATTAATATTAAGAAGTTAAAAAGTAGGTATTTGATTGCAATATAATACTAGTAATTACATAATCTCACACAAGCCAAATCCAACCAGAAATGCTATCACAACTATTATATGAGATCATGCTATTCTGCATTTTGCTCCACAGGATACTGCATATAAAATAAAATCGCCCCACTCAAAACAGAGAAAGAAACATCAAATCATATTAAAAACATGTCGGCTTTAAAACTAAAAGTTCAATTCAATAAAAAATAGAACCAGAAACCGAGATGCATACTCAGACAGATGATGAACCAATACTTCTAATGCTCGTGAGCAGACACTCACAAAGTTTATCTTATCCCATAGCTGATCAAGTGACAGTGAAGGGGAGAAAGCATAACAGATAAGTCATACCGAAAGAATAGTTAATTCCCTGAAGTACCGAAATGATCTTCCATCAACTCAAATAATATGTTAAACACTAATTCACACGCACTAAAGAAAACCAATCCAAAATCACAGTATCATTAAGCTTCGAAGGGAATAAATTTTCTGACAAACTATACTGAAACGCAAAATAAGTAACCTGAGCAATATGCATTCTGCCGGATGGTTCAAATCCATCATAGCATATCGGCTGAGGCTTGTTCGCCAATAATCTCTCCAATTCATCCTCCTGTATGCACTCTTCGCCAATGCTCCTTACTAAATCGAACCTCTCTTTCAAGCTCATCCTGCAGTGGTTTCATGAAGCAATTCAGTATCCAGATCTCTAGCTCAAAGTAGAAAAAGTCAAGCAAATTTACATTCTACAAAAAAAAAACATCAAAAAAAATATGGCGCAGTTTTATACAAAGAAATGAATAGAGCTTACTGTGGTGGGGAAGAAATTGAGAGCGATTCCAGCGGTTGAGAAGGAGAAGCATCATGGCTGCTGTTGCTTTCGTTCTCCATTGAAATTCCGTAACGATTAGGGTTAGGGCTTTTGTGTGGACTAATGAGTTTGTGAATTTGCTTGCGGGATTTTGCTAATGAATGTAGGGTTTTAAGGTGCAAGTGTACATTGTTGGTTATTTTGTACATTGTTTGTTACTTTGTATGGCATTTGACTATTATAAATGCTAGAAATATATAATAAATTTGTGGTTTTTTTTATGTAGTAGACTAGTACATCTATCTATTTCAGTATTTATATAATATAATAACTCTAAAAGTGTCGAAAATAAGTAATAGGAGATTGTGTTGTTTTAAGTAATTTTTCGTTATTATTTGAGTAGTCCATTTATTAAACTTGAAGATACCGGAGTTTTGAGTTGTCTATTTACTTAGTCATTCATTGACTAAGCTTTAAGATGTTAGAGGCCATGAAGTTTTGGAGAGACGGGCAGGGTTTCTTTTTTATTAACTTAAACTTCATTGTTAGAATTTATGGAGTTTGGAAAAGATAGACAAGGCTTTGTTTATATTGATTTAGGTAGTTCATTGATCAAACTTGATGCTAGGTTTATAGAATTATGAAAGAGATGGGCAGTTTCATAAAAAATGACGAGGAAGAAGAAAATTTAGACAGTGTTTGGTAGAGGTTGGGTCCAATGGGAGGGCCTAACAGAAGGCGTGTTTATTTGAATGGTTTGGCCCTCCAACTGGGGGTGTACAGTGTAAACGAGTCGAATCGAATCTAGTATTGGCAAGCTCGAGCTTGATCAAAAGACTTGAGACTCGAGCTCGACCGAGTTATGTTTTCTATCTCGAGCTTGACTCGATTGATACAAAATAAGATTTGAAAATTATAAAAATACATTAAAAATAAAAATGTCGATTATATTACAAAGAACTGCTAATAGGGACCTTATGATTTCACCTTATTTATTTATAATTATCATATATCTATAATTATGTTAACTCTAAAGGCTAAACTAGTAATTTAACACAAATTCAATGAAGATCGCAAGCTTGCCGAGCCGAGTATTAGTGAGCTCAAACTCGAACTCAACACTACTCGAATTAGCTCAAGCTTGACTCGTTCATTTCGAGTCCATTTCGATTTTTTTGTCAAACAATTCCGAGTAGTTCACGAGTTATCTCGACTCACTTACACCCTACTCCAACCCCTTCAAATTCTAAGCTTGTTGGTGTTTTTGTTTCCTTATTATCTGAGACAAAAACTTATATGTGACCGTCACACGGATCTTACTCCATGTGACGGAGCCCCATCTATCCAATCCCATAACCAATGTTCATTACTAATAGAGAGCATGAGTTCTGGCCCAAATAAATGGGCATGTATCCATGCATTTGAACAAAAAAAGCCCTGCCCTTGTCAACCCCCCCCCCCCCCCCTCTCCCACCCCCCTCTTCCCCTGCCAACCCCACGCCACCCCTTCCAAGTTATTAAAAAAAAGAAAGAGGAAAAAAATAAAAATAAAAATAAAAAAACTTAGTTTTTTTCCTTTACAGTTTAATGCTTCCACCCCCTCTTCCTCCCCCCGCCCACCTCCCAAGCCGAATTGTAATACTTTTACAAGAATTATTTCTATTTTCTTAGAAAAAGTTGATATCTTTTTAAATTTTGAAATTAAACATAGATACAAAAATAAACCTACTAAAATTTGTACTAATACTTTTACAAGAATTTGAGGTATCTTATAATATTTTTCCAAGAATTATTTATACTTTCTTATAAAAAGTCACATTTTGGAAATGAAATATAAATACAAAAGTCAACTTATTGAAAACTTGTAATACTTTCACAAGAATTATTTGATACCTTCTTAGAAGAAGTTAATACCTTTCGATATTACAATATAACTTTGAAGTTTACCCTAGTAAAGCTTGTTTACTTTCACAAGAATTATTGGTACTTCTTTAGAAAAAAGCTGACACATTTTCAAATATATCGATAAGTATACAAATTAATTTACTGAAAACTTGTAATACTTTTACAATAATTATTGATACTTTCTAAGAAAAAGTTTGTACCTTTTCAAATTTCAAAATTAAAATATAAAATAAAAATTAACCAATTAAAAACTCGTAATACTTTTACAAGAATTTGTGATACTTTCTTAGAAAAAGTTGATACATTTTCACATTTGGAAATTAAAATATAAATATAAAGTTTAACCTACTGAAAACTTGTAATAGGTTTACAATAATTATTGATACTTCCTTATAAAAAGTTAATACTTTTTCAGATTTCGAAATTAAAATATAAATATAAAAGTCTACTAAAAACTTGTAATTCTTTTACAAGAATTTGTGATACTTTCTTAGAAAACGTTGATACCTACATTTTAAAATTAAAATAAGAAATAAAAAATAACCTACTAAAAACTTGTAATACTTTTACAAGAATTTGTGATACTTTTTTAGAAAAAGTTGATACATTTTCACATTTTGAAATTAAAATATAAATATAAAGTTTAACCTACTGAAAACTTGCAATACTTTTACAGGAATTATTGATACTTCGTACATTTTTCAGATTTCAAAATTAAAATATAAATATAAAAATTAACCTACTAAAATTTTTGTAATACTTTTACAAGAATTGTTAATACTTTCGTAGAAAATGTTGATACCTTTTCACATTTTGAAATTAGATATTACTATAAAATTTAACCTACTTGAAACTTGTAATATTTTTACAAGAATTATTAAAATTTAACATACTGAAAAGTTGTAATATTTTTACAAAAAATATTTATACTTTCTTAAAATAAATTGATACATTTTCACATTTCTAAAAGTGAATAGTGGAAAGATGAAATATTTGAAAGTTGTACGTGAAATATAAGATGAGGTAGTGGATATGTAGCAAAGTAAAATGGTGCATGAATGGATACCGGTGTATATTCGGGCAGGTGCTCTCTCAATTTATGGGAAACTTTGCCTAAACAATAGCTATCAATGGACTCGCCACATACCATCACATTGGTAGGCCTAGTTTAAATGGGTCAATTGGAGCTCCGTCACATAAAATAAGATTTGTGTGGCGGTCACACACAAGATATACTTATTATCTGAATTAGCATTTTGTGTGCATTTAATTATTTTGTGAATATTATCATATATTCTTACTTATAATATAAGTAAATATCATTTAACATTTATGCAGATTGACAATTCATTTTTTTGTTAATTATGTTATAGCTCTAAGAATGAAGGTAGTCTCACTACGATATTTGATCGCACAATAAGTTCACAATATAAGTAAAAGATAAATAAAATTTATAAAAATATGATATTGTAAGAAATTAAATACTTATCTCACAAATGTAGGTTGCAAATAATAACGATTGCGAGCTTAGTATTTGCATGACATTCCTTCAAATTTATTCAAGACAATTCAGGTGAGTTTCTTACTTGTCATATTAATTAGATGTGATTGTCTCATTTTTGTGATATAACTGTTATTTTATGAAAAGCAAGACCTACGTTGCATTATATGTTTACTGCAAGACCTAAGCTGCATTATTATAAGTTTGATTGATCAATCTCATAAGTTTGTGTGATCCGGGCAACCTGTTGACATATGTATTAAGTTGCGTGATCCGGGGCAACCTGTGCACAAAGGTGCTCAACCGGTGCACGGTTCCGGTTCCGGTTCCGGTTCGGGCATCGTGGGGGGTGGAACTGGAACCGAGGTGGTTTCGGTTCCGATTTGGAACCGTCAAATAACCGCTGGTCCGGTTCCAAACCGCCAGCGTTATTATATATATATATTTTTTTATAATCTTAATTTTAAGATTTTAGGGTTTAAAAATGTGATTATAATTTATATATTGAGAGTTTAGAGTTATACATTAAGAATTTAACAAAAATGTAAGGATGCAAAAGACAAATCTTCATTTATTGAGAAATTTAAACATTACATTTACAATTACTTTATCTAAAAATACAAATTACACTACCAAAAAATTAATCTAGAAACTAAAATATGATTTACACTACTAAAAATTTAAACTAGAAATTAAAATACATTAAGTTACAAACTTACATGATTATATCTTTCAAATCTAAGTAATTCACGGTTCAAACTTACAATAAGTTAATCAAACATTAAAATACAATAAGTTACAAACTTATTTTTTAACATATAAGTAATTTATGAAATTTTAAAAAGGAAAAGGAAAAGGGAAAAAAATAAAGGGCTTGAGTTTTATTCTAAGTTTAAAAAACTTATAATAAAATTGTCTACATATCATTCATCTTTTGGTGTTTAGGGTGAATAAACCAAAGTCAATGTAGTTCTCTTACCTTGCTTACCTTTGGGAATTGAAGCCGGTTTGTTTGAAGTGTTGATCAATCGGAAGGAAGTTGCTGGCTTCGGAAACTCCGGATTCATCGGTTGAATAATCATAGGAAAGGAGATCACCCTCTTCATCTTCTTCGAAGTTGGATGCATTGGTACCAAGTCCGAACCCTTAGTAGTTTTCATTTAAAATAGTAAATGAGATATTAATAGAAATCGAGAAGATATAAGCACATTTTGTATCACACAAAGAAACAAATTTGAGAAAATTTTATTATTTTATTATATTTTTAGGACTGGTACCAAGGTACAAGACCGCTCACCAATGAATTTTTGGGTACGAGACCACCTAGCTATGAGTGAGGGCGCTATGCCCTATGAGTTTTATGAGTATGGGCTCGAGATAGCCCTATGAGTTTATGAGTAAGGGCCAAGTCCTTATGAGTTTTATGAACAAGGGCCAAGGCCCTATGAGTTTTACGAGTATGGGCTCGAAATCTCCCTATGAGTTTATGAGTAAGGGCCAAGGCCCTATGAGTTTTATGAACAAGGGCCAAGGCCCTATGAGTTTTATGAGTATGACACGAGATCGCCCTATGAGTTTATAAGTTAGGGCATGAGACCGCCCTATGAGTTTTATGAATAAGGGCACGAGATCGTCCTTTGAGTTTCTAGTTGTCCCATTAAGATTCAGTGGCTAGATACCTTGGGTCTTAATGGAATTGCGCACATCGGTATCATGTCCGGGACCACAGTAATTTTTATTATATAGTATTTTGAGTTTTTGATTGATTAGATGATTTGAAAGTATATTAATTAAGTTTTAGTAAAAATGTATTTGTTTATAAAGTGATGTTTTTAAGTAATTGAGTTAGAAGAAAATGTTTTGTGAGGCAGGAGATGTACTTACTAAGCATTAGCTTATAATTATTTACCTCATGTTGCAGATAAAGACAAGAGCTAGAAGGGAGCAAAGTCGGTGTGGAAATGGTACTGGCGGTGGATCATCGGAATTGGATAAGATCTTTAAAATTATTTCAAATTAAGTTCTTTGCAAAAGAGTTCAAACAAAAAGCTTTACACCTTGTAATTTTCCTAGTTTTGAGTTGGATTTGGTTAAATTGTCCTCCTTAGTTTTAAAATGAGTTAAAGTTCGTTACAAGTTTTAAAGCAGAAAACTTTTTTTTTTTTTTAATGGATAGAGATGTATATCATTTCCTAGTGCCTCAAAAGTATTTTTATGATTATCATGGAAGCAAATTATTTAAAAAAGAAAAAATCCGCAAACATTCTTCAGAGTTTCTTGGTATGAATTGATAAAAGATTTAGTCATATTGCGATAAGTAATATTCCACTAGAGAGGAGTGTTACATGTTATGAGGATATTTTGGGGAGATATCTTTTCATTTTGGAAATGTGCAAAATAGGATGGAACAACCGAAAAGAGAAAGTGTACAAATTAAGACGGGACGGAGGGAGTATAAGAATTTCCGAATTAGAAGCCCTTTGTTTCTTCATAAGATATTATCATAAAATCGATGTTATCAACAAATAATATTTGATTAAACTAATAAATCACATATATAGGTTATATGAAAAAAACCCTAGCCTCCTTCCTCCACCATCTCGCTTTATCTTTGTGAGATTTCTCCGCGCCTTTATGCTTCTTTCCATGCTTTGTGCGGCCTCCGATTTCGGATCTTCAATGAATTTTTCGATTTTGAAGGTTGTTGTGACTATCAAGCGTTCGAGACAAAATTTGATGGATATTGATAATATTAATTCAGAGTTGAAGGTAGTTGTTCGTACTTTTTTTTGTTTCGTGGCTACAAGGCACGAATCAAGACCGCTATTGGGCTTCTCGTAGATGATATTTACGTTTTTTTCTTTTCTTCAATCTATTCAATTATATGAATGAACCCTGATTTTCCTGATTAGATTGTATTTTTTTTAATTAAAATTGATTAATAAGATTCTCGATTTTATAAAGAAAAATAATAAATCACACATAATAATCATTTGAGAGAAAGATGGTTTCTTAATAAGATATTATCACAAAATTCAATGTTACCAAAAAAATAATACTTCGTCCATCCCGACTTATTTTGCACAGTTGATATGACACGGATGTTAAGAAAAAATAAATTTTATTTTTTCTTTGACTTTTCTAAAAGTGAAGATTGAAGATTGAAATTATGAAGATGAAAATTATGAGAATTAATTTCTGCTTTAAAGAGGTGCAAAATAAATTGAACGTTCGAAAACGAAAAGTATGAAAAATAAGTTGGAACGGAGGAGAAATTCATTTAACTAATAAATCACAAACATAATAATTGAGAGAGATATAGACGAGGAATAGACGAAAGGCCTATCAGCTGTAGTCTTCCCATTTTCCTCATTATCCTTCGTCAGTTTTTGACTTGTAGCAAAACAGACTGCACAGAAAGATACACAAAATGAAACTCAATCGCCTTATTTGCTGCTATCTTTTGGCAGTATTATCTGTTTGGGGATCACTGCAACAATCTGTACAGGGGCGGCCGCTGCTGACGTCAGTTTCCAGGCCTCGCCCTGATGATGCGGCACCGTTTGCTCGGTGGTTGGTTTCTCAGAGTTCGTGGGGTGTTCTCAAGTAATGGCTGCTTCTCTCTCCCCTCTCTCTATTCCATTACGTTTAAATTCGATGATTGTGGAATAAATTAACAAATATGAATCTGATTTCAATCGATGAAAACAATGGAATTACTTGTTATGGTTTATTCGTATCTACTGGAAATTTGGGGCAAATGAAACAAATGAAGATGTTCTTTTTGCTTCATAATAATCAGGGCTTTAAACGAGTCCAGTCGTGCTGATTGTAATGCTGTTCAAGCTTATTTGAAATATTATCGAGCTTCTAGTATTATGCTTAAGCTTAATTGATAATCAAATCGAGTTTGAATAAACTTTAATTGAGTTTAACACGAGTGGTGCTCTAGTAGTTTGACTTTTTTACATTTGTTTTAGTATTTTTACTTAAAGAGCAACCATTTAGAGTATGTTTAAGCTTGTTTGGTATTTTAGTCGAACACACTATGAACGAGCTTTTATGAACGAGCACAAATCGAGTATCGAATAACTTGGTTTGATTTCTGTCATATTTATAATTGATCAGAAGCTGGTGTATGACTTAAATGTTTAATTGCACTTCTAATGGAGTACTTGCTCAAAAGCTTAGTGTTGTAGCTGAAACTTATACATTCCAATAAAATTTGCAGCACAATATCCGGTGACTGGGGAGGCGCGCCGTTCGGGTATGTTTTAATTGAATAGATTTCTTTTCATGTTCATCTTGTAATTTTGCGTATAAAATAAAGAATTCTTTAAGGTTGCATTTGGATCGAAGGATTTGAGGATTTGTTTTGTAGTAGTAAATCTATTGATGGTTCCTTGGATTGTCGTGGATTTGAATTCATCACTTTTATCTTGAACTAACTTTTGAGGGGTTTGGGTGAATTTCTAATTGGATTTTCAAATTATTGAATTTCCAAATGATTTGGGAATTGATTGAAATCCGAAGTATCATGCCCAAACTTTGGTGATTGTTTTGATTGACATGTATTTGAAATATATCACTCTCATTTTAAATTAATCTTTTAGGGACTTGGAGACGTTTGAAATATGTTCGTTTTATGAACTTTTCTTACAAATCCTCAAGTCGAAGTGTTTCACCTGAAATGTTTCGCTCTATATTGCACTTTAAGGATCTTGGACAATCCTGGCTTGAATATTTTTTTTGGAGGTGATCTTACTGCTGCTGTTAGTGAATTTGATTCTTCATTGGAATAAGAAGGCCTATCACTTTATATTTCAAATATATATCATATACCGGGTTTGTAGTTGCTTATTAAGATAATTAGACACTTTATGCGACGTGAAAAGGTGAAAAGACTTTCTTTGCTAGCTTCTTCAGAAATATTTATTTAATTTTGGAATTTGGCTGCTATCTTCCTTATTTTACATTGAACAGTGCTTCTTGATGTGGAACAGCGTCTCTCTCTCTCTTTCTTTTTGTGTGAGTGTGTGTGTTCTGCAGTGCTTCGTAATATGGGACATGCTTTGCTTCTTGTGAATTGCAGAAATGTAGTTTCATTTAGTGACGGCTTACCAGAAAAAGGAAAAGGTATCCCCTACTTCTACCTGACAACGCTCGATCCAACAGCAAGTAATGCTTTGAAAGACCAGAGGTCTTCCTTCACAGTGAGCGAATTCAATCTCGGAACCTGTGGCAAGAGAGACCCCGAAAACCCCACTTGTGCTAAAATTACACTCGTAGGAAAGGTGATTCCTTACTCCATTTTACTACTATCTGTTCCTTCGTGATTGCTCACACACTGTCAAAATTTGCTCTCAATAATAATTTCTGCATTGGCTCTAAATCTCTTGCCTTAACAAATCTTCAAGTGAGGCAATCCAGCTTCTTGTATACTGATTTGTCCATTTAAATGAATATAATTCGCCCTTACAATTGAATTTTCAGTTAAAACTTGTCAAAGGAAATTCTGAAGAAGCTGTGTTTGCTCGATCTGCCCTGTTCACAAAGCACCCTGAGATGAAAAGTAAGCACGCCTCTCGCATTTTGTCATCGTATGATGCGCCACACAATGCTCTTTCTAGCATCCAACAATTTTTGCTCCCCCATTTTGTTTTAAAGATTTCATTTACTTAGTTTGCTTTGAATTTTTTTGCAGCTTGGCCAAAAGGTCACAATTTCCAGGTGTTCAAATTAGACATTGGAAACATATTTATGATCAACTGGTATGGTGGTCCTAAGCCTCTCACAGTGAAACAGTACCTCAATGCCAAAATGTGAGTCGCGATAAATGACAGCTTCGTCTGAAACTATATGTAAATATGTAATAATCACTGGAAAATGAAATAAAAGCTGTCTCCCTCTTTCGTTTTCACCACTCTATTAATCTTTTAACTGAAAACACGAGCGCTGTTGTCTACAGATTTGTTGCGGATGCAACTTCCTAACCGCAATGCATTATATTACGATTTGTGATCTAATCAACGGTAGAATTCGGCGACCCTTCTGCTTGTGGATATCATGTAAATACCAACATCTCCAAATCAGTTGATTGGAGAAAACCACACTATGATTGAAATGTAAATACAAGCTATAAACTTTGTACTCATCCTACTGCATTGGTTCATCCATTTCTATGTATGCAACTGTGTAATCATATGTACTTTGTTATTCATGTTGATGTAATAAATTCAGAGGTGTGATACTACTTTGAAATATTCCAGTTGTGTGGCAATTCAGATCCTCCTATCTCGGGTTTTTTATGCTACGCCCGGAGGACTGCGTCATGTGTATTATCCTTTCTTGATTTGACACTCTTTGACGAGTATGTGCAAATTAAAGGTGGATGTTACATGTGGTGCACTTCAGTGTAGCATTCACATGTCAAAATTATCTAAGACTAAAATTTATCTAAAAATAATTTTATTCTATTTATATAAAAATGATAAAAGTCAAAGAAAGTTTTCCTAGTTAGACAATACTTGAACATGTGTGAAATATAAATATACTTGGTTAAACTCCATTTAATGTAGTGCTATTACGAATTATAAACTCACTATTAAAAAAGTGATAGTTTAAGTGTAAAAAGAGCCTAACAACAAATGGGTCATCTGAAACGGTAATTAAATTTTTTTTTCCTGAATTTTTTTCATCAAGATAGTAAATATTTTCTCCGTCCCGGTCTAACTTGCCTACTTTGACCGGACACGAAGATTAAGAAAAAATTGAACAAATCAAAAAAGAAAGTAGACAAGTTAGAGCGAGACGGATGTAACAGTAGTCAAATATAAGGGTTGATAGCAATTTAAAAATGATATTTAAGATTTTCTTTTTCTGGCCCATCAAATTCTCGCAAAAGATCCAGGTCCATTGGAGATTCAGGTTGCCATTTTGAGGATTTTTTTGCTAAACAATTCTTATCATTTTTCTTTGATTATTATACAACAATTCTAACGATTATTGCAGTAGTACTGGTTTTATCATCCATATGTCTTGTCATAGAACATATTAACTCAGAAAAATTATGTTTTTGTCTCACAGAACTCATGTTAAAATAGTAATTTCTAAATAAATTTGTCGTTTTTCTAGATCCTTCACTAATATTTTCGTAAACGCTATTGTATTGATATCCTCATTTTCTTAACAATAGTAATAATTAGTTACATATAATTACACGTACCTCAACTAATAAAAAACATGGGCCCTGTTTGTTTAGGATTGAGCCAATCGGTAATGAATTGTGCCCAACCCATTATGTGTTTACCCATGATTGTCTATATACATCATCAAACCACTAACTAACTCTTACATACATCATCAATCAAACACAATTCTCAATACACACTTTAATCAATAATCAATCATTCACTAACTAACTGTTACACACATCAAATCAATTTTAACACTTTTTATATTATAATCACACACAACCCAATCTCCAACCAACATAAACAAACACGCACTTATTTTCCCCAACCTCCATATTCCAACTACAGTACCCTAACCACCCACAGTCATAAACAAATAGGACCATGAAATTACAATTTATTAGGGGGATAAAGAAAAAAAAAATATTGGGGGCGGGGGTGTTGGGGTTTTAAACCCAACTATTGAAAATATTTGGAGTTCTTTTGAGGTGATATAAATTTGGGGGACTAAAATGCAATTTTGACAAAAGAGGAAAAGCCGTCAACTGATGAGTGGAAGTGTTCATCTTGTCGAATGCTTAGCTCACATGGAACATATTCATATCTCTTAATTCTGCTGCGAAAATCTAACTGTAAAATAACTGTAAAAATGTTGGTTCCTCTCTGTAATTGCAATCGACATTTTCAGTTTATTCCTTCTAAAACCCTTAAAAAACCCTCGTGCCCAATTCCAAGTTGTAGTTATCCAAATTTCCCGATTAAATCCTCCCGCCGGCGATTCTCTATTTCCGCCGCCGCAGTTGAGGCTGATAGACGGACTCTTCCGCAATCCGCCATTCAGAGAATAGCCGAAAAGCTCCGTAGCCTTGGATACGTGGAAGAAGAACAAAGTAGCAGTAATCCCCAGGATGAAAACTTAGTTCCTGGTCCAAATTCTCCCGGAGAAATTTTTGTCCCGTTGCCGAGCCGTCTGCCGAAGCATCGGGTCGGGCATACTTTGGATACAAGTTGGAGCACGCCGGAGAATCCGGTTCCTGAGCCTGGGTCGGGTACCGCGATACAGAGGTTTCATGAGTTGAGGCGTGGGGTTTTGGAGGAGGAGGAGAAGGAGAGGATTAGGAAACGGAGCGAAGGGAAGAGGAAGGGTACGCCGAGCTTGGCGGAGCTGACATTGCCGGCGGCGGAATTGAGGCGGTTGACAAGTATTGGGATTGCATTGAGGAAGAAGATGAAGGTAGGGAAAGCTGGAATCACGGAAGGGATTGTGAATGGGATTCATGAGCGATGGAGGCGGTCAGAAGTGGTGAGGATCACGTGCGATGACGTATGCAGACTCAACATGAAGAGGACTCATGAGTTATTGGAGGTGATATTTCTAGACTTTGATTTGTTTGAATGTTCAATTGAATTGGAAATGATTATAGACACAGAATAAAATGCTTAAGAAAAGCCTAAGGGGGTGTTTGACTTAAATTATTTCAAACGTCTTACAAGTTCCAACGTGTTATAAGATGTACTTAAATTATTTCAAACATCTTATAAGTTAATAAAGTGTATGGATACTGAAGCTTTTCGATTGAATGAATGGGAATTAGCTATGGAATTGGTGGACGAATTTAATATATACCATCAAACACACTTTTTTATTAGCGTGTAAAGTGTGTGTGGTGTTTGTATAGTGTGTGCATTGTGTATGAAGTGTGAGTATGTGTACGTAGTCTGTAATTTGAGTGTGAATTATAAGATTTTAAGAAAATAAGATGGACTTCACTTTTCTCTTTTGGATCTTATAAACTCCAAAAACATAATTTTACATCTTATAAGTTGTTTAACATCTTATTTTGTTCATTGATATTTTAAGAGTTTATAAACTTAGCAAACAGCCTCCAAATGTAAGGATTTACTCAGGTGCTTGTTTTAATTGGAGATGTGCTGTAAATATCAAGGTGAACATCTTCCCATTGCGAAGAAAGTTCCTAACTGGATCCCAGTTGCTTATTTTATTTCCTTGCAGTTGTTGGGAGATGCTTTATATGGAACTTATATGCTGTCATCTTTAATCGTTTGTTTTTCGATGATTATCTCTATTTCAATGTGGAACACTTTTCTGTATTAACCACAATAGAAGCTAATGTAAGTGAGAGTACTGACAGTTACTTTACGAGGTACATTTTTTATGAGTCTAAAAAACTAGTAGTGGAAAAGGAAGTAGTGAAACAAACCTGGAAACAGAAGAAATAAAATCCTATTTCTTAGACCTAACTTGTGATGATCGTCTGATAAAACGAACCTGGGAGTTAAGATAGTTGGAGTAGTATTTAGCTGTCACTTGGGTTGATTTAAAGAATCCCGCATATATGTTTTGGTCGGGTTCGGGTAGTATGCCTGTTAGGTAGTGCACTATCACCTAGCACAGACAGATACTGTTGGCAACTCTTTGGTACTTTTGTGATGCATTAGAAAATCATTTCTACTTATTTTTGGCCTTTATTGACCACGGATATGATGGTCTGGTTCTTTCTTCGTTCTGTAGGTGTTTTCATCATCCACAAAAATCTTCTTTTAAGAGAAATTATAGCCTACACTTCGTTTAAATTTCCATACATCGCTCACGAGGTCAAAGATAAAATGAAAACTTAATAGGTCTGCAACTTAGTATTGGAGAACTTGAATACCCAATTGTTAATTTTTTGGGCGTATCGAACTTTCTGTTAAGGTACTACTTAAAAGATCTGGCAGCACATGCTTTTTGAGTGGGTAGAAAAAAGGGACTTCATGAACCAGGGATGAAGGAGCTGAACAGGGATATATTTAACGGTCTAAAGTTGATATTCAGTCAAGTGAGAGTAGGTGACTTCTTTCATTACTATCAGAAGGTATTCAACTGAGACAGACTGTATTTTAATCTTGCTGAGTTAGGTTATTAGGTAGTTATCAGTTTCTTTTTGCTTTTCCACTTCCAAGCCTTCTCTAACATTATCTATCTCCAGTATGGCATTTTATTGAATCATGTATTGAAACATCGCTATGAAGAATTTATCATTGTACTGAAAATTGTTGATCAGACTTGCATTTCCATTATGACACAAGTGGCAGTTTAACGAGTTTTACCTGACACAAAATTACTTGTGAAACTATTCAGAGGAAAACTGGAGGGCTAGTTATTTGGAGATCTGGGAGTAATGTAATATTATACAGAGGAACTGATTACAAGTACCCATACTTTCTGACTGATGATTTGTCAAATGACTCTACTTCTGAAGAATCTCCTGATAAAGGCAAGGATGAAAAAGTACGTGTACGTTCTCCAGTCAACAATGCTGTAGAATCTTCTGGACTGGACTCTGGTAGACAAGTTTCCTCTCCACCCATAATACAAGGCGTGGGTTTGCCAAATAGAGTCCGCTTCCAGCTTCCCGGGGAGGCACAGCTTGCTGAGGAAGCTGACGTATTGCTAGAAGGACTTGGCCCACGGTTTAGTGATTGGTGGGGCTATGATCCTTTGCCTGTTGATGCTGATCTTTTGCCAGCAGTAGTTCCTGGGTACAAGAGACCGTTCCGTCTACTTCCATATGGAGTTAAACCTAAATTAACAAATGATGAAATGACTATATTAAAGAGACTTGGCCGGCCTTTGCCTTGCCATTTTGCTTTGGGTTAGTTTTCTTTTTCTTGTTGTGCTGGTTCTGCCTTTGTCATGCCATTTTGCATTAGGTAGACATGTCTCTCTAGGTATACCATATATCTGATGTTATAGGGCCTAATTACATTTACACTAATATCGAGTTAGTTGATCATACTTGCCATGAAACCTAACAGTTGCAGGGATTTATTTGAAGAAGTTAGAATTTTATAATAACATCATTGCCTTTTATTACATTGAATTACCACTCTTTGTTGCCTCATAACTTCTTAACCATCTGTTCCACAGGGAGAAATAGGAGACTTCAAGGATTAGCTGCTGCCATTGTTAAACTCTGGGAGAAATGTGAAATTGCAAAAATTGCTGTAAAGAGAGGAGTTCAGAACACAAATAGCGAATTGATGGCTGAAGAGATAAAGGTTCGTATCACCATCTAATTAGTGCCGTACATGCTCATCATATTGGTGAGACTATGCAATCCTTTATAGTAGTATATTGTATAAAGCATGTCAAATACATCTGTGTACTTGAATATGAACTCCTGCAGTGGTTGACTGGGGGGACCTTACTTTCAAGGGATAGAGAATTCATTGTTTTCTACCGAGGGAAGGATTTCTTACCAGCTGCAGTCTCTTCAGCTCTTGAAGAGCGGAGGAGATCTACACTCGATGTGTCTGAAACAAGGGCAGGCAACTTACTGATTGAAAAAGAGAAGGAATCTAATGACACGAGGGAAGATTATTCTTCTGACGCTGAGACTGACAAGGAAAATCACCAAAATTTACAGAGCCACTCTGAGACAAAGAAGGTGAGGTTCTCAGAGACAGCAATGGAGAGAACAAGCACCAAATTATCCATGGTAAGCATTCATTGATGCCAGTTGTGATCTAAATCTATGCCACCTCTTCCTCTTATGTAATGTTGCGTTTTAATTGGTTGAAGGCTTTAGAAAAAAAATCAAGAGCAGAGAAGCTCTTATCAGAGCTAGAAAAAAGGCAGATCCCTCAACAACCTGCAGTGGATAAAGAGGGTATAACTGAAGAAGAAAGATATATGCTGAGAAAAGTGGGTTTGAGGATGAATGCTTTCTTACTATTAGGTGAGTGTTTACAGTTCAGAGCTTTTACAGAATTTTTTTCCGCATACAATATTGAAATAAGTGGGGTTCCCGGCGTGACTGTATCTCTTTTATTTCAGGCCGGAGAGGAGTTTTTGATGGAACAATTGAAAACATGCATCTGCACTGGAAATATAGGGAACTGGTGAAGGTATGTATTGGCAGGAGGAGCATTGAAGAGGTTCATGGAATAGCACATACCTTAGAGGCTGAAAGTGGTGGCATATTAGTAGCTGTTGAGCGAGTCAGTAAAGGTTACGCTATCATCGTGTATCGTGGGAAGAATTATAAACGTCCTGCTTCATTGAGGCCTCAGACACTTCTGAGTAAAAGAGAAGCAATGAAACGTTCACTAGAGGCACAACGTCGTGAGGTATGGTTGCATATATATTTTAAGTTACTGAGATACCATGGCCTTTCTTAGCGACTCCAGAAATATAGTTCATGCCTTCTTAAGTAGTATTAAGTTATTAGAAAAAAGGGGTGCCTTTTCAAGGACCTCAAGAACATGGAATTACTTTATACGCTCTATCATCTATTAATTTTGAAATCATAGTTATCAACCCAAGTTGTGTCAAGTACGAAAAAGAGAGGATATTTGTTTTCTGTTATTTGGAACAAAATTGCAACGTGTAATAAAGAGATCAGACAGATCTTGTGCTTGGTTAACTTGGAAAACTTGACGAAGCAACATATTGATTGTGCTGTAAGAATGTTTATTTGATCTCATGTTAGGTCAATTACAGAGTGCTTTTGTGCTGTTCTTTAGTGATTCTTTTCTTTGTGCTGTTTGCAGATATTTGGATGTTAAAAAAGTCGTAATATCTTTCTATTTTATCCTGTTTGTTCTCTTTTCTACTGTCCTCTGTGCTTTTCATCCCTTATCTTCTCTTGAAAGCTCAAACACGTTTATCTTTGAGTCTTTGACACAGTCTTATGTACCAATTTCTATTTGATGCAGTCCTTGAAACTACATGTTTTGAAGCTCAACAGGCATATTGATGAATTGAGGCTCAAAATGGTACATTTCCTCCCGATTTACTCGTTTTCAACAATTATCTAACTGTTTGTGATAGTAATTTTGAAGTGATATATGCCAGGAAAAAGATGATAAAAATGATATGCAGCTGAGAGAAGATTCTAAACGTGGAGCTGTAAGTTATATCTGAATGTTCAGGTGCAGTACTCACTCTTTTCAGTTATATTAGTTGCAGCATTAATGCATTCATGTATATCACTGTAATCCAGGTTGATCATGAGAATAATGAAAATCTCAACGACGTTGAAATATCACATAGTGACCCTAATAATGATCACGGGTCTCAATTCGCAGATCCTGCCGTCGAGGTAAAGTTCAGAATTTAACTGCTTTGGATATATTATATACTTAAGTTATATGCCCTGGGTTTGGACTGACAGAGTGATAGTTACTGATTTCATCTCTTAGGTTTTATTAGATATAAAAAATTATATTCTTTTATGCATGACCATAAAAAATAGCTTTTTAGAAAACTGTTGCTACATAAAAGAATTCGAGATTCACATATTGAACCGGAATTTATGTTATCATTCAGTTTTTTCTTCTATTTGCTTTGAATTTTGTCAGTTACACTAGAAAACAACAGCAGTTTGCTGGCCACATGTGTGTCAATGGGCACACATGAGAGTGACTGGCAACTGTAACCCATTGCATCAAATCTATTTATATTTTTTTTCTCATGATGTACTGCGTCAAATGTAAGAATATTACGTGTTAAAGTTTAATACATGCATTTGGTTGCTTGTTTATGGGTTAACTGTAACGTAAAGACTTAGGCCGATGTGCTTCAGCGCTCCAGTATAATCATTTTTCCATGTTATTTTGTTTTACAAATAGCTTATAACACATGAATTTGGATCTATGACCTGTAGAATTTACTTATTTGGTCTCCCTCGAATGTCTTTTTGAGCTTGTAGTTGTTAGGCTGTTGAAATTTGGGTAAAATAAATTGTGTAAGGAAAGAAGTAAGTTTAGTTTGCAACGAAATGGGTGATCTTCCTTGCCTATTTTTAAAGTTGCATTTGTGGACAGATAATTATGTGCAACTTTCCATGGGTACTTCACAAAGTTCACTGTGTTTCCTGTAATGGTTGAAGGCTAGAGAAATCAGTGGAACTGAAGCAACTTCTACAGACGAAGAGGACACCGTGCACGATACAGTAGACTCTGTGGATTTTACTAGGAAGAACTTACCAGATGTCACTCCACAGTCATCAGTGAAAGGCAGATATTTATTCAGCAAAACGAAAACAATGATTAATCCCAAATCATTATCCAAGGAAACCAAAGTTCCTCCAAACATATATGAGCAATTTCGAAGGGTAAATTTTGAAGAGTCCATATATGGATTTTGTTTTATGAGAATATATTTTCTGCATATTTCTAATTTGATGCACGCGCTATATTGTTTTTAGTCAGAGGATCAAGCACGCTCTTCAACCACTAGTCATACGCAGCCTAAGTTTGATGGTTCCCAGAGTGCTGAATTTAAAATGTCATTTCCGAAAACCATCAATGAGAGGCCACAAATGAAGCCTTTCAGGGCTTCCCAGCTTTCAAACAGAGAGAGGCTTCTTCTAAGAAAGCAGGCTCTCAAGATAAGAAAACCACCTGTGCTCTCTGTCGGTAATTCCTCATACTGTATTCTACATCTTTTCTGCATCTTGTGTTTGTAATCAGTCTCTAGAGCCTCAAATATATAGTTGAGTTTGTCTTATCTAGCTTTGTAACTTGTAAGGATGGCGGTGTATTCCTCTTGAATGAGGAACTAAAGCTAATTCAATTATCATCTAGGATAACCTAAAGACTATTATTTCATGCGTCGACTACTTTATTGATGTCTGCTTATTTACTGCTTCTTGCATGAGATTCACCATTTTATACCTTCTCAAAGCTGGTTTTCTGGATTGGCTTTAATAATTAAAGAAAAAAGTGTTTTTTAGATTTTTTTATGTGTAGCAGACGTGGAACTTTTACATCCTTGTCGTTCTTCTTGATTCAATCTCCACCTGAGATGTGTAGACTCCCGATTCTTTAGCAACCCATTGACACAAGGAAAGAAACTGAAAATGGGAAAATTTGGCCAAGAGTGGATGCGGTTTTGTGCAATTTTGCGCGTTAGATATCAGCCCCTGCGTGACATTTTTCATTTATGATTGTTACTAGTCAAAAGGAAAATGTGATAAATTTTGATGCCTATTTTGCTGTTACGTTGTTAGGAAAGAGCAATGTCATCACTGGAGTTGCTAAAACAATAAAGCAGCATTTTAAGAAACATCCTCTAGCCATAGTGAATATCAAAGGCAGAGCCAAAGGGACATCAGCCCAGGAGGTGATCTACAATCTCCAGGTTCGTGTTCTGCGATTTTAATACAGTTCTTAAATTAATCTAGATCAAGAAAATAAAAGACTGATCGATTTTTTAAAACAATTAGCAAGCAACAGGTGCTGTTCTCGTCTCTCAAGAACCCAGCAAAGTGATACTCTACAGAGGTTGGGGATCAGGAATAGAATCTGATCAAGGTAGCGGAAAATTGAATAATGATGTAACACATGACTCAGAGAGTGGAGAGCTAAAGGCTCAGCTGCCTATATCCCCTGAGCTAATTTCAGCAATAAGACTCGAGTGCGGTTTCAAACCTATCAGGGAAGAACAACGCGTGTTTTCAGAGGGTACACCTGATGACTGCAGCGATACCGTTCCAAGTGAGGTTTAACAAACTGGCAGCTTGTAAAGTATATTGTTTCGCACTGACCAGGTAACTCTTCCATATATTATGCTTTTGTGGGTCCTTAGTTAGAAATTAGGCTTGTTTTAGGAAAAATAAAAATGAAAGATCACATAAACTAGTTGTTCTGGGCCTTCTGGCCTTGTTCATGCAACATATTATGAAACTAATTCAGAAATAGTCAGATTAAGATACATTGTCTTTTGTCTTTTATTGCTGGACATTCTCTTCACATGCTTTCTCAATGAATTTGCACAGAACATTAACCTCTCCCCCTTTATTCCTGCTAGCTGTAAAAATTAAGCCAAGCTACTCGATTCGAGATCGTTCCCTAAAGGCTTATCTAAACTTTGTTCAATAAAAATATCAAACAAACTTGAACATACTTTTATGTTTAGTAAAAATCCAAAGCTCGACTCGAGCTCGAGCTCAATAAGTAAAATTTGTCAAGACAAGTGCAAAAATATTAAACTATTCGAGCTGGACTTGTGTTCGGCTCAATTAGAGCTCGTTCAAGCTCGATTAGATTAATGATCAAACAAGTTCAAATATAATATTAAAAACTTGATATCATTTTAAACAAACTTGAACATTAGTACATTCTGCTTGACTTGGCTCGTTTACAACTCTACTCCCCCCTCTCCCTCTGTCATGTAAATTAAAATATAGAATCCTTTCAAACTGGACCCTGAAAGCCCTCATGTGAAGAAGTTACATAAAGCTTTTTCACACGTTTTTGTTTGTAGCCGAATAGAAAGTATACTTGTCCTTATGTGAATGGATTCCTGTTGCATGCTATGGCTGTAGCCTATTGGAGAATATATGGCCATCTTTTCACTTCAGTTTTGATTTTGCATGCTTGAACCTCTTTTTTGCGTTATCTTTTGGATGTAATTTGTTCGAATCTTAGTAGTCAAGTAGGCTAAAGCCACACATGTGACTTTTAACGAGCCGAATTTTGGGTTGTTCGAGTAATGTTTGCTAATTTTGAAGCGAACTGAGTCTGTTAACTTAGTGTTTGTTAATGCTCGCAAATTATTTACGAACATTAACGAACACCAAATTTTTTAATATTTTGGGTATGTTTGTTTATGGATTCCCATGTCCAGATGGATAACGTGGCAATTTAAGTCAAATAATTTTATTAATTATTATCTAAATATTTAATACATTTTGATCACTTTGTATGGACCATTTGATAACACCTTAACAATTTCACCACATTCTTTTTCAAAGTAAACATTAAATTTAGAATTTATGCATTAAATTTTTCAAGTCCAGATTTTCTATGCTCCACTCAATCTACAAAACAAACATATTCTTTTTGTTCGTGAATGCGAATGTTAGATATTGTTCTAGTTTTGCACAAAAAACATTTGAATGTTATGCTTTGAACAACTAATTCATAGGGTCATTCTAGGGTGCAATAGTTGCACTTGTGCAACTAATGAGCTAACGGGTAATTTAGTTAATTTTCAGAGTTCAGCATATGAGCCTATTCAGTTATTTATTCTAGCACACTAGAATTGTCAGAATTTTCCTACTCCTTATGATTTTGACGGTGGAGAGACAAAGTGAAAACTCAAGGACGGTCGTATGCTGGGAGTTTCTGTGGAGTTGAGACGGATTGACGACGGGCGAATAAATTACCAAGGGTTATTTCCGTTGATAACCAATTTGGCTGGAAAAATCCATGTGGCATTCACGTGTCTCAGTTTCCTGGGCGATTCTTAAATGCGTGGCACCGGCAAGTGACGGGGAATTAAAATAAAATTCCTCTTTTTTTTTTTTTTAATTATTAATTTAAACTCACTAGTCGGTGCTAGTTATTAAAAAAATAGACCGGAAAAATGAATCACGTGACCGGCACTCGTAATTTCCCGAGTAAATTGGTCACCGACAACAAGAAAATGACTAAAATCCGACAAATTCTAAAGTTACGGAATTAAATTGGATTTCGAACTTTTTTTGAACTAAAATTGTATAAGCGAAAATCTAAGGGATCACAAATAATTTTAGCCCGTTATTTTAGTATACCAAATTTCTAATCCGAAAATTTTCGGCATACCAATATTTTAGAGAATTATGAAAAATTTACTTGATGCAATAAGTAATCACATAAAAAAGAAATAAGAAATACTTGCTCAAAAGAAGGGAAAAAGAAAAATAGCAAAACAAAAAAATGGAAAAACAAGAGTAGAACCGGTGGTCTATTGTGTCAGTAAAGTTTGCTGGTTTATTAATCAAGCAGAGTTATGTGGAAGAGTTAAAGAGGAAAAGCCAACTTCACCATTTTCCTTTTCCATAAAATTTTAAACTAATGAATGGTTAAGATGACACATTAAAAGATCCAATGATTGAAAGTAGAAAGTTGCACATGTGCAACTATTGCATTGAAATAGACTCCTTTTTTTAAAATAAATGAGTACATAAGTAATATTAAATATTACTATTATTATTATTACATACGAGTTTAAGACATGTTTATGAGCTGTTAATGAACAAGTCCTTCAATGTTGGAGCTCTGCTTATTACTCCCTCTGTTCCAAAATAGATGAAGTTTTAGCTTCTTAATCATATTCCAAAATATTTGGTGTTTTAGATTTTTTTTATCATTTCTCTCTATTTTGCCCGTATGTAAATTAAAAAATATCTTTGACTTTTCAACCTCCCACTCACATTTGATTTCATTAAATCATATCTCCACAAATTTTAGAGGATATATTTGGCAATACACCTGTTTCTTAATTCTTCCACTTTTTTTCTAAAACATCATCTATTTTGGAACAGAGGGAGTATTAAACAAATATAAATATATGTATTTAAACGAGTGTTAATCGGCTTTAAACACGAATTTTTTTACCGAACGTTATGTTTGTTAACCGTCCTAGATACATGCCATATGACTAGGGGTGGCAATGGGCGGGTTCGGGGCTCGTATTGAGCATCCCATCCCCATCCCGATCTCACATCCCAAAAACCATCCCCTCAAAATTCCCCACTTAGAAAATCTGGGTCGGGGATGGGGATTCCCCGTTCGGGGAATGGGTTTCCCGCGGAGAGTTGGGTGCCCCGCATATCTTTAGGTCAAACTTTCTTAATTTTTATACAATTTTATGATAAAATATTCATTTCTACTAACTTCAGAAATCTTTGAATTGAGTACTACTTACAATAAATAAATAACATGCACCTTATATGTTATTTCAATTTATTTAAATATTGAAAATATGGTGAAATTTTGTACAAAAGTAATGAAGAACATAGAATTAATCCCTAAATATTATACGAATTGTACATATTGCAAAATGAAAAATGCTAAAATAAATAATTAAGAATTATGGTATGGAAAATTCCATTTTAATTAAGCAGGGAGGGGGCGAGGACGGGGATGGGGCGGGGAGCATTGATCCCATCCCCATACCATCCCCGTTTTCTCTAAAGCGGGGAATCCTCATTCCTGCTCCCACTCCCACTATCATCGGAGAATCCCCTACCCAATAACAACGGGTCCCAACAGAGATGGATCCCCATGGAGATTTTGCCACCCCTACATATGACGTGTTGCTATTGATCCATCTAACACGGCCACAAATGTAATTCAATTTTGTATTTCAATTCGCAACTCATGCGATGTGTATATCGGTAATATGATTTAGCACACGTAGTATGCGGTGTTGATTTCGAAACAAAAGATCGGATGATAAAGTCTCATGTGTACTAATTATACGATGTAATTTATGGTGTATATAACGATTTATGCTTAAATGTATCACTTATATTCAGATTATGTAATATTTCTAGGCATAAACAGTACTCCCTCATTCTCGAATGATTCATTTTCGGTATGTTTCACAATTATTTGCACACTTTAAAAAAAGAAACTTATCTCACAATCTTCACCCTTAAAATCTTCACACTCAATATTCACATTTAATCTACCTTTGAAAAGTCAACTGAAAAAACGAAAAACAGATTTTTTAATATGCAGTGCACCTTTGAGGTGCAACTTATTCGGGACGGAGGTAGTAATACCTTTTCACCCATGACCCGGAGTCGTGCAACTGATGTACAAGAAACCTCCCCAAGATGAAATTTAAGAAGAACGAGAGATTTTGCATTCTAACTACATTTATGCATAAATTAATTATTTGTGGAACCAAACGGGACCGATCGATTCAACCGCGAATCGGTCATTGGCCCAATCCTGTAAGGGCATAGAACCAAAAATAATGTTAAACCACTCAAAACCGCCAAGAATTGGTCAAAATCACTAAAAACTGAATAAAAATTGTACAGGTCATATTGGGAAAATCGTTTCCTACTTTAAAAACTTTTAGACTTTTATTTTTAAAATAATAATTATACAATATTAGATATTTAATTAGTCTCATATTTTTATTTATTAAATATATATTCCATGGTCCTTTAAAGCTTTGTCATTTAAAAAAATGAGTAAAATATAAATTATATTCTACGAAAATATAATACAGTATAATATTAAAATCTAATAATTATTATTTACTGTTGAATCACTGGTTTAATCAGTTGGGTCGGTTAAATCGTGAATCAGTAGCAAGATTGATTCACTCATTGATTCGGTTCCACAAACACTGTATAAATTGTTGAGAGGTGGATATTTTAAAAATAAAAAATATGTTTAGTTTATTTGTATTTCGTCATGGCGTGTGAAAGTTTAAAATGGAAACATATACTCCATCCTTCCAATAATGAGAAACATGTTTGAAATTTTATTTTTGATCAATTGGTGAAGGACCTAACACTAGCACTGACTTATGTTCCTTTTCTTTTTTTCTTTCATATATAATTGATTCGTAAAATAAATTACTCCGATTTTTTATTTTTTATTTGAACTAAGAACAAGAAACTAACTTTTGAAACAAAACTTATATTGGAACAAGAATTCTTTTAAAACGAGACTCTCATTATAGGAGGGATGGAGTATTTTGTAATTTTGTTGTGCCACAGTTTGCAAGATAAACATGTACTCAAAATTCAAACCCTATATATTATATTTTTTGAACCACTTTCTTACAATTGAGTAGTTCAGAGTTACTGTGAGATGCAATATTATACTTGTGTATGAATTGGGGTTTGCAGGTGGAGTGCAACAAATATTGTAATAAATGATGAGGGATGTCAAGTTTACCCGTATGTAATTCTATTCGACGGATAAATGGGTAATAGGGTCGATATCGTCCGAATTCGATTTTTTTTTTCGATCGGGTAGGGTTGAGTACAGGTCTAGCATATTATCCGTTTACCCTACCCGATTATCTTACTCTTGTACTCGATTACATAAATATGTATTATTATATATGTTATATTATATAATTAACATTATATCTAATATATTATGTTTATAATATACTCCCTCCGTCCCAGTTAATTTTGCACGGTTGATCGGACACGGATGTTAAGTAAAAACAAATTTTGCAGAATCTTTGACTTTTTCAAAGGTGGAGATTGAGGGTGAAGATTTTGAAGGTGGGGATTGTGAGAGAAATTTCCTTTCTAAGGGTGTGCAAAGTTAAGTGGGACAGACCGAAAAAAAAAAGTATGCAAATTTAATGGGACGGAGGGAGAATGACTAATATATAAATAATATATAATGTTACATTTACTTATTATAAAGGTTATATGTGATTTATTGTAGCATATTATATATGATATATACATATTACATACTTTTTATATATCCGTGGGTTACTCGATTATCCAACGGGTATTACTCGTACCCTGAAAGGTCATTTGTTGAAGGCAACAAAGTCCCAACAACATCTTTCGAGGTTGTGATTCCCCGTACTAATAATATCACACACATAACCTGCTTAAGGAAAATATATCAGGTATACCATATAATCTAGACAAGTGTACAAACTTCGCTAAAATGATGCTACAATTAATCAACAGAGAGGAGCAGCGAAAAAAAGGTTGCACCTTAAAAGCCTCCAATTATGATTTGAGACACTTTGCAATATGAATTTGCAACTGACAAATAATTGTTACTCTTATTAATTAGATTTGGCTATTTGTCATGTGTTTTTATCAATAAAAACATCTTCAATGTTAGACTGTTGCACTTTTCTAGAAAAGGTTTGTTAAAGTAGAACTTTTCTAGCATTATAACATTCATCGAAAAATATCTTTTTGAAGATTGTTTTAGTTAGTAGGTTAGATGATTGGAATAACTAGGGAAATGTTGACATAAAGATTATGGAAGATTGAAGAGAATCATTCCATGTTGGAACAAGGAACACATCCCTTGAATCAAGGAAACAAGTCAAACTTACCTCATCAACCCTTGAATTCCAAAGGCAAATTGAAGGATGACGAAAATCAAGGAAAGACTATAAAAAACTTAGTTACTATAAAAGAGAAGAGAAGCCATGAAGACCAGTATCGAGTTTTGGAGAGTATTACACTTGTATGATTCATCAAAAGCTTGTATCTGTTCCATTGATGTTTGAACTGTGAACGAATATCAGTAGGTTGTGTCTAGATTGTTCAGGAGAACGCATAGCAGTTCGGGAGAATCTTCTGGGTGCAGATTGATGGATCATCTATACTAAGAATCTCATCTAGGGGACCAGAAGGGTAGGCTCATACTTAGGGGGAGTTAGTATTGAAATTTAGGAGGGATTCCTAAACGTTTTGTAAGTACAAAAGTGTTTTTTCTTTATTGTACTTCTCTATGAGATATTGCTCGAAGATGAAGAGGGATTCTTCCTCAAATCTTTATAAATCAATTTCATTATGTTCTGATCAAGTAAGTACTTTGTAAGAACTCATTTATGTATAATTGTTGTTCTTTTACAAGTCTTTCTACTTAAAAACGTTGCACATGCGCACAACACTTATATATATTTTTGACTCTTTTTAGTAACTCATTTTCCAGGCTATATGTGCATTAGAGCATCTCCAGCCCAGCGCTTGCTGGGCGTGGAGATGCCACTGCTCATCACTTTTCTGCTCCAGCCCTGCGCTCTTCTTCGCGCCCTTCCAGTGAGGGGTGAACAGGTCGCGTTCAACTGAACGCGACACTGTTCACTCGCGCTGGCCCCCCCCCCCTTTCTTTGATTTTTTTTTTTTTTTTTTTTTTGTTTTGTGTAATTAAATTATGTATTTATGTTGATTTTGTAACTAATATTATGCATTTGTGTTAATTTTATTGTATTATGTTAGTTAATGTGTGTACCCATTATATTTTAAAATTAACATAGATTAGTTTTATTAAAATTAAAAATTTATTCCGACTAAAATAAAATGTTAGTTATATTTTTCGCATCCCCTAATTTACTTAAGTTTATTTTAGCAAATTATGAATTAATTAATTATTATAAAATAATATGTTAAGATATTCACAAAAATTACAATAAAAACATACATATAAATGTTACTAATCTAAGTACTAAATTAAAAATTCAAAATACACCACATCACACACATACTACAATTATCGAAATACTACTAAAACAAATTTAATATGGACCAATATCGCTGCCGGACCCTCCAATATCTCGAAAGTTGACACCGTAAGCATCGAACATATTATCAGTAGGTGCTGGCTGTGACTGCATCTCTCGCTTTTGCATAATTTTTATTTGCTCTTTCCGAAAAAACTCACGGCGGGCGAAATCTGGGATGGTTTCTAGATCCATCATTAAGATCTTGTTTTCCTCTGTCCAAGTGTTGGTATCAGCTAATTGCTTATGCGCATCGGCCATTTGTCTACGTGTTGCAGCCTTTTGTTTTTCTGCCTCACGTTTTTCAATCAGAAATTCAACGCTTAAATCCCTTTTTAAATTATTCTGCATCATGAGATCAAGAAGTTTTTCATTTTCACTTCTGATCTCATTTAGTGCAGTGGAGACATCATCGTTCATTTTTCTCTTCAGTTTGGATTTTTTCATACCTAATGGTCGACCTGAACCTGAAGAAGAACCACCGCCAGCGTTATCGTCACTTAGATTAATTGAAAATGTAGGTACGTCTGGAGTGGGTGAGAGTGGTGAGTCTGGCATCTCATCAGATTGAGAGTGGCTAACTTCACGGCGAGGCCTACGAGACACTGTTTCGAACTTTTCTATGTGTCTCATCAGTTCCCAGACATGTTCCATCCTGAACGCTCCCTTGTTTTTTGGATCATTTTTGTACAGAATCCTTGCTTGTTTAAGCTATATAATATACATAACGACGAGTTAAAAAAAAAAAGGAAAAGCGAAAATAAGTTTTGAAAAATTAAAAATATCAGTAAGAGACTACTTACGATGTCGCTTTCATTTGCCCCGCTAGGATGAAGCAGTACCACTTGTTCGTAGCTAGCCTTGAATTTGGCGATACTGGTCAGAATGGTACCCATGCGACACTCTATGGATCTTTGATTACGAACTGGCCACCCCGTTTCAACAGCCTTCGAGTTGTATAGAGTATGGACACGCCCCCAAAACGTCTTTTGGGGTTGATATCTCCCCACTTCTGGATCCTCGGAGATTTGGATCCAACTCTCACACAGGAGTACATCTTCTGGGGGATTGTACTTGCCTTGGTTAGCCATTTGTAACTGAGAAGCAGAAAATAAGATATTTGGAGTGTAGATGTGTGTTTAGGTATGTGATGAGGTGAATGGTATTTATAGAGTTAGTGGGAGTGGTATGGGAGAAACGGTGGGTGGAAAATTATTGCTGATAAAGTAGGTGAGAGTGGTATGGGAGAAACGGTGGGTGGGAAATTATTGCTGATAATAAAGTTAGTGGGAACGGTAGGTGAGAAATTTTGTTATAAAAAGATGTACATCATATGCTTTTTTTCACAACCCTCTCATTTCTTTTTCAATCCCTACAAACAACACCACAAATATGAACCCAAATCATAGCGGCCCTTCTTATTTATTTTCTTCATCAAGCTCATCCGATGATGAAATTGAAGAGCTCATAGATAGTTACGATTTAGAAAACCAAATCATAGCCCAACAGATTTACAATAATAACCTCATCATTGCATCATATCTTACTCAGATTGATTCAACCTCTCATGGCGGATCGGTCCCCGGTCGCAGAACGGTTAATCGTGACCGTGAAACTGCAGCACGAAGGCTATTCAACGACTACTTTGCTGAAAATCCCACTTACGACGAAGATCAATTTCGTAGGCATTTTCGAATGTCTCGTAACTTGTTCATTCGCATTGTAGATGCTGTCAAAGCCCACAATGAATATTTTCTACAGAGACGAGATGCCACCGGAAGGCTTGGACTATCCACACTTCAAAAGACAACAGCTGCGATACGGATATTAGCTTATGCATTACCAGCCGATGCAACCGACGAGTACATCAACATTGGTGAGTCTACTGCAATTGAATGTTTAAAGAGATTTTGTCGTGCTGTTGTAGAGATATTTGGTGACCAATATCTTAGAGCGCCTAATACAAATGACATTGCTAGACTACTCCATATTGGTAAACAGCGTGGATTCCCCGGAATGTTGGGTAGTCTAGATTGTATGCATTGGCGTTGGAAAAATTGTCCAGCAGGATGGGCGGGGCAGTATGCAGGTCGAAGTGGCCATCCAACTATTATTCTTGAAGCAGTAGCTGATTATGATCTATGGATCTGGCATGCTTATTTCGGCATGCCTGAAACTAATAATGATATTAATGTGTTGGAAAGATCTCATCTTTTCTCTAATCTTGCTAGAGGTATTGCTCCCCCAGCAAATTACGTTCTTCGAGGGGAGGAGCACTCCATGGGATATTATTTAGCCGACAACATATACCCCAAATGGTCGACACTTGTACAAACAATTCGAGAGCCTGGCAATAGAAAAAGAGAGTATTTCGCACAGAGACAAGAAGCGTGTAGAAAAGATGTAGAACGTGCATTCGGAGTTCTCCAAAGTCGTTTTGCTATAGTAGCAAATCCTGCTCGTTTTTGGAGCAAACATGACCTTCAAGATATTATGACTGCGTGCATAATTATGCATAACATGATCATCGAGGATCAACGAGATCTTGAAGCACCTATTGTATTTGCACCTGAGGTACCAGAACCAGGGGTCGAGATTTTAGATAGAGATAACGAGCAGGTTTTTGAAGCATTTCTATCCCGATTCCGCCGAATTAAAGACAAAGATGCTCATTACAAGCTCCGTAATGACTTGATCGATCATATGTGGGAAGAGTATTCTAATAATTTAGAAAATTGATTATGTTTAATACCAGGTGTCTGTAACATCATGGCTATCCCTCAATTTGTGAAACTTTGATGTATTTTGTAATTTTTACTTATTTTTCGTCGATTTTTATTTTATGTAATATTTGGTTTTAATTATAATATTATGAAATTTATTATTCCGAAATCATAAAAATATCTTACTAAGTACATTAGCAAATTAGAATTACTTTCCGAAAAATAATACATAAAAGAAATTATTTAAAGGGAATATTTTTTGTGGTGCAAAATGCAGCGCAGACGGCTGGAGTTCCGCGCTGCACTTCGCGCTGGACTAGAGTATCTCCAGCGCTGGACCAGCGCCAACGACTGGCGATGCTCTTAGAGGATTTGAAGAGAAAACGGGGCGGCCAAGAATGCTTTCATCGATATTTCGTCCCCTCTTTTCTCCTTGTGCTATTCGTTGAGACTGACTCTACGCGCCAGAGATCTTTCCTCTGAGTGGAATAGCCGTACGTAGCGGGTCAAGCCTCTTATGAATATACCACACCAATTTGTTATGTTATGTATGAATGATTTTAGGTGATGGGCCTGTGGTATTGGCGGTCCGATAAGGCGAAGCTGGTCAGCCGTGGGAGCCAAATTACAAAAAAAGTGGACAATCAGTCAAAAAATGATATAATCTATATTGTTGATAAAATTTTATTTTTATGATAATTATTTTGTATGGCTCGTGTTTTTGCAAAGATTTCATTTGCGGTAAATTTTTAGGAGAAATTAGAAGTATAAATGAAATCCACATCTTTCGTTCTTGTTTTTTTAATTCCAACACCATTAATGTTATCATTACGAGTTTAACTAAAATTTTAAAATTAAATAAATATGATCTATTGCTTTTGCATGAGTTTTAATGTTAATATATAGATAGGTTAATTATTTTGTCTATCTTACCTATAGATACTATGATGGGATTAATTAGAAAATTAACAAGGTTACGTGCCGAAAGCTAGAATATTATAGTATTTCTAAATAGTGAGTCTTGTGTGTGACGGTTATACGTGTGACGATTACACATATGACAGAATACACTTTCACAGAAAAAATTGATACTTTTACTGGAAAAAGTGATACTTTTACAGATAAAAGTGATATTTTTACTACTTTTGCTACAAAAAGTGATACTTTTACAGATAAACGTGATACTTTTACCACAAAAAATATACTTTTTCCCGTCACACCGTGTGATGGTCACATACAATTTTTTATCTTTCTAAAATATATATATACACACACATGTGGTGCATCATTTAATTGATTGTTTTATACTCTAGTCCCACATTTATATATACTCCCTCCGTCTCGACTAACTTTTCACAGTTGATCGAGTACGAATGTTAAGAAAAACAGATTTTGCTTTTTTTTTTAACTTTTTTAAAGGTAGAGATTGAGTGTGGAGATTTTGAGGGTGGAGATTATGAAATAAATTTCCTATTTAAAGGTGCCAAAAGTTAAGTACGAATCGAAATGAAAAATAGGAAAAATTAAAGCTTGACTGAGGGAGTATTTATCAAATGAGATCTGGTATGCACGTCAATACAACTACCCCATATATGACGTTAAGTAAAGAATAAAAAGTTGTTGGTTTGTGACAACTAGCTAATAGAATTATATTATATGATGAATGCAAAATGGTCTTGGTTGAATAAATCAAGTTCACATTTTTATCAGCAGTACAGCAAGACTGTATTATATGATCCTTCTCTGCGCGAGACTTTCAAGAACATCCGAGCATTAGAGATGGCAGCTTCTGCAGCTCATTAGAGATGGCAGCTTTTGCAGCTCTTATTTCTCTTACAAATACTATGGACAACATCCAAAATCATCCTCGCCTTTCGACTTCTTTTGACAAGAAACAGATCGAATCTCTTGCCGAGAAAGTTGGTTTCTTGCTTGAGTTTATAGAGAGTTATAACTATAATGGAGGTAGCAAAGAAGCACAAGTTTTGGAGAGGCAAATCGCATCTGCAGCTCGCGAGGCTGAAGATGTAATTGAATCCCATATAGTAGATGGAATTAATGTTGAATCCACTAAAACATGGGGTAGATTCATGCTTGATCTGCACTACACTATCCAAGATATGCATTCCATCCAGAAGAAGATTGTCAAAGCTAAAAAGAAAGGGGGCTTCAAACATCAGCAACGCGAATCTGCCATCCCTGCTGCTTCATCAAGACCTCTTACCACTGGAAAAACTACTATGGTGGGATTTGATGGCTACGTTACTCGACTCATGGAGTTACTCACTCGAGAACGATCTGATATGCAGGTAATCTCGATTGTTGGAATGGGTGGCATAGGTAAAACTACGCTCGCTATAAATGCATTTGAAAACTTACTTACTGTACAACACTTTGATGTTCGTGTTTGGATTACTGTTTCTCAAGAGTACACTATGAAAGGAGCTCTTCTAGAAGCTCTGATCTCTTGCCTAGGATCAGAATTGTCTAGAGAACTTTATGACAAAAGTGAAGGTGAATTAGGTGAAAAGTTGCACAAAGTCTTGTTTGGTAGGAGATATTTAATTATACTAGATGATATGTGGAGTATCGAAGCTTGGGACAAGATTAAGTTATTCTTTCCGAACAATTCTAATAGTAGTCGAGTTATTGTTACAACTAGGCTTTGTAATGTGGCTAATCATTTTGACTCTTTGGAAATAGCCGTGGATTTTCTAAATGATAAAGAAAGCTGGAACCTATTTTGTAGGGAGGTTTTTTCATTAGACGGTTGTCCTCATGAATTAGAAGAGGTCGGAAAGAAGATTGTTAAAAAGTGCAAAGGACTTCCCCTGTCTATTGTTGTGATCGGAGGGCTTCTTCGTAAGTCTTCTAGGACCCACAAACACTGGGAGAATATTGGGAATAATATAAGTTCAACTCTAAATTCCGCACATGACAAGCAATGCTTGAGCATATTATCTTTGAGTTATAATCACTTGCCTGCCTGTCTAAAACCGTGCTTTCTTTACATGGGAATGTTTCCAGAAGACTATAGGTTTTGGGTGTCCCAAATTATCAACCTTTGGATTGCTGAGGGACTTATAAAACCAAATAAAGACCAAAGCTTGGAAGAAGTTGGAGAGGATATCATAAAGGGTCTTGTTGATAGAAATCTGATTTTAGTTCGTTTATTTGGGTTAAATGGGAAAATTAAAAGTTGTGCGATGCATGATCTGGTGAGAAATTTATGCTTGAGCGTAGCCGAGAAGGAGAAGGTTTTCTATGTTGCGAGGGCGAGTGATACTACTCGAGAATTGATTGATATGCATCGTCACCTTATTGTTCACGGAAGCACTAACAAGATTGAGTTCTGCCAAGCCTTTCATAAATTGGGATCAACATCACGTCTCACTCATATAATTGTGGGAGAACGGGCTTTTCTGTCATTTAGATCCAAGCTGTTGAGAGTATTGATCGAGGGTTATGACGAATCGCCAGACACCACTTTCCAACAAGTTAACTTGCGGTTTGTTTCCTATGAAAACGATAAAGTATTTCTTGCTCAAACTTACAAGCTTCCTTCAACAATATCTGTACTTTGGAATGTGCAAACATTGATTATTACGGCGGTTAAAGAAGTTGTTGCACCACCCGAAATTTGGGAGATGGCACAACTTAGGCTTTTCAAGTGCCGCTTGCTCCGACTTCCTGATCCTCCTCTGAGTGGCAAACATGACGGCTTTGTTATGCGTAACCTACATACACTTAGGACCGTACTGAACTTCCCGCGTAGTGAGGAGGTCGGTAAGAGAATGCCCAACATTAAGAGATTGCATATTTTTTATTCAGATGAAGATATGCCAGGTTTGGATAACTGTCTCTACAATGTTGGCCAATTAAACAAACTCAAATCATTTAATTGCGAATTCAAGGAAGTGCCAAATCGGAGTTACTTACTGCAGAATCTCACGTTCCTCAGTAAACTCGAAACGTTGAGTTTACATAACTGCAAGCTACATTGGGAGGACTTGACAATAATTGGATCTTTTCCCCGTCTTGAGGTTCTACGCTTGTGGATGGGTTCGGTTGTAGGTCCCGTATGGAGCCCAATTGAAGGAGACTTTCTTCGTCTAAAATCTCTTAGAATAGATTGGGCACAAGATCTAATCTGTTGGAATGCAGAAAGCTCTCATTTCCCGGTTCTGGAGGAACTTGTTCTTGAATATGTGACCAAGTTGGAGGAGATACCTTTAGATATTGGAGAAATACCAACACTTAAACGTATCTCTGTGTACGACTGCAGCATTTCTGCAGCTGTTTCAGCAATCAAAATACTTGAGGAACAAGAGAGTCTCGGAAATGAGGACCTTAAAATTTGCGTTGCCTATGCATATGATATGAGGCTAGAGGAATTCAAAACAAAGTTACAAGTAGAGGGCTTGACGACCAGAAACTTTCTGTTGCAATGATGGTTATTTTGGATCTCCTACTTCCTACAATACATTTTCTATCACATTTCAATTCACACACTATACGTGTATACAATAACATCATGAATACATCATAAGTGATATTTGACATAATTAGTATAATATGTTGTAGAAGATATTGTACCACATGTGGGAGAAAATCCGAACTGACCGAGAAACTTGTTGTTGCTTACTTGTTTCATTTTCATTTTTATTTTTCTCATCTTGCATGTAATTTATTTTTGTATTCAAAAATAAAACTGTAGGAGCTTCTAAATATTTGGAGTTTTGACTATCGTACTTATATTTTTTTATTATATATATATTGAAAGTTTAATTAAAAAATACTATTAAAGAACTTTTTTGGAAAGAAAATAGATGAGATTAAATTAAAAACTTTTAGTATTTCTAAACAATGTAAATATTATATATCAGAACAATATGTAAATGATTCACAATGATTTATATTACTGCGTATAAATTATTGACAAATTCTTACGTAGTGTTTGGTCATAAATAAAACAGTCAACTCTTATTATAAATATAAATTAGAATAATATTTATCTAATAGTAACAATTTATTTGTCTAAAATTAAATATAATAAATTTGCTACTTGCAATAATCTTCCTAATTTTATAAATTATTGAAGTATCAATATTACAATATTAAGAAACAAAAATAGAATTTATATAAGTTATCTAATGAAAAATAAAATATGAATATGGGATATTTAGACTAAAGTGTAAACTAATGAATTGATCAAGGGAGAGAGTTTAATGTGAATAGTAACTCAAATTTCATTATAATATATCTCAAAGTAAATATTAAAATAAAAAAATGAAATGACTTGCATGTGGAATTGCTGAGGTTATACTTTAAAATTAACTTTTGAGTGAGTCAAAGACATGTTAGAAAATTGTATGATTTTTATGTATACGACTTTATTAAAAGTCCAACAATAAAAAATAATGTTACAACGATTGAATAGGAACTATATGATGATAAAATGAGTAGAAGTAAGAAAATGCATAGTGAAGAAAAATAACACAAACTTATAAATAAACTTTATTATTAGTAGATATAACTTTATTAAAATAATGAACAAATTCATTGAAAAAAAATAATGCAAAAATTATAAATATTAAAGGATTTAAGTGGACTTTTATTACAAAAAAAAAAAAAATTATAATAGATGAGTCTAGTAGGCTATCATATCCATAAAAACAATCTGCAAAGCTCTCTCGGGTACCTTTCTCTTGGACAATAGCAAAAAGGAAGATTGTGCAAACAGATAGAATGACCCATTGTTGCTAATACGGAATTTATTTCAAGTTGTGATTTTATGGTATCACAATGATATCGTATCACTGTGAGAAAAATATACATATGTATTTAAATATGAGGGATGTATTCTTTTCTTCACAATGATATCGGTACCACCGTGATATCGAAGTTAAACTCTTTAATTCAAACTGTAGCTTTTGGTCGTAATAATGGCAAAGAAGTTGGACGATACTTATAAGGCGACAGAGCTGTTTTGTGCATAAACACCACATTGTAAACAAAGGAGGGCAGCAAAAATCCCTTTACTGCAACATCATTCCCCCTCAAAACAGATTACTGGCGATGGTAAAAATAAAATTAAATTGCAATGCATAACAAATTAGTCACTGGAACACAATAATTTCGACGAATATTCCATGCAACAGAAAAAAAAAGACAAACAAATAAACGAACACTTGTTGAGTATACGGCAGATCCATCCAAAAAAACAAAAGGCCCTAGTCATTGGTTGGAAATGTGAGAAGAGATAATATCTCTAGAGAAAGCAAAATGTGAAAGGAGCGCGATGTGATCACTTGGCCATTTTCTTGTGGGAAATCCTTCAAACTGCTGCATAACATGCTTAGGAATTGGAGCAAGAACCTTAACTGTGTGTACACCTCCAGTGTGCCATATGCAGTCAATTGTGCCTTTGAAACGCTTGTTGTAGCATGTGACGATTGGCTCACCACTAGTCGAATCTCTTGATGCTGAAGAGTCTAATTATCTATATATATGTTCATCATATTTCTAGAGAATTCCTACAAGTGGGCTACATTTTTCTTTGTTTATAATTATTATCTAGAAAATTATGTCATTTTTTTTTGGATATTGTTAAATTCTTCATATTACTATTGTGATACTCTCGTCCCGGCTAACTTTTCACAATTAATCGAGCACGGAGGTTAAGAAAAAATAAATTTTGCTTTTTCTTTGACTTTTTTAAAGGTGGAGATTGAATGTGGAGATTTTGAGGGTGAAGATTGTGAGATAAATTTCTTTTTTAAGGTGGAAAGTTAAGTGGAACGGAGCGAAATAGAAAGTAGGAAAAGTTAGCAGGACGGAGGGAGTATTTAATATTTTACCACATTTTACAAGATGCAATATAGATTGGAATAAAGGATCTCATCTCCGTTTCATATTGAAATAGAGTTTCATATTGAAATAGAGAAACGGAGATGAGATCCTCTATTCTAATTTGTATTCCATTATATCTAACACGTCATGTGTTAATTCATGATGTTATCATATACATTTGACATGTAGTGGTTGTTCTGAATACAAAATGCAATACAGATTGGAATAGAAGATTGTTTTGGAATACAAAATGCAATACAGATTGAAATAGAGGGTCTCATCTCCAGTAACTCTCTTTCTCAATCTGTTTTTCTCTCCTCCTTTCCGTATTTTTTAAGAGTTTACGTTCACCCGAAGAGGAATTATCCATACAAAATTCTATTAGCGTCATATCATAATGACTTCTGTTTTTTCTTATTTTTGAAAAATTCATCAAATGATAAATTTTAAGGAGATTATAAGCTTTACCAAACCCCCCTTAAATTTAGAAGTGGTGTGTGTTAAGTGAAAGCTAAGTAAGAACTCGAAAGATTAGTGAGAAAGCTTTGTATTCATTTAAACTCCAAATACTTGGATGATTTACAGATGAGGGCCTACCCCTATTTATACAAGGTCACCCCTAATGAACGGTGGAGATCAATTTGATCTAAGGGTTAGGAGTTGTTCCCTAGAACACTCCACAATTCTTTACAACTTCAAGAACTATGTACAAGACTCCACAGTATTCTAGAGAATTCCTACAAGTGGGCTAAGTAAAGTGGGCTCAAGGATTTGGGCCAATTTGTGGGCTAGACTTGGGAGAACCTCCAAGTCCATGAGAAAAAATACAGTCTTGGCCCAAGTGCATGACATTGTGCTTCTGTATATTGATTGATTCAATGACTGAAGATGCTCACGCAAGTATTGTTATACTCCGATTTTTGTAACTTTAAATAAAATATTTTTTCTGAAGAAATGTGAGCTACATCATATAATCTCGACTTAAAATAAATATTTAAAGTTACAAAAATTAGAGCTCTTATGTCTTCTCTCTCCTACTCTTCCTCTATCTTTCACACATACGTGCACTATTTTGGGTAAAATCCTCCGAATGTTTTGAGTATAGAGTTTTAGTAAAACCTCACTCTCCATCACTATATAAAATGGTATTACTGGACGATAATTGTACAATATTACCGTCTCTGATAACAATGGAGAATTTTACTAGAATATGGATCTATATGAAAGTTAAAGACTTAACTTTCTTTTTTTCCAGTTTTTATTAAAACGTAAATAAATACTTTGAGATTTGAATTTATTAAAGCATATTGAAATTGATTTGTTCATAATGTACTATGTCTATTTTTTAAAAAGTAAAATTAAATATTAACCGGTGTAGGACTTTAAAATACTATTTACCCCTATTTTTATATACTTTAAGAACTTTGTAAGTAATAGTCACACTTGCCCTTGTGAAAATGAAATCAATACTTTAAAGAACATTTCGAAGTAAATGATGCTTGAAGAACCTTTAAAAATATAAAAAATAATACTTTAAAAGGCTAAAAATGTATTTTACCAATAAAAGTAAAACACCAATGTAACACGTATGTTGAAGTCACTAATTAATTTTATATTTAATTAATGTTTTAAAAGACGCTATGTTTAGACACTAGACGGACGATAGTAGGGTTGTTCAAAATATTACCAAACCGATCAAACCAAATCAGTCTAATCCAATCCGAAAACCATGATTCGTATTAGTTTACGAATAGTTATGTATTACAATATTTTACAAACAGAACAATTGGTTATAATCCATAAAACTAATCCAAACCGATATAATATATGTATATATATATATATTATAATTATAAATAAATATATACAAATGTTACTACTCTTCTTTATCTAAAAGAAAAGATATGACTTTGATTACACTAGAATTCCTTTTCTTTATTTAATTACAAAGGTTAAATTGATATTCATTAGTTAATATCAAACTCTATAGTTTAGACACAAAAATCATAGTCGAAGACAGTCAGCAACGACTATTTGTGCACAAAATCTTTAGGTCGAAGTTAGTTAGCGACGATAACCAGATGAAGGCATCTGAGCCAGGGCTTACGAAAGAATATACTTTGTTGTTATGCAATTTTATTTTATTTTTATGATTTAGTTGAAATTATGAATTATTTGTCTATGTTTTGAATGATTTTTATATTCTTATTTTGACACCGATTAATTGATTAAAGGATATTTGCATTATTTTGGTTATTATCGACTATTGATGTTTTATTTATTAGTCAAACTGACCTAATCCAAATCGAATTGGATAGCTTTGGTTTGGATATTTTTAGTTTTAGTAGATTTGGTTAAAGTTTGACATATCTAGAAATCGGCTTTATTTGTTTGAATATTGGATTTTAATCAAAACCGATCAAACCGAATCATAAACATCCCTAGACGACAGATTATAGTCTAGTGTCTAATTACGATCCAGGCAGAGTTAATCGAATCTAAATCAGAAATTGAAAAAAATATAGACGGTCGAGGATAATTTAACGTCAAGACGAATGTAATCGGAGGAAGACGGGATGTTTAGGACAAAGTTTGACCGAATAGTTGGAAATTTTAATTATGTCGTTTGCGAAATTTAACACTCAAACTTGTTAATTACTATACTATTTTATTTTTAAGCCTTATTATTATTATTTTTATTTTCACTATGGGTATGTTTACTTAAGGCTGAGGAGTGCTGGGTTAAACCTGGCTGGAGGAGTTAATGAGTGTGCTTTATCGGGATTTGCGCCTCTAAATTTACTGAATCAAGTGTTGAGTAAACACATTATTCTAATATGGACTTATCATTTAAAAATAATATTGATACTGATTTCCATTTGAAATTGGGGAAATTAGGGCTCTTATAACTTCTTTCTCCTACACAACGCGCGCGAGTTTGGGTAAAATCACCAGAGAATTGTGAATATAGGGTTTCAGTAAAACCTCACTCTCCAACATTACGCAATGTCTTCAACGCTTGAAATCGAAGCTCGAGAGTAAGTTTACTTGCCGAATTAATGGCGAATTTCAGTTTAATTGCCTATTCCAGTGTTATGGTTCGTCATTAACCGTTGATATGGGTGCTATCTCGCAGTGAAAAATGTTTCTCTCTCTCTCTCTCTCTCTTTCTCCATGGGATGAAGTTCTGTTTCTTATTTGAGGATTCAGACCTTTTGCTAGTATGCTAGTAATTGGACATTAGCCAACTGGTTTAGTATGTAACACATGTCTTATCAGCTAAACTGTATAATTTAATTGCCAATTTCAGTGTTGTGGTTCGTCATTGGGCGGGGATATGGGTACTATCTTGCAGTGAAATCTCTGTCTCTCTCTCTCTCTCGCCATGGGATGAAGTTCTGATTGTTTTTTGATGTTTTCGATTTTGATATTGGTCTTTGTTAGTATGCTACTAATTGGACATTAGCCATTTGGTTTAGTATGTACCACATGTTTTATCAGCTAAGCTGTATAATTATTTGGACTGACAGAAGCTTGCCTAGCAAATCGTTTGAGGTTCCATTTTTATATATTTGATGAGGAATATACATTTTCATTTTCACGTGTTTCCTTGCAGTGTTATCAAAATTGTACTACAGTTCTGCAAAGAAAACTCTCTGCATCAAACTTTCCAAACACTACAGAATGAGTGTCAAGTTTCTCTAAATACAGTAGACAGCCTCGAAACGTTTATTGCTGACATTAATAGTGGAAGGTGGGATGCAATATTACCTCAAGTTTCACAACTTAAGCTTCCTCGCAAGAAATTAGAAGATCTATATGAGCAGGTAGTCTCCTTTCAGCTTCTGTCGTTTATTCTATTGGTCATGTGATCCTGTTGTATTTGTATCACTTTCAACTATGTGAAAATTATGATAATGGTTAGATCGGAGATTGAGAAGAATATAAAATCCAGATAATTTGCATATATTTGCCTCATTTCAGCTTCTGGGCTAGAAATCTTACGATATTCTCATTTTTTTTTGTTAATTTAGTTTAATTACGGTTTATTGGTTGTTTATTTTCAGTTTTTTGTGTCTACTGTCTCTACTCCTTCCATGTTTCTCATTTTCCCCATGCAGATGATTGAAACATATATGATCTGACAGTAATAAACACTCACTGACTTTATCTAGTGATTGCATATGCCTTGTAGCTGATCCATGCTGGTTAATGGATTTCCATCAATGGATATGTTTTGTGTAATATGAATCAAATAGTTTATCCAAGTAAAGTTTTACTCGTGTTGTGGCATCCTTAGAATTGCATGCCCAGACGTTTTTTCATGAAATGAAGTAAGTGTATGTCTTCTGATGGAAGTTATTTATTATCAATAAACATTCTTATTTTAGTTGATATCGTACATTAAAAAATTTGTCTTGTGTAAAATTTTGCAAGATTATGTTCTTTCTGTTGGACTTGTACTTATCATTTTCTTGTCTCTCTTTTGTGTAGATTGTCTTAGAAATGATTGAACTTCGGGAGATTGATACAGCACGTGCTATATTAAGACAAACCCAGGTGATGGGTGTCATGAAACAGGAGCAACCAGAGCGATACTTACGGCTTGAACATCTGCTCGTTCGGACGTATTTTGACCCAAATGAGGTGCTGTGTTTGTCCTTTGTTATTGAGGCGATCTTGCCTCTATCTTAGGCTTTGGAAATTCACCTAAGCTTTGTTGATATATATGCTTATAGACTCTAAAGTAATGTAGGGTCATGCATTTCTGCAAATGGAACATTTTGCATTATGTTTCCTACAATTTAAATTATTTTAAGTTCCACAAATATGTTTTAAATCATTTCTTACTATTTAAATTGATCGTTATCACCATTGTTCACGAATTGTAATGTTCATGTTTTGCTCATACGTCAATCAGTTTCGCTTTATGTAGAAGTGATGCATTCTACATTTCATGTGCAGGTGTATCAAGACTCGACAAAGGAGAAAAAGCGTGCACAAATTGCACAAGGTTTTGTAGTGATCTTCTTTCTGGTTTAATTGGCCTGAGAAATCATATTATATGCTGCTTATGTGGTGGAGTTATTTGGTGTTGTATCTTCTCCTCTCATTCAGCTACAATATAAAAGATTGTTTTTATATAGTAAGCCAAGTAGTAACGAATGCATTGGAAAGAAAGTGGGGGTACACCAGTAGATGAGAAAATTCGTGTTACTCACGTCAGGTGGTTTTGGCATGTACATAGGAGGCCTTTAGATGCTCCAATGTGATGAGTGTGAAGTTGATATTATTAAGTCATTGTAAAAAAGGAACTCCTAAAAGGCTTGGAATGAGTGACTAAAAAGGTTCTGTTAAAGATAAAAATAAATGAGAACTATCTTTACTGAGCACAATGGAAAGGTATGATCCGTGTAGCAACCCCCACATAGTAGGATAACGACTTAACTTTTGTTGTAATTCGAAATCTAGTTAACAGAGTGATTTATTGGGAAATTTATGTGATATATGTTTGACAATTTCACTGATGTCTAAGTATCTAGAGTCAGCATTTGCATTTGACATTGGGTTTGTCATTAGAGAGACCGGGGACTTTAAGATATATACATGGAAGGTAAACAAAACAAACAAGTAGAGTTTTAGTACATCTATGAGTGTCTGCAGCTTAATATTTGGGACATTCAAGGATGCTTCCACAACTGGTCAACTTTTAGCCATTGTGAAACTTCTAGCGAGATTCAATCAATATTCAACATAGTGAAATGATATTTTTTATTTTATTTATTTATTTTTTTTTTTTTTTTCTGTCATAAGGCAGCTAGATGGTTTTGAATTTTCTGCATGTTTTGATCTCTCCTTCTTTGTGTAGTATGTTCTAACTTGCATTGTTCAACTATATTTCAGCTATTGCGGCAGAAGTTTCGGTGGTTCCACCTTCACGATTAATGGCTTTGATTGGTCAGGCTCTGAAGTGGCAGCAGCATCAAGGTACGTTAGAAGAAGGGCTACATCTGATTTGAGCTATTGATGTTTCATTTTCTGTTGTGTTCTTGGTTTGAAATCTATAATGACTCTGCTAGCTACCTTATATAACACAGGGAACAAAACTTTAATTTGACATTGTTTGTCAATTTGTGGTCTCAAGACTCAACAGTTTTTATGAAGTCCCAACGAGAAATGTATTAGTTTCTTTAAGTACAAAAACCAGCACCTGATGTCTGCTTTATGAGATATTTATTAGGGTCAACTGCATATCAGTATTGACAAAGGAGTATCTTATCAACTGGATGACTGTCAACATAGGAACTTATGATTCTAGATAATGTAAACAAAGTTAATAGCAATTTTGCTTAGAAAATATGTTACTGTAACGCGTCACCATGTATTAGAAACTATTCACCTATTAGATTATCTGGTCCTTGCTAATATCTTGGTCAAATTTTTATGTGTTGCACATTGCTTTGTATATCAAGTGGCATCATCCTTTGACCTGCAGGTTTGCTTCCACCTGGAACACAATTTGATCTGTTCCGAGGAACTGCTGCTATGAAGCAAGATGTAGAAGATATGTACCCAACAACTCTTGGGCACACTATAAAGGTTAGTGGTAATCAAACTTGAAGTTTTGATGCTGGTTTCATATATTATTTGTAACTTAAATCTGTTCCCACACCCCCCTCCCACCCAAAAAAACTTCCTTGGTGTATGTGGATGTTTATTGTTATTCTGATGCAGTCCCATCTCATCCTCAGAAATATTTAATGAAGCTCTACCTTTTTTTTCTCTGTGTGTGGGTGTGTGCATGAACATTGCCTTCTAGTGTACTATTGAATGTTTCTCTTTTCAAGGTATCTTGTTGAGCCTCTACAATTGTTTATATTTTGACAATTGTGCCCCCCCTTTTATAAGTGTTACTGTTCTGTTCTCTTCCATTGCCTTGCTGCAAATTTACCTTTGTGATGATAGAGTTTCTCATGGTCTATGGCTGCAGTTCGGGAAGAACAGTCATCCAGAGTGTGCTCGGTTCTCTCCAGACGGGCAGTTCCTGGTTTCTTGTTCAGTTGATGGATTTATTGAGGTTATTTGTTTATGAAGTCCCTGATTTTGTGTATTGGCGTCAAATTTTTGGTAGCTCATTTTGTGCATTTTAGGTGTGGGATCATATAAGTGGAAAACTGAAGAAGGATCTCCAGTACCAGGCTGATGTGAGTTGCTTCCTTGTTTCATATATCATCATCAGTATAATGATCATGACGTCCAATTGCTCAGGTGGTTGACTTATATATTTGGTCCTTGACTACCTTCCATGCACTGACTAAGAACTTGGCAGGAAACATTTATGATGCATGATGATGCTGTCCTATGTGTTGATTTTAGTAGAGACTCTGAGATGCTTGCATCTGGCTCACAAGATGGGAAAATAAAGGCAAGGCTCGTTTCAACTTCTAATCCTCTCTTGGAACTTGAAGATTGACGAAAGAAAAAAAAGAAACTCAACTTGGTTGGGTACCAGAAAATAAAGGGAACATGTTGTGAGAGAATAATAGTGGCTTTTTTGTACATCAGACGCTTCTATATCATGGCAGTCTATCTATTTGATGGCATTTAATTCATCGCAAGATTTAGAGTATCTAGTATGATAGTGCTTTGAAAACATCTATGAACTTTTATAGGTTTGGCGCATCAGAACTGGTCAATGCTTGCGCCGGCTTGAACGTGCGCATGGGGAAGGTGTCACTAGTGTTAGCTTTTCCCGGGATGGAACTCAGTTGTTAAGTACATCATTTGACAGCACTGCTAGGTTTGTTGAACCCTCTCCCCCACAAAGCCACCTTAAAGAATTGCAAGAGTAGAAAGTTGCAAAATTAACTGTGGTAGAAACTTGGAAAGTCTACTGTGGCTTGAGTTAGGAGTCGATGCTTTGTCCTGCACTCATTTATTTTCATGTTTTATACAGAATTCATGGCCTAAAGTCAGGGAAGATGTTAAAAGAGTTTCGTGGTCATTCATCTTATGTAAATGATGCCGTCTTTACTGCTGATGGCTCTCGTGTCATTACTGCATCCAGTGATTGTACTGTTAAAGTAAGTTTTATCATGATTACTGGCTTTCTTTGGGGTTAGTTTTTTCAGACTTTTGACCTTTTTGTAATACATGTGAACGATGCATTTAGGTTTGGGATGTGAAGAGTACAGATTGTCTGCAGACATTTAAACCACCACCTCCACTAAGGGTACTTATTTTGTTTGACATTTTTCTTGCTCGATTCATTGTGTAACTTTCTGATTGATTGTTTATTTTATATGCTACAGGGAGGTGATGCATCTGTGAATTCTGTTCATCTTTTCCCAAAAAATGCGGACCACATAGTAGTGTGCAACAAGACATCATCTATATACATCATGACACTGCAAGGGCAGGTAATCCTTATTTCTTCTTATCCTTATTCTTATAACCACCCAAAAGAAGAAAAGGATTGGGGTGAAAGAGAGTGAAGCAAGCGGAAGACTGTTTCTCTTTTTTAATTCGGAAATGAGATACCTATACTTGTGTTAATTATTTGGGGTTTGTCATGTGGCGCCTTGTCATTACATTACAATGCGCGTGTGTTTCTTCCATGATTCCATCAGACAATTAAATAATGAAGTTATTCTATTTCCATAACATATACATATGCATGCGCAATCCAATCTTCCCCGCGTCAAATTCCAAATAGTTCTTTGATTTGACCATCTCATGTTTTAGATCACTAGGTCTTGTTATGTAGGACTTTAAGGATTTAACTTTACTATTAATTTATTTCGGTTTTAAGTTTGGTTTGAATGCTATCGAGTAAATAGCTTACGAAATTGATATGGTAATGTTTTAATCTGCATCCTATTCTTCTTTTGTGAAGGTTGTGAAAAGTTTTTCATCCGGTAAAAGAGAAGGAGGAGACTTTATGGCAGCTTGTGTATCAACCAAAGGAGAGTGGATTTATTGTGTTGGTGAAGACAGGTATGCTACAAATGAAGCAGGAAATTCTTGATTAGACTTTAACCTTCTATGAGTTCAACTATTATACCTGTATGAGGATTACTTGACTGCAATCTTCCAGAAAATAATCAAAATGCATCCGTTTCTTCCACTTCTCTTCGTCCTCCATTTGCTAAAGGGCTATGAAATGTTATCATGTTTTTCCGAAATATCAAACAAAATGTTTGCTTTATCGACATCCTTGTAACTATTGTCAGGTAGTCCGTCTTTAGTCCTCATTCTCTTGTGTGGCATTAGACCACCAATTTGGATCCAACCCGAACAGCCTGCACATAGGGCTGACTGGGCTTTTTTCCATTAATTTTTTTATTTTTTAGTTTTCTTGTTTATTTGGCTGACTGCCCAGCCCGAGTACCGGGCAGCATATAGTTTTCAAGTAAGGCATTTAGTTATAAGGCTGGACTGTGAAATTTCAGGCCCAATGTCAGTTTGGGCAGGCCTGACTTTGCTCCTTGGTCCAATTGGCCCAGGCAGCTGGACCAAATCACCAGACCTACAGGGCATGATGTTCGTTGTGTACTCTTCCATCCTTTTGCTGGTTTCAATAAGTCATTCAATTTATGTGCAGAAATTTGTACTGCTTCAGTTTTCAATCTGGCAAGTTAGAGCATCTAATGAAGGTAAGTTGCTTACAACATCGTCATTTTCTGCCCATATTCCTCTGTATGCTCTATTATCATGCTTTTCGATATTGCTTTCTTTATTGGATAACTAGAGTACTGCATGTCACCACTACTATATATATATATATATAGATTTGGAAAGATGGATATTTGGGTCCTTGTACATTGAATTAGGTTCTGTACTTGCATTTGTAAAAATTGGATGTCTGAACCTTTTTTCCCCAAGTGGTCCCTATATTGGCCTTTTTTTTGGATTTGGTCTTTATATAGAATTAAAAAAAAATAGAGAAGAAAATAAACTAAGACGCTTAATTACACTTACCTCCCTCAAGGTTTGGTCGAATTACCAAGTGAACCTATTAGGGTTGTAAAAAATTCAGCAAACCCCCCCTTTATGAAAAGATAAAAAAACCATGTTGTATTTCAGTTGAATCCTATGAATAGCTTTGTAGTAACTCACTTTTTTCTTGTTAATAGTGTACTATTTCATTATTTTGTAAGTTTGAGAAGTGTCGTTGCTGAGAAGTTTGTCGTTGAAGGGGGTTGGTTGTAATTTTCACAAATCTTGGGGTTTTGTTTGTGATCTGGTCGAAGTCAAGGGTAAAGTAATTCACCCTATTATTTACTAGTGAGTTTGGTGTAGGGCTGTCGCACGAATTTTATTCCGTGTGGCGGAGTTTTACACTAACTATTAGGCCTGGCCAATTTTACCAGCTCAAGTGCAAGTAGGACAGCCCGAGTTAAAGAAAACAATTGGACAAATTTGTAATTTTAACCTTCCTTTTATACTGGCAGGTACATGAGAAGGATGTGATTGGTATCACTCACCATCCCCACATAAACCTGCTTGCTACTTATGGGGAAGACTGCACCATGAAATTATGGAAGCCTTGAAACAAACCTGACAACTGCAATGGATTTTTTCACTTAATTTATGTGATAATTTTGAGGTTGTTTGTAATGATATGTATTTATTTCTTAATTGAATTTTTATAATATCACATTGTAGTTGATATCTATTTATAGATGTTTGGCTAAGCTTTTTATAAGTTCAAATATCGTACAAGTTGTTTCAAAGCTTATAAGATGTAATTTATTAAGAGTTTATGGATGATGAAGGTTATAAGCTTCCAACTCAATGAAGAAACTTAACTATGGATTTTGGGATTGAATTTAAAATGTCAAAAAAAAAAACACATTTTTATTAGTATGCTTATGTACTGTGTGTGAGTGGTGTGTATGTGATATGTATGTGTCGAGTGACTAGTGAATGAAGTGTGTGTATAGTTTAAGTGAAGATTTTTAAAAAAGATGGACTAGAGAGTTATTTTTGGGAATTATCAACTCTAAGCACTTATTTTACGTTTTGTAAGGTGTTTTAACATCTCATTTTACAGAACATATTTTAGGGGAGATACGATTAACAAAACACATTCTAAAAATGGGTGGGATCTTCGGAGTTGGACTTTTTGGAGATCCTTGGGTTGGGTTTTACCTCGATTGGATGGGTTTTGGGTGGTTCTATTGGGTTGGCTTTTCGTTACCGTCGGGTTTCTCGGGTGCCCGAATGAAAAAATTGGTTCAATTATTTATGGCTTCTTAAATAACATGTATATGCCTCTAACACAATATGTTGGATAAGGTCAGGCCTGCCTAGAATTTCAACGGACTTAAAATTAGTTAGCATTGTCCAACCCACCCCCTTAATATGCTAGTATTTTTTAGTTGTGTCTGTAGAGACCAATGCTATGTCGGGCTCATATATATGGCTCAGTCCGTCTAAAATATTGAACGGGGCGAGCCAATTTTTCACCTTTGTGGACCATACTCAAATAGCTGGGTTTTTCAACTAAACCGAACCGACAAGAATAGAAACTAAAATTTTTATATTTTCTAAACAGAACCGAAAAAATCTTCTTAACTGGAGCAACCGAATAGAATTTTTCTGTTCGATTCTTGGTTTAGGTTTTACAGATTTTACATATATTTTTTATAGCAAAAACTCTCGATTTTCATGATAATTTTTGCCTGAAATAGGCAAATTAAATAAGAAAGCAAAACACAGGGATAAATTATAATTTTCATGTATGTTACAATGTGAAAATTATTTATATATATTAATTCAACCAAGAAGAATAACACACCCTAAAAAAATAATACACAATAAATAATTGAAACTATATAATTAATATGAGTAATTTTGTCTGGTTTACCGAATTATTTTTGGTTTAGCATCGAAACCAAATTATAAACCGGCTCTAGTATGCAATTCCAAACCGACTGTATATATAAAATCAAATCGAATCGAACCACTCGATTTGGATTGATTTTTCGGTTTCAGTCCATTTTGCTCACCTACTTGCACCAACATACTCTATTGTTTACTGAATAACGAGATGAAACCTAATTTGAAATGAAGAGAAATCAAACCGAAATGACAAGCAGCAAATGAAATCTTTACTCAAATTGCTGCAAGAACTTGAAATACAACATGCTTCAAACAATGAAGACATAATCAACACATAAGATTACAAAGATTCACAACTAATATGGATCTCTGTGAAGAATGGATCAATTGCATCAAAGATACTCAAATTCTGTATAAAAGAGTGTGCTGGTTCAGGAACCGGGTTAATCAGCTGAAGAACCGGCCTGGAATAACAGATTTGTTGAGGAAGCCGAAGTCATAACCACCGGTTCAGGGTGGTTATGAAACAGTTTCAGAAGAACAGAATTAGACAACGGTTTCATAACCGTTGCGAGGCAGTTGAGCTGATAACTTCTTTTCCCGGATGAGTTGAGCTAATTCTTTTATATAGAACAGTGTTATATGATGTATAAACACACAATTTACAGTTTTCCCTCTGGCTAAGTCAGTATCAGGAGAGAATTGAGTGATAAGAATTACATTTTCAGTTTTTAGGGTTCTAGACTGAGGGATTATGTAATTCTGGAGAGATTCTTGTATTCCTGAGAAATTGATAGTAGATTGAGGTGTGTTAATCCTCCGTGGATGTAGAACAATTGTTCGAACCACGTAAAACTCTTGTGTGTTGGTGGTTTTCTTTTCTGTTCGTGGTTTTCATTTTTCATCTTCTGGTTCGTCTGAATTGGTTCTTTTATTTCGGCCAATGTTCTTCAATCGTTGGCCGAACGTGAGGTGGTGGATTTGGGTGTTTAATCCTTACAATCTCCAAACATTTGATTAGGGCTATAGCAAGGCCAATTTATGTATCTTGGAAGTGTATGCTTTCTTCGCACGGCGTTTGTAGAGGCAGACATGTTATTTGCCCGTTGTATTTTTCGACCCGGCAACAATTCACATCCACTATTTAGAATCCTGTACTACATGATACACGTATAATATGAATAGAGGTGGAGAAAGGGTCCTGCCCAGCCTGCCTGTCGATTTAGACAACTGGGCGAACCTATCAAATCTTAATATATTTTAAAGGATGAGTTCTTAAATTTTCATTTTCACAAGATTCAGTCAGACCCGACACAGGGTATTAGCCCAATGGGTCGGGGCTTGGGTTGGGTCGAATTGCTATCTGAACATAAAAATTAGGCCGGTCCTGCCCGATTCATGTTTTAAGGTGTGGATCATAGGAATCTTAACCTGATTAATGGCTTGACGTGGTTTGCGGGTTGGCTCGTTAAATGTTAGTGTATTTTAAAAGGATGAATTGCAGCTCTAACATATGTATATATATCATTTTTTTTTGGGCTTAGTTAGGTGGTTGGGCTAACAATTACAAAAAAAAGTGATTACCATAAAAATGGCATTGGACTTTATCCTGGGCCGGGCCGTACTGTTTGGCCCATTATCACACACACTTTGGGCCCAGCCCAATACAGTTTAACCTTTATTAAATGTAATACAAAATTTAAGAATATAGAGATGAAAAATAATATCTATATACATATAAAATTAATATTTTAAAATATGTTCTAAACTTCGATTGCTCGATATAGGAAAGTTCAATTATTCTATTCAGATCTAATATAATAAATTTTCTTAAAAGTTCAATTCTGGTCGTGGATTCTAATTGACGCATTTTCATTATATTATCAATTAATATTCCTCCTAATTTAAGAAACCGTATCTAAGCCAAAAGTAATTATAATTTGAGCGAGTCTTGTGTACAACGAAATACACTTTTACAGAAAAAAAATGATGTCTTTACAGTTAAAAGTGATATTTTTGCTACAAAAAATGATACTCTATTTGTTTGAAAAAAGTGATACTTTTACAGATAAAAGCGATATTTTTGCTATAACTTTTTTTTTCTTTGATAAAATAAGTGATACTTTTATAGATGAAAGTGATATTTTTACTACAAAAAGTGATATTATTTTCCCTTCACGCGGCCTTCGTATGATGTGATGGTCTCACACAAATTTTTGTCTTATAATTTAGACTTACCGCACACAATGAGAGTACTATTTAAAAATACACAATTTTTTTTTATTTTTAATTAATTTAGTGAAGGGTACAACTCTAAAAAAGACAATAAATTCTCCCTTAAACATTTTTCTATCTGATATATTCAATCACATCTAATTAATTTGTGAAACTAAAAAATTTATTCTTTTATTCGCACTGATGAAACGAGATATTAACATTTAAAACATGTTAGAAAAATATTTTTTTAATGATTCTCATTATGTGCTTAAAATTACAATATATTATATGATAAATAACAGTAATCACAATCAAATATCATACAATGAATAGCATTAGTAATCATTGGTAACTTAATTGATGTATATTTCAATCTTGGATTTTTAATGTAATTAAAATTAAAAATATTCTCTCATAATTATAATGAGGAAAACACCTTGGAAAGTAAATCAATAATTGAGTTACTTACCATATGATGGCTAAGCAAAACACCTATAAAACTGTTAAACATTGTCCATAATTCATAAGCATAATTTCTATCATATAAAAAAAAGTTATTTTTACAAAAATCAGAAAAAAAAATGAGAAATTCAGCTGTGATATTCATGGTGTGCTTAGCGGTTATGCTAGGTTCTTTCACCCCGTCTCTAGGTAAAATAAATATTTTATTTCTATGCAAATAACTTTATGTCAAAATATGCTACTTTTTAAGCAAATTTATACAGGGTCATCGATTTGGTCACTTGGAAGCTGTATGTTGTTATGATGCAACGATGTTCTTAGTTAAAGGTTCAGAGCAAACCTCACCTCTCGACCATCATTTTGAGTGGAGGTGGATTTGGACTCTCCTCCCTAAGTACACGTTGCATTAGATTGGTATCACAATAGAATGTGCGAGTCTCTGAGGGTGGATAATGATGCAGAGGCATCAACTCAGCCCCTAAGGAGGCTCTTAAGCCTAACAAGGTGTCCTACGTCGCTATCCTTGATAAAGGGACCATAGCAAATCAGTCTAAAATTACTCTACTTCCTAAATTTTGTTATTTTTTTCAATTTTGTTCTGCAATTAGAGAAAATGCATAGCGTGGACAAAAATTGAACAAGCGGAAACTTATGGGACGAAAAATGGTTTTAGTCTTAACAAACCACACCTCTTGACCATGTTTAGAGGTGGAGTTGGACTCGTCTCCCGAACCGACGCTCCACCACATTAATGTTATTCATATTCTTACATTAACTTTATATACTATTCAAATATGTTTATTAACATTTTTGTATGTGTGTTATTTTTTTAGGACAACAAATAAAATTTTGTCCAGCACCAGATATTCCAAGGGATGGTCCATGTGGGAATGATGGACAAAGAGACTGTGTGTTCAGGGTTTTAGGGAACTTTGGAGCAAGCCAAATGCCCTCCAAAATTCGTTGTGTGGATGTTGGAAATAATAAAAGTAAATGCACTTCTGTCATTGTTTGTGGTTCTGGAAATTAAATAATATATAATATATAAAATTAAATTATGGTATATTGGGAGGATTTATGATGTTTTTCTACATTTGTGTTGAGAATAATTTCAGAATGTGAACATCTAAATTTGGAATCCATGTTTTTTTTTCCTAATGCTAATTTACATTGTCATCCACTCATTTGATCAATGTTGTTATAATTGGACCGACGATTAAATCGGTGTCACCATTGATTGACGGTTTGACCGGTCGGATCGATTGGAACAATGGTCTAATTAAAAAAGTAATAGTCACAAAAAAAAATATTATAACTAAATTAATTTTTCTGATGTAATTATATACATTAACGTCCACAAAAAAGCTTATGAATTAAACTTCAATTTTCAAATAAAGATAATTATAACTTAATAAATTAATAAGAATATGGGTGTCTTTAATAAAATTTAATAACTTATAGTCCATAAACTTCTTTTAACTCTAAAATATATTTCCAAACATGACGAATATGGTAAATAATGAATAACTGTGTTAAAACTCTATAAACCCGTAAACAAAAGGAAATCTAAAGTGAAATAAAAACAAAATAATACAAAAAACTCAAAAATTACACAAAATTTGGAATTATCGGTTTTTTCTGGGTTCTTCCGGTTCATCGTTTTTTCGATTTTTCCCGGCTGGACCTTAAAAATTGTTTTATAGTGTATTCCGGACACGTCCAAGCATTGATTTGTTGTTCAACTTGTTGAACTTGTCGATCCGATTCGATTCTGACAACATTGCATTTGATATCTAGTTCATTACAAAACGCACACAGACACACACATTTTGTGCATATTAATTTATATAACATCATAATGTAGCAAGTAATTATTTCGTCTTTGTTTGTTTTTATTTATTGTAATTAGGGAAACGGGGTATGAATCTTGACCTGTAATAATTAATGGTGAAACGGGACTACGAATGCTCCGACATGAGTATGTTTGAAGTTGTATATTATTGCTAAAATTTCAGTCTGCACAAGGGACGGAGCCAGGATTCTATAATGAGGGTAGGCGAAATAATTTTTTTGGAATATATATAAACGTTTTCTAAAATTTGAGGATAGAGCAATCATTTTTTTAACTATAATTATATTGTATATGTATATATACAATATATCGATCGAAAAATTTGGGAGGGGCACTACAACAACAGAAGTCTTTTGTATAAGACTTTTTGACACCACAATTGTGGTAACTAATAATAAGTTATTTGTGACCACTTTTTGTCACAAATCTCTCTACAAATTATTTGAGACAACTTTAAGACTACTTTTAGAGACAACTAGTTGTTGCAAAAAATATTTGAGACACATTTGAGACCCATTTTGTGATCACAAATATATTATTTGCGACCGAGTTATTGAGACGACAATAAAATTGTGACAAATACTCATAAGTTGTGACAAATACTCATTGTATGAGATCACTTTGCTTAAGTTATGACAAATACTCATTATTTGAGACCATTTTTTTGTGGTCTCAAAAGACTATTTTCCTTGCAGTGGGGCGGTCGTTGCCGCAGTCCCCGACTCTCCCGGCTCCGTCACTGGTCTCCACCGAGTGTAGTCGTTAATACAAGGTGGTGGGGTGGAAAGAAATATTAATTTGCAATAAACATATATGATTCGTTTAAAACTGTTATACGATAAAGAAAATTAATTACAATTATTATATACAATGAAGAAAACAGAAATAATTTGCACTATAATGGAAAAAGGTCTTTTGCGATATATTTTTTAAGATCATATTTGTGGTCACTAATAATTAGTTTTTTGTGATCACTTGTTATCACATAACAAATCTTTACAAATTTTTAAGACTATTTTAAGACTATTTTTAGAGACAACTAGTTGTAACAATAAATATTCGAGACGACGTTTGTTGTCTCAAAAATATTAATTGTGTCCGTGTTATTGGAAAGACTAATTAGTGATAATATATGGTCTATAGTAACAATATTATGAAAAAATACTCATTATTTGTGATAACTTTTTATTGTCTTAAAGATATTTTTCCTGTTGCGTGGGAACTTAATTGATGTATATTTCACTCTTCGTCGAATTTTTTTATGTTAGAAATGATAAATGATATTCTCTCATAATCACAATGAGGAAAACACCTAGGAAAGTAAATCAATTGACTTACTTACCTGTGAATCCAAGTCAATTTCATCAAAGTTTTGGTGAAAGGACTTTAGAGCTGGTTAACGAATTGGGTTCAGAAAAGGTAAAATCGAACTGCTGATGAACAATATAGTACGCGATGCAACGTGCTACAAAGATCTAATATTCTTTGATAAAGTGCAGTACGAGACATTCCGAGATATCTGCTATACTAAAGGATTACTGAGGATGATAAAGAGTACATTGATAGCTTTGAGGAAGCAAGTTGACCAACACATTCAAATGAGGAGACTTTATCAAAGAGAAGAAAATATTGGGAAGGGTGATAAAGTTTTTGGATTGTATTTTTTTATCATTTATGATAGTAAGTAGAGTCAAATAAAAAATTGTGGAAAGAAAGGAGAAAGAAATAAGAATAGTTTTAATGAGAACTAATTAATACTTTTTGTATGCAACTATAGGTCAACAATCTAGAAGATCTTGTACAAAAATGTTTCAAGATTGAAAAATCAAGATATTTTATAATTAAATTTGGAGAAAAAATTAATAAAATTGGTAAAAAATATGTAAAACGTCAATTAATCAAAAGAAAAAGAACATTCTAAAACGTGAATTAATATGGTTGGCGAGTAATTGTTGAACGTATTCTATAGGAACCTAAGTCGTTAGTATTTCAACTAAAGTTGCTAAACTACCCCTGCTATCGAACAACAAGTTAACATGATATTTTAATTAATATCACGATATCTTTAACATCTAGCAAATAATATTTTTTAATTTTTAAATATATTTCTTTAAGTTTATTTTGGCAACTGTTTCTACTCAATATTCTTGTGGACTTTAAAAATAATTTACAGATATATTTTATTAAAACAATATTCTTTAGATTTTGTTCGTTAATATTTAGAATTATAAATAGATTTAAATTTTATTTGGAAGTTAATACTCATTAGAATATATTTTACGCAAATTATATATTCTTTTATTTATAAATAATTTTTACCTATGTAATTTTAGAATTAATTCATCATTAAATTAAAATATAAGTATATCTTATATATGGTTTACGTTGATAATTATGTAGCATAAGGGCATCATAAGTGGGAGTGGGTACAATTGTTATCATCTTACTTTCACATCAAAAGTTAATATCCACTACATTTGTATTGATTTTCTCTAAATCATTCAAGAAACAAGTTATATTATTTGAGGGTCCCACATTCAAAACACTCATTTTATTTTCACATCTTCAATTAATTAAAATCTTATTTACAAATTTCACCTATACAATTAATTAAATAAATATTCATGAACTTTTATAAATTAATATATTTTCTTAAATAAATAATTTTTAAGGCAAAGATGAATTTTAATTCGTTTTTTTCTAAATTTATGATAAACATAAAAAGTTTTACATAATATTTTGTAAAAAGGAATGTAAATGGTCAAATTAGATAAACCCATCCCCAATTAATAATAAATAAAGATTGATATTAAGAAAAAAAGAAAAGAAAAAGTTGGTACAATTAATTGTACCGAATTTCTCTCTCATCTTCGTACCAAGTCCCCTAATGCTGTTGTACTTCTTGATGGATACAATTTTTCATTTATACGCACCACTATTGATGCTCTAAGTAAGTTAATATAACAACGAATAAACAAATAGTAGAGCCCAATTTGGGTGTTCATGCAAAAACTTTACTTGACAGTACCTCTCCATTTCCTCGAGTATGATCATTCGGCCGCCTATTACCCGAACCCCATCTCATTTGAATTAAATATTTTAGTAATCGCATAGGATAAGATACAAACAATCAAGTAATATGGTCGGATATTATCCAAATTAAATACTAGTACCGGGTTCGTGATCAGTATAACATAAAATACTAGTATAAGCATATCACCCGATTATTCTACCAGTGTACTCGATTATACAAGCATATCTCATTGTATATGTAATATATTTTATAATTAATGTTATGTCTCTTATTTAACATCGAAAATAACATAAAATCTTACATTTACCTATTAATATAACTTATGTTATTTATTGTATCATATTATATTACATATTAGTTATTATTAATTTATTTTTTATATACTAATCAGTTACCCAATTACCTGCAAGCAATCCGAATCAAAGAATTGAGTATGAGAAAGATATACTCGTACACTAGCCGACCCATTCACATTCCCACTCGTTCACCATTGATGCATCAATTGGAAGATCTCCTAGAAAGAGAACCTTCATCTTCGATACTTGAATAAATTAACTTGGACGTAATACACCAGTGGACAATCATCTTCAGGCTTTCCAGAATTTGAATTTTCTAGAGTAAATGTATGGTGCATTTAGAGAGAGAAAAACGCATACAATATATTAATAAAATGTAAACTTGTGGTGTCCATATAATATGTGACTTCTATCTTTAAATGCACTATGTATTTACTCTAGAAAATCCAAATCCGACTTTCCATGTCTCCAAACTTCCACTTTTCCGTCCATAATATCCACGAAAGCATAAAAGGGGCCGTTTTTTGTTTGCTCAAACAACTAACTACAAGGGCTAGTTTTGAGTTTCCTAGCACACGCTAATAACCGGGATCATGGGCATGGATTAGCAATAGAAGTACTACAAATTGAGGGTATGTGTTTATATCAATTTGTTACCGTTACACTATCGAGAGGGTGTTCGACTAAGCTTATAAGCTCTTCTAACATCTTATAAGCATATAAATTCTTAAAATGTGTTTGGTAAAATAAGATATTAAATTTATAAGATGAAAAATATGTTTTTAAAGCTTATAAGTCTAAAATACATGAGTTCTTCTAGTTCATTTTATTTTTTAAGATCTTAATAATTACAATCAAATTTCACATGCTACATTCTACACAAACTACACATTAAATGACATAAGCTGAATTTGTTGGTTTGAAGAGTATCGTTTTGGAAAGTGATTGGTGGTTAGCTGAATATAGTGTTTATACTAATAAATTTCATTTTTTTGGGCTACGACTGATTTACGACAGCTATCATGCTTGTTATGTAAATAGAGATTAAAAATTTATCCAATGGTTAAGGTAAAATTACAAATTCATTATTTCATATTGCGTTGTATAAAGATGATAACCGATATGGTGTGATGTCATAAACCAAAGTAGGTTTAAGGCATTTATAGATATTCACTCATCAATGTGTTATTATGGAAAAGTTGTTCTTTTAATTTTTCTGTTTCTTCCATAATGTAAATTCATATCACAATTTTCTATAATCTCATTTATTTATTTAATTAATTTTAATCATTTCCTAAAGTTCAATTAACTTCACTCTAACTTTTCTGCATAAAATTTAAGTATAAATAAATATTCAAATAAAAATTGTAGGTAATCTATTACTTTACATATTTGTTTATATTTATAGTAATAAAAATATACAATCTTCGTCCCAAATAAAGTTGCACCTCTAACAATGCACACATATTAAAAAAAAATTATTTTTTATTTTTTCAGTTGATTTTTCAAGGGTGAATTAAAGGTGAAGATTGATGGCGTAGATTTTGAAATAAGTTTCTTTTTTAGGATGTGTAAATTACTGTGGGATATTGGTACACGCGTTTATTTATGCACTTTAAGTCTGTTAGAGTGATGAATTGTGATGATTGCGTGTAGAATGGAGAGTATTTGGATTGTTTTAGTGCCTTTGGACTATTTGACGTTTGTGTTTTCATTTTGAGCTTAACAGGTGATTTAAGGCTAAGTATTCGTACTCGGCCGGATGCACAACGAGGAAATGAAGTCCGGAGGTCAAAAAGATGGAAAAATCGCCGGAAAATGAAGAACAAAGCACCGCGACCGCGGCAAAATGGCGCGGCCGCGGTCCAAGTGAAGAAATAAGCAGAAAATCTCTGGACAAGTAGCGCGGCCGAGGCATACTTGCGCGGCCGCGGCGTGGTGCTGGATCAGGAGCGGGCGCGGGCGCGGCCCGTAAGCGCGGTCGCGGCCCATTAAGGCGGTTAATTAATCCTTGGGCCACAAGAGTTCCGTTTTAAAGCCCAGAATCGACCTAAATTGACTTTCTCTATAAAAAGGGATTCTTATGCTCGGAAATAGAGGACGAGAACATTACGAGAGAGCAAGATTGAGAGATTCCGAAGGAGACGGGCAATCAAGATCGGCAATACTCGGGTTTTCTAGTCCTTAAGTCTTTACAATTATGTATTTTCAGTTTAATTTGTCTTTTGTCACCGCCATGAGCGGCTAGTAGGTTATTTCAGTCCTTAATCGAGTCGAACCCTAGTTTTGCTATTCTGTGATATTTACAGTGGTTATTAATCAGTTGATTCCTTGAAACGTTGTTATACTATTTGTTTATCCTTCAATGCTTGTGCGTTTATATGCTAGATTGATCACCTAGGATTATAATTGCATAAGTAACGCTAGGTTATAATCGTAATCCGTAATTGTTACGAACCTATAGCCACTTAGTAGCGAATAGCGAGTGATATCGCTAGGATAGTATATAGCTCGGTCTGAATGGGTCCGAGCTTACGAGGTCCACACCGTGTCTATCCCGTTATCCTAGTTCTCTAGGCGTCCGGTTAATGAGATCCAGAGAGCTTATTCTGAGGTCACTCAACTGGATAGACTAACCAAAGAGCTTGTTTTGGTTAGTTAAACATAAGGGATAACGAGGTTAGCAGAGCTTGTTGTTAACCTCGGGGTAGGAGTTTTAAGGATAAAATTGGTTAATAATTGCATCTATCACAGGGTAGTAATAACTAGGGGGAGATAAGATTAAGGGCTGGGATTCGTTATTTTATAAGTAGAACAAGTCATAGTTAATTTGCTTAAATTCTGTTTTAGTTCTTTAGTTAATATATATCAAGTTACAAACCCCCATTATTTATATACTTATATACGTTGCTAGTATTAGGATTTATTTAAACACTAAGAGTCTTCCTGCTCCCTGTGGGATCGACCCTACTTACCACTTCTACGAGCTAGAAGGGTAGCTAGGTTTAATTAATTTTACCGCATCGCGACAGTGCGGTCAAATTTTGGCGCCGTTGCCGGGGAGCGGTGCAAGATTTTAAGTGTTTATTTATTTGCGTTACACTTAGACTCACTTAAGTTTCTTTTTGTTTTAGCAGTGAATGATCACTCGTTCACGCCAAAATAAAGAATTGCTATTCGACCCTGAAATAACTCGTAGAGATCGCATCCTGAGAAGACAAGCAAGAGAGAACCTAGAAGAATTTGAAGCCTTACCCTTCGCCACTGAAAATTCCACGTCTGAACCTGAGCAAGAAGCAATGGCAGCCGAAAGGACTATGCGGGAATTGGCCACCACTGGCACTACTCACCAGCCTCTATGCATAACCTTCCCTGACTTGGGGGAGGACACCACTTTCGAACTCCGATCAGGGTTAATTCACCTGTTACCCTCTTTCCATGGGTTAGCAGGAGAAGACCCGCATAAACATCTGAAGGAGTTCCACATCGTCTGTTCGAGTATGAAGCCGACGAAAGTCACTGAAGAACAGATAAAACTGCGGGCATTTCCTTTTTCTCTGAAGGATATGGCCAAGGATTGGCTCTACTACCTCCCCTCAGCATCTATAAAAACTTGGGAGGAAATGGAGACCCAATTCTTGGAGAAGTACTTTCCGGCATCTAAGGCCACGAACATCCGGAAGGAAATCAGTGGAGCGGTACAACTGCCCGGAGAAACTTTGTACGAGTATTGGGAACGCTTTGAAAAGCTGGTGGCCAGATGTCCCCAACATCAGATCACAGAACAGTTGCTCATCCAGTACTTCTATGAAGGGCTGACGCAGTCAAACCGGAACATGCTGGACTCTGCCAGTGGGGGAGACCTATGTGACAAAACCCCGACAGCTGCTAGAGCACTCATTTCGAAAATGGCGGCTAAGACTCAACAATTCGGGACACGGGATGTTTCAACACGGATAGTGAGGGAGGTGAACGATTCTCAAATGGATGCGAAGATTGATCAGCTTACCAAAATGGTCCAGAAGGCTGTTTTGGGGGGGAGCTCAAATATCCGACCCTGCCGAATATGTGATACTACCGATCACACAACCGATAATTGCGAAGTTCTGGGTAATGAGTTAGAAGCACACGCCAATGCTGTCGGAACTGGAAACTTTCAAGGCCGAAAGTACGACCCATATTCCCAGTCGTACAACCCAGGATGGAGGGATCATCCGAATTTCAGCTATGGTAATCAGCAAGGTCAGTCAAGTGGGCAAAACAGACCTCCACCACCTAGAGGTATGTATTATACAAAGCAGCCAGCCGAACAAGTACCCGACTCATCATTGGCGGATATTGTGAAGACTTTAGCAACAAACACTGTGCAATTTCAAAAGGATGCAACATCAAGCATCAAGAATCTCGAGACACAGATGAGCCAGATGGCAACTGCTATAAGTCGACTAGAGAATATGCAGAGTGGTAAACTGCCATCACAACCTGAAATAAATCCTAGAAATGTCAGTGCCATCACATTGAGGAGTGGTAACCAGCTTGGAGAGCTTAAGAAGCCCGGGCAACCATTGGAAGATGACAAAAACGACATTTCGGAGAGAACAGCCGCAGACAGAGCCGCGACCGCGGCAGACCTGCGCGGCCGCGGCCAACTCGACGTTTCTGAAGAGAAAATCTCTGTAGAAGTTGCGCGACCGCGGCAACCCGGCGCGGCCGCGGCCCCTGTTCAGCAGAAATCAACACATTCTGCACCTATTCCGCCTCTGCCACTTCCTTTCCCCAGTCGCATGATCAGATCGACACGACCTGACAAAGAGAAGGAGATATTAGAGGTGTTTCGAAAGGTTGACATCAACATCCCCTTGATCGATGCTATCAAGCAAATTCCCAGATACGCCAAGTTCCTAAAGGAGCTATGCACCAACAAACGTAAACTCAAGGGGGATGAAAAGGTCCTGATGGGAGAAAACGTCTCAGCAATCTTCCAAAAGAAGATGCCACCAAAATGTAAGGACCCAGGTATGTTTGTCATTCCTTGTAGAATAGAGGGCATAAACATTGAACGTGCCATGCTAGACCTAGGAGCATCCATTAATGTAATGCCAAGAGCGATATTTCATGCATTAAAACTAGGACCACTGAAAGAAACTAGGATAGTAATTCAGTTAGCAGATCGTAGTAATACATACCCCGATGGTCTAATTGAAGATGTCTTAGTAGAAGTAGGTGAACTAGTATTTCCTGCTGACTTTTATGTTCTAGACATGCAAGGAGATTCTCCTACACCGCCTCCGATTTTGTTAGGGCGGCCGTTTCTAAACACCGCTCAAACAAAAATCGATGTCAGTGAGGGAACTTTAACAATGGAATTTGCTGGGGAACTTGTTAAGTTTAATATTTATGATGCCATGAGACACCCGGAGGATGTGAATTATGTTTTTTCTGTAAGCGTCATTGACCCTCTTGTAGAGGAAGTTTTTCAGTTGACATGCAGGGAACCTTTGGAAATTGTGCTCACGCAGGATTTGGAGAAGGACACATTGGAACTTTGGAAGGCCAATAAAGAATTGGTCAAGCTCGTAGCGTCCCTCCAATCCCTTCAACCCGCCAAACCAAGGTATGAACAAAAATTCATCGATTTACCTGAGATTGACCAAAAGCTACTTCCCTCTACAGTCGAAGCACCGAAGTTAGAACTCAAGTCTCTGCCAGAGCACCTCAAGTACGTTTACTTGGGAAAGAGTGAAACTTTACCTGTCATCATTTCATCGCGACTGACCCCACAGCAAGAGGCAGCATTAATAGAAGTCCTAAAAGAGCATAAGAGCGCGATTGGATGGACAATAGCCGATATCCAGGGCATCAGTCCTTCACTGTGCATGCACCGAATACTCCTTGAAGAAGACTCCAAACCGAGTCGAGAACCACAGAGGCGATTGAACCCGCCAATGATGGAAGTGGTCAAGAAGGAGGTCATTAAGCTGTTGAACGTAGGCATTATCTACCCCATATCCGACAGTAAGTACATCAGCCCCACACAGGTAGTGCCGAAGAAATCCGGAGTAACAGTGGTAGAAAACAAAGATGGTGAGTTAGTCCCTACTCGGTTACAAACTGGGTGGCGAGTTTGCATTGACTATCGCAAGTTGAATGCAATGACTCGAAAGGACCATTTTCCTTTACCATTTATTGATCAAATGCTAGAACGATTAGCAGGGCATTCATTTTACTGTTTTCTAGATGGTTTTTCAGGGTACTTTCAAATAGCGATTGCACCAGAGGATCAAGAAAAAACCACGTTCACGTGCCCCTTTGGAACGTTTGCTTGGCGAAGAATGCCATTTGGGTTATGCAACGCGCCAGCAACATTCCAACGCTGTATGGTAAGCATATTTTCTGAGTATGTGGGCCATATCATAGAAGTCTTTATGGACGACTTTAGTGTGTACGGGGAAACATTTGAGAAAAGTCTTGAAAATTTGGTACTTATCTTAAAAAGGTGTGTTGATACTAACCTTGTTTTAAATTGGGAGAAGTGTCATTTTATGGTCGAACAAGGGATAGTTCTGGGTCATATTGTATCGTCTAGGGGTATAGAAGTTGATAAGTCAAAGATTGATATTATTACTTCCTTGCCTTACCCCGCTAGTGTGCGGGAGATTCGTTCCTTCCTTGGTCATGCAGGTTTCTACAGAAGATTCATCAAGGATTTCTCCAAGATCTCAGCACCTTTGTGCAAACTGCTACAAAAGGAGGTGGAATTCGAGATGACCGACGAATGTAAAGCTGCATTCAATCAACTGAAAGAAGCACTTACCACACCGCCTATCATTCAACCGCCAAATTGGGACCTCCCATTTGAAATCATGTGCGATGCCAGCGACTACGCGATAGGGGCGGTGTTAGGACAGAAGATGGGGAAAGCGTCACATGTGATTTACTATGCGTCCCGAACATTGAATCCAGCCCAATCCAACTACACCACGACGGAAAAAGAGCTTTTAGCAATTGTTTTTGCTTTAGAGAAATTTCGTTCATATTTATTGGGCACTAAAATTATTGTTTATTCTGATCATGCAGCTCTTCGATATCTACTATCCAAGAAGGAGGCAAAACCGAGGCTAATACGATGGATTCTCCTGCTACAAGAGTTCGACATCGAAATCAGAGATAAGAAGGGAGCTGAGAATTCGGTGGCAGACCACTTGAGTCGGTTAGCCTTACAAGAGAGTGCACAACCATTGCGAGAAGAATTTCCCGACGAGCAATTACTTCAGGTCACACATATTCCCTATCCCACAACACTCCCAAATACACCATGGTACGCTGACTTAGTAAATTTTCTTGCCTCGCATTATCTGCGCGCTGACTCTACTAAAGCTAGGAAAGATAAACTTAAAAGTGATGCTAAATACTTTGTGTGGGATGATCCATATTTATGGAAACATTGTGCGGATCAAGTAATTAGACGTTGTGTGCCTGAGGAAGAACATGAGTCCATTTTAAAATTTTGTCATACTTATGCTTGTGGGGGGCACTTTGGGTCTAGGAGGACAGCACATAAAGTTCTAGAGAGTGGGTTTTATTGGCCATCATTGTTTAAGGATGCATATTTATTTTGCAAAACCTGTGATAACTGTCAAAGAACCGGGAACAACTCCCAAAGGAATGAAATGCCTCAAAATCCAATCATGATTTGCGAAATATTTGACACTTGGGGCATGGACTTTATGGGACCTTTCCCGTCATCTTATGGTAACACATACATTTTATTGGCTGTCGATTACGTCTCAAAATGGGTGGAGGCAAAAGCCAATCGAACTAACGACTCTCAGGTTGTCGCAGATTTTGTGAAGGCTAACATATTTTCTAGGTTTGGAGTCCCAAAAGCCATAATCAGCGACAGGGGGACGCATTTCTGCAATCGAACCATTGAGGCATTGCTACGGAAATACTGTGTTATACACAAGGTCTCCACAGCATATCACCCCCAAACGAGTGGCCAGGCAGAGACGTCCAACCGAGAAATTAAAGCCATTCTAGAAAAAACAGTGCAACCCAACAGGAAAGACTGGAGCTTACGCCTTGATGATGCACTGTGGGCGTACCGCACGGCATACAAAACCCCCATCGGCATGTCGCCATACCGACTAGTCTACGGGAAACCTTGCCATTTGCCGGTAGAACTTCAGCACAGGGCATATTGGGCCATAAAAAGGTGCAACATGGACTTCGACACCACCGGCATCCACCGGAAATTGCAACTTCAAGAGCTCGAGGAAATACGGAATGAAGCGTTCGAGAATGCTCTCATTTACAAGGAGAAGACCAAAGTATTCCATGATTCTCGCATCACTCGAAAGAATTTTGTCGTGGGAGAAAAAGTGCTCTTATACCATTCGCGTTTAAAGTTGTTTCCCGGTAAGTTACGTTCTAGGTGGATAGGACCATTTATCATTGCTAATGCTTTTCCCTATGGTGCAGTCGAAATAACAAGCGAGAAAACAGGGAAAGTGTTCAAGGTTAATGGCCACCTACTGAAGCCATACTTCGAGAACTTTCGGCAAGTTCCCGAAGAAGTGACTCAGGTCGAAGACCCCCCTTCCGCTTGAGCAGTACACCGTCGAGCTAACGACGTTAACCAACAGCGCTTGTTGGGAGGCAACCCGATGTCTTACGGTTATTTTGTTTTTTTTGTTGATTTTGATTTTTTTCGTTAGAGCATTTTTATTTTCGTGTTTTTCTTGTTTTACATCAGGTTCACAGGACCAGAATGCCATAAACGCAGGGTGGGGGTCCGAAAACGAAGAAAGTGAGTCTAAGGCTCGAAAACAGGGCCCTCGGCCGCGGCAATTACGCGCGGCCGCGGCCTAAGTGCCCAGAAACACCAGAAATTGCTGGACACTTTGCGCGGCCGAGGTACAAATGCGCGACCGCGTCAATTTAAACGAGCGCGGCCGCGGTAGAGTTGCGCGGCCGCGGCCTGAAGAACAGCAGGTTAAAACCCTGGCCGCGGCCAGATTTCATCTTTCTCATTCTCTTCCCCTCCCCCCTCGCGAAAACACACACTTTGCACACACAATCTCAATTTCCACTCACACACCACTAAAAATCAACACTAATCCACACACACACACTCCTGCACACGAACTCGACCGATTACTTTCGAATTTTTATCACACTTTTGGGCAAGTCGATTTGGGCGCGAAATACGAATTCGAATTTCTCTCGACTAAACTCATCCGGTACGTGATGCTAACCCCTCTCCTTTGTAGTTCACCTTCAATTTCGTAATAATGTGCATACATGGGGGGTGAAAGTCGGTTGTTATTACTCATAGGAGTTGAATATATATTTATACGCTTTGTGTTGATAAATTGTCTCCTATTGATGATTCTAGACGAATAATTCATAGGGTTAGTCGTGGGGGTCGTGTGTTGTTTTGTGGCGGATTTAGAGTGGGCAAGCCGGCCCCATTAGGAGTGGCCTTCCTTTGTGACATTTTGTCGAACACCTTGCTTACAATTCTTTTTATATAGCTTGCACCACAACCGTGTGACGTTTTCTTCCGACCTATGCATGATTTTAGGACAAGGCATGACATACCTCCGGTTGCATCATACTTTTCTTATGCTCTTCTTAAAAGGATTATGTTCGTGCCCGCCACTTAGAATCAAATCATAGTATGCTAAGCTATATATTACCATTTGAAGGTGTCTTTCATATCACTTGGATACTTATGGTGTTGTTGGTCTAGGTACCCATAATCATGCCTCCCCGTGGTAGCCGTAGACAGGCCAAGGACAAGCAGCCGGTGGTTGAAGAACCACCAGTGGAAACTCCACCTCCGGAACGACCATCTGACCCCACGGACAGCCGGCACTTCGGCTTTGTTTTGACCAACGACGCCCATCGGGAGCGATTCAAGAAGCTGTGCAACCGATCGGTGATGGCTACCCGCTATGGTCGCGACCAGCTCCTCAAGGACATGGGCATATATGACAATGTGACCGCTCTCTTGGATTCCTCCGGACTTCGAGGGGTCATGCGACCCCAACTGACGTACAAGGGGCTGACACTGGAATTTTTAAGCACCCTTGAAATCATCATGGACCCCAATCAGTGTGGGGATGTAGCCGAGAGCATCACATTTCAATTAGGCGGGCAAACTTTCACTAGGTCCATTCAAGAACTCTCCAAGATTTATGATCTTCCATATGCACAGGTCACTAGTTGTTACAAGCCGTTTAATGTGCAAGCTTTTTGGGGGCAACTCACAGCTGCTCCAGGACTTGTGGAGGCTCAACCCTTCTCCACTAAGAACTCCAAAAATTCGTGGATTCGTAGCCCCGTTATCCGGTACATTCAGAAACTCCTCAGCCTCACCATCTTTGCAAGAAAAGAGACAGGAGCTGCACGCCATAACGAGTTACAACTATTGTGGCATATACTGAACAAGAAGCAGGTGATAGTAGCCAGGTTGATACTCGAGCATTTTGAACACGTGGTGCTCAAACAAAGGGATAACATCTACGTAGGAGGGCTGATTACTCCGATCGCCGCTGATTGTGGCGTTCCATTGGTCGATCTAACACCTGTGACCACTCAGTTCCTTCTCACTTGGGAGGATTTGGAGAAAATGAGAGTCGTGACCTTGGGTTATCAAGAAGAGGCAGCCCGAAAGCCATCCAACAAGACCGTCCCATATGTCATACAAAATGTGGGACCATTCCTCCGCCTACCAAACCCGGAGCTCACGGAGGTGCTCCACATCTACGATCCCCGAAACATATCTCTAGCTTCACCTGCCCATTTGGCCGCCTCTCGTCAGCCTGATGACACCGAATTGCAGCGGTACCAGTTGGGCCGAGTCCCGATTATACCTCAGCCAGACGACGACATCGCCCCGGATCACGAAGATCCGGCTGAGGGAAGCAGTCGCCACCGCCAGACCAGGCAGAAGAGACCCGCTGCGGCCATCCAGTCACCATGGGAGTTTCAGGAGCACATGGAAGGGCTCGTTACCTCACTTAGGGACGATTTAGCTCTTTACAGAGGAGAGAGCCAGTCGAGCCATCAGGAGATTATGACAGCTTTGCAAGCAGGTCAAGAACGCGAGACAGCATGGCACCACACTATGGAGCAGCGTTGGCAGGTGGAAGATGATCGTTGGACGGCTATGGAGAATCGCTGGGTTGTGGAGGATGATCGATGGACAACCATGGAAACTCGTTGGGATGTGGAAGACAATCGTTGGGCCCAAATGCAATTATGGCAGCAGCAGCAGCAGACATTTCAGGAGCAACAACAAGAATGGCAGAGGCAGCAAGCAGCTCAGTGGAGCCACATGCAGTCCTTTTGGGGACAAGGGGGTCATCCACCTCCGCCTCCGCCTCAGTAAAACACTGTAAGTACGTACCAAGCCGCACCACTTTTTCTTCCCTCAAACTTTGGTTTTCAACCAAGTTTGGGGGAGGGGGGTGTGACGTGGGGCGACTTGGCAGCGTTTTAAATATGCTGTCCGTTTCTATTTTGTTGTTGGGCCTGTGAGCCATTAGTTGAGGATTGGGCCTGTGTGCCATTGATAGTGTGTGGGCCTGTGAGCCGTAGTCATCTATTTCGTTATTGTGTTTTGTGGAGTCTTTATGTGTTTATTTTGGTAGAGTTTAGATTGAGTCTAGAAAGGTAGAAGAAAACTGAATTGTGCTGTAAAGATAAAATTAACACATTAAGGTGATGATAAGTTGGCAATGAGTTCATGATGATTGTTGAAACCTGTTTTGAATAGCATATGATAGAGTATGACGAGTAATGGATAGGAAATTGAGCTGTAATTCGCAACATTGATCAGTAAAATTGCCTTGTGAGGACTTGAGCCTATTTTGTACCTCCAGTCTTGGAGCAACTTGTACAAATTCTTTCGGTGTGATTTTCATTGATTATGTGCATATAGGCCCTAGAACTTGCCTTGCATGTCTGTCGTGAATAAGTCAATGTGTGTTGTGGCTTAGAAAGTGATCTTAGGCATTTCTTGATTAGCCTATTTCAGACACTCAACATAATTACCTTTTTGACCGCGAACTTGAAAAAGTAATTTCCCTTAGTTAGCCCAGTTGAGCCGTGAGCCTATCACTTGTTAGCCGAATATTACAAGCCGAATATCTTTTCAATTGGCCTTTGACCTTATTGGACTAATCTAGTTAAGAGGGAGGCGAAAGGAGAGGTAGTTGGGAATGATATTTGGGATTCCTATGGGCTGAAAAAGGGGAGTGAAATGAGATATGAAAAGGGAATTGGTGATAGAAAATTCAAGAAGGTTCCCCTCCTATGTGCTAAAAGCTTAGACTTGTTAATATGTACAATGCAAAAGCAATGCAAAAGCAAGAAAAGAAATGAGGATGGGAGTAAGAAAAGTGCTTAGTAAAAAAAAAAAAAAAAAAAAAAAAAAAAAAAAAAAAATCTGGTAGTCCCAGGAAATGTGGTACCCACATGAAAAAAAAAAAAAAAAAAAAAAAAAAGAAGCACTTGGTTGTAAAAGATGCGGACGTGGGTAGAAGAAGTCATCCCTTGGGGTGATGTACTGAGATGTACTGAGATTGGGAGAGTGAGATGGGAGTGATTGTTTTGAGGGGTGGTTGAGTAGGAATAACTCGGTTAGTCCACATTTTAGTCATTTTCATCCAAATTTTATCCTACCTTACCTAAGCCTTTATTACAACCGAATTAAAGACCTTTTTGATTCTTTGCCACACGTGCTGAGTACTAGGTCCGACTTAAATAATAGGCAAGCATATGGTGGTCGTTGCATATAAGTCAGTGCGAGTGTAGTACTTTGCATACCTTAAACACTTGAGAGAAGAGTGATACACAATTCCGGTGAGGATCAATTGTTGAAAATTATAAGCAATGAAAGTAGTTGAAGTTGCTCTGTCAAATATGCTCGGTTACATCATGTTGCTATGTTTTATTGGAAAACCTTTCTGAAACTCGTAATTGCCACTTAAAGTGCCTTAAAACCCGTGTCTTGGTTGTTGTTTGATTTAGATTTGTTCGGGACGAACAAAGGGTTAAGTTTGGGGGATTTTGGTACACGCGTTTATTTATGCACTTTAAGTCTGTTAGAGTGATGAATTGTGATGATTGCGTGTAGAATGGAGAGTATTTGGATTGTTTTAGTGCCTTTGGACTATTTGACGTTTGTGTTTTCATTTTGAGCTTAACAGGTGATTTAAGGCTAAGTATTCGTACTCGGCCGGATGCACAACGAGGAAATGAAGTCCGGAGGTCAAAAAGATGGAAAAATCGCCGGAAAATGAAGAACAAAGCACCGCGACCGCGGCAAAATGGCGCGGCCGCGGTCCAAGTGAAGAAATAAGCAGAAAATCTCTGGACAAGTAGCGCGGCCGAGGCATACTTGCGCGGCCGCGGCGTGGTGCTGGATCAGGAGCGGGCGCGGGCGCGGCTCGTAAGCGCGGTCGCGGCCCATTAAGGCGGTTAATTAATCCTTGGGCCACAAGAGTTCCGTTTTAAAGCCCAGAATCGACCTAAATTGACTTTCTCTATAAAAAGGGATTCTTATGCTCGGAAATAGAGGACGAGAACATTACGAGAGAGCAAGATTGAGAGATTCCGAAGGAGACGGGCAATCAAGATCGGCAATACTCGGGTTTTCTAGTCCTTAAGTCTTTACAATTATGTATTTTCAGTTTAATTTGTCTTTTGTCACCGCCATGAGCGGCTAGTAGGTTATTTCAGTCCTTAATCGAGTCGAACCCTAGTTTTGCTATTCTGTGATATTTACAGTGGTTATTAATCAGTTGATTCCTTGAAACGTTGTTATACTATTTGTTTATCCTTCAATGCTTGTGCGTTTATATGCTAGATTGATCACCTAGGATTATAATTGCATAAGTAACGCTAGGTTATAATCGTAATCCGTAATTGTTACGAACCTATAGCCACTTAGTAGCGAATAGCGAGTGATATCGCTAGGATAGTATATAGCTCGGTCTGAATGGGTCCGAGCTTACGAGGTCCACACCGTGTCTATCCCGTTATCCTAGTTCTCTAGGCGTCCGGTTAATGAGATCCAGAGAGCTTATTCTGAGGTCACTCAACTGGATAGACTAACCAAAGAGCTTGTTTTGGTTAGTTAAACATAAGGGATAACGAGGTTAGCAGAGCTTGTTGTTAACCTCGGGGTAGGAGTTTTAAGGATAAAATTGGTTAATAATTGCATCTATCACAGGGTAGTAATAACTAGGGGGAGATAAGATTAAGGGCTGGGATTCGTTATTTTATAAGTAGAACAAGTCATAGTTAATTTGCTTAAATTCTGTTTTAGTTCTTTAGTTAATATATATCAAGTTACAAACCCCCATTATTTATATACTTATATACGTTGCTAGTATTAGGATTTATTTAAACACTAAGAGTCTTCCTGCTCCCTGTGGGATCGACCCTACTTACCACTTCTACGAGCTAGAAGGGTAGCTAGGTTTAATTAATTTTACCGCATCGCGACAGTGCGGTCAGATATACTGAGAAAAAAAATGTATAACTTTATTCGGGACGAAAATAATATAATTTAAATTCACTCCATCTCAGTTTAACTTGCTTATTTGTAATTTCAATATGTTCCAGCTTAACATGTCAGTCCATAAATGACAAATTTTTTATACAATTTTCAATTTTGAAAGAATTAAAAATTTCATAAAATTTACTTTTTTTTAATCTGCGCGTGCGATCAACCTGATAAATTAAGCCTGAACCGAGGAAGTACACCTGTGCTTCGCTGCATTACTAATTCAACCTATAATTAATTGAAAATTATAAAAACAAAGAAAACTTTATCAGAGGGAGTTGCAGGTTGCAATTATGTCAACACAAAAGCAGTCCCAATATTCTAATGAAAAGGAGTCCTCTCAGTTTCATCAATAACTCCTGCCACAATGTCACTCTCTCTCCCCCTCTCTCTCTTTATCTGAATTCTTTATAGTTAAGAGTCGTGCATTTCGACAAAATTCTCACATTTTCTCTTTATAATCTAAATAAATTTATAGAAAAAAAATATAAAAAAACTTCATCGAAATGTACAGCTCTCAACAATAAAGGATCTGAATCCGAACTCCTTTAGAGAGAGAAAACTAAAAAAATTAGTACAAAAAGACAGCACGAAAAACATTGCAAAATAAACTTTGCCCTTTTTTCCTTCTTTATATTCATCCATCTCTATTCAACCCCAGTAATCATCATTTCATATACTCATACACCCCCACCCCAACCACCCCCTACCCTCTTCATAATTACACCCACAATCTCTCTGCAACTAGATCAAACATGTCATCATTGTCCATGAAGAAAAACAAAAAAAGAGGTCATATAAATGTGTCAGCAGCCATTAATGATGATGATGATAAAGAAGAAGATGCAGCAAGAATAATAGGGTTTCCCACTTCTTTCTGATGCGCATCTTTTTATGGGGAATCAAGCATCATGGTCCGATCCATATATGGTTTTCTTTCTCTTACTAAATCAAGATTCTAACTTTTTATTACCATCCTCAGAGGTATGTTATTGTTAGATCTATCAGGGTTTTGTCCAAGAACAATAGATGAAGCTTCCACTTAGTGCTTCTTTCTGGTGTACTGTGTGTGTTACTGTGTGTAAATCGAACATCTTTGTCTGTCTCTGGTTTTCTATATGTTATAATATTCGTGTTGTTTGTTTAGTTTGATCTGTATTATGTTCTTCTGGTTTCTGCATAATCCTCCTACATCACCTGCTGAATCTTTCAATTTTCGTTTAATACTCCTATATTAGAAATCACGGACGGAGTTAGGATTTCATAACGAGGGAAACTGAATAATTTTCGGAATATTTATCGAAGTTTTAGAATTTGAGGGAACATAATCCATTATTTAATACAATTACAGTGTTTATATGTATTTACAAAATAGTTTCGCCGAAAAATTTGAGGGGGCAGCCGCTGCTGTCAGTCTCCCGCTAGCTCCGTCTCTGCACGTCAAGTAGGAGGTGGATTATGCAGGAGAGGATTTGAATCGATGTTTTTCTATTCTTCGTGATGTTTAAGGAAATTAGGGTTTTGATCACCTTATGTAGTTTCTGATTGTTTTCTTTTTCTGGAGTTATTATCAACATACATGAGGATTTAATGTTTCAGTTCCCAAAGATGATATGTACAACATTACATATGAAACTTCTTGAAATAAGGAAAAGATTTGTAAGTTTGACAGATATAGATGATGATTATATATATAGTTGTTGAGATTTTTTTCTTTTTCTTGGTGAAGAAATAAAGTACAGATGTAAGAACATAAGATATGTGGTAATGAATTCACTTCTTGATGTAGAAGTGATCTTTGAATTGCCTAGGTTTAATTTAAGATCAAGTTTTCAGTTTTAGTATACTGCTATGGTGGTGTTTGCATACACTCAATCTAAAATCACTTTTGATAATTTAAAAGTGATTTTAGAGTGCTTGGAAACTCTTAGGTGGTGTTTGCAAACTCATCTAGACTCCCAAAATCAATTTTTAAAAGCACTTTTTACAAGTTGGAGTGTTGCAAACTTACTTTTATGACACAAAATAGCTTCTGAAAAGCAATTAAAAGCTGATTCTCAGAAGCTGCTAACACTCAGATTCTATCAGCTTTTAGCTTTAACACAATTTTATTTTCAAACACTACCAAATTCTAAACTTTTTTTCAGAATCAATTATAAGCACTTTTCTAAAAGCACAATTGTTTGCAAACACCCCTTTAAAACTGATCTGTCAGAATCACTTAAAATCTGATTCTGGAAAGCTGCTATCACTCAGCTTCTACCAGTTTTTTACTTTAAAATCACTTTATTTTCAAACATTACCAAATTCTAATTTTTCTACAAAACTTAATTTAAAGCACTTCTGTAAAAGCACAATCATTTGCAAGCGCCCCAATATCAGTATTATGATTTTTAGTTACATCACATTCTCAAAATTGCAGTGTTATCATCATAATTAATAATGAGACTTCTATCATAGATCTCTGTCATGTTGTCCTTCTGCTTGAAAAGATCATCAATTCTCTTCCATTGATATCTTTTAGCTAATTCTATGCTATCCACCGGATAGTGTTCAAGTGGGTGATTCATCGTATGATTAAAAAGTGTATAAGATTTAATGGTTAATTTATTTTTGATCCGTAAAAGTGTATGGTGGATTTTCTAAGTAAGGCATTACACACTTGGGTAGAATGGAATAAGTCTGATATTTTTAGCCTCAAAAGGCAATTTTTAGTAGATGAGGTTCTCTATTTAATTAGACCGTATACTATATGTATTCTAGCATAATCATCATACGTTATGTATTAATTTATGGTGTCACTGAACACATGTGGTGTGTCTGTATATATTCCAGAATAATCATTACATTTATATATTTCAGAGTGTATTCCATTTGTTTTTAGAATAAGTCGCACACTATGTGTTAATTAATAATATGGCAAACATATATGGCGTGTGTTGGTTATTCGGTAATCAGAGATAGACGAGGTTACTAAGATCACCTGTTTCATTTATGGTAATCAGAGATAGACGAGGTTATTAAGATCACCTGTTTCATTTATGTTTTCATCTTGTGTTTCACATTAATCGTGTTTCATTTATCCACGACACGTGTATTGAATAATATTACTAATTAGTACGTGTCATGTATTAAAGATTATGTAACAAAAGATGTAACATGTAGTGTAATAGAGAATCCGAATCATTATCTTGTATACCATCTAACTTTCAGAATAATCATCACATGCTCTATTTTATATTGTATTCTATCTGTATTTCAAAATAACCATCGTCAATGTTCGGAGATACTTTACGTGGATGGATTCTCTATTTTAGATTGTATTCCACTCGTATTGCAGAGTAATCTATTTCACTTTATATATTATATGTATTAATGTGGCTAAATATACGTGGCATGTGGTGGATCCGGGACTAGAAGATTTCATCTTATTTTTTTCCAATTATTTCTTAATTACTGAATCTTTTCAAATATTTGGATAATCATACATTTCATCCGGCTTCAACTCCCACAAAAAAATAAAAATTATGGAACTTTGGACTCAAATTATGATGAATCGATGCACAGCAACCCATTTATCCAGAAAATAAGCAAAATTATACCAATTTTGTAGTGGAATACATAAAAAAAGTGGAATAATGTATCCTAGTAGAATATGATCAAGTAATTCGAATTCATTAAAAGTTAGATGGGAAAAATTTATTTTTAATCCTTTATATTGTGTCTTGTCTAGAATTAAATTTTGAATGTTAGAAATTTCAATTTTAGTTCTGTATGTTTCAAATGTCGTCCAATTTAAGGATATATTGACCATTGCTGACATTAACCAATTTAGACGGAATTAGACTAATGAATTTGGAGTTTTCGGGTGTTGATTTTTATGTGTCAAGTATTTGTCCGAATGACATGCCACATCATTAAATTACTTTAGTAGCTAGTCAGAAGAAAAAAAAAATTAAGCCTTAATTCTCGTATGAGGTGTATTTCATTTTATTTTCTTTCTTTCGTCATTTTTCCGAAATTTATCAGCCACACGTGTGTCACATATGACTAATTTTCGGCCAAATTGATTGTCGGTGATGATCAGTGTCTTTAAATTGGACAACTTTTGAAACATACAAAAATAAAATTGAATTTTCTAATATATTTTTACTAGGCAATGTCTAACATACAAGATTAAAAATGAATTTTCTCTGGTAGAGTTTGTAGATACAGGTTATTTCCTATTTTGGTATATTCTTGCTTTATTTTTTTTTATTTTTTATTTTTGTAATTTAAGTGTATTTAGAATTTTTATAAGTTGTCTAGAATTTTTGAGGTATTAGGTCTAATACTAAAGAGTAAGTTGATGGAGCTTTTAAAATGCCTGTGACGGAAAATGTTTGAGTAAAATGATAAACTTGTCAAAATAACAATTAGATAAGTTGGAAATTTCTTATTTTCTTTCAAGCTCATAACATCTTACTTGGTTAAAGTAAAAATTAAAAGAAATTCCAATTTTTATTAAGAATTCATAAGATATTCTAAATTTCAATAAGATGTTTCGAAGAACTTATATGTTCAGTCAACGTGATATTCAAAAATGTCCAAGGCTTTGTGATGCTACATCTGGAAATTTAGACCACACACTACAACAAGTTAGTAAATCTTTTGTATAATATTTGTGAAGTTCAAAACTGTTGTCACTAATAATAAGTTATTTGTGAGTGCACACTATTGAAAATAAGGTTTTTTTGTCTCTACAAAATACAGTTACAAAAAAGGGAGAGTAGTCAAAAAAATATTTTTAGTAACTAAGTAGTTACTATATGGTAGTCACTTATAATAAGATGCAAACAGTTTTTTTCTAACTACTTTGTAGATACTAATGCATTTGTAACTGTTTTTTGCAACTACTTTGTAACTACTAATGTATTTGTAACTACAAGTAGTTGCAAAATGATTTGGCATATTGTAGCAAATTTGGTTAAAATGGTATGAAATATCTTATGTAACTACTAATAGTTACAAAAGGGATTACTTTTAGTAACTACTCTTGTAGTTGCAAAAGACTAGCGACAAATACCCCTTTTTTCTTGTAGTGGCACTTATTGTCACAAATTTTTCTATAAATTATGTGATATCATTTTAATATTATTTTTAGAGACAACTAGTTGTTGTAATATATATATTTGAGAATCATTTGAGATTACTTTTATCGTCACAAATATATTATTTGTGTCTGAGTTATTGATACGACTAATTAGTGACAACATCTTGTTTCTAATAATAATTTATGACAAATATTAATTATTTTAGATTTTTTTTTCTCCAAAGGTCATATATATATATATAGATATATAATTACTTAATTAAGAATTTTAATTCGTTATTTATATTGTTAGGATTAATATTGAGAGATAAAGATTGCATTATAATTCCTAGTATATCATTGAAGGGTTGCATAACTTGATCCCTAAGGCAAGTAACTTTAGAAGGCCTTAACATTAATTCTCAACCTTTCTCTATAAATATGAACATACCTCACCACTTAATCTTAGGCGTGCAAGTCGTTCTCCAGTAAATTATTACTGGAGAGTGATAAATTTACTGGTGAACGGCTTGCCGTTGTATTATTTTGTTTGGCTTTTTTTCAAATTTTTGGAAGTTATTTTCGAATTAAGTTTATTTTTCGAATCTCGATTAACAATTTAAATTTCAATTTTTCAGTTGATAAATATTTGGCCATGACTATATGCTAAAGTAAATCGACTCTTCAATTGTGAAATTGGGAACTCGATCAAATCAAATCAATAATTTCATGAAACCAATGATTTTGAGTCGGTTTGGTTATATTAAAATTGATTTGATTTCGTTTGAACCATGACTTTTATTAACACGTATTTCTTTTAAATAATACATATATTATTTAAAAATATGTATAACCTTAGTTTTGATTTGTTTTGGGTTGGTTCTATATCATTTGTAACCACAAACTAAATCATAACTTGAGTTACTAATTTGTTTGAAACGTAACCAACTTAATATAAGTACAAACCACAATTTTTTCCTTTGACCTTTTCAATGATGAAGCCTTTTGGTTGTCTTGCATATGCCACTAATACAAGCCCACATAAGAATAAGTTTGATCAAAGGGCCAAGAAATGCATTTTCTTAGGATATGCTCCCCATCAAAAGGCTTACAGAGTCTATCACATTGCCAGTAAGCAAGTGATTGTTTCAAGAGATCTTATCTGTCTTGAAAATACTTATCCATATGCTGATCCTGATTTTGAAAGCAAGACAGAATCATCTCCAATACCACTATCATTTCTGGATGATGAGGAAATTTTTAGGTATTAGGTCTAATACTAAAGAGTAATTTGATAGAGCTTTTAAAATGCTTGTGATGGAAAATGTTTAAGTAAAATGATAAATTTGTCAAAATAATAATTAAATAAGTTGGAGATTTCCTTTTTTTTTTTCCTTACAAGCTCATAACAGCTTACTTGGTTAAAGTAAAAATTAAAGAAAATTCCAATTTTTATTACGGGGATACTTGGTTTGGGATATAATGGCATGTGCCACGTCCGAGGCAAATCCACGGATGGAACATTCAAAAATGTATTTTAATTTAATGGTATAGTAGGGTAGGATGTATATTGGAAATTGTAAAATGTGTGTTGGAAATTGTAAATGGTGATATAGCTAATAAGGTGTGGATGTGGAGGGATGGCCATCCAGTATAAAATGAAATACGTTGAGGATGACTCATGCCCTATTCGAAGGGGGTTATCCAAAAACAAATAACGTGATATTCAAAAATATCCAAGAGTTCATAAGGTATTCTAAATTTTAATAAGATGTTTCGAAGAATTTATATGTTCCGTCAAATAACGTGATATACAAAAATATCCAAGGTTTTGTGATGCTACACCTGGAAATTTAGACCACATTACAACAAATTAGTGAGGTCTTTTGTATAATATTTTTTAAGTTCAAAGTTGTGGTCGCTAATAATAAGTTATTTGTGAACACTTGTTGTCACAAATCTTGTATAAATTATTTGAGATCATTTTAAGATCGCTTTTAGAGACAACTAGTTGTTGTAAAATATATTTGAGAATACTTTTATTGCCACATATATATTATTTGCGTCCGAGTTATTGAAACGACTAATTAGTGACAAACATCTTGTCTCTAATAATAAATTTGTGACAAACACTCATTATTTGATTTTTTTTTTCTCTAATATATATATATAATATAAACCACAACCAATTTTGCACCACGGTTCTTATTAGTTACTTAATTAAGAATTTCAATTGGTTATTTATATTGTTAGGATTAACATTGAGAGATAAAGATTGCATCATAATTCCTAGTAAATCATTGAAGGGTTACATAACTTGATCCCTAAGTCAAGTAATTTTAGAGGGCCTTAACATTAACTCTCAACCTTTCTCTATAAATATGAACACACCTCACCACTTAATCTTAGGCGTGCAAGTCGTTCTCCAGTAAATTATTACTGGAGAGTGATAAATTTACTGGTGAACGGCTTGCCGTTGCGTTATTTTGTTGGCTTTTCTTCAAATTTTTAGAAGTTATTTTCAAATTCAAGTTTATTTCTCGAATCTCGACTAACAGTTAAAATTTCAAGTTTTCAATTGATTAATATTTGGCCATGACTATATACTAAAGTAAATCGACTCTTCAATTGTGAAATTGGGAACTCGATCAAACCAAATCAATAATTTCATGAAACCAATGATTTTGGGTTAGTCTGGTTATATTTAAACTGATTTGATTTCGTTTGAATCATGACTTTTGTTAACGCGTATTTCTTTTAGGTATTAAAAGAATTTGTCGATCACTAAATTGTGTTGATGGCGATTAATGAATAAGAAAAAGATGGAATTACGCCGTACAGAGGTTAAGACGATAGAGAAAAGAAAATGGCACAATTAAGAAGATGATGGAGGTGAAACTAATAGAATTTGTTCATATTTAGGATTTGCCAAAAATCAATCCAAAGGGGCATAATATATGTGTAATTACTTAGCATTTCATACGAAAAAAAATTATTTTTAATCCTGTATATTAGGTCTTTGTAGTAAAAATTTTGTATGTTAGAAAATTTCAATTTAGTCCTGTGTGCTTTAAAAATTGTCCAATTTAAGGACACTGACCATCACAAATGACCAAATTGGCTGCAAGTAATCACGTGGAACCCACATGACTAAAAGAAAGAAAAATGAAATAAAATATAAAATGAAATGCATCTCATACGGGAATTAGGGTTTAACTTTTTCTTTTCTTTTTTGAGTGAGCTACTTTAATAATTTGACATGTTATCTGGACAAATACTTGATACATAAACATTAGCACTCAAAAGCCCTAAATTTATTAGTCGAGTTCCAGCTAAATTGGTCGTCGGTATGGTTAATGTCCTTAAATTGGACAACTTTTGAAACATACATGACTAAAATTGAAATTTTCTAATATACAAAAGTTTTACTAGACAAGGCCTAACATACAAGATTATAAATGGAAATTTTCCTATATATATGATTTAAAAATATGTATAAACTTAGTTTTGGTTTGGTTTGAATTGGTTCTTTATCATTTGTAACCACAAACTAAATCATAACTTTGAGTTACTAATTTGTTGAAACGTAACCAACTTAATGTAAGTACAAATCATAATTTTTTCTTAGAGTTAGTTGAATTGGACTGGTTTGATTAGGTTGGATGATCTTTTGTACAACCTAACTAATTTCTACAAAGGAGCCATGGAATTTAGGATAGCTTGTTACGAAAGGCCACATTTGTTTTGGATATATTAATATATGTTTATAGCAACGATTTTTATATTTAGGTGATACTTTTAAGTACTAGAACACGAATAAAACATAAATTTAAAAAGTGAAACAATTAATTTCATGTATTCTAGTAGGTTGTTTTGCAAGTTTTACAAATTGATTTTTATTTTTTCGGAAACATAAAGATAAATCACGCTTAAATGATTTTTCCCAGTAGCGAAATATGGGAGTTTATAATATATGTATCGATTTCCCCCAACCCCCACCTTCCCCAACCCCCACCAAAGTTATGGTCAAAATATGAGCCAACATTGTGATGATAAATAATGTACAGACTTGTGCAAATATGGCAAAATACGGATGTAAATAAATTATTTTGGAATAAAGATATAACTTATATTAATAAAGTTTTTATACAGATAAAATATGTAGTTTCAACTGAAAATTATATATGCAGTGTTCTAAAAATCGTTAAGCGCTAGTCGATCGGTTCACTGGGGTTTAGCGCCTAGACGGGGCCTAGGCGGCACCATCTTAGACGAATAATTTAATTATTTGATAAATAAATAATACATACAACAGATATTAAAAACAATAAAATAAACACCACCAACTTCAAATTTTAAAAGAGTTAATAGTGGGTGGAGGGGAAATCACTAAATTAGGGGTTTGAAAAGAAATTGAAATTTTAAAAGGGCTCCCCTAAAGTTAAACACACTGACAGGATAAAAAAAAGTAAAAAAATTTAAAAAAAAAATTAAAAATTATAAAATTATGAAAAAATAGAAAAAAAAAATAAAAAAATTGTGCGATTAGACGGGTTAGGCGGCGCCGAACTCGGTGACCGCCTAAAATAACCGTGTTTTAGAAATTCAGATTGGCCTAGGACCACCTAGCGCCTAGGCCGATTTTTAGAACAATGTATATATGTTATTATTTGAAAAGATATAGCAATGGAAATTGTAATTGTAAATATATATAATTATATATATATATATATAAAATAATTTGACAACATGGAGTAATTGCAAGTTATCATAATTTATTTCTATTATATAACACTCCATCAGTTTAAGATAATTTGTTAGTAAAATAAAAAAATTAATTTCTAATATCACAAAAATATACATGTGAAATTTAATATTGAGTAGTATTTTTATAATTTCAAATATTATTTTATAATTTATGAACTGTAGTTAATCTAAAAAAGAGTATTGTTCGTAAAGTTTTGCATATGAAGCGTATAATGTGTAATAAAGGTATTGGACAGAAGTTCAAAATACGAAAGGAAACGGTAGTATTTTCTAGTTATTCATATATACGAGTATTACACACATATATATATAATAGGACACTAGTTATTCGAGGCAGCAATTTAAGATACTAACTTTTTGTATTTCGTTCATTAAGGATAAATTGGGGCCGAAATTTTAGAAATCACAATCCATTTTCCTCCCAAAATTAACAATGGGGTTTTTATATAATGAAGAAATAAAAATAGCGTCTGGTTAACAAAAATCAAAATAGATACTAATATACATAAAACTCAATTGACGAGACAACAAGCATCTTGAACTAGACTCACATTTCAGGTCCACTTATTTTTCTAATAGATTTTTCTTCTTTTTCAAAAGATTAATATAGATGATAGTGTAGGAGTTAAAATTGAGCCACCATTACAACGTGAATGAAGGAATGAATTTATATATCCTCAAAATAATCAGATGAGAACTTCTATTTCATTATGTATTTCATTTTGTATTTTAAAATAATCATTATACGACACGTATATATAATGACATCATTAATTAATACATAACGTATGTTAGATATAATGAAATATTAGATAAAATACAATTTGATAGAGAGGATCCCATCTACAAAGTAATAGGAATGATCCGCCCCCGGTCAAAAAGTAAAATAAAATAAACGATGATGTAGATTCTTTGGCTTTAACTAGAAAATTATTTCCTTGCAGAAAAAAAAAAAAAAAAAACTAGGATATTATTTAATTTTCAAGCTTAATTTGTCCTTAATTCGTGAAATTTAAAAAATTAGTGTTATAAATGGTCGGCCTGAATATCTAATGTCCTATTTTATTATTCACCAAAACTTAGTGTCCTATTTCCGTAAGGAGTCTTGTGTGCGACTGTCTCATATGTGACGGAATAATTTTTTTTAAAAAAAATAACATTTTTACAGATAAAAGTAATACTTTTATTATAAAAAGTTATACTTTTTTTTTGTTTAAAAAAGTAATATATTTGCTAAAAATACTACTTCCTTTGTTCCATAGGAGTTTGCACATATGAGGTTGCACAAATATTAAGAAAAAAATATCTTTCGCTTTTTGGTTGACATTTTCAAATGTGGAGATTGATGGTACAGATTAGATTGTGAGAGTAATTTCCTTTTTTAGGGTGTGCAAAATGTACCAATAAAAAAAATGTACACATTCAACTCAAACAAAGGTAGTAATACTTTTTCCATCGCACGATATGACGGTATAACACAATTTTTTGTCTTTTTACAATTTTCCGAATGAAAAGTGGAGTGGCGGAGTCTATTTTTTAATCTGAAAAAAGTGTACGCCATGAATAAATGATAAATCCGTATTAATCTAAAGTTTGGGTGACTTATCAACATCAAATAATTCTCAAACTTGTACTATACCATTATGATGTCTAACATGCACGCATGTCTTGTCCCATTCATCTTCCAACCTATATCATTGCACTTAATTCATTCCACTATATACAAATTTTATACCAAAATACATACCAAAACAAACACACAATATACAATTTTATTTTATCACTTTTCAATTAAAAGTATGTTGACTTTTTCAGATTGCAACTTGCCGATCATTTCTCCGGCCAAAACTCCAAAATTTTTAGGGGTATTATAGTCACTTCAATGTGCTAAAAACACAATATTTCTCCTTGCAAAAAAGACTTAGGGGATAATTGTGCTAGGATGTAGTGTGCTTCGTCGATTGTGACACGTCCTCGGATGGTACATATGTTTAAGACAAAAACTTATATGTAACCGTCGTACGGTGTGACGGGGAAGAATATCACTTTTTGTGGTAAAAGTATCACGTTTATCTGTAAAGTATCATTTTTTTTGAACAAAAAAAAATATAACTTTTTGTAGTAAAAATATAATATTTATTTGTAAAAGTATCACTTTTTCTTGTAAAAGTATCAAATTTTCCTATAAAAGTGTATTCCGTCATACATGTAGTAAAATATTGTGATAGGTGATGTGAGTAATGATTGGTTGATTGAGAAATGATAAAAAGTGTATTGAAAATTGTGATTGATTGATAGAAGTTGAAGTTGATTGATATAGTGGTGATGTGAAATAACGTAATAGGAGGGAATGTGGGTGGATGAGTCTCATCTTATTACAGTAAAATTGTTTACGAATGATTATTCCACATCCGAATGGTTCAACCCCAGTCCAATTATGACCTTGACCATAGATTTTTTTTTTTTTTTTTTTGGTTAATGATCATATTGACATTTTGGAAAGTTTATGCTACCACTATAGTTTGCGCATTTCATTGGAGGTGTAATATGCAGCATATCTCGAAAAGTTGGAAAATTGATCATTATATTTTCTTAAATAAGTCCATATGACATAGTCATATGTACACTAAAGTATCGAGGCTATCCACGTAGAAAATATATAACTATCAAGAAATTTGTAAATTACAGGACATTTTAACTTAAATCGCTCGCTCTGATCACTTTTCCTGAACCAAATAAGTTTTCGATCTATCATTTTCCTTCAATGGAAGGTGATGATCAATTTATTCTTATTCTTTATTTAGGGTATTGTTTTCGTTTCGCTGTTTCTTCATATAAGCGGATCCTCAATCTCTTTTGCTCAAGTCCAAATTGTGGTAATGGTAAAGAAAGATAGATGGTGACATAATGTCAATGGTGATCGTGCAATGAAGATGGACATCAACGATAATATTTTGCTATTCTTGCTTTGCTTTTGTTTTCGTTGGCTCACTTATTTAATCGCCTTTGGGCAGCATTGTTAGTTTTTTTGTGTAGAGATAGTGTACTTGTCAATTATTATTGGATGATTCCAATGCAATTAGTAGGCTGATATGCCCGAATTCATAAGTACTGAAGCGTAGGAGTATGTTCAAATCGGACTTTTACGGATTTCAAGTTGTCTGGTTGATTATCTGTCACATCGCGTACATGGATTGATTTAAGGGGGGCGGGGGAGGCAGTCGCCTCCCTTGAACCTCCAAAAAAACATTATTTACACGTAATTTTATCTAATAATTTTTATTAATACTCTTTACATATAAGAGTTTGTCCCCCTTAAATATGAAATTTCGTCTCAATACTTTATAATATAGTTAAAAACATATCGCCCCCCTTGAGAGGTCTTTCTAGATCCGTCACTAGTCGGGTACCTAGATCTTGCGAGTACCTACTCCCCTGGCCATCCGATTGACTCGACGGATCGGATCAGATATTCTCAAAAGTAATTTTTCTGGGTTGAATTCGTTTTGACTTCTTTAATATTGTTGAAAGATCAGTTAATTTCATGAAAATAGAATATCCGGAAAAAACTCGACTCAACCCCACCTAAACCCGCGAAGCACAGACCGAACTCAGGTACAATCCAAAACCCTCCGGACTAAAAAATACACTTTTCTACTTCTTGAACAATATTATAAAGAAGAACATATTTGTAAATGGGTGGGACAGTGTAAGGTGCCATTTGTTTTGTTTGATGGTAGTGTTTGTAAATGTTGACGAAGATCGAGGCATTTTTCCAGCTTTGTGTAAGGCATTACGGCCACCAATTGGCTGCATAATTTGCTTTCTATATAATTTATGGAATTAATTGTTCGATCCTTTTGTTTTTAACTCTTTGTATGTTCTTGCTTTCTTTGCCTGACTCATAACTCTTCTCTCCATTTTTTTGTCTTTTTTACTGTTTATTCTTCACACAGTCTCTTGCTTCTTTCGGTGTTTGCCACCTTGTCTGGTTTTAAAATAGGAAAATTTGAGTTGAAGGATATGAGTTTTGATGGTTGTCGAAGTTGGATAGCTCAAGTGGCGAGATCATCTACGATCTAAATTTTTTGGGGAAAATTTCATTTTTAGTTCAGTATATTAGGCCTTGTCTAGTAATAGTCTTGTATGTTAGAAAATTTTAATTTTAGTCATGTATGTTCCAAAAGTTGTTCAATTTAAGGACACTAACCATCACCAACAACCTATTTAGTCGGAATTAGACTAATAAATTTAGGGCTTTTGAGTGCTAATGCTTATGTGTTGAGTATTTGTCTAGATAACATGTCAAATTATTAAAATACTTTAGTAGCTTGCCCAAAAAAGAAAAGAAAAGAAAAAGGTAAACCCTAATTTTCCGTATGAGGTGCATTTCATTTTATTTTTTAGTTTATTTTTCTTTTTCTCTTCATCTTTCTCAAATTTATTAGTCATGTGCATCGCAAATGATTAATTGTGACCAAATTGACCTCTTCTGATGGTAAGTGTCCTTAAATTGGACAACTTTTGAAACATATAAGACTAAAATTGAAATTTTATAACATATAGGATTTTTATTAAAAAATGAATTTTTCCCAATTTTTTGTCTTGATTTCGAGTTACCTTGAGGGAAGGGAAGAGTTTTCTCTGTATTCTTAGATTAAGAGAAATTTTTCTTAGAGTCTGAATTTTGAGCTTTCTTAATTAAGGGCTTTAATTTTGAATTTTATTCTCAATCTAGGATTTACATCTTGAAAAATAGAAAAAAAAATATTCGATATACAGAAGATTTAGTACGGAGTAGAATGAAAATTTCAGTACGGACTATATTGAATTTTTTTTATATTTCGTACTAAATCTTCCATATATCGGATAATGTATTTTATTTTTCAAGACATAACTCTGAATTTAAAGTATTTTTAAAATCTAGGCCCCTAATTAAAAAGAACCTCAAAATTCAAGTTTCAAATTAAGAAATTCCAAAATTCAAATCTCAAATTGAGATATTTTCTAAAATTCAATAGTCGCGGTACTTATTCAGCTAGCTGCATTGCATCAACATGGCTCCAATAATCCATTGGGTGTACATCGAGAGATGGACAAAATCGCCTTTTAGTCTTATTTTTATGTAAAAGATCTAGTGGGTTGGGTACCCTTTGCTATCTTTTTCTCCATTTGGTGTGAACTTTTCCAAACTGAGCCCCCATTTTTTGTTACATATTTTGAAATAAATATTATAAATTGAATAATACGCAATATTCAAAGTTGGGATTAGGGATGACAATGAATCGGGTTAAAATTTGAATTCGCACTAAATTCACTTCGTATGAGCGGGTTCAAATCCGGTCAAACGGGTTATGTGCCGGGTTCAAACCCGATCATACGGGTATTACCGAGTTTGAATCGAATTGTGGATTTTGCTGTGGCTAGGGTTTTAAGAAATTAATGATCTCTTAAAATAGGATGTGTTCCAGTAAATTTGGTGTCTACAATTAATACAAACAAAGAAAATTGTACAAATATAAATTATTGAATTAAATGTGAATATATAATTACAATAGTTACTTTTCTTCTCTTTGACAACTTCATTTGGTTGTGAAGCTTGGAGTTGAATCTCCAATCAAATTTCTCCAGGATTGAATTTTAATTTGATAATGTTAATTTGAAGGCTTGGTGACTTGATTTTTTAATTTAATTTATCGCGATAGACATCGTCGAATTATGAAGAACATCGTCGAGAAGATCGTATGATTTGATAGATCTATGACCTGAAAAAGGTCGATTGGGGCTTCACACCTTGATCTTGAATTTAACATTGCTCTTATAGACTTCTACAAAGAGCAAATTTGAATATCTTCGTGTTACGAATTAGAGCACAATTAATGGAGAATTTAATCGGAACAAAAAATAAAAGACACAAATTTGTTAACCCAGTTCATCAAGAATTACTACATCTGGGTGCACTACCAAGCAAGGAGATTTACTAATTTTTCTGATGATAATAAATACGATGAATCATAGGAATATTTATAACCAAACTGGGCCGCAACCTTAAAAACTCATTCAACTCGAATACTATTTTTAAGGCCCAAAAAAAATTTCTCACGGGCTTTGCCCCAGAACCCCTGGCCCGCGGTCTCACCGACGAGTAATTGGATCGTCGTGTAGGTTCCATAACCCAACACTTTCGAGGGATTTCAAACCTTGATCTTGGTTCAAAGACCGTTTATAAAAGTTTATGTAGTACAAGATTGTGATCCCTTGTCGATTTAATTATATTATTTTCCTTTTGTAGCAAGAAGACATTATTTAATTTTATTTTATTACCAAGGTATTAGTATTTCACTTGATCCATACATATATGTTAAATATCAATTAATTTACTCTTTACGAATTTCAAAATATAAATAGTACATTTACATTTATATTCAATATAATATTTTACATATCACCATATGATTTGAAATTTTATTTGTCTACATGACCAATTCTTTTAACTCAAATTGGGAAGAGCAAGATGGCCAAAAAGTCCAAGAAAGTGCATTGTTCTCTCTGCATTGTAGCGAGCTCTGTTACTAACACATTAATATATTGGCGTGTCTATTTGATGTTGTTTGCACGCTGGTGCTCCTCGTGACTGTTATCTAAAGTTTGAAAGGCATGATGAATGCTGCTAACACATATACATTGGCCTACGTCAACTATATCAAAAGTTTAAAAGACACTGTGATCGAATCTCGCATATCGTTACTTTAAAAGACATCGGCATTGAATATCAACTAATGCAACATGAATGTAGATACAAACAGAAACATGCAAATACAAACCGTTGATTTGCTATGAATATGAACAAGTATTGAATATTTAGGGTAAACTTCTTTTTTGCATTTCAAAATCTGGTACGTAAAACAATGAATAGTCCCTTTACACCTAAAAATAACAATTAAGTTCTTAAAAAATACTCCCTCCGTTCTATATTAATTGACGTTTTATAATGAAAGGGAAGAATTAATGATTGAATATTTTGACAAATATACTCTCAACTAAAAATTTGACCAAATCAAAATATTTCTGATAGATTGAAAAATAGAGATATTTTAGGATTGGTTCCAGGGTAAAAATTGATAGAATTGGTGAAAAATATAAAAAAAGGTCAATTAATTAAAAAAGGGAAGCACATTCTAAAACGTCAATTAATATAGAATGGAGGGAGTTAAAACAAAGTGTTTATAGTTAATTACTATTTTTCTTGAAAAGAAAAAGTTTAACAAACCCGTAAAATTTCACGGATACCAGTTAAATCTTTGGAGCCCAATTTTTTTATCCATCTTAATTATTAGGCTACCTATCTCTTTGCTACCAACTAGGCCCAGCCCAAATCCATTAGCAATATGTGGTACTCACAGCTTACAAATAAACAGCATTTCTATATAGTCACATATTTTCTGTAATTTCAAGAAAAATAATTTGATGATGAATAAAAAACACGATTAGCATGTCTTCATCAAAAGTAATTGATGAAGGACTAATCAAATATTCCATATCTTTGATTATATAAATTTTGTATTTTACGCGTAACGATCTTTAATGAATAAGAGAATCATAAATCCATGCTATCATTTTCAAGCTTAATCTTAATCTGTCTACATTAATGCAAAAACAAACTGTGCTTCTCACAAATGCTACAATCTAATGCACAAAATCAAATCAATCTCTCTTTGCGACAATAGTCTTACCCTTATTAAAAAGAACACTATCTTGACCTGCCGCTTGCAGAGGATCGACTGACATTTCAAAAGTAGCTGCATCCAATTTGAATCCACTTCTGTTCATTTCGTCAAAGAGTGGAATCGCATCGTTAGGGGTGTGTAAAACTCGGTTATAACTAAAAAATCGAAAAAAATCGACCGACATGGTTTGATTATTGGGTTTGTCGGTTCGAGCATCAATTATTTGGTATAAAAAATTCGATTGAGTCAGTCGGTTTCAGTTTTGACAAATTAGAAACCGAAATAACCCGAACCAACCGAAAATTTTAGTCATATATAAACCAAACCCTAATTCTGTCCGTTTTCCTTGGTTTTTTAGTCATCGGTTCGATTTTGGTCGGTTTTTCGGTTTATCCAGAAAATTCGGTAATGTAGATCAGAAAATAGGTATTTTATTTATTTTTTGTCGGTTTCGGTTATGCCCGAAAAACCGACCGACTAAGTTGGTTCGGTTAGATATCGGTTGCCAATAAACTTTGGAGCGATTCGATTATTGGGTTTGTTCGGTCGGTTAACGGTCGGTTTTTCAAATTCGATCAGTTCGGGAATCGAAATCAACCGATGCAAACCCCTACGCACCGTGAGGCTCATCCCATTTCAGGAAACCCTGAAGAAAACCGTTATAAGTCATACTAAAACATGCTGTCGAGTAGAGACTTACTGGAGAAAATGGAAAAATAGCAGAAATACCTTCTTTGTTAGTGTTCAGTTTATAAGAATCTTATGATTATTCGGACTATAACAGCTCCGACGAACAGTCACTCACTCTTTTGACAGTTATACGATTCCAGAAGATTACATTCAGAATCGAATTGAAAAGATCAACGAAGAGAAAGAAAAGCAGGGCCAACACTAACAAACAGTTACATTCAAGTAATGGTGATACAGTTGCTAATGCAAATTCAACAATACCTTAACATTTGTTTTCTTCAGAAAAGGATTTCGAGGATAACTTTTCTCCTTGATTTCTGCTAAGCCAGCCTCTGCTGCCACTGCATCGTTGTCGACTTTGCTCCGTACAGTAGCATTCAATACAAGAACTCATAACCAATCAATTGGGATGAGAAGGAGATAGAACAAACTAAATTCAAGAACAAATGATTGAAGAAGCATTTCTCTTATTTCAACCTTAATCTGAATTTGTCTAAATTAGTTAAGAGACAAAGTTCGCATACATGAATGTTACGAACGTCAAGCAGAATCTAGTCAACAAAATGAAATCGATCACTCTTTGGGACAATCTTCTTAACCTTATTAAATAAAATGCTATCTTGACCTGCCGCTTCCAGAGGATCGATTAACATTTCAAAAGTAGCTGCTTCCAATTTGAATCCACTTCTGTTCATTTCGTCGAAGAGTGGAATTGCGGCATGAGGCTCATTCCATTTCAGGAAACCCTGTAGAAAAACGTTATAGGTCAAACTATCAGGCAAACAACCACTTTCTTCCATTTTCATTATCAAACCCTTAGCCTCCTGTATTTCCCCTTCTTGACCAAATGCACCAATAAGAGTATTATACGTAATAACGTTTGGCTGCAAACCTTTGGACGGAAGTTTGTTGAAAAGATCGTTTGCTTTGTCTAGTTTATTATCCTTGCACAATCTCGCAATGAGAATGCTGTAAGTCACTATACTAGGACTAACACCTTTATCTTCCATCATGTGAACAATAGAAAGTGCTTCGGTAATACTTTGAGTTTTGCACAACCCTTCCAACATTACATTGTAAGTCATTATATCTGGAGACAATTTCCGAACTTGCATCTCCATGAATAGCTTCAAGGCATCAACACATCTGCCTTCATTAAAGAATCCCTGTATCATAGTGGTATAAGAAACCACCGTATACTCTAACCGTTTGCGAGGAATTTCAAGAAAAAGACGCCAAGCGTCATTCACATCTCCCTTTCTACAGTACCCGTTCATCAAACTATTATACTTACAATATTAGGCATAAGACCTGAATCCCTTGCAGAATCAAACACTTCTATAGCTTTGTTCATTTCACCTCGCAAACAATATCCGTCTATCAAGGTATTGTATATGATAATATTTGGCTGAACATCTATTAGCTTCATATATTTAAAAATATCCTCAGCTTCTTTGATCATTCCTCCCTTGCAATAAGCGTCCATTAAAATGTTACAAGTAACAACAGTCGGAGAGATCTTTTGAGCCACCATCTCATCATACAAGTCTTTTGCCTCTTTCCATCTACAAAAATTATACAAGCCATGAATCATCGAATTGTACGTTACAACATTGGGTGAAATGCCCTTTACCATCATTTTGGAGAAGAGTTGGAGTGCATCATCAATCATTCTATCTTTGCATAGACAATCAATTAAAGTGCTATACGCATACACATCGGGTTTGGATCTTCCATTTTCCAGTGATCTAAGCAATTCACAGGCTTAATTCACTGTATTTAATATGAAAAACCAACCATGGAAGAAATCAGTGACAAAGTGCAGATAAATAGAAAAATAACAAATGTATGATAATAAAATGCATTAGAAACACATTCTAAGGAGTCTCCATTTCATATTAATTGACATTTTAGGATGAAAGAGAAGAATTAAGGATGAAATATTTTGACAGATATACCTTCAACTAAAGATTTGATCAAATCAAAATATCTCTAATAGATTGAAAAGTAGAGATATTTTAGGATTCAGTCAGGGTGAAAATTGGTAGAATTGGTAAAAAATATGTAAAACGTCAATTAATTGAAAACAGAAAGAACATCCTAAAATGTCAATTGATATGGAATGGGGGGAGTGCATATTTTTCTACTTATCAATAGGCGCCGGCCCGTGGGAGACAGGTGACATTTTTCGGTGAGTTGATCAAAATTAGGTCAAAATTAGTCCAAAATTAAGCAATTGATAGAAGTATGTGACTAAATTAAAAAAATAATTAAATATAAAATCAAATAAAAAAAGTTAAAAAATTATGAGATCAAATCAATTATATATTAAAATATCATAAAACAATAATTAAAATAAAATAGTAGATCAGTGCAGATTGTTACCATTTCATATCATACTCTAAAAATAAAAAGAAGAACACCATAAGTCATAATCTCCTAAATTTAGACATACGTAACATAGGACACTAAGGGTCTGTTTGTTTGTGGTTGGGCTCAGCCGTTCAGGATTGAGCCCAACCAATGGTGTGTTTGGCAAGTGGTTGTGCCCAATATATTGTGGACAGCAAAATATCAATCATCAATCCACTAATTAACTCTTACACACATCATCAATCAAACATCATTCCTAATACACACTTTAACAATAATCAATCATTCACTAACTAACTCTTACACACATCAAATCAACTTTAACACATTTTATATTATAATTACCCCACAATCCAATCTCCAACCAACCTAAACAAACACTTACTTATTTACCACAACCTCCATATTCCACTTTATTCCCCACAGCCTACAGTACTCCAGCCACCCACAGCCATAAACAAACAGAGCCTAATATTGGAAGTATAATAACACATCATAAAGTTATTACAGTAACATAGAGAAAAAAAGCATGTTTAAAGGCTCGAGTAAAACAATTTGAGTTTTAATTTGCACTCCCACCATTTCATAAAGAATGTCATTTCAGACACTGATAGGGATGGCCCGATCACTTCGGGTCGGGTTAATACCTGAGCCCACTGACCGGCCCAACACGCGTAGGCCCAGCAAGCACGCGTAGGCCCAGCAGGACCAGAAACACGCGTCGGCCCAACGGATGGTTTGTTCCGCGAATCAAGGCTCACGATCCGTTCCCAACCGCCATGCAGCGGGAAATAGGCGTGAGAATAGGGAATTAATTAGGGTTCAGTTAGGGTTTAGGAAAGTGGGGTATAAATATGAGAAAAGAACTCTGAATTAGGGTTCGCATTCTGTATTCTGAATTATTGCTTGTAAACTCAAAGTTCTAGTGAAAGAAACACCTCGGCAAGAGTGATTTTCTGCCCGTGGACGTAGATCTCCGGATCGAACCACGTAAATCTTGTGTGATTTCGTATTGCTTACGTAGGTTTTTGTTAAAGTTTCTTGGATATCGGATTGCGCATTATCAATTGGCGCCGTCTGTGGGAACTGTAAAGCAATTTTTGACGTTCACAGTGTAATCAAAGATCATGGTGATGACTCGTTTGAATCAATCTCGCCACGGTGATCAATCCAACCAAGATCCACCCGTGTATCAAGTTTTGCCGCCGAGGCAATCGCCGGCAAGAGGTACATCTCATCATCAGGGCAACCAAGGCCCGGTTGCGAATCCAGACAATCAGTATTTACCTCCACCCCCTCAAGACATGCAAAACCCTAATCTTGCTGCTGCCCAGCCACCGGTTGACATTCAAATCACTCCAGAATTGCTCCAGGCTTTCCTACAAGAGCATGCCCATGTTCTTCAAGACTGGGCGGCTAATCGCCTACACCCCGCGGGGCATGCCGGACATGATGCCAATCCCGTTGTTCCTCCACATCGTCAGCACTCGCGTGATCATCAAGACCCGGGGCATCGCGGGCGTCAAGATCGGCGACGGGAACGACCTGGTTCTTCCGAGGACCATGGGAGTTCTAACGAATCACAACAGCGCAACGATGAACCTACCGATATGGATCGCCGCCGTCCACTCAACGCGGCTAAGAGAGTTCGTTATGCCAATCCTCATACTCTAGATCTTCAAGAGTATGAGCGAGTCCAACGCAATGTCGAACTGGATTGAATCCTGGGCCTTGATGTCAATGGAGATATCATCACACCGTTCTCCCAAGAAATCATGGCCACCTCCCTTCCCGAAGGGTTCAAACGGCCGGCCATACCACCTTACGACGGCACCGGAGATCCAGCCAATTTTCTTGGAGCTTTTAGGCACAACATGCTTAGCCGCAATAACACTACATCCCTCCATTACTGTAAGATTTTCCCTGAGTATTTACAGGATGAAGCTCGGGTTTGGTTTGATTCTCTCCCACACAACAGCGTATCCTCTTTTAGAGAACTCGCCGAACACTTTTGGGCGCGTTTCGAAGCACGTGCGAAGCCCATGGCCACCTTGGCCGACCTCATGAATATGGAACAGCGGGACGATGAAACCGTTACCCAATTTCTTGACCGCTTTACAGCGGAGAGCCTCAAGGTTGGAAATTGCTCCGAAGACGTAGTCATCAACGCATTCATGAATGGACTCCGTCCCGGAACACTTTACACCGAGTTGGTTCGAAACACACCGGTCACAACCCGAGCACTGTTCAAAACGGTGTGCAGATATGCTAAAGCCGAGGAGCAGACTCGCCGGAAACGTGAGAAACATGCTAGCAAGCGGCAGTCCGACAGGGCACAAGCTGGGCCTAGCACGCGACCTAGTGCCTTTTCCCGTCTGAACCCGGGGCGTTCAGAATCCCGAGGTGATATTCCACAATTTACTCCGTTGACAAAGTCACGAGCTGAAATCCTTTCTGTTCACAAGAACGATCTACGGCCTTGTCCGCGGATGACTGCTCCGCCTGAAAAAAGGAACCGTGGAAAGTGGTGTGCGTACCACCGGGATCATGGGCACGAGACAGAGGAGTGCCGAGAACTCAGCAAGGAAATCGAGGAGTGCCTAAGGAGAGGTTTCCTGCGACAATACATAGCGCGGACCGATGACAAACCTCGGACAAGCCAGAATGGGGGTTCGTCTCATAACCGCGGAGGTTATCATGACCGGGGCGCACAACAGAATCGGCCGCCGTGGCAGAATAATCGGCCGGGGCCTAGCAATAATGCACGGCAAGACTCTGGCAATCGCCAACAGCCTCGTTCTTTGCCACCACCTCCTCCTCCGGGAGGACCCGGAGACAATGCACCCACTCACGTAATAAACGTGATATACGGGGCCCTTCCCACCGGGGCTTCACGAAATGCCTTGAAGGCAGAGGCTCGCCGTCCTCCTCCCGAGGAACCACGTCATAAGCGCCTCCATCAATCCGAAACTGTTAGTTTCACTGACAGGGACCCTGTTCCAGAGATAACGCCTCATACTGATGCCATTGTCATTGACATGACAGTGGTCAATATCACAATAAAGAGGGTCTTCGTGGACAATGGAGCCGCAGTGAGTGTCATATTTGCCGACTGTTTCCAGAAGATGGGGATTCCTCGGGAACAACTTCGGCCGGCCCCCGGGCCACTGCAGACTTTCACTCAGGGTGAAGTCCAGCCAGAGGGTGTCATCACTCTCCCGGCGTCTTTGGGGACTTATCCGGCGATAAAAACCATTTTCGTGGATTTTTATGTGGTGAATTCCCCATCACCGTACAACATGATCTTGGGCCGGGACTGGCTTACCCCCGCCAAAGCCATATGCTCCACGTATCACCTCGCACTAAAGTTCCCCACTTCGCATGGCGAGGTGGCTATCCGCGGGAGTCAGCGGGTTTCAAAGGAGTGTATGTACGTGGCACTCAAAAAGACTGCTAAAGTTCCTCCCAAACAGCAGCTTCAGGTAGCATCATCGGCTCTTGAACCTCGGGTATGTACCTCATTGGGGAATGCCACCGCCCAAGTACCGCTTGATCCGTCCAAGCTGGAACAGACTGTAACCGTCGGAGCCGTGGATGTGCCATGGTTACACCAGGCTATCATTCAGACCTTGCGAGAATATTCCGATGTCTTCGCATGGTCTCCTCTAGATATGCCCGGGGTCTCTCCCGATATAATAACACACAAGCTGAACATCGATCCCAGCATAAAGCCTATCCAGCAGAAGCAAAGGAAGTTCGCCCTGGAGCGAAATGACGCAATTCGAATCGAGGTGCAACAACTCTTGGATGCGGACATCCTGTTCGAAGTATATTACCCCTCCTGGCTATCGAATCCAGTAATGGTGATTAAGTCCAGTGGGGCATGGCGGATGTGCGTTGATTTCTCCGACCTTAATAAACATTGTCCAAAGGACTGCTATCCTCTACCTTCCATCGACCAGAAGGCCGAAGCCATTACTGGTTACGTGGCGCTTTGTTTCTTAGATCTGTATAAGGGATACCACCAGATCTTTATGGATCCGCAGGATGCCCTCAAGACGGCATTCATCACTGCTTTCGGGTGTTTTGCTTTTAAGAAAATGCCCTTCGGGCTCAAGAACGCCGGAGCCACATATCAACGTCTCATGGACCGCGTTTTTCATGACCAGATTGGCCGCAACGTCGAGGTTTACGTTGATGATCTTGTTATAAAGAGCACCACCCATTCTTCATGTGTACAGGACATTGCCGAAACGTTGCACACTCTGCGGCGTTACAATTTGCGACTTAATCCAGCAAAATGCACTTTCGGCGTTGGCTTCGGCAAGTTCCTCGGTTATATGGTTTCACAACACGGTCTTCAGGCTAATCCAGCCAAACTTCGGGATGTTTTGGATCTGCAGCCACCGAAGACGTTCAGAGACGTTCAGCGCCTCACGGGCGGTTTGGCGGCCTTAAATCGTTTTCTATCCAAAGCGGCAGAGCGCCAGCTCTCATTCTTCAAAATCTTGCGACAATCGAAGTACCTTTGAATGGACTCCGGCGTGCACCGAGGCTTTCGAGGCTTTGAAACGTCATATACAGCAGCTGCCTACTTTGTCAGTTCCTCTCTCCGGAGAGCCGCTTTACTTATATTTGGCTTCCGCCTAGGAAGCTATTAGCGCTGCACTTGTGCGCGAAGTCAATGGGGTTCAACATCCCGTGTATCTCACAAGTCGTGTTCTCCACGGGGCGGAGACACGATACTCCATGCTGGAAAAAACTGTACTGGCTCTTGTCATGGCAGCTCGGCGTCTGCGCCCATATTTCCAAGGACGTGAAATACGGGTTCTCACCAATCATCCTATCCGTCAGATTCTTGTCAAACCCGAGGTGTCTGGGCGCCTCGCCAAGTGGGCAGTTGAGCTAGGAGAATACGATATTCAATTTCTTCCCCGCCGAGCTATCAAGGGTGAAGCACTTGCCGATTTTTTGGCCGAAACCCCGGGAGATAATCATGAGTCTTCGGCAGACAGTGTTACACATCACCCCGCTACCCTCGTATCCTCACCTCGGAAGTGGCAACTATATGTGGATGGAGCATCCACGACTCGAGGAAGTGGTGCCAGGGTGCTTCTCATCGACCCCGAGGGGGTTGAAGTTAAATACGTCATCCGATTCAAGTTTAAGGTGACTAATAATGAAGCGGAGTACGAGGCAGTTCTCGCCGGGCTCCGGCTCGCTCAATCCTTAGGCGTTCGTCATCTTGAGCTCTTCACGGACTCCGAGGTCGTGTCCAAGCAAATCCAGGGGACTTATGTCGCCAAGGATGAAACAATGATCAGGTATCGTGCTCTAACACTCAAGCTTATGTCAACTCTTGATACAGTTGTTATCCAGAAAATACCACGTGCTCAGAATGCAAGAGCAGACGCGCTCAGCAAGTTGGCCTTCGCGGTCCGAACTAATATATCTCCGGATATCATGGTCGAAGACTTATCACATCCAGCAATTCATGAGGCCACAGTTTCAGTACTGACCGATAGTGATCCGAATTGGATGACTCCTATCATTCAATATCTCCGAGATGGAATTCTGCATACTGATAAGCTGCGAGCTCGGCAAGTTGTCCTCAAAGCCCCCAAATACTCCTTTCATGATGGAGTCTTGTACCGGCGGTCATACCTACAACCGAGCCTCCGGTGTCTCGCTCCTGCCGAAGCTACTCAAGTTCTACGGGAGGTTCACGAAGGGGCCTGTGCCAGCCATATCGGCTCCCGGACATTGGCCAAGAAAGTTCTCCGCTGGGGATATTATTGACCAACTTTGTTCAACGATGCCCACGACTTAGTGACCAAATGCAGCAAGTGCCAGCTGCACTCCCGTGTGAAGCATCTGCCGCAGACCGAGCTCACTGGAATCCAGAGTGCGTGGCCGTTTATTCAGTGGGGTATCGACATTGTTGGCCCATTCCCAGTTGCTCCAGGGGGATTGAAATTTCTGGTCGTTGCCGTAGATTACTTCACTAAGTGGGTCGAAGCCGAACCTCTTACGGCCATTACTGGTCAAAATATCTTGAAGTTTGTGTGGCGCAATATCGTTTGTCGCTTCGGCATCCCGAGTACTATTATCTCGGACAATGGTAAACAATTTGCCAATGATCCCTTTCGGTCATGGTGCGAAGAGCTTCACATTAAACAAATTTTCACCTCGGTTGCTCACCCTCAAGCCAACGGTCAGGTTGAAGTCACCAATCGAACACTGCTCACGGGAATAAAGAAGCGCCTGGATAATGCCAAAGGTCTCTGGGCTGAAAACCTTCCACAAGTCCTATGGGCTTATCGTACGACACCGCATACCTCTACCGGGGAGACTCCTTACAGCCTTACTTATGGTTCCGAAGCCGTTATTCCTGCGGAAATCAGTGTACCAAGCCCCCGCCTCATCACATTGGTTCCAGAGGATAATGACGAGGCTCTCCGAGCGAATTTGGATGAGCTTGAAAATCGTCGTGACCAATCATTCATTCAACAGGCCAGGTGTAAACAACGTGCAGCCCAGTATCATAACCTCCGGGTCCGGGGCACTCAGTTCAACGTCGGGGACCTAGTTCTTCGGCTCAATTCAGCCAGCAAAGCTGCCCCCGAGGGGAAATTACATGCTTCTTGGGAAGGTCCCTACCGCGTCGTTGCCGCGCACGATTCCGGATCCTATCAGTTCGAGCATCTCAATGGGACCTCGATCCCCCGAAGCTGGCACTTTACCAACTTGAGGCGCTTCTATCTGTGAATGCCAAATCACAAGTACCATCCTATCTTTAATTTCTTTTATGGTTGTTATCTCTCTTTGTATTCTTTAGTTTGCTCCGACACTCATCATTGAATAAAAATTCTTTGTTTATGCATCTTGCTGTGTTTTCCTTTACGTTACGGGGACGCCCTAACGCAATCGTATTATCATTATTAGTCTCCGGACAATTAAATCTCTTTCTCGGTCCGTCCGAGGAGATTCACATTTCGTCCCCGGACTTATATCACTATCCCGCCTGATCCGTCCGGGAAGAATTTACTCCCGCTTGATCCGTCCGGGGAGATTTACATTAGAGTTATTCGAATTGTGTTCCCGGACACCTAACTAAAATAGTTAATAACTTGTTGTTTTCCTTAGCACATTTGTGCACATCAAAACGATTTTATTATCTTCTAAATGATACAACACCGAAAAGTTTTTTACATAAAACTCCAACAAAACAAAACAAAAAAAAAAAAAAAAAAAAAGGTAAGCCATTATCTACGGCCCCCGAGCCAATATTCAGCGCTCCGGCGTTGCGGCCTACTCCTAGACCTTCGCTGCGTCCTCCGGGATCTTGTCGTTCTTCGACCTCGGGCTCCGGCTCTTTCTCCCCCACGAGCTTCCCGACGCCGATGACTTGCTCTGGGCGTTTGCCTGGGGACTTCGTCTCTAGTCCGACCTCGGCTACTTGGTTGTGGAGCGGACCTCGGGGTTTGGGCCTACTGCACAGGGTCCCACTCCTCCGGAGCCATCACTTCAATTTCTCTGGCCAGCTCCTCGACTATTTCTTCGGCAACCACAGCGGGCTCTTCTTCAATCGTGGTCACTGGAGCTGGCTCTCGGATAACAATGCCTTTGCTCTTTCCAGAGGGTTTCTTTTTATCCTTCCGGGGAGCTTTTGGAGTACCTTGGCCCCGGCTTGAACTCGCAATGAATTCCTCGGCAGAAGGCCTCCACCTGCCTCGGCCCTTCAGCCCTTCGTACATGCTGAGAAGCAACTCCAGAACTTCTCGCTTTCTTACGAGCTCCGAGGACTCTACTGGGCTCCTTGCCGTAAGCGCAGAAATCTCCTCCTGAATTTCTACGATCCGTGCCTCAACCTCCTCAAATGTCAGTAAGCCGAACTCCGTCAGTATCCGTTCATACTCTCCTTGATGGACGAGGACACGGCTCAATTCAGCAGTTGTGGCCAGATACTTTAATTCTTGGTCCCTGGCCTTCTCCGTGGCTTTTGACATGGCCTTCTCGGCTGCCTCCGCTCTCTTTTCTGCGATGGACACCCGCTTTTCTAGCTTTGGCACTACGTGCATTTGCAGGTTGTTCTTTTCTTCGCGGAACCACTCAAGTGATCGCATGAGTTTCTTTATTGTTTCGTGCAATTCCGCGGTATTCTAAACAGAAAGAAGAGTCAACCAGGTCGATCAATCTCAAGTATGTAAAGAGTTGGAATTCAGTTCGAAAACAACAAACATTGACCATTCACGCAAAAGGAAGACGAAGTGTCTGAGAAACAAACATTATATTTAACAGAATGGAAGTACAATATCCAGGAATCAGTACAATGTTCGCATACACTCCTATTATCTACAATTTTAAATTTGCGGGGATCGAATGACCTCCCGCTCAGTTCCCTCAATGTCCTCGGGCAACACCTCTTGCCGGCCCTCTGACACTTCGGCTTCTCCCTCCTCATTCGCTGCGACAGCTTCGTCCGCAGCTATGGCTTCGACCCCCATCCGTGGGGGGGGTTCTTTGTTTCGGGGCTCGGAGACCAGCTCACCCCGGCGGAACGCCATGAACTCTTGGTCCTGGTCCACCTCACATTTGGCGATCTCCGCGGCCGTCAGCAGTTGTTTCTTCTCCCCTAGAGCTTTCACCAGGGGCCACTCCGGCAGATTCGCTAGAGCTGCGTAGTAGGCCTTTTCCACCCCGGCCACTGCCTCAAAGTCGTACCCGAATTCTGGACGATATACATCCACATTCGGGTAGACCTCCTTCACCTGCTCCAGCAGCGCGGATCGTGTGGCCTGGTCCCCTATTGCCACAAACTCCGTCTGGAAGTCAAGGAACGTGCTGGTTTGGAATAATTTGTCGGCGAATGCCTTCAGCATCGCTCCTTGCCCTTCGACTACGGCAGCTTCCCGAGCCTCCATCTCTGCCCGCAGCCGCAGCACTTCACCTCGGAGGACATTGGTCTCCGCCTCCACTCCGCGCAGACGCGCAACCTCATTTTCGACCAAGGCAGCCCTCTTGCGTGCCTCGGTCAGGTCATGGGTTAATCGGTCGTTGCGCGCCCGAAGCTCCCTTGCCACTTCGGCCAGTTCCTCCTTGCCTTCCTTCTCGCTCTTTCGACCGAGGTCCAGGATACCTCGCGCCAAGCGCAGAAGTTCTTCGGCGTCCGCGCCTTCCAACCCCAACAAACTAGGGGCCACTTGTTCCACCTGGATAATTACACAAGACAAGGCACCGAACTCAGTATTAATAGTACACACTTCGTGTGCGTAACAATTATGAGCAGCGTTTCAAGTTTACCTCCGTGCTCTCCCCTACTCGGGGTCTTTTGGATGATGCCGGCGGAGTCCCGGTAAGCTCCGGCCTCCTCTTCGTTCCGGGAATTGACCCCGCTGGCATAACTCGTTCTTTCGATCCCGCGGACGGTCGTGGACTGGGCACCGTCTTCTTCCGAGGAGACACCTCAGTAGCTTTACCTTTCTTCTTGGCCGCTGCGGTCGCCGCGGGGCTTCCGGCTGGTTCTTTTCCGAAGCGTCCCACTGCATATGGAGGTTATAGTTAGTCCTGTGCAAAACAACAGTTGTAAAAAGCAAGATAGAAGAACTCCTACCCTCTTCGGCAGCCGCATCGCCGAATAATACGGGCTCAGTCCTGCCCCCTCCAGTTCTTCCTCGGAACAGAGGGTTTTGAAAGTCCCCACTGACCGGAATACATGTAGGACTTCGGCCTCCGGGTTCTCCACCGGAGCGGTATCAAGCACCTCCTCCCTCCTCCACTTCGAGAGAGCTACTTTGTTTTTTACAAATATAAACCTCTCCTTCCACCCCTCTACCTTACTTGGGTTTTGAACCTTGAACCCACCTCGGGCTCGGGGACTGAAGGAGTACCACCCTTTGGATTTCCCGAAGTTTTTTAGTTGGTAAAAAAACCTAAAAAGCTCTACGGTCGGTTCTATTCCGGCGTTCTTACACACCACGGTGAATCCTACTACTTGCCTCACCGCGTTCGGCGCTAGTTGGCTCAAGGCAATACCGTAGTATTTCAGCAACTGGATCACAATGTCCCACAGGGGCAGTCTCAAGCCTATTCTAAGGGGATCTATATACACACTAATAAACCCCTGCGGTGGGCAGCAGGCCCTATCCTCGGGGTTCGGTATTATATACTCTAAGTTAAAGGGAAAGTAAAAGGACGGGATTTCTCTCTCAATCTGCACTCGCGTCATCCGTAACGCTACAGAGGACACCTCTAAATCCTCCTCCGCGCATTGATAAAAAGCGACCATCATAACGTTGCTTTCCAGGCCATCGGCCCTGTCTACGGTCCTAATCTCATTCCTCTCCGGAATGAGGTATCGAGGGGGGGGACATCTAATGGGACACTCGTAGTCCCTACTTCTTGAATAGAGGCAGAAGATGAGGCAGAAGATGAAGAGGAAGGCATACTTACTTGGGTTGAATTTGAGAAGTTTTGATTTGAGATGAATCACAGGCACATAATTCCCCTCTTTTTCCCGCTTTCTAAACTGGTAAATCGCAATGAAGAAGATGAAGAGTTACTGTGCAGTTATTCCAAATATATACGCAAAAAACCAACGGCTCTGATACAGCCTATTCAAATTCAATGATGGAGATTTAGACGTGCTCTTCACGCGCTTTACAGTTCCCAAGGCGCGTGGGGAACAGGTTTCTTGGAAATCGCAGAGCGTGTCACTTCACATCCCTCTCTCTCATGATGGCGCCGCCAATCACATCAACCTCACCCTTCGTCAGGAAGATTCAAACCACACTCCGGTGATTCCTTTACCTCGGTCATACTACCACACTCCGGTGCTTCCTTCATTTCGGCCAGACTACTACACTCCGGTGATTCCTTAACCTCGGCCAGGTCATTATGTACTTCCGATACGTTTCTTGCTTCTGGGAGGCTCGGTATCCCACTGTCTGTCCCGGGCACTTCGGCCTAGTTCGGTTCCGCTTCCGCAGACTGCGCCGCGGAGTCCCTGGGACGCGGATAGATTTAGTCATCCATAAACACTTCGGCGCGCCCGCGACCACGGCCCTTCTTGCTTATGGTTTCACCCCTGTGACAACCGAAGCTCCTTCCTCGCTTCGGCTGGGGGGGGGGGGCATCTGATAGGGATGGCCCGATCACTTCGGGTCGGGTTAATACCTGAGCCAACTGACCGGCCCAGCACGCGTAGGCCTAGCAAGCACGCGTAGGCCCAGGCCCAGCAGGACCAGAAACACGCGTCGGCCCAACGGATGGTTTGTTCTGCAAATCAAGGCTCACGATCCGTTCCCAACCGCCATGCAGCGGGAAATAGGCGTGAGAATAGGGAATTAGTTAGTGTTCAGTTAGGGTTTAGGAAAGTGGGGTATAAATATGAGAAAAGAACTCTGAATTAGGGTTCGCATTCTGTATTCTGAATTATTGCTTGTAAACTCAAAGTTCTAGTGAAAGAAACACCTCGGCAAGAGTGATTTTCTGCCCGTGGACGTAGATCTCCGGATCGAACCACGTAAATCTTGTGTGTTTTCGTATTGCTTACGTAGGTTTTTGTTAAAGTTTCTTGGATATCGGATTGCGCATTATCAGACACTTTGAAAAGTTTCACAATAAGGGGATGTTTGCTTGGGGTTGGGGTGGCTGGGCTGGGGGAAGTGGCTGGAGTTAATGGCTTGGGATGTTAAAGAGTGATGTTTGGTTGGATGGGAAATTTAATTATTAATTGTGAAATGTGATGTAATATGAGTAAGAGGTAGTTATTAATGATTGGGAGAATAATTAAAATAATTTTTTGATTTGTGATTGATGTTCCCCCACCAAACCCTAATATCGTGGCTTGGCCAAACCAGCCCAAACAAACATCACTTGGGGTTGGCCAAACTGATTATGGGTTTGGCAAACCCCAAGCAAACATAAGTGTTATTTTACCAGAAAAACTACAATTCTTCCAATATTATCTTAAACAACCTACTTAATTTAGTTTATTGTTTCCTTATTTTACAAAACATACCAATTAAATACCAATCCTTAATTTCTTTCAAAATAGCTAAAATGACATTCTTTATGAAACGGAGGGAGTATATATTATACTATGTGAAATTTATTTTGTGACGTATTTATTATTTGTAAAAAATGTATTATGTGTAATTGCTAATCTGATCCTAGTCATCAAAGTGTTGTTTCAAATTGTGCCCCCTTGATAAAAAAACGATCGGAGATTCTTCATTTACGACGTCATGTGATAGACAAATATATTTTTGGACCGGTGTAGGATTTTTTTGGCGAAAAAAGAACAAAAATTGAACTCTTCCGTAACGTATCTAGGGTTGGCGACGGGGCGGGGCAGGTCGGGGGCAAGTCCCCGCGTTCGCTGGCCCGCGAAACTGGTGGGAAATTTTTTATCCCCATCCCCGTCCCCGCGGGGATCCCCATCCTAGCGGGAATTCCCCGTTCCCCTTTTTTTATTTTTTATTTTTAATTTTATTTAAAATATCTACTAATAAAATAAATTTAGAAATAATTAATAGACTTAAATTTAACAAAGTCGAGAAAAAAATTAGGATATAATATATTTAAGTCATTTTAATATTACATTAATAGGAATACAATAAAAATAAAATTATTTCTACTAAATAAATATATAAAATTAGATAATATTATCGGATCCTTGTGGGGAACAGGGCGGGGAGTGCATTCTCATTACATATATATGGAAAAAAAATAAATTATATAGCGGAGCACCGCGAAGAAGGGGGAGGGGAACCCTATCCCCGTCCCCGCCCTCGGGGAAAAAATCCCCCGTCCCCGACCCACTGAAGAAAGAAAATGAGAAATTTTCGTCCCATTCGAGACGAATCCTCTCAGGAAATGGAGATTCCCCACCCCACCGCCAACCCTGAACGCATGGGGCGTAAATTGTAAAACGCTATTTGGACGGAACCGAACTTGTGACATAGTGAGGCATAAGGAGGAGAAGCAAAATGTGATGTAAATTTCTAAAGGATGTTATATATTTTTTTATAATATTTTAAATATTTTGAGAAACTACATTTACATATATGCCTTTAGAAAGTTATTTATGGAACTTCAAAAATATTTTTGTGACTTGTTTATTGTAAGATCAATGAAATATCTCCTAAAATATATGGAGATATATTAGTTAAATTTTTAGAATGTTTATTTTTATCACAGGATGAACTAAATACTCCCATTGTCCCATAATAAAAGTTCTATATAAAAACATTTATCTCAAAATAAGAGACTTGTTTAAAAAATCAATGTCTCGTTTTATTAATCCAAGTAAAATATTTAATTTTTTTATTTCATGAATTAACTATATATGATTGAAAATAAAATAAGTCGTATGATTGCAAATTGATGGTTTGAGAGAGTTATGCCTTCATTAAATCAACAAAAGATAAAAAAGAAAATGTATATTTTCAAACATATTCTTATTATTTATGATCTTTCTAATAGCAAAATAGGAGATTAGATGTATGATTAATTGAAATATTCCAATTAATACACTTATTTGCTATTAATTAATTTATAGCGACAAATAAATAATTATTTATTATATTTAAAATATGCAATGTGAATATTGAATCCAATATTGTAAAAATATGATTAGCTTAACAATTTTCTTAATAGAAAATCGTGTTAAGATGATAAAGTTGTGACATTTAAAAATACGTGTGTAAAACAAAATTAAAACACAATTATTTTTTTAAAAGGGTTTAGAATCTACCTTTAGAGGTGAAGTCCGCTGGTACCCCGAACCTGCGATACAAGTGGATAATAGAGTCGTATTTTGACAACCAGTTCTGTGTCATACAATACTTCTTTATGTACATTTCCACTTGATTGATGTGTGGCAATATTATGAGGCTCTTGGCGCTTTAGTGGACGACCTAAAGCGAAGGTTGCTGATAAAGGATGTCTAAAACTTCCCTATTAGATCTTCTCTGCTTCTAGTTTTAAACAACACAACCCCCTTCCTCTACAAAGATCTCCATCCTTTCTTCCTGCAGTACAAATCATGTAGGATTTGCAACAAATCTTGCCTCCAAATAAATATTTTTATGTCAATATTTTGTTGTTGATTAATGCCGATTATTTAAACGAGATAACTTCGCCATATAAAATGAAGTTATGGTGAAATTGTGTAATTTCACCATAAAAAGAAGTTTGGGATCAATATTTGAGATTTTTTTTACCCTGTCTCTTTGACTCTGAATAGATTATACATCATTGCATGAGATACAAAATCAATGATTAATATTATTTGGATCTACAAGACTACACCTAGACATGGGGCATAACCTATCTGAATATTACCAAAATATGCTTTAAAGATCAATGTAAGACTAGTGCATAACCTATTCGAATATTACTTAAGTATGTTGTAAAGATTTACCCAATATATGGGAAAGATCTTAAAATGAGGGGTTCAGAATCATATGATTGAGATCTGTATTTTTTTTTCTTACATAATTTTATTTTTGGATGTAAAACATAGCTATTTTATGGGTGACAATTGAAAAAACAAACACTATCTTATTTTAAATGATGAAATTAAAATAATTAAATAATTAAAGAGGTTTATTTCATCTTAGTTTATTGTACATATAATTGGAAATTTTGTAAAAATAAAATATTCTACAAAATACGTTAAACTTGAAGATTTTTGCAATGAATAATTTAATATATAGATACTAAAAAAATATCAATTAGGTGAAATTTCTATACCATTGAAATGAAAATAAAACTTTAAAATTTTAAGTTCATTTTTTTCATTTTCACCAATAACATGATGTCCAATGTGACTATTATGTTGAATACATGTACTCCGGTCATGTGGTCTGAATTGTAGTTTATAGTCAAAATTGTGATGTCTTTTATTTTTATAACTAATTTAAAGAGTGATTACATCTGCATATATTGCTCCATTAATTAATTACAAATATATTAATTAATATTTTGTGAAGTAAAAGTTCGAATGATGTAAAATGTTATTACAATGTTTGTGGAAATACAAACAGAACAACAACAACTCGAGTCGTGGGAAGCCCATTGTCCTTAGGAAAAAATACTTCCCGGCTAGTGCTCTCGGAATGAAGTATATTACCCCCAAGATAAAACGATTTTCCTCATTTTCTGTAGTAGCACCACTAACAGAAAAGGCACCGGATAGTAGCACCACTAACAGAAAAGACACCGGCGAACTATGGACGTCTGGGGCTGGAATTTACATGAACAGCTGGTATTGTATGTATATATGTGGCCTAGAATTGGGCTTTGTGTGTAATGGACTATTGGGCCATTCTAAGATGTATGGGCTTTATAGCAGAGAATGAGAATGAGAAAATTCAGGTGAAAAATTGTTGTGTATGCATGTAGGAGAACATCTGAACCTATTTATAGGTCTCCTTGTAGAACATCTGAATTAATGAATTAATTGTGTCATTTATAATTTGACAGTTATGGGCTTAGTAACACTGGTCTCGGCCGAGGCATTCCCAAAGCCCGAGCCCGAGGCCAGGCGTGCCGTGGCCGTGCTGAGCCGAGTGAGCGTGTGGGCTTCCTATTGGACTCCCTCACATGAATACTTGATATTCCTTAATGATGAACTTTCATATTTATATATTAATTTAAAGAGCACTTAAGCCAATGTCGGATAATAACTCTTCTTAGTTATTAATTCTATATTTAATACACAACTAAGTGACAACTTTATGTATTAATTTCCCACTCACCCAAAATCGGTTTTGAGAAATTCAAGAACCCACGATTATCTACTCCTTGCATAGATTAATAATTCCAACAAAATTAATCTTCCTACCACTTAATTATATCATTAAAGTGCCTTATCCATACTTTGAATATTCATTAATTCCAACATAAAATTGCTAACTCAATTTCTTTCAGCCAAATATCTATGAAGTATTTAAGAAATTAACTACATTTTCCGCAGTGATACAAATTTAATAATGTTTCATGAATAAATTAACCTAGATCAAAATGAAAAAAAAAAAAAAAGAAAAAAAAAATAGTGCTGTGAGACATTTTTTAAACCCAAGCAAGCTAAACAAAAACCTTTATGAGCAATATATTAAGAAATCTATGAATTATATGTATGTATAATATGTAATTTTTATTATATATTAAGAAATCTATGAATTATATGAATGTATAATATGTAATATTTATTATAGTACTTCTATATTATTTAGGACGTAGACTATATAAAAAGGCGGTCACATACGTATTGGTCAAAAATAGAATTCAAAATATTGGTACTGATCAAATAATTCATTCCATCAATAATCAATAATTGGAATAATTGCAGGAAGGATTGGTAATTGTAATTTAATTTCAGAGTTAAGAAAATAAAGCTTTATATTTTATTGTTTCATAATAATAATTACTATTATAATCAGAGTAGCTATTTTTTTTCTCAAATATTTTAGTAGTAGTTGCCAACTTAAATTTAGTAGTAAGATAAATAATATTTTAAATAAGAGCGGTTTCTTGTGAAATTACAAACATAATAGGATACATATTTGATTTAGGTAACTTAAAAGATAAGTAAAATGTTATGGGTACTAACCAGATAGTAATCTGCTATACCATGTAAAATTAGGATGTGTTTGCTTAACGTTGAAGAGTGCTGAATCGAACTTAACTGAGTATGCTTTATTTGAATTCAATATTTTAAATTCACTGAGCCCAATCTAAGACAAATACACCCAATTATATAGCAAAACTTTATAATTGAACATGAATTCTTCCGTATATAATACATATAGGATTCGGTAACCTATACATTAAAACCCTATATTAAACAGTAATTCGTAATATTATAATACGTAGGGTGTGTTTTCTTAAGGATAAGGAGTGCTGAACTAAATTTATTGAAGGAGTTAATGAATGTGCTTTACTAAAATTTGATAATCTCAATCCAGCGAACACGCTCTTAGGCCCTGTTTGTTTAGGATTGAGCCAATCAATTATGGATTGGAGCCCCATGTGCTGAGGTTGTGAGCAATATCCTAATCTCATTATCAATTTACTAACTAACTAACTCTTATACACATCATCAATCAAATGCCATTTCCAATACACATTTCAATCAATAACCAATTATTCACTAACTACCTCTTACATACATCAAATTGACTTTAACACATTTTATATTATAATCACCCCCACAACTCAATCTCAATTAAAACACATTTTATATTATAATCAGTCCACAATTCAATCTTCAATCAAGATAAATAACACTCGCTTATTTACAATAACTTTTATATGTCATTATATTCTCCAAAATTTACAGTACTTCAACCACTGATACAACACTTCAGCCACCGACAACCATAAACAAACCGGAACTCATAGTAGAAAACTTACCATAATGAGCCCTCAAAAAGAAAAATGAGAAACAGATAGTAGATTATATTCCCTTTTCTTTTGGTTAAAAAAAAAAAAAAAATGTTAAAAGCTTCCCAAGGACCCGAAACCGTATACCCTATTTGGAATCTGCTGCAACCTGCACAGAATCGCGCTCAGCCAGTCACACCACCGCGCGAAGCCCTTGTTCTCCCAACGCCGCCCTAATCCTACGACGCAACTGTACCACCGCCGTGCTATTGCTACTCTTCCATTCCTTCGTCCTTTTCTAGGTATTATTCGAATTTGTATTTATAGTTTTAATTTTTAAGTGGTTTCGTCCCATTCTCTTGGTATTACTGGAATTTATACTCCATAGTTTTAAGTTTTAAGGGTCTTCATCCCATTCAGCTTTTATTTGTAAATTAAATTGTCCTAATTCTGAATCTTCGCATCTGGCTTTTGATCCACCCATAGTTTGAATTTTTAAGTGGTTTCCGTCTATTCTGTAGCTATTATTCGAATTTGTACTCCATAGTTTTAATTTTGAAGTGGTTTTCATCCCATTCAGCTTTTATTTGTAAATTAAATTGTCCTAATTCTGAATTTCGCATCTGGCTTTTGATCCACCGGCTTGTTGCTCTCTCCCCTTACAATTCACAGTCTCCCGGCAGCAGCGTTGAAATTTGTGGGTGCAACTCGGTCCGGCGCATAGATAATTTCTCTTTGTGATTTCTGAAAATTTTCTGAAAGATGGCTAGGAAATTGCAACATCGACATGGTGAGGCTTATGAGGGTCGGAGAAACGCTGAGCATCGGAGCCATAGAGATTATAGTGATGAAGATGATAAAACTGTTGACAAGGAAGCGGATAGGGTGCGGGATTCAGAAAGTGATAGGCGTAGTAGAAAACGAAGAAGTGAAGGAGAGCATGAGGATGAGGAGGAGGAAGGGGAGTATAGGAAAGATAGGCGACGGGAAAGAGAGCGAGAAAGAGGCAGACGGGAAAGAGAGCGAGAAAGAGACAGGAGGCATGGTGATCAACGCGACAGGCATGGGACAAGTATGAAGGACAATAAAGGGAGTGAAAATGCAAAGGCAGACGTTGCTCGAAATGAGCAAAACGTAGAACGGAATGTGGGGATTGATGCAGTTGCAAATTTGGGGAGGAGTGGTGGAGTGTACATTCCACCATTTAAGTTGGCTAGAATAATGAAGGATGTCGAGGACAAAAGCAGCATCGAATATCAGAGAATGACTTGGGATGCATTAAGGAAGAGTATCAATGGGTTGGTGAACAAAGTAAATGCTACTAACATCAAGAATATCATTCCGGAGTTGTTTGCTGAGAATCTGATAAGAGGAAGGGGTCTCTTTTGTCGCTCGTGTATGAAGTCTCAAATGGCTTCTCCAGCCTTCACGGATGTATTTGCAGCATTGGTTGCTGTCGTGAACACCAAGTTCCCTGAGGTCGGTGATCTTTTGTTGCGAAGGGTAATATTACAGCTTCAAAGGGCATACAAACGCAACGACAAGGTTCTATTCTTAGAACCTCCGTTTTTATTTTTGTTGATATATTGCTATTGTTTTCGCTAAGTAGTATTTTTCAATGCATTAGGGTGATTATTGTGATTCTTTTTTCTGTTACGCAGCCACAATTACTTGCTGTAGTCAAATTTATAGCTCACCTGGTGAACCAGCAAGTAGTTCATGAGCTCATTGCTCTTGAACTGCTGACATTGCTGCTGGAAAAGCCAACTGATGATAGTGTTGAAGTGGCTGTTGGCTTTGTGACAGAATGTGGATCCTTGCTTCAGGACCTTTCTCCTCGTGGGTTGCACGGTGAGTACAGGAATCTTGCTTTTATATTATATGTCATGTTTTGTTTCAATGATGGTAATACTAATCAGTTGAATCATTGGAGATGTGTCAAATCACTTCCTTTGTAAGTCTATGATAGAAAGTCAATATGAATAAGATTGTTGTTCAAATAGTGTTCTTAGAATGTATTGATCTGAACTCCTAAGCAGGAGAGGACAAAAAACAAGCCTCCGCATGAAAAGCTCTATATGAATAATTGTACTATTGCATCTCTTCATATTTGATATTTAAAAATTTAATTTTCGAGGTTGGAAACTACTCTGGTGCACTGTTTTTTCATATCTTCTGTACTACTCAGTCTTGTATTGCTATATTTTGAGGCATGGTGTCTTATGTGTTTTCAGTTTTGATTTTAGTTCTTGAATGTATGTGTTGCAAGGTTGTTAAACTCGCCTTTTTAATTAGGTGGTTAGCGGGTTCATAAAATCGAATTGTAGAATCGAATCATAGAATAAAATTTCATTAACCATGTGAAATAACATTGGAACATCAATATTATATCTACCATCCTATTAACTGTAACCTATTCTTCTTCCAACATTACACACAAATATATGCAGTAAAATAAGACTTATAGCATATGGCTTTTGCCAATGTATTATTTGTTACTGTAGCTAGTCTTTTTTCTTATTTAATTCATTTATTGCATGGACATACTGCCTCGCTTTGGATTAGAATTTTCATTTTGGTAATGTATCTAGAAAGTTATTCCCTGTTTCATTGGGAAGTCTATGGAGATGCATTTGCATGCTGTTAAATGCATTTAGGTTTGGGTTAGGCCCATCTTTGGGATTGTAGTACATTCTTCATTGTAATAGTATTACTTGATTTCCAATGGGGGTTATTGCTTTGTAAAGCACTGCTTTTGGGATTTTTCAGTTGTTAATCTCTGTTTTTGTTGACTTACTGGAAGATGATAATTTCCTATCATCTTCATGTTACTATCATTAATCGATTGCTGCTATCTGACTATCTCCTGCTTCATTTAAGTTCTCAATTTGCTGGAAATTTTCACTGATGTTCAGATCCATTTTGGTGTTGAACAGGTATCTTTGAGCGATTCCGTGGAATTCTTCATGAAGGAGAAATAGATAAACGTGTTCAGTTCTTAATTGAAGGCCTGTTTGCATTGCGAAAAGCAAAGTTCCAGGTATGATTGAATTGGGAATCCATATTATTAGAGCAACATGATAGATTTTATGTTTTTAATTCTTGAAGTGTTGATGCACGTTATGTAGGGTTACGCTGCTGTTCGACCAGAATTGGATCTAGTGGAGCAGGAAGACCAATTGACTCATGAAGTTTCTCTATTGGATGAGATAGACAATGAGTCTGCTTTAGGTATATCCTGTCTTTGGCTAACTTTTTTTCGCACTCACTTCCAATTACACCTATCTTACATTACTATGTTACGCTCTGTGCAGACATCTTCAAGCCGGATCTCCACTTCTCGGAGAATGAGAAGCGATATGAAGAACTCAAGAAGCAAATACTAGGTGAAGAGTCTGAGGATGAAGCAGACTCAGATTCAGATGCAGATTCAGATAATGAGGATGATGATGATTCTGGGGAAGATGAGGAGGAGCAGATGCAAATAAAGGATGAGACGGAGACAAATTTGGTCAATCTCCGAAGAACTATCTACTTGACTATTATGTCTAGTGTTGATTTTGAAGAAGCAGGGCATAAGCTATTAAAGATCAAACTGGAGCCTGGTCAGGAGGTTCGTATTATGATTTAGCATATGATAATTTTCTTAATAAAGTTTATTCTAGTGTTCGTTGTTGTATTCGTGAAATCTACTAATTTCTTATGATTTTTTTTCGAGTGGTACTAATTTCTTATGATTGGTTTTGCTTGTTTAGATGGAATTGTGCATTATGCTTTTGGAGTGTTGCAGTCAGGAAAGAACGTACCTCCGGTATTATGGACTTTTGGGGCAGCGGTTTTGTATGATAAACAAGATTCATCAAGAGAATTTCGACAAGTGTTTTGTCCAGCAGTACTCCATGATCCACCGGCTCGAGACCAATAAACTGCGCAATGTGGCTAAGTTCTTTGCTCATTTACTCGGCACATTTGCATTGCCTTGGCATGTTTTGGCCTATGTACGCTTGACTGAAGAGGACACAACGTCTTCTTCCCGTATTTTCATCAAGATTCTCTTCCAGGTAAATAGCAAGTCAATATTTCTCCGTGTTTCTTCATTTTATATCTTGCTTTTCTTCTGAAGCAGTTATGTTTATTGCAGGAACTATCGGAGCACCTTGGGATTCGGTTGCTTAACGAACGTCTAAGTGACCCTGCTATGCAAGATTCTTTTGAATCTATATTTCCTAAGGATAATCCCAAAAACACGAGGTTCGCTATCAACTTTTTCACCTCCGTTGGGCTTGGTGGGATCACAGAAAGCCTGCGTGAGTATCTCAAGAGCATGCCACGCCTCATCATGCAGCAGCAGAAAGCTGTATCTTCTGAATCTGCTACTTCTTCAAGTGATGATGATTCAGATAGTGAGTCTGAATCATCGTCGTCCTCCGACTCCAGTGACAGTGATAGTGGTGACCATAGGCGTAGGAGGAAGAAAACGAGAAGAAATTAGGGTGTTGAAAGTCGCGCTTGTATTTCTGGTATCTATCAACATAAGTCATTATTCAATTTAGTAAGTATTGAATGTTTTACTTTCTAGTTTCTAGTATGCGATGAGCAACTAATTTTCATGTATTGTAGGTTATGCAAGTTTCACAAATTGAATTTATTTCATATTGTTGTCTTTTTTTTTTTTTTTTTTTTTTTTGGAATAAAGTTTACAGGCCAAAAACTGAAATATGATTTGATACATATAAGATGTTTTTATCAATATACTGGATTAGGTTACCAGTCATTGTATTTCAACTTCTTAAAATTTGATTTTTTTGTACGCATCCAGTATGTACTACTCCCTCCGTCCCGAATGAACTTGCACTGGCCTCCCGGCACATATATTAAGAAAAGTTGCTTTTTGTTAAATGTTAGACTTAGTCAAATTTGTTTTTACCTTTATGTGATGACAAATTTGTAATTATGTGATTAATGTGAGGTAGAGATGTAAAGTTTTATTTTCTGAAATGGAAAGTTTGCAAGTTCATTCGGGACGGAGGGAGTAGTATTTATTAGCTAAGAGAATGTAGAATTATTCTTTTATTCAACTGTAGATCATTAGCACAAATCAAGATGAATTATATCGATAATTATGAATTATTGCACCAAGAACGGATTGGAGAATTCTCAATTTTTCCCCATTAAGTATCATTTTAAAGTTCTTCTAATTTTTAATATTTCCAAATGATGATGATTTGCTTAACGAAAATATACAAAAAAACATACAAAAATCGATATTGAAGGACTCAATGTGACCAAATTAATTAAAAAGCTTAATAAAATAAATAGTAGTACTTCGGGGGCTTGATGAATTTTCTATTAATAAATATTATACTATCTAATATGGCAAAAATTTATATGAAATCGTTGCACGACCGTCACACGGTGTGATGAAAAAAATATACTCCCTCCGTTCCAAAATAAATGATGTTTTAACTTCTTAATCATATTCCAAAATATTTGATGTTTTAGATTTTTTTTACCATTTCTCTCTATTTTACCCCTATGTAAATTAAAAAACATCTTTGACTTTTCAACCTCCCACTCACATTTGATTTCATTAAATCTTATCTCCACAAATTTTAGGGGATATATTTGGCAATACACCTGTTTCTTAATTCTTCCACTTTTTTCTAAAACATCATCTATTTTGGAACGGAGGGAGTATTACTTTTGTGGTAAATGTATTACGTTTATCTGTAAGAGTATCATTTTTTTTAAACAAAAAAAAAAAAATTACTTTTTGTAGTAAAAATATCACTTTCATCTGTAAAAGTATCAATTTTTTTCTGTAAAATTATTTACTTCACATATTAAATAGGGTTATATATTACTAATGAGCTAAATAAATATTATTTTATTTCTAAAAGATTTGTTATTTTATATAGGAAATGGATTAGATATGTGGGATACCAAATAAATGAATATTTTGCCTATATATATGGAGATTGGGATTATCCTATTACTTTAATTGAAAACCAATGTAGTTTTGCTTTCTGCACAGAAAATTTAAAAAAATTGAGGCGGAAAATAGAACTAATGTAGTTTCGTTTTCTGCACAATTGAGACCCAAAATAAAATCAACTCTTCTTCATCAGTTCTTTTTTGACGAAGAGCCTGTTTGACTAAGCTCATAAGCTTCTCAAAATTTCTTATAAGATGTTCGGGAGTTTATAAGTTCTTAAAATATGTTTGACAAAATAAAATATTAGACAACTTATAAGATGCAAAAATAAAGCTCTTAGAGGTTATAAGGTCCACAAAAAGATAAGTATCTTTAGTCTATCTTATTTTTTAAGATTTTATAAGTCACACCCAAATTTCACATACTACACATTTCACACACTACACATATTTCAGACACTACACCACTTCACACATTTCACACACTACACACTTTTTTTCGCAAACATTACACACACAAAACACCATACACACTTCACACACTAATCAAAATATATATAACGTCAAATTAGACCCTAAATTCATAGCTAAATAACTCCATTAAATTGCAAGCTTATAAACTTATCCAAATACTTTATTCACTTATAGGCTCTTAAAAATTAAAACTTATAAGTTCTTTAAACAACTTATAAGATGTTATAGCTTATAAAATATAAAATAAACTTAGTCGAACACCCTCGAAATCTTCTTTATCAGATAACTGTTTAAAATATCTAATTCGATTCCTTGTACATATGACTTTATTTTGAGACAATGCCGAGAAATTATACGAGTAAATTTTTTTGACTTCACCTTAAATTGATAAAGACAATTTATTTTGATACAATGCCGAGAAATTATACGAGTAATTTTTTTTTTGACTTCACCTTAAATTGATAAAGACAATTTATTTTGATACAATGCCGAGAAATTATACGAGTAATTTTTTTTGACTTCACCTACAATTTATTTTGATACAATGCCGAAAAATTATACGAGTAATTTTTTTTGACTTCACCTACAATTTATTTTGATACAATGCCGAAAAATTATACGAGTAATTTTTTTTGACTTCACCGTAAATTGATAAAGACAATTTATTTTGATACAATTTCGAGAAATTATACGAGTAAATTTTTTTGACTTCACCGTAAATCGATAAAGACAATTTTACTAGACTACCATAACTTTGAGCAATATGATTCAGTAAGATGGATAGATGTGCATATAATATGAGGTACTATTACTTATATTTACTCACTTTTTCTGTAACGCCAGCTTTTTCTGCTATTTATTTTATTATAATATATAATTAATATTTCATTATATACATGCATTTTATTTTGTTGATTTATTAAATTGAGCCAACTCATTTACTAGTCTAATCTAAGGGATTAGGCCAAACCCGAATTTAGTTTGGCTCATTTAATATTTGTAAGCCCAAGTTATATTGACAATTAACATTATTTTGTAAGTCCGTTTATTTATAATTTATTTAATTATGTAACTATTTATCAAAGCTCAACATCTCAATAGAAAATTAAGTAATACGTCTAGAAATTCATTATATTCATATTACTAAAATTTTATGTCGTGCAATACATGATTTAAAATTTATTTATTTATAAGGATAATCAAAGTTAAATAATCGAACAATGTATTGCAAAACTTGATTTTTGTGAAATAAAAGAATTTTAAATTATCTAATAACTTGTAATTTCATCAATAAAACTATTAAATTTATTTTTATTTGCAACTCATATTTGATGTAAATAGTTCAACTCACCACCCTAATTTTTTTTCTTTCACAAAGATATAAAAGATTAATTAATATTTTCAAAATATTAGTTAATAAGTATTTATAAAATTTATTCTTAATATTTATTTAACTTTTATTTGTATCACATACTCAATCAAAGAATTAAACTCATATTTAATAAATAAATTTAACCTAAATAATCGACAAATAATTGTCTTTTTTTCTAATATAACTTATTTTAAAGTATGCAGAAAAAAATTAATTTGCTATATTTTACATTAAAAATTTCAAAAAGAACCCGAAATTAATTTGCTATATTTTACATTAAAAATGTAAAAAAGAACCCGAAATTAATTTGCTATATTTTACATTAAAAATGTCAAAAAGAACCCGAAACTATTTTCTTTTTTTTTATATAGCAAATTGCCAACAAATTTAAAGTTAGAATTAATTTTAGAAAATTAAATCTATAAAGCAAATTGCCAACAAATTTAAATTAAGAATTAATTTTAGATTTTTTTTTATCATATATATACAAATCTTTATTATATAATAAGATAAAATAAGAGAAAAATAAAGATAAGATAAGATTACAAGTCCATGACATTGATCCCAATACTCAAACCCCATTGCATTATAAACTGTATTGAGCCATATCTTGAGCCCAAAAAAATCAAAATCCTATTATAGTACTCTTTCTAATTTCTATTAAATTCAAAATCTTATTACAGTATTCCTAACCCTATAAATTATATAGGGCAAATTCTTGAACTCAAAGAAATCAAAATCCTATTATAGTACTCTTCCTAACCCCCATAAACTGTATGGGGCAATTTCTTGAGTTCAAATAAATCAAAATCCTATTATAGCACTCTTCATGATCCCTATCAGATTCAAAATCTTTTTATAGTATTCCTAACCATATACAGGGCATATCTTGAGCTCAAAGAAATCAAAATCCTATTATAGTACTTTTAATCCTTGTCAAATTCAAAATCTTATTATAGTATTCCTAACTCTGTAAATTGTATAGGGTCATATCTTGAGCCCAAAGAAATCAAAATCCTATTATACTCCCCCCATTTCAAAATGAATATCATTTAAGCTATTTTTGGAAAAATTAAATATTGGTATTTAATTGATATATTTTGTGAAATAAGGAAATAATTAACTAAATTACGTAGTTTGGTTAAGATAATATTGGAAGAATTGTATTTTTTTTTTTTGGTAAAGTGACACTTATTGTCAAATTTTTAAAGTGTCTAAAATAATTTTTTTTTTTTTTTTGAAACGGAAGGAGCAGTACTCTTCCTAATCTTTATTAGATTCAAAATCTTATTACAGTACTCCTAACTCTATATATAATTCAAAGTCAAATACAAAATCTTATTACATTATTTTTAACCCTATATAGAGCAATATCTTGAGTCTAAAGAAATCAAAATTTTATTATAGTATTTTTCTTAATATCTATTAGATTCAAAATCTTATTACAACATTTCTAACCCTATAAATTGTATAGGATCATGTCTTGAGTCCTAAGAAATCAAGATTGTATCTTAGTACTTTCCTAATCCTATCAGATTCAAAATCTTACTATAATACTCCTACTCCCAACTCTATATATAATTCAGAGTTGCATGCAAAGTCTTATTATAGTATTCCTAACCCTAAATACGTATACATTATATAATTCAGATACAGAATCTGTAAACCCAGAGATCAGGTAGAAACACTGTCCGCGTCGTTCCGATTCCGGCAACGTGCAATCAGCAGCGGCGACACCGGGCAAGGGAGGGCGCTCAGTCCGACAGGAGAGGTAAATTATCTTCGTGATTTCCTGAAAGATGGCTACGAAGTTGCTGCGACATAGTGAGGCTTATGAGGTTCGGAGAAAAGCTGAGCGTGGGAGGCATAGAGATTATAGCGATGAACATAATATAATTGTTGACAAGGAATTGGATAGGGTTTGTGGTTCTTATCGGGATTCAGAACGTGATAGGCGTAGTAGAAAACGAAGAATTGAACGAGAGGACGAGGATGATGAGGGGGAAGGGGAGTGCAGGAAAGATAGGTTACAGGAAAGAGACAGGAGGCATGGTGATAAACTCGATAGCCGTAGGAAAAGTATGAAGGAGAAGAAAGGGAATGAAAATGCAATGGAGAACATTGTGCGAAATTTGGGGAGGAGTGGTGGAGTGTACATTCCACCATTTAAGTTGGCTGGAATGATGAAGGATATCGAGGACAAAAGTAGCATTGAATATCAGAGGATGACTTGGGATGCATTAAGGAAGAGTATTAATGGGCTGGTGAACAAAGTAAATGCTACTAACATCAAGAATATCATACCGGAGTTGTTTGCTGAGAATCTGATACGAGGAAGGGGTCTCTTTTGTCGCTCGTGTATGAAGTCTCAAATGGCTTCTCCAGCCTTCACGGATGTATTTGCAGCATTGGTTGCTGTCGTCAACACCAAGTTCCCTGAAGTCGGTGATCTTTTGTTGCGGAGGGTAATATTACAGCTTCAAAGGGCATACAAACGCAACGACAAGGTTCTAATCTCAGAATCTGCTTTTTGATATTTGTTGATATATTGCTATTGTTTTCGTTAAGTAGTTGTGTTCAATGCATTATTGTGATCCCTTTGTTCTTTTTTCTGCTTGGCAGCCACAATTACTTGCTGTAGTCAAATTTATAGCTCACCTGGTGAACCAGCAGGTAGTTCATGAGCTCATTGCTCTTGAACTGCTGACATTGCTGCTGGAAAAGCCAACTGATGATAGTGTTGAAGTGGCTGTTGGATTTGTGACAGAATGTGGATCCTTGCTGCAGGACCTTTCTCCTCGTGGATTGCACGGTGAGTACAGGACTCTTGGTTTTATATTATGTGTCATGTTTCAATGATAGTACTACTGATCATATGAATCATTGGAGTTAATCATATCACTTCCACTGTAAGTCCGTAAAAGAAAGTCAATATGAATAAGATTTATGTTCATGTTAGTATCAATAATCGATTGCTGCTATCTGACCATCTCCTGCTTCATTTAAGTTCTCAATTTGCTGGATATTTTCACTGATGTTCAGATCCATTTTGCTGTTTTCATTGAACAGGTATCTTTGAGCGATTCCGTGGAATTCTTCATGAAGGAGAAATAGATAAACGTGTTCAGTTCTTAATTGAAGGCCTGTTTGCATTGCGAAAAGCAAAGTTCCAGGTATGATTGAATTGGGAATCCATATTATTAGAGCAACATGATAGATTTTATGTTTTAATTCTTGAAGTGTTGATGCACGTTATGTAGGGTTACGCTGCTGTTCGACCAGAATTGGATCTAGTGGAGCAGGAAGACCAATTGACTCATGAAGTTTCTCTCTTGGATGAGATAGACAATGAGTCTGCTTTAGGTATGTCCTGTCTTTGGCTAACTCTGTTTTTACGCACTCACTTCCAATTACAAAATTACACCCATCTTACATAACTATGTTACCCTTTGTGCAGACATCTTCAAGCCGGATCCCTACTTCTTGGAGAATGAGAAGCGATATGAAGAACTCAAGAAGCAAATACTAGGTGAAGAGTCTGAGGATGAAGCAGACTCAGATTCAGATGCAGATTCAGATAATGAGGATGATGATGATTCTGGGGAAGATGAGGAGGAGCAGATGCAAATAAAGGATGAGACGGAGACAAATTTGGTCAATCTCCGAAGAACTATCTACTTGACTATTATGTCTAGTGTTGATTTTGAAGAAGCAGGGCATAAGCTATTAAAGATCAAACTGGAGCCTGGTCAGGAGGTTCGTATTATGATTTAGCATATGATAATTTTCTTAATAAAGTTTATTCTAGTGTTCGTTATTGTATTCGTGAAATCTACTAATTTCTTATGATTTTTTTTTGAGTGGTACTAATTTCTTATGATTGGTTTTGCTTGTTTAGATGGAATTGTGCATTAAGTTCTTGTACTTACATATAAGGTGATTACATATTAAAATTATTTTTATAGAATAAGAAGAGGAAAAAGTTATATAGATATACAAATAAAAATATTGTCTTTTCTTAACACCATTAATTCAAGTTATAAGGTCATATTAAAGAAATGCAAAGTCTAAAATATTTGAACAAAAAAAGGAACTAGTGAGTAAATTTGTTGTGATAAATCTTATATGCATAAACATTAAATATAATTTAATTAAAAATTCTACATCTGAAAACTCATGCTACTTCACTATAATTGGTAAATATCAAATCATTGTAGTTTTTTTTAAACATAAAGTAGTTTCATTAATGATTGCTTGAATCGGTCAACATTGATTGACATAAAAAGGGTGGTGCATGGGACAAACAATTCTTTTGGCTCTATAAATTTTATTTTACGTCCTATCCAATACAATTTCGTCCATGGAAGGAAGAGAGTAGATGTCTAATATCCGATAACAAAGGCATACATGCATAGACACAGCCGGCATAACCTATCGACGCGAATATAGTAGTGCTAGAATCCCCAAGAATACAAAACTTGGGAACTCCAGTATCAGTGGTAAGTTAAATCGTCTCACAAAGAAAAAGAACTTTAGCATACTTCAGATCATTGAATGGAATGCAACGATGATGTTTAAGGGAATGAATTAGTATCCCGAAAATCTTAGAAGGTTTGGGTTGCTGTTGCAAGCAATACTTGTGAGTATGTACGAACAAAAGATAATTTTATTTAGTTGAAATCAGATTAAATAGGCGAGGACAACAAAGTATTTTTCTATATTTGAGTCATCGAGGAGCACAATATCTTGAAACTACAAGTCGCATAGTTGCTGTCAGAATTGGAAGATAATTTCATAAATTTCAATTGTTTGCCAAATTAATGAGGAAACAAGGCAAGTGAAGAAGAGATGCGTTAAAGAGTGATCAAGTGATGAACATAAAGAACAACGGGGCTCATAATGAAGATGACGACGAGCTAAGTTGTTGGACGATGACAGGAATTAGAGCAACATCTCCAAAGAAAATGCAAGATACAAGCTGATAAGCTTTCAAATTCTCCTCCAAATGGGGTTCGAGCCATAACTACTAACCGGGAATGAGTGGGTTCCAGTAAGGTCTTCGGAAGAACCCATAATAAAATGATATGCGGATCGGATCGAAAAGTTATTACAATGGGAATAATCTAACATCCAACGGTCCGGAGAATGGTGATTTTTCAGAGTAATAGCGAGAATCACGCTTAATTGCTTTTCTTGCCAACCATTGATATGTTTATTAACTCATTTTTAATGCCTACAAAAATCTCTTGTTTATTCTGGCCAACAATAGAAAGGAGACTGTGATATTTACCATGCGAAGCCACTTCAACAACTCCAAACAATTGGCAGATTGAATGAGAAATCTGAGCTTGTGTATTAGGTCTAAAAAGAATCCCTGATTTCTCAAAATTAAGATGTTGGACATTCTATAATTGCAACACAAAATAGAAGTGTGTCATCTGCACAAAAAGAGATGAGAGATAACGGGTGCAGCTCGGGAGATTTTAACCCCATGGATGCGTCAACAAATTTGTAAGTATTGTAAAATGCAAGAAAAAACTTCAGTACAAATAGGGAATATGGGGTCACCCTGAAAAATGCTCCATTGTTGCGCGAGGGAGCCAAAATTTACACTAACACATTTGTGAAAGTCAAGAATGTTACATAGACTTCAATAGTTTTCTTAATCTTCTATATTTAAGAATTTTCTAAGATGAAATTTGTTCTATATTAAAGTTTTAATGTAATAATAATAGAAGTAGTTAAGCGCAAATGTGAAAACATGAATAATTACACCTAATTATTTTAAATATTTAAAATCTAACATTCAAGAAAATTATTAAATCGTAAAAATATCATAAATATATTTTAAGCATATATAATGACTGGTAAAATATATTTATTACGCTATATAAAATTATAAGGTACAATAAAGAAATAATAAACTAATATAGATTGTAGCATGTATCTCGATTGAAGTTTATGAGACACTATGTATATAGTCAATCCCTCTATAAAAAAAAATTATTTATCTTAGAAATATACTATAGTAGAATTTTCATTTTAAATCACACATAATTTTCAAACTTCAATGTAGAAGTGAAGAAATAATTATACGGAATTGAAATAAGCAATCGTAAATCAATAAGTAAATTATACTAAAAGAAGTTATACTTCGTAATAATTAAAAAAAAAAGTTTCATAACAGAAGTTGGATGTAGGACTATGATACAAGTTGTTGGAAGTTTTTCCTCACATTAAAATATGCAAATGATTTTATTTGCAAATGTATGTTCAGATCATAATTATCAATTAATAAATTATTGAGAAAGTATGTTAGGCCTAATATGCGTGTGTGTATCTAACAAATTTTGAACTTATGGATGTCAGTTGATGACGTAAAAAGACAAATGACTTTGTATCTTTTATTCAATGAAAATCTATATCTTTATTATTATACAATTTTACAGTAATCGTATAACTTTATTTCTAATATATTAATGATGTCGGAGTCTATCTATATTGAGAAGTAAACAATAATTAGAATATAACAAACTTTATATATATAAATTTTGTAAGAATAATATATTATATATTGGTATGTCGTTTTTATGAATCTTTTAACATTATTATATTGTGTTTTGCTAAACTAAGATTATTTAACCTCTTTTTTCCTCTTAATTTTATGATTATTTTTAATTTTTATTTGATTTTGGATTGTGTTTGCTTAATTGGTTAAATCTTTCATATATTTTTTCTGGCACTAAATAATCTAAGAAGTTGTGTATATTACCATGATTAATAACTACATTGAGTTTTATTAGAATGGTCAACTAATATCACCACACAAAGTACAATTATTTTATGTTCACATTAATTTTTTGATTAGGTAATAATAAAAAGATAGTGATCACGTGCAACGCACGTGCGTATTGCTAATATATATATATATATATATACACATACATATATATAACAAGGCAGGATGGGGTGAGACAGAACCGGACAATTGCAATCCATACATGAATTACAGGATGGGTCGACCCAAATATCTCGGATTAGCACATATTTGGGCTGTCAGGACAATGTTGACAGGACAGAAGCCTCATGGGACATTTCAGGGCTCAACTGCGCCAGATTTACACGTGGCACATCCACATTCGTCTTACGGGCTAAACATGATATTCATGGGATTATAACGCCAGTCCCGACTAGAGAGCGGTTAACCCAGTGCCACCGCACCGAGCCCCCGACCAGCCGGCCTGAAAGGGCCCCATTGTGTTGGCTTCTCAGCACATGCAAGATCATGGCTTTCGGCACATGTTTGGTGGGCTGAAGATACAACCAAGCTTGGCCAACCTTAATGTACATAAACGACCCATATGCCTTTTCGAGAGATTTGAATTCTCTAAAGCAAATGCATGGTGCATTAAGATAGAAAATTAAGATGCATATAATGTGGATTTTATATGTTATATTTTATAAATATAATATTATATGTATCTTTCTCTATTTTAATGCACCATGCATTTACTTTCGAGGATTCAAATCCTTTTGCTAGAACATAATAGAGCGTATGAATTCTATTATGTACCTAAGTGTGCATTTACTCTATATGTTTTTTGTGATGGTATACTATACAACATTCGAATTTTATTCCTCACAACCAAAAAAAAAAAAAAAAAAAAAAAAAAAAAACTAATTGAAATTTTACTATTCAAGATTTTAAGGTATGTGGTTTTCATAAAATAAGTAAACTATACATATAATAGTGTCCAATTTCGGCATTATGTGACAAATTGTTTATACGACTTGTACACTATTTAAAAATTTAGCATAGATGGACTTTTGTGTGTGAAAGATAGAGATATGCATGTGAGTGAGATTCACAATATTGACAATAAATACGTACACATGTTTATCTACCCCAAACCTAATCAAACAGATGGTTCAATCTCATAAAATTATACGATACTCCTCCGTCCCACTGAGATTTGAACTTTTCTTTTTTATTTCGATATGTCCCACATCAAGCATCCTTAGAAATAAAATTTCTCTTACAATTTCCATCTTTGAAAAACTCAATAAAAAAGTAAAAAATAGTTTTTTTCTTAATATACCGCGTGTCCGACTTTACATGCAAATGTGAATGAGACGAAGGTAGTAGCTGTTATTAGTTTACTAATTTACTTTATTTTAGTTTTGTAATAAAAAATTGTGGAACCTTCTTACAACTTCTCGTAAGGTAGGGTGCACATGCATATGCACAGAGACATGGATGAATTATTATCACATTAGTAAATTAAATTAATCAAATTGTAGCATGTGATTAAGCATGTTAGATCTACCAAATCCATCCTGTCTTGAATTAAAAACTAAAGCCGCTCATATTTGTGCCTTGTGCTCAGGGACGGAGCCAAGATTTTATAATACGGGGGACGAAATATTTTTTTTTGAAATATATAAAAATATTTTCGAGAATTTGAGGATGACGAAATTATTTTTTTAACTATAATTACACTTATATATCTACAGTACATCGATCGAAAAATTTGGGGACGACCGCCGCCGCCAGTCCTTCCTGGCTCCATCACCGCTTGTGCTTGAAATTCTAGAATATATAGAACGTGCACTTGTTGTCCAAGTCAAGAAACATGCTGATTAGCGCCTTGCATTTTACTAAATACCCACATAATTACATGCATATATGAATTTCAATATTATAAATAAGGACAATTTTCTATATGAATGCTCATACATTTACATATCTTACGGTCGGTTCAGAAAAAATCTTGTATGTTTTGAATTATCAGTTTTAGTCCTGTAAATTTGAATCAAGTCCAATTTGAGGATAAATGTTCTCATAAATTACAAAAATGACCGGAATTTGTCACCTACACTGCACCGGTGTACAAATTTTGGACTATGTTACTCAATGGGTTGCAATGCACCCTAAAAAAATTGACGCACTCTTCTACCCCAATCCAAGTCCAATCCCTCCCCTCACTTCTCGACAAATTTCGAGTCACATTCGGTAGAAAGGTCTATTGTTGTCTCGATTCACACCTTTTGTCCATGTGAAAAGATGTTGTGGCTGATCAAGATCCATAATTTGAATATGGTGGTCACGGCTGGCGACTGAGTCGAATGTGAGTGGCTCGTTTTTTCTTAAATGATGTGGTGTGTTACATCAACAGTTTTGGACAAGTCAACACCAATTGATCGGAAAGCCCCAAAATTTATGAACACGAACTGTGCACGTGACAAATTCCGTCAAAATTTCTTCTCAAATTGAATTTGATCCTGACTAAAATTAGACTTATTCCTAAAAAACAGGACTAAAAACTAAAATTCTAAACATAATAATACTTTTTTTAAATCGATCCTAAATTAGAGGACAAAAACGAATTTTTCCATATATATACATATACATCGTTAACAAATAGACAGGAAAAAGATTGTAAAGAATTTGGGGGCATCGGCCCCCACTTGCCCCCTTATATCCGCCATTGAATTTTATGTATTGCTGAGTACTTGACTTCCCAACACAAACAGAGCCACAGAGATGAAATCAGCAACACAGTGCAGAGAAAAACATGAATATCAACATTTGTTGAAGAAAGACAAATTAATCCACTACATAGCTAATACACCTTCTCTTTTCTTCTACTTAACATGCCTAACTATTACAACACTCTTCTGTTTCCACCTCCTTTTCCATCATACAAACATCACATTCACTCTCAACAAACCCCAATCCGATCAAACCAACACCTCTCATGCCAAAGGTACATAATTTCATCTCTTTTGTCGAACCGGAGACGGAGCTAGGGGAGGGTTGGTCGCAGCAGTCTCCCCCTCAAAATTTCCAGCAAAACTACTGTGTATATACGCAGGGACAAAGTCAAAATTTTTTACTGAGATGTGAGCAAAATAATTCTTTGAGGTATTTATCAAAATTTGAGGATTTAGAAGTGGCGAAGTCCGTTCTTTAACTATATTTACATTGTTTATTCATATGCACAGTAGTTCCGCCGGCTATATATACAATATGATTATAGTTAAAGAATGAGCTTGGCCGTCCTTAAATTTCAAATTTTTTTTATAAATATCCCAAAAGAATTATTTTGCCGTGGATAAAAAATTCTAGCTCCGTCGCTGCTGGAGTAGAAGTGTTTATAACTTTGTATCTCGTCTGCAGAGAAAGAAACCTGCAACTTATTCCAGGGGCAATGGATTCCCGACCCGACAGGTCCGTTATACACAAACTACAGCTGCGCCACGATTCCATTCCTGAGGAACTGTTTCTTGCATGGTAGAAAGGATACAAATTTTCTTCACTGGAAATGGAAACCCGACCAATGTGACCTCCCTCGTTTCGACCCGGGAATCTTTCTTCGTATTCTCCGGGGCAAGACGATGGCTTTCATCGGAGATTCATTGGCCCGGAATCAAATGGAATCGCTTCTCTGTCTTCTCTCATCGGTTAGTCCAATATCTCTAACTTTCTGTGTCATATTTGAAAATGTTCAACTTATTATTTTTTATTAATTTGATGAAGGCGTTATTTTCCAAAAAGTATAAATTCCTTATTTTTTTATTTGACGACCAATTTGGGACAGTTTTTTCATTTATTTTTAAATAGAAGTCTCGTTCTGAGATAGTGGATGTATTTCAATACTTCCAATATATGTACAGTGACTAATATCATTTTACACGCGGTGTTGGATGTTGACAGTGTAATAGACATATGAGATGCAACACCATTTGCAATAATATTGGCACTGGTTTTTTGTTTTTGTCATGATTTAAAATAGTTTTGAATTAGTGGAATGAAAAACATAATGTAAAGAAAATTAAAGAAGAAATGGAGTAATAAAAAAAGACAGACAATTTTTTTCTTTTCATGCCCCCTAATTGTGGAAATGATCATTTGTAGGTAAAGTGCCTTAAAATATGTGTGTTTTTGGCTATTCTTTGCAATGATTTTAAACTTTTACGAGAATTTGAAAGTTTGCTGGGACTGATAGTCATTAAAAAAACATATACTTTTGTTGGATGGCAATAATTTGAACGTTTCAAATGTCAGCAGAAGTTAGTAGATAATTATTCACCAAATTGACTTTTTGGAATATAATATATTTCACCTACTTTTCATCTATCAATCATAAACTAATGAATTTACTATTGAGATTTGGTTAGGGATGGTAATGAATCGGATTGAAACTCGAATTCACATCAAACTCGTTTTAGATGTGGCGGATAAAAATTTGATTAAACGAGTTACGGAACGGGAAATTTATATTCCAAGTTATCACTATTTTTCACTTTAACTTTTAATCCTAAAGTGCCTTTCTCACCCTCATTCACTTTATAATCACTCATTATATTATATTTTAATTTTGGAATCATTTTATTGAAGAATAGTGGCAAGTCTGCAAGTGGCAATAATGTTGAATGTATAAAAATTAGTAGGATGGATCGGGTTGAGTAAACCCGCAGGTTGACAGTACGGGTTGGGGCGGGTCGGGTTTTTAAGATTATCAGGACGAAGCGGGTTACGGATCTGAATCTTTGTATATGAGGTCAGTGACCGACGCACGTAGGGGCCAAGGGGGGCACTGGGCCCCCCTGGCCCCGTTATAATGTGCTATTATATATGTTGGTCCCATCAGAATGTGCTATTATATATATATTTTTTTCAATTTTAATACAATTTAATTAAATAAAATAAATAATAATATAGTTTAATTTAAATTAGATGGATGTATTATTCTCTATAAGCAACAACAGTAAAGATGTTAAAAATATAATGAATATAGAGACATTATATAATTTTTCTTCTTTTCGTAATTAAAATAATTTATTTATCTTATCTAAATTGGTAGTAATTTTCTAGTTTTATTTATAAAGTTGACAATTGTTGAGGCTCATGGACATGTTTAGGGGTAGTCCTCCTTTTAAATTTTTTAAAATATTAATTTTTAATGTAATTTATCCAATATTTTAAGTTTAGGGCCAAATTTTAATTTGATTTCTAGCCTGCAAAATTTGTCTCCTATTTGGTAAAATATTGGCACATAACCTTATAGCATAGTAAAAAAATTAAAAAAAAAAAAATCACCCCGTGAAATGAACTCCTAGATCCGTCTATAAATGGGCCCCCCTCGACCGAATTCCTGGGTCCGTCACTGTATGAGGTGAGTCCTAGTAAAAAGCAAACCTGCTCCATACAAACCATACTCGCTCCATTGCCATCCCTAGATTTCATATCCATCTTTAAATCCTGTAGTCTTAATGCAACCTTAATGTATTCAATCTTTCACTTCATGCATGTTTGGGACCACTAGATCAATTTTAAAATAATTAGCTATTGCAAAAAAATCAAAAGAGACAACAACCGTCTAAAAGAAAAAAAAATTGAGATGAAATTATTGTGATGACTAATTAACCATTACATGTTCTCTTTTATAATGTATTTATGACGATTTGCTATTATCCGAGACATTGGAGTGTTTCTGAGTTTTATGTTTGATTTGCAGGTAATATCTGCAGCCACTTTTAGATTAAACTTTAGAATTACAACTACTTATTGCAAACAAAAACAAAAGACAGACTATCATCTCAAATAAATTACTTCAAGACCGGATTATTGAGACGACTAATTATGCTGGTAAAATCAATATCTTGCAGGTTGAAACTCCGGAAGCAATAAATAAGCCAAAAGCAACAGAAACAGATAATCTCCAAGAAAAATTCACAACTACAACATGGCAATTCCGGCAACACAATTTCACACTAACAGCAATCTGGTCACAGTTCCTCGTAACCGCCACCGAGCGAATGCTCAACGGCACGGCCAATGGCGCCTTCGACTTGCACCTCGACAGAGTCGACACCAGCTGGTCAGAAAAGCTGCCTTCCATTCACTATGCAGTTTTCTCCGATGCCCACTGGTTCTTCCGGCCCAACTATCTCTACGAGGGTGGCAATCTCATTGGCTGCATTTACTGCCACGAACCAAACATCACGGATCTCGGGCCAGGCCTGGCGATCAGGAAGGCGTTTAGAACCGCGTTTAAGGCTGTTACTGAGTGTGTGAATTGTAAGGAGATTTTCACTTTGTTGAGGACTTACTCGCCTCCACATTTTGAGAATGGGGCGTGGAATACCGGAGGGGGGTGTAATAGGACTCAGCCCGTGACAAGGGGGGAAGTTGAGAAGGCCCTGCCCGATTGGGATTATGGAAAGATTCAAGGGGAGGAAATGGAGAGTGCGAGGGAGGGGGATTGGAGTAAGTTTGAAGTAGTTGATGTAACTGAAATGATGACGATGAGGCCAGACGGGCATCCGGGGCTGTACTGGGGGAATAGATGGATGAAGGGTTATAGTGATTGTATACATTGGTGTATGCCCGGCCCCATTGATACGTGGAACGAACTTCTGCTCGAGTTGATCCAGAGGCGGGTAGAAAAAATTTCGAATTAATTGGGTAATGCTGCGAAAATATTAGATTTAATCTTTGAAGTGCAAATATTTCTACATTTTGATCAATCTTAGAAGAGTATAAACAGTGCAATTAGAACAGGGTTGCAACTATGCACTAAGATGCTTCAGGTATCTCCCACACTCTATTTCACCTTATATTCCGTTTAATGTTGGATTAATCCTATCCTACATCTAGAGTTATCACAATGGTCGGACCGGACCAGCCTAGCCCAGTCGGGGGCTGGGTCGTGCTGAGCCAGATTTCTTGATGTTTGGAAGTGATACAATCATACAATGATCCTATCAAAACCGGGATAAACTAATTCCCCTTTCAACGAGATCGTTTATATATATCTCTGCAGTCTCTTCCAAGCTTTTATTTGAGGCTGATTTACAAATCTCTCTGCTATCCAGATTCTGATGGAAAACTCTCATGCATAGAAAGCACTGTTTGAGAGGATCAGGCAAATGGTTATAACCCACTGAAAATATCTTCAAGAATTAATCGCGAACATTGAGCACAAAGCGAACTATTCTTTCGCCTTTTACTAAAGAATTAATCGCTCATCATTGTTACTCAAAACTGAGCTTAAACTTGCACCCAAGATTATCGACTTGTGTTTCATCATCGTCTACACGGTGCATTTTATCTGAGGCTGATTCTACAATTCCGTTGTAGTCACAATTATCCAGCATTTACAGACTATCCCAAGCCTTAACATCATCAAGGACAATTAGGTATTTCCTACTGATGCCTAACTGATCATTTTCCTTCTCACGCATTTCATCAGTAACCTTTCCGGCGATGCATTCAACGAGCCCAAGTATTCAAGCCCTAACCATATTCAGAAAATAAAATTTCTCAACAGAAATAAGATACTCACAAAAACTAAATTGAAAATACTCCAGATGTACTGTGGCAAATTGCTGTAGAAGATTCTCTAAGGATTGGGAAAGAACCAGACAGGCGGCGGCGCAATCTTCTTGATTCTACGGAAGTCATGAGGATAATAGCAGGACGAGAAAGTGGCGTCTTCATAATTGAAGATGCCAATATCATGCCCACCATGGTGCAACTCTTTTTCATAAGGAATCTGGAACATGTCCGTAAAGTAAATGGAATTGGGCTTGAGTTGAGGGAAGTCACGCGTAGACAACGCCAACGACTGGTTCATATCAACAAACAGAGCCACACCATCCAAGCAACGTCTCTTCCCATACCTCAGCCTCCTCAGCCTTTTCTTTTCCGGGTCGTATTTATAAACATCGAAGCTTATAGTCTTGTAGGTGCATTTATCATAACCAGCACGGTCGAATTCGACATTGTCTGGCACCTGGAGTAGCGCATTGTCAAGATATTGTTCATTGAAGGAACCATCCGGATGGAGCGCTGCATCTTTAACAAAGGAACCATCAGGCCGGAGTAACCCCGCTTCCAGTTAGCTGCCGGTCTCCATGATAAACCGCTGCACGAGGAGGATCTCGCTGCCACAGCCGACCACCAGAAAATTACTCCGCACAGACAAGGATTTGACAGCAGAGTACTGTGTATTTGAAACGATTTTGTAGACGTTTTTTCACCTTATCGAGTTGTGACCAGGGCTGTGCACGGAGCTTGGAGATTATCGAAACCGAACCAAAATCCAGACCAAATAAGTCCTGAAGCAAATAAATTCGTAGACCATTTGACTTTTTCTGAACCGATTATTTTTTTTGGTATGGATTTGGATATTTTTCAATTTTCCGAACCGAAACCCGTATTGAACCGTACCGAAACATACCGAACTGTATTGAACCGAATAACCGAATAAAATAACAAATTATAGATTTAAAAAATATATTTTTCCTAAAAGATTAATTTACATAAGAATTAAAAGTTAAATTATTTATAATTTTGTAGTTAGTTATATGTAACATAAATAATTAAAAAGTATTATATTTAATTATTATATAATTTTCAAAACACAAGTTAGTAAGTTGGAACAAATTTGATGTAATAAAATTATTTATATTAGTTAGATGTCAATATATCATGTCCAAATTGAATCTATTATTTAAAAGATAAAAAATAAATCTCCAATTATCCGAACTGAACTGAACCGAATTGAGCCGTTCTATTAGATCCGAAATTCTGAACCGAACTGTCCCGAAAAAAATAAATAACCGTACCGTACCATCCCGATTTTTTGGATCGATAATGAATACTCATTTTTCAAATAACCGAACTTTGGTATGAATCTGGATATTTTCAAATATCCGATCCATACCGTACCGTGCACACCCTTGACTTTGTTAGCAAGAAATTGAACCTATAAAAATATATGTGCACGGAATTGTTGTTATCAATATTAAAAACAATATTCATAAAAATTTGGAATTAATTTTTTTATCAAATTTAAAGATTTTTTTTTATATTTTTATCTTAATTATTTTAAAATGTACTCATTGCATGTTAATTTGATGTAATATATATTGAAAATTATGGTTTAAATATTGTTAAATTATAAGTATAGAAAGTTTATAAACATCAATCTCCTCTATATTTTACAACACAAGAAAATGATCTTTTGAGACAACAAACAAAGGTGTCAAATAATGAGTATTTGTCATAATTTTATTATTAGAGACAACGTTGTCACTATTTAGGCGTATTTATCACAACTTTATTATTAGAGACAACGTTGTCACTGTTTAGGCGTCAAATAATGAGTATTATCACAACTTTATTATTAGAGAAAACGTTGTCACTATTTAAGCGTCTGAATAACTCGGTCGCAAATAATATATTTGAAATCATAAAAGTTGTGTCAAATGCATCTCAAATATTTTTTGCAACAACTAGTTGTCTTTAAAAGTAGGTTAGAGATTGTCTCAAATAATTTGTTAAGAGTTTTGTGATAATAAGTGATCACAACTAGTGGTGGCTAGTATTATCGCCTACCAGCGGCGGTGCTGTTGTATTGGGGGAAGAAGAAAAGAAAAAAATGAAAGAGAAGAAAAAGAGAAAGTAAATAAAAATAAAAATAAAAATAATTAATTAATATTTTTTCTTAGTTTTGAATTTTAATGGCGTGAATTGTTCAGCTAGGCAATCAATTACCACATCTGCAATTTTGTCGGAAACTCTCAGTTTTTTACGCCACGTCCACGCCACGCCAACAATTCTAGAGAAAATAGCGATCTCCGATGGACAGGGCCGGAACTAGCCATGTCCAGACCTGAGTCGAGTTTCTACAATTGATCCCTAATTTTTTTATCCTTCAATGTACCAACAGGAAGAAAAAAAATCATAAAAACAACATATTTATAATCCTAAAAATATTTATATCAAAACATAACAAATAATCAAACAGAAAATTTGCAAATATTTCTTCTCCTTTTGGGAGTGTAATGGTTCTACCTTCGATTATATAAGAAAATAGGATATCAACAGATCACATATCAATGGAGACTATATCTAGTGCAGTGATGTTCTTGAAGAGTTCCTTCGTTTGAGTTGCAGATTAAGTATCAAAAAATAATGAGGTAGTTTTCGGGCGACAATTCCAATAACTCTAAGAGAAAAGCGATACTTTCATACATGATCAAGTAATGGGTAGCTTCCGGACGAAAATTTCGATTGCTCTAAGTGAAAGGTGGTGTTGACAATCATGAAGTAATGGGGTAGCTTTCCGGCGAAAATTCCGATAGCTCTAAGTGAAACTAGATTTGTCATCAAGAAAAACACAAAGTAATGGGGTAGACTTCAGACGAAGATATTTATGTTGTCTCTAAGTGAAAAGTGGCTTCAAACAACTCAAACAAATGTGATATATATATATATATATATATATATATATATATATATATATATCTACTTCTATTATAAAAGTGTGAGTTGTTTCTTACAAAATTTGATTTGCCTATTATATCCTTAATGAATTTGAATTTTTAAGGTTAGTTTGGTAACTATATTTTAAAGTTTTATTTATAAACTATATCTTTGAATCTTTTTTATATATAGTTAGACAAAATTTGATTTGCTTATTATATTATTAATGAATTTCAGTTTTTAAGGTTAGTTTATTAACTATTTTCTCAAAGTTTTATTTATTTGGTTAGAGCCCTATATAGTTCATCTATCAATTCATAGATATGATACCCTAAAAAATTCATGGATATGATATGTAATTCATCTAATGGCATAAGTTAAACCTACATATTGATCATATTCTATATATATTTTTTTATTTTTAATAATATATTATTATTATTATTATTATTATTATTATTATTATTATTATTATTATTATTATTATTATTAAGTTTCTTTATAAATTTCTTATCTCTTTTATGATGAGATTTGTTTATATAATTGTCAAAAAAAAAGAACTATAGAAAAAGAAAAAAAACAATTAATTAGCAAAATTTTAAGGCTAATTTAGTAACTTTATTTTTTTAAGTTTTATTTATTTAGTAAGATTCATTTTATAATTGAAATTCATCTCTCAAGTCTCAACTTATGAAATTTTCTATCACATTTAATATAATATATAGTTTGACTAATGATATAAGCTGAACCTAAATATTCATAATATATTATTATTTATTTGTGGTAAAAATATATTATATTCTTTTTATTTGTTTATATTTTATTCGATCCTTCATAAATTTCTAATAATTTTTCTAATTGGTTTCTTATATAATTGAAGAGAAATGAGAAAGGCCGATTAGCACAAAGGTACTTACAATAAGTAAAATTACTTTAGTATATGATTCTTAGGATATTGAATAATTGAAGTTACACAAAATATATTTATGTATTTATAAGAAAATTATAGAAATTTAAACATATTATAGGACTTTAGTAACTTCAAAGTTTGACTTTTTAACTAGGATAATGATTCCAAGACTTTTAATTTCGAATAACGGTACTTTAGAGTTATTTAGATATTAAATGTTTGCAAAACTATTAAGTTTTTGTGTTTTCATGGTGAAAAAAATACTAAAAGGTTTTATGATTAGCAATAATAAGAAAAAAAAACTATACACATAAAAATTAGAACAATTGAATAATAGTGAAAGCTCTTATTTATCATTTTTCATTTTGGAGATATTTTTTTTTTTTTTAGTTTACTTTTTTCTTTTTAATTTAGGTATGTAGTTATAATATGTATACCAATTCTACTAACCATAACAAAAAAAAAAAAAAAAAAGGGAATTGACAGGACAACTATAGTGTATCATATTCCTTTTATTTACTCTTAAATTTTGTGAATCGATCTTTCTCATTTCTCTACAATTGTAAAAAATCCAATTAGAAGAACTATATAAAATTTATGAAGAACTGAAAAAAGTACATTAAAAAATTAAAAAATAATATAATGTATAATACTAAAAAGGAATAAGAATATAAGATATTATGAATATTAAAGTACTTTAGTTTATGTTCTCAAAATATTAAATAATTGAAATGTACACAAAAGATATTTATATATGTATAAAAAATTATAGAAAATTAAGCATAGTTTAATAATTTAATAGCTCCAAACATTGACTTCTTTGTTAGGATGATAACCACAAGAATCTTAATTTGCAATAGTGGTATACAATAAAGATATTTAGGTACTAAATGTTATATTAAGTTTTTTTGTGTATTCATGGCGAAAAAGTACTATTAGATTTTAGGATTAGCAACAAGAAAAAAAAATCATATACATAAAAATCAGAACAATGAATAATATTAAAAACTCTTATTGATTTAATTTATCATCTTTAATTTTTTGGAGATAATTTTTTAGTTTACTTTTTTTTTAATTTAGATATGGTACATAGCTATAACATATATATACTCATTCCAATAACTACAACAAAAAATATGTTGACAAGACGACGATAGTGTATTATATAATATTTAATTTGCCACAATATATGAATGACTCAAGATTAATAATACTTATATGATAAAATATTTAAAATATGTAAAATGTAATAGTTTAATATGATTTCAATAGTTATAAGTTTGACTTCATAGTCGAATAATAGACACAAGATTGTTGACATATGATCGTACTATTTTTTTTTTATTATATAAAAATGATTGAAAGTTAAATTAAACAAATGTCATTAAATAATTTTTGGAAAAAATAGATGAAATTAAATTAAATCTTTTAGTCTAAAAAATGTAAACGTCATATGTCAGAACAATATGTAAATGATTCACAATGATTTATATTACTATGTATAAATTATTAACAAATTCTTACATAGTGTTTGGTCATAAAGAAAACAGTCAACTGTTATTATAAATATAAATTAGAATAATACTTATCTAATAGTAACAATTTATTTGTCTAAATTTGAATATTATAAATTTGCTACTTGCAATAATCTCCCTAAATTTCTAAATTATTGAAGTATCAATATTATAACAATGGGAAACAATAATAGAAGTTATATAAGTTATCTAATGAAAAATAAGATTTGAATATGTAATATTTAGACTGAAGTGTAAACTATTGAATTGATCAAGTGTTAGAGCATAGTATTTAAACTTCATTATAATATAAACTTGAAGCAAGTACTAAAATGAAAGAATAAAATGACTTTGCATGTGAAATTGCTAAGTTATATTTTAAAATTGACTTTTGAGTAAGTAAAAGGACATGTTAAAAAATTGTATGTATTTTTGTGTATACCACTTTATCAGAGTCCAACAATAGAAAATAATGTCAAAACAATTTAATAAGAACTATATGATGATAAAATGAATAGAAGTGAGAAAATGAATTGTGAAGAAAGATAACACAAACTTATGAATAGACTTTATTATTAGTAGATATAACTTTATTAACATAATAAACAAAATTATAAAAAAAACTAGCGTAAAAATTATGAATATTAAAGGGTCTAAGTAAATTTTCATTATGAAAAAAATTATAATAGACGAGTCTAGATAATACAATAGAAAAATCAAAGGATAAATTAATATGATAGAGTTAGACATATTATACTATGAGAAAAGTATACAAAAACAAAAATTAAATATCTACTATATTATAGGTAGATGTACATACAAGTTAATTATTACAATGTAGTATTTCAAAATTTGGATTAAACTAGGCATACATTTAGCCTTACTGTTTAAATTTAGATTAAACTAGCAATATATATATTAACAAGCTAAATTTCTTTGTATGAGTATTACTAAGTAAATATAAATCGACTTATTATACTTGTAGGAAATGAGATTATATATTATACTTATTTTCAATGATTTAGAAGAATGAAATCGATATATTTCATAAGTAACATTTATAAACATTACAACAAGAGAAAATAATAATTGATTTACGAATTTTATTGAATTTTAAAAGTATACGATAAAGTCATTTATATATGTATATATATGTGTATATATATATATAAGATGAAAAAGATGGAGGAAAACGATAAAAGTAGCTTATATATGAAATCAGTAATAGAGATATACGAAGATATAAAAACGATATAAATGCATTGGTAGTGATATCGTGTAAATTTAAGTACTATTGGTCTATACAATGGATCGATTTTATTCAAATAAGTCTATAAGTTGAACATAATTTTTAATCACATACCTTACACATCTACATAAATATATACTCACTGATGTAATACTTTTAATAGTTGATGTAATTTTAGTAGACCAAAGAAAAAACTGTTATGGTAGAAAATTGGAGAGAGACATAAAAATCACAAGGTTTATAATAATTGGAGTTTAGACCGAGGTGTGAAATTTTATTGAGAAATAATAAAATGGCAAACGAAAAAATTAGTGGACATGAATAGTTGCAATTCTTTTAAATATTTAAGATCTAACATTAAACAAATTATTAAATCAATAAAAATATTTTACATATATATATATATATATATATATTAAGCATATGTAATAACTTGATAGATGAATGTACTATGCTATATAAATTATAGGGTACAATAAATAATAAAATAAACGATAAAGAAATAATGAACTAAGTTGTACTATGAATGATTCAATTGTACTATGTGAATAAGTATCACATAATTAAATTAAAACATGCTGAAAATAAAAGAAAAGTGAAATGTGAATGTTAATATTAACTTGACAATAGATTAGAAAAATAATTATGTCGAATAAAGTACGGTATAGTTTAAATAAAAAATGAAATGAGAAAAATAAAATCGGAATTCGTGGTTTAATCATGTATATATAAGACTTTTAAATGGATGTGTAATGTTTGAAAAAATTAGGAGTTTTCACTATAACTAAATAAGGTATTAAAGACATTACAAATTATGTAAAACATTTATTATATTTTATATAGATTGTAGCATGTGTCTTGATTGAAGATTGTGAGATACTATGTACATAGTCAATCTTCCATAAAAAATATTATTTATTTTGTAATTATACTATAGTATAATTTTTATTGTAAGTCACACATAATTTTTAAATTTCGACGTTGCATTGAGAAAATAATTAAGGAAAATTGAAATAAGCAATCTTAAATCAATAAGTACATTATATTAAAGAGGGTTATACTTAATAATTAAAAAAAAAAATAGAAAATAGCTTTCATGAAAAAAGTTGGATGTTGGACCTTGATACTAAGTTGTTGGAAGTTTTTCCACACATTAAAATATGTAAAGAATTTCATGTGCAAATGTATATTGAAATCGAACTTATTTATTAATAGAAAAGTATGTTAGACCTAATATTTTGTGTGTATATAAACAAATAATTGACTTATGAATGTCAGTTGATGATATAATTAATGAGACAATTAAAAATGTGTTTTACTTCAAATGTCAATGATTTGGTGCAAAACATAAAAATATATGCCTCATTATTCCGTATATAGTTTTTCAATCATCGTATAACTTTATTCAAGATATATTAATGATGATCGAGTCTGTGTATAATAAGAAGTAAACAATCACTACAACAAATAAGGGAATCAGGGACGAATTAAAAACGTCACTAAAAGTTATAAAAACGTCACAAATAATTATTTGGGACGAAATTATTTCGTCACACCAAACGTCACAATATCCTAGTCGCTAATAGTATATAGAGACAATTTTTTCAAAACGTCTCTAAAACATCTTTTTAGTGACATTTCTTAATTGTCTCAAAAAGATCACTTTTAGTGACATTTTTCTAATTGTCTCAAAAGATTTTCTTTAGTGACGTTTTTCAATTGTCTCAAAAGATTTCTTTTAGTGACATTTTTTTTATATGTCTCAAAATATTTATTTTAGTGACATTTTTTTAATTGTCTCAACAAAATTCTCTTAGTGACATTTTTAAAAAAATGTCTCAAAAGAATCTCTTTTAGTGACTTTTTTTAATGTCTCAAAAGAGATTCTTTTAATGACGTTTTTCAAATTGTCTCAAAAAAAATCTTTTGGTTATACTTTATTGATTGTCTCAAAAAAAAATCTTTTAGTCACATTTTCTAAAAATTGTCTCAAAAGATCTTTTCAGTGACGTTTTCTTTCAATTACCTCAACATATTTCTTTCAGTGACGATTTTTCAAGTGTCTCAAAAGATCTCTTTATTAATATATAAAAGCTCCATATAGTAAAAACATACTCTATGCAAATGTTTCAAGATGGCACTGCACTTGTATACACTTTCAATTGAATTAATGTTTTGAACATCAATAAACCGGTCTCAAGAGACGATTTTTCAATTCCTACAATAATATTAATCTCCACTCTGTTCTAAAATATGGAAAGTGTATAAGATTATCCATGGCTACTTGAAAGCTATCATCTTTTTGAGTACTCTTGCAGACTCGGTTTGGATGTCGGCTGCCCTTGCACGTTGCGTTGAATGTAGTTGACGTATATCTTACGGACCTAATCGCACCCAATTAATGTGAGAGAGTATACCAAACAAAACAAGAACCTATCAACTGTATCAACTTGAATTTTCGATACACAGTATACCCTGATTTATTAATACTTACTGCTTTATTAGCAATAGACATTGCAGCAACCCTCGTTAAGCACAAACCAAAAGCAGCTGCATCATACCCATCCACACCAGCAACAACGCTTCCTTCACAAACTGTAAAACAATGATGCAACGGTGAGAATAATTAGACAATTGATTATCACATCTGAGAGCTAACCTAAGTATCAAGAAACTTGTTCTAGCACATGAATTAGTTAAGACTCTAGGATAAACTTTTAATCACAACTAGTTTGTGCCATAGATTATCAGAGGATCTATCATATCCCAATTCAGAAAAATCGAACATATTTGTGCTATAAGTTATCCATGGAGGCTCTGGAAAATGTTATCTCTACCAAGAAGTGGCATATCCAACCCAGACACAACATATTCAAACTGCTTGAAGCAGCCATGAAGTATCACAAAATAGTTAATAATTATAATGGGCCAATACTCCTGATAAACATATTCAGCTGTAACTTCTGTGGCTGGCTCCTCGGTGACTACTTTCTCAGGCTCGGCTTCAGCTGCCGGCTCCTCAGTGACTACTTTCTCGGGCTCAACTTCAGCAGCCGGCTCCTCAGTGACTACTTTCTCGGGCTCAGCTTCAGCAGCCGGCTCCTCGGTGACTACTTTCTCTGGCTCGGCTTCAGCAGCTGGCTCCTCAGTGACTACTTTCTCGGGCTCGGCTTCAGCAACCGGCTCCTCTGCTGGTACAGCTTGGACCGCCGCCTTTGGAGCTGGTGTCTCCACTACCTTCTCCTCTACGATCGTTGTCTCGGTTTAACTACTATTTCTGGAACTGATTGCACCTGCGATCACAAAATAAATCAACTGCTTTTTGGTTTTATTTTTATTAGCTTATAAGTAGCTCAAAAGAAAGTTGATCATATGTTTTGCTTATTCTTGGTAATTGATTATTGAGTGAAGGTACACAACACCAGTTTGCAACACTGAATATTAATATTATTGGGGTTGATTATCAGAATCTTGATGCATACAAACTTGAAAAAGGTGATGAAAAGGTAGATGAGTATACCTCAGCTGTTTCCATTTGTAGTCTGAGAGTGGCAAAAAAGCAGGAGATAAAGAAAATTGGTATTGCTTTGGTGAATTAAGTTGTTGATGGGAAATTGTGGGCTTAGGGGGGTATTTATAATACACAAATTACCACTTTTAAACCATTATTTAATGGAAAAGAATCTTGACACATAAGATGATGGTGATGCAAAGGCCTAGTTGTAACTTTCCCTAAAATAATAATTAAAATTAGAAAGTAGTTATATGTCCATAGGGCTTTTGAATTTTGAAAGGGCAGAGGCACATGTATATTTATCTTCAATGGCTTCTTCTGTGCTTTGTGCAGTAGCCAATCATTTATATCCTCATCACTCAGTTCACTTTTATCAACTACCAACCGCTGAAGCTTTCTCCGGTAAATGTCTAGAGATAAAGAATGAAACATTCTTTCAAAAACAGATTGTTAACCAAGAAAGATACAGAAATAAAGAAAATGATGCACTCTTGTACACTAAAATACGAGTTATGACCAGCCAATACCTTTGCGAGTGCATCGACTTCAACAACCTTTTGTGCTGCAAATGCAAGCCACGATTTGATTTCTTGGTCCAGCAGAGTCTCATTTATCAGATCAACGACACTGTGGAGAAGTGAGCACGAAGTGGAAAACATAACATGAGACAGATTAAGCAAAGCTCAGAATAGAAGAACTTAAAATCAGGGAAATATAGCTATATACCCTTTCCTACAATGCCTTCAAGGGACTGCAGGATGGTGAGAGATCCACTCAGATCATTAGCTCAAATGTTACTTCCATCAACAACTCCAGCAAAGAGGAACTTTCCATAAGGAAATCCACCCTTGATCAAATCAAGGGTCTGGGGACCACGAATCAAATCAAAACCTAAGCCAGAAACTCCACTCAATGAGGTAAGGGTTTTGTATGCAGCTGCAGACACATCAACAAAGAGTCTCAACAAGAACGTTAAGGCCATATAGAGTTTATTGCAATTCAGCATAAGCATTGGTGAATGCTTCCAACTGGTGAGACTCAAGATCCAAAACTAATGTGGACTCATCAAGCTGAATCCATAAAGCACTTGCTGCCTTCAGCTCTGCAGTAACTTCCTTGCAAGGATGTTAAACATTAAATTCCAACTTTGATGAAAATGTAGATGGTGAGGGAGTCAAATTACTAAAATATAAATTAGTTTTTCTTACTTGTAAATTGGAAGAATCTTGTCAAGAAGGGAAAGAAGAGGGAAAGTTCTCTATAAACCCTTGGCAGGTTTAAAGAGCAACAAGTATGTAACAGGGTCAACAAGTACGGGAACAGTGTCCACACCAAGCTGCACAAGAGAACAAGAAACATATGAGGTGGCAAGAGAAGAGCATTAAAAATTAAAATAACGAATATGTATACACGATGAATCCATACTTAATTGCATACTAGTGAGAAGGATGCACAAGTTTGGTTTTGTTTAGATATATTAGATATAATTAAATTTCAGTTTATAATGGATGATAAAACAGCAGATTCATTTGGTTCATACCGCTTTAGCTTCATTGTATTCATAATAGCCTTGTGAGAAGCATAAGAAAATTTGACATCAGGTCCCAATTCAGGGACAATAAAGTGGCTGCATCCAGATGAAACCAGCATAATTAGATTAATAGATATTACCTATGTAATGACAATAAAATGTTCGAGAAAATTGATCCATCACTTATTAAGTGGTGTCAAATCAAAATCCGGATATCTCAAGGAGTGTCCAAAGACAGGCTTAGGTCACAGACAACAGATTCAACTTAAAATTATTATGTTACTAAGAGTCAGGAATCATGTAATAATAAAAACAGTTAACTAGTTGAAAAGATTATATTTTTTGTATACAACAAATAACACCCAAGAATAGTTCACTTATTTAAGTGAAAGTCATCTGACTTCTGAGAGAAGAATTTCCATTTAAGAGATTGAGTTTAATTAAGGAACATCCTGAAAAATTCAAACCAGTTTAGGGGTATACACATCATCCTAATTAAAACACAAAATTAAAAATGAATCTAAGCAGATAGTAAACTAGACTTTCTTCCTTTTCAGTTAGGTGTGAGAACAATCAGAGAATACAAAAGCTTGAAAGAGATGTCATAGATGCACGTAGAATGTTAAATTGAAAATTTATAATCAGAAAAATTATGCTAAGGATCAACTTTTAAATTTACTGCAAATGTAATCATGTTGTGGAGAACAGATAGGTAACTCAATGGCATGAAAGGTTACCTCTTTTAAACCAGCGCGCTAAGGTGGAAGATTATTATCAGCCCATAATAAAGATATCAGCATTGGCAGTTCATACTATATCGAGATGAAAGTTATACTGAGGATTACAGAATAATTAGTTTAAAAAAACATAAAACATAATGATTGAACGGAAGATAACAAAATCAAATTTCAAGCGCTATTTCTGATTTTGTGCACTGTCTTAACTACACACTTGAATATTAATATCACCTGTCAATTCTGGTAGGATATATATATATACCACAAGCCAAAAATATGGAAGAAGAAGAAGAACGTAGCACTGTTGTATTAGGACAGCCAGCCGACCAAATCAGGAATTTCAAGAGCAAAATATATATAGGTAAGTAAATAATTAATTTGCTAGACCTGCTTAAAGCTGCTCCAGACATTACAATCAGGGCCACGACCATCACGTACTACCCGAATGTCGATATTTGCACCCTGAATTGCTTGCATCAGTGAAAATTGAACCTACACCCACCACAGAAAAATGCCATCTAGCACCTTATTGTGAGTAATGGAAGACATGAACATGACCTGCACCGATACGAATTAGCTAACTGAGAAACTGTGAAACTCACTTCTAAAATGATCTTTCAATTTCTCAAAACCATTGGGGCAAAATCTGCTTTTAAAAACAAGTCATAGTCCTTCATTACTTTTCATAAATCTTATATTATATGCCCCAATATACGATATCTAATAGAAGGCATGTATTGTGACAACTATCATTACTATGTATGCATTCCATTGAAAATAACAACATTGTACTTGCAAATATAAAGTCTCTACCACAGGACTCTCAAAAAGCATGATAGTAGTTCATGACTTCTTTATCTTCTTCCGGCCAGAAGTAGATAACCAAAAGCAGAATTATACTAGAAGGGCCCCATGTCCAAAGATGGTAGAATACACATAGGTACACATAGTTCTGTTTCACTATTTCGCAAATATGGAGCAGAAATTGCTAAATTCTGAATTGACACACAAATAGAAGTTCTCAATTCAAAGTTAAAGCATAATTGCAGCAAAACAAAACAAAAAAGATACTAATTAGGAACTAAAGTCATGCGAAATTGGTGTACACAAAAACCCTACCTATGAGATGATAATCATAATTCTGCCAGATAGGTGATGCTTCATAGTTGTACAAGAGGGCAATTACACAATTTATATTTCTTCAAGTGAGGAAGTGAGAAAAGACATCGGCGGAGCACAGATGATGGCGGTGGAGTTCGTTGTCGGAGCAGAGGCGCTAGAAGGAGACGACGTGAGGGAGGACGGTGGAGGAGCTCGATAGACGGTGGCGAAGCTCAGGACGGCGGTGGAGCTCGCAATCGGAGGAGAGGTGAGGGAGGATCGATGGTGGCGAAATTCGGGGTCGAAGAAGAGAGACGACGTCGCGAGCAAATGAGGGCTCTGCTTGATTTCAATTCACAGTTTAATTTCTCTTTTAAATTTATAATAATGTAAAATAAAGGGTTTTTCTGACGTTTTGAAGGAATGTCACATATATAAAGAGTTTTAGAATAATGTCATAAATTCACTAGTTTAAAATATTTCCAAGAAATATCACAATTAAGTTATTAATAATTGACAGTTCTTAGAAAAACGTCCAAAATGTAATTTTAAAATGAAAATAAGATAATATTATGATGTTCTTGGAAAAACGTTAAAAATATGGTATAGTAATTTTAAAATTAAAATAAAATGATATGGTGTGGTATAGTAATTTTAAAATTAAAAGAAAAATAATATTGTGACGTTTTAGGGGAAAACGTCACAAAATGTAATACAGTAATTTTAAAATTAAAAGAAAATTATATTGTGACGTTTTAGGGGACAACATCACAAAATGTAATAAAGTAATTTTAAAATAAAAAAGAAAATGATATTGTGACATTTTAGGGGAAAATGTCACATAATGTAATAAAGTAATTGTATAATTAAAAAGAAAATGATATTGTGACATTTTAGGGGAAAACGTCACATAATGTAATAAAATAATTTTAAAATTAAAAAAAAAAAATGATATTGTGACGTTTTAGGGGACAACGTCACATAATGTAATAAAGTAATTTTAAAATTAAAAGAAAATGATATTGTGACCTTTTAGGGGAAAATGTCACATAATGTAATAAAATAATTTTAAAATAAAAAAGAAAATGATGTTGTGACGATTTAGGGGAAAACGTCACATAATGTAATAAAGTAATTTTTAAATTAAAAGAAAATGATATTGTGACGTTTTAAGGAAAAACGTCACATAATGTAATAAAGTGATTTTTAAATTAAAAGAAAGTGATATTGTGACGTTTTAGGGGAAAACATCACAAAATGTATTATAAGTAATTCTAAAATTAAAAGAAAATTAAGAAAAACGTCACTAATATACATTATTTTGAGACGTATTTAGAAAAAGGTCACAAAATAATGTCTCATTTTGAGACGTTTCTAAAAAAACGTCACTAATATATATCCTTTTGAGACGTTCTTGATAAATGTCACAAAATAATGTAATATTTTGAGACATTTAAGAAAAACGCCACTAATATACATTATTTTGGGACGTATTTACAAAATGGTCACAAAATAATGTCTCATTTTGAGACGTTTCTAAAAAAATGTCACTAATATATATCCTTTTGAGACGTTCTTGAGAAACGTCACAAAATAATGTAACATTTTGAGACATTTAAGAAAAACGTCACTAATATACACTATTTTGGGACGTATTTACAAAAAGGTCACAAAATAATGTCTCATTTTGAGACGTTTCTAAAAAAAGGTCACAAATAGTATACCATTTAGAGACGTTCTTGATAAATGCCACAAAATAATGTAATATTTTGAGACATTTAAGAAAAACGTCACTAATATACACTATTTTGGGACGTATTTACAAAAATGTCACAAAATAATGTCTCATTTTGAGACGTTTCTAAAAAAAGGTCACTAATATATATCCTTTTGAGACGTTCTTGAGAAACGTCACAAAATAATGTAACATTTTGAGACATTTAAGAAAAACGTCACTAATATACACTATTTTGGGACATATTTACAAAAAGGTCACAAAATAATGTCTCATTTTGAGACGTTTCTAAAAAACCGTCACAAATAGTATACCATTTAGAGACGTTTTAAAAAAAATGTCACACAATAATTTATTTGGGACAATATGTGCAAAACGTCCCAAAAAGCAACCTATTTGAGACGATTTCAAAATCGTCTCAAAATAAATCGTCCCTAATTCCCTTATTTGTTGTAGTGAATAGTTTGAATAAATCAAACTTTACGTGTATAATAGAAAATTTTGTAAGACTAAATATTTCTACAATATATCATGGTATGTCATTTTTTACGAATCTTTTAACATTAATTATTGTAACTTATTTAATTAAGACTAACGTTATTTAACTTTTCTATTTCTCTTTTGTGATTCTTTTAGTTCTTAGTTGATTCAAAATTATGTTTGTTCAATGGATTAATTTTTATTACATTGATCTATGAAATTATGTATATATATTACAGTGATCACAATGTACAATTATTTAATGTTCAAAATAATTTTTTTTATTAAATAATAATAAAAAATTATAACCACGTGCAACGCACGTGCGTAGTGCTAGTATATATAAAAGGAAATCATAAGGTGTTGTTCCTTTTAAGTTCCGGCTTTGGATATGTGATCTTCATTGAATATAAATAACTTGCTTACCAAACTGTGATTTCTCTCCTGCTATCATCAATTCTCATTATGGTCTGGTTAATCCTCCAGAGTACGAACTGGTACAAGACATGGACTTAGTTGCCACCACTATCACAGGGAAACTCACAGTGATGAGCATGCATTAACCATTGTTGAGTTTGCAGGTCGCCCTGCCCTAGGAAGAAACTTCCTGTTCCAAGCTTGATATATCTTCATTAATGATCGGCGTGGCAATTTCCTCTATCCTACAGAGCCGCAATTCACAGTGATGTCCCGTACAATAAACACTCACACTCTGCCTCCAGATCCTTCACGGATCAAACCACAGTCTCTCTCGTCCTTCGCATTTCAGATCGAAAAAGGGGGAGATAATGACTGATGATGCTGAAGGAACTACCGAAGAAGAAGACAAAGAGGAAGGGGACAATGAGGCAGCCGAGGAGGCTGATAATTTTAAGTTATTATTTGTACCTATATGTTGATTGATTCACTGTCAGAAACTCACTCTATCTTGCAGGGATAACATTGCTTGATTGCTCACTCTGTCTTACAGGATTGACAACAGTATTTTTCGAACAAGAATCTCAAGGGGAGATTGTAAAAATCAGGTTTTTACTCATATGGCATTTATCGAACAATACTCCGTTGCAAATACTTGATTGATTGATAGGATCATGGAGGTTGGAGCAAAGGAAGGAAAGAGGACAAAAAAAATCTCCAAAAATTTGAAGAAGATGGATTTGTTCCTCAAATCAAGCAATCAATCAAAGATCTAGACAAAGATGAAAAGTCAAAGCTTCCCACAATACTTCCAATAATCCACAATTGCTGGCGGAACATTCAAGAGGAGCGGGAAGAATGCAGTATAAATAGAGAAGAACAAACATAAAGTAATATGAAGTTTTTTGTGTCTATACTTTTATGCATTCAGTCAAAAACTTGTATCTGAACTATCGATGTTCATATTGTGAATGAACAACAAGTAGTTGATAGGACATATTTCGAGAGATCTATGTCTAGCTCGTTGGGGAGAACTTGTAAAGTTCTGGAGAACTTTTGTTGTGCAGTAAGAAGGGATTCCCTGCACCAGAAATTCCAAGTGGGGGACTAAGAGGTCAGACACGTTGTTAGGGGAAGTAAGTATAGTATAGACTGTTTAAAAGAGAGTCATAAAAGTTCTGTAAGTTCAATTTGTGATATTTCTCTATTAATAAGCTTGAGAGAAAGAGGAAATTCTTCCTCAAAGTTTTAACAATTTATACTCATTCCTTTACAAGTCATTCTGTTTTATGAACACTACGGACGCGCCATAAACTCTGACGTTTCAAATCAGACATGTCGCAATATGTAATTCATTTTTCATTAGTCAACACTAGCAAAAAAACAGAGGATTATTTACACTATCACTACTCATATCTCAAACTCTATCATCTTCATTCTACCTCTTAAAAAACCTGCAATATGCTACAAAAGCGATCATACTCAACGCACTACAGAACGCCAAAAACCAGTAGTACTTATCCAGTCGAGCTTTCGCCATGTCGTCGCTAAACCAGTTGCCTTCTCCGTCTCCGTCGCTCGTCAAACGCTCAATTATAGATATAAGTATCGCACCCAAAAAACTCCCCACACCGAAAACACTCGAGTACAGAGCAATCCCCATCGCCCGCATTCCCACCGGAACGTTCGAGTAGAAAAATTCTTGTATCCCCACAACTGTAAATATATCCGAAATCCCCAGTAAAAAGTACTGCGGCAGCAGCCAGAATATGCTGAATGGCACGTCCTCAGATGGAACATTAGTACTTCTACAGATCAGCAGTCGCTTCCTTTCTGTGATGGCTGCGATGATCATAGCAATGACGGATACGAACATTCCGATTCCCATCCTCTGCCGGACGGAAATGCAATTTTTGTTCCTTGTGAAGACGTGCACTACGGGAATTAAGATGATTATTGAGATGGGAATTGCACTTTGAAGTGCAGCTGGTGGGATCTTGAATTTGCCGATGTTTCCCTGCATTGTCATGGCTTGTTTTATGAAGAATGTGGCGGGAAGTTGTAAGACAACGGCGAATGGTAGTACGATGAACCAAACGAGGGATAGACGTTCTTCTGTGCTGTTTTGTGTGTTGCTTGTAGTGTCTTGTTCTTGATTGTATAGTCCTGCTTTCTCTTGAAGCCTGCAAATAAAATTTCAATCAGTAAGATATCACTAAATTCCAACGAGTTTGGTTTGGTTGAAATTTGACAGTTTTTCTGAGCCAAAAATTATTTTTGGTTCTTTTTCGATTTTAATCTCATAAGTATCTGATTTTTCACTTTAGTCTCTTAAGTGTTAAAATTGTCCAATTTAAGGATAATTTTTGCTCAAAAATACCAAATATGCCGGAAATAGTCACGTGATCGAAATAATTAGTAAAATTCGGCGACTTATAGTGATGTGGCGAAAATTATCTGAGTTGGATTTTTTTTGTCAAATTTAAATTTAAAATAAAACTATTATCCATGTCATTAGAAAAAAATAAAATTATTTGTAAAATCATATTACATTAACCCAATTAAATATTAAACATCAGATAAAATAGAGGACGACTTATTATTAGGAAAATAATGAGTAGTGTTTAATTAGGTTTGTGTAATATGACAAATAATTATTTTTCTCTCTAGTGGCATGAATAATAATTTTTTTTGAATTTAAATTCGGCAGAGAAACAAGTCCAACTCAACTAATTTTTGTCACATCACTACGAGTCGTCGAATTTTACTAATTATTATGATTACGTGACTTGCACGTAACAAATTCCGGTCAATTTGGTGTTTTTGGGCGAAATTTTTCCTAAAATTGAACAATTTAAGCATTTACGAGATTAAATTAAAAAAAAAGGCAAATATTTATAAAACTTAAAAAAAAAAAAAAATACTTACGAGATCAAAAATGATTTTTGACCGTTTTTCTGTAGTATGACAAGTCATTAACCATATAATAAACAAAAGAAGGTTCTGGAACAATGCATGAAAAAGGACTTACTCTAGCTCGACCATAGTGTGCTCATTGTTCGACGTGCAATTCTCACCGTTGATCATCTTCGAAACACTTGCTTTAATTGCTCCAAAAATAGCCCCAAATGAGTCATTAGTCGCAACCCTACTCTTGTGGATATAAAATCGATTCCCGCCCAAAAACATGAAAATCGACAATATCATCGAAAGCGTTGGAATCGCGAACCCGAGACCCCACCCTAGGGTGTCTTGTATGTAGGACATGACTGAGAAACCAAGGAGGCTACCACAACACATGGTGAAGTACCACCATTGGAAAAACAAGCTCTTCTTGTTTGAACTCTTTTCGTCGGTGTTAGTACAAGATAGTGCATCAAGATTGTCGAGCTGGTCTGCGGCGAATGTTTGCAAGGAGGAATTGTAACCCCCTTGTCCGATGGAGATCATGTAGAGAGACGATGCTAGGAATGTGATTGAATGTTCTTTATTTGTTGGAATCCAAGGCCATCGTATAGAAGTTAATGTCAAAGCTAAAAGGCCCTAAAGATTAACATTGATTCATAAGTTATTAGCGGAAAAAAAAAAAAATACTACCTCCATCCCGACTTATTTTGCACATTTTCCTTTTCGATCGTCCCACCTTATTTTGCACACTTCAAAAAAATAAACTTCTCCCACAATCTCCACCCTCAAAATCTCACCACTCAATCTCCACCTTTAAAAAAATCAAAGAAAAGTAAAATTTATTTTTTCTTAACATCTGTACGCGATTACCTGTACAAAAGAAGTCGGGACGGAAGAAATATCTTTTTTAAAATCTTAACTAAAATCATGTAAGTGACCAAAATCAAGAATGGGCCAATCTTGAGTGACGTAGAATGTGAAGTAGGGGTAGCTCTATTTTACCGTATGACAGATGATTTTTTTTTTTTTTTTTAATAAGGGATCGTTTACTTAAGGTTTGACTCAGTAGATTTAAGGGTTCAAATCTTGATAAAGTACACTCATTAACTCTCTCAGTCAGGTTTAGCCCAGCACTCTCCAGCCTTAAGTAAACATACCCTAAGATAACTACTATAAGACATTGTGTATATAATTATGTCATAAGCTAATGCATAACGTGTATTAGATGTGATCGAACCTGAGATAAAACACGAATTGAAATAGATGATTCAATTTGTACTATTTTAGGTGGAGGTTTAACCCAATTAATTTGGATCTTCTACAATGAGTTCAACATTTTCTATGGCAGTTGTATATATGTGAAAAAAGTTGATTTGGTTCCATAACTTTTTAACTTTTTTGAGTTAGTCTCATATTTAGTTATTTTTTTCAATTTAGTCTCGTATCTCTATCAATTGCTCAATTTTGACCAACTCACCGAAAAGCCACGTGCCTCCCATGTGTCAGCGTCTATCAGGGAGTTCCGGCGACTTAAGCCACGTGGCGGGGAAAAAAGTTAATTTGATCCCATAACTTTTTAACTTTTCTGATTTGGTCTCATATTTAACTATTTTTTTCAATTTAGTCTCGTAGCTCTATCAATTTGCTCAGTATTTTTTACCAATTTTGACCTAATTTTGACCAACTCACAAGAAAAGGCCACGCGCCGACACCGATCAGGGAGTTCCGCTTATGCCACATGGCGCCACATTTGTGAGGTGGTTCTTTTTCCTTTTTCTTTTATACATCAATTTACACCTCTGATTAGAAAATTTCCACCTCAACAATCATTTAATAAAATAAACAACAAAAACTCATAATTTATGTTACGAAACAAAAGGAAAAATTAAATCAAACAAATCCTAAAAGAGTTGAAAATCGTTTCTCTTCTCACTTTCAACGCTTCTCATCATCATTTTTTTTTTTTTTTCCTTTTCGTCTGCTGCTGCCCTGCGTCTTTTTCGTGTGGGAGCTTTTGTGATTCTTGGCGGAGAGCAATTAGAGTAGCGGTGTAGTAGGCGCCGAAGAGAATCAAATCAAAAAAGTTATGGAATCAAATTAATTTTCTTTCCACGATTATATTAATAATTTAATACATAACACATGTATAATATGATATTAATAATACATTCACTATAAAAAATAGCGCCCACTATTATAGAATAATCCGAATTTAAAACGTAAATTATAATTTTCTAAAATACACGTATTTGAAATAAAAAAATGAAATGACCTTTTAAAATAGAAAAGCTACTACATATGGATGTAGTTGCGGTTGAGACTATTTTAAGTTCGGTTACGAATTTTATCAATACATGCAACACATGCTAATAAAAATCATCAAAGCAATTAACTCACCACAGTGTAGAACACCGCAGAGGCCAAGATTGTGGAGTGTCGATCCAAGTAAGGTTCGGCCAGCATCGTTACGATCAACGGCAGAATTGACGTAAACCCGACCCAACTGTTGACGAATTTTGCAGCCGAGGAATTGCTCGTCCCTATTTTATCTGTTAGATATGTTACCAGATTCGAAGCTACCCCTTTGAACGCGAATCTCTCCATTACACATACAACAGTTGTCATAAATAATATTTCGTAAAATTATATGTAAAACGGAAAGAAGTAGAAGAACTGTACTGGTGAGTGTGGATTCACTTACTCATGAGGAGAATACATGGTTTGTTGAGTGCCATTAATTCAGGAGGAAAGAAGAACAAGAAGGGTATGCATGGACAAAAACAGAATAGATTATAGTATAATATATATAGTTAGAGTTGTGTGTAATGAAGAACTTTCTAACTCTCAGACAAACAAACATGCATGAGAAGATCACTGTTTTTTTGTCCATGATGGCGAGGTTACGTGTATTGATATATTTCACTGAAACAACTAACTAGAACATATGACAATGAGATTTGGATTCAAAGATTTTATATTTTAATATGAAGGTTGTCAAACTCGCGATTTTAAGTAGAATCGGTGGAGTGTTCATAAAATTGGATCGTAGTTATACAAAATAGCCATATATATATTTACAAAATATTCTTATATATATTTTAGTTACAACAACTTTTGAATAGATATCCCATATAAAAAAAATTACAAATATTATATACACAATTAATTAAAAAGAAACAATTATATACAATATGAAGAATTATTTTAGGTATAAAAAGGATTTTCAACAAAATTAGCTCTCCTTGTGTATAATTTGTTCTAGAAAAGTTTAAAATTCCAATTTTAAGTTATTATAAATTCTACAATTCGTATTATATATATTTTTAATTGGTAAAATAGAATAAAAGATAATATTTTATAAAATTGTTAAAATCGTACACAAAATCGTAAAACTCGTAAAATCGCAAACTCGAGAGTTTACTCCGATTTCATTAGATCTCGATGTTATCACGAGTTAACTCGTTGAGAAAGAAATAACTCGCAAGCTCATAGAATCGTAAGAGTTAACTCGAAATTTTTACAACATTTTTCAATACTACACCTCGAGAAATAAATTAATATAGTATTCACCTGTATATATTCACACAGATCCCCCTTTAATATAAAAATAGGATATTTTGCATATGTGTCATCTCCAGAGTATTTCTAGGACCTTTTTCTTTTTTCTTTTTTTCCATATTTTATCTCCACTCTTTTTCTTTTTCTTTTTTAACATGTGGCAGTTATTTTTTATTTTTATTTTTTGCAGTTGTCGGTCATTTTTTTTTTTTTTTTGCACTTTTTATATCAGCAAGACAATTTTCTATTTTATCTTTTTTTTTTATATTGAAAGTTATTCCATCATATGTTCTTATATACAAATAAAAAAATTTCTCTCTCTTCATTCTTCTTATTTTTAATCTAAAAGCTAAAATAATTATAACTTTTTTGTATCAATTTTATTTTTAATGAAAAATATATCAAATTAGTCCTTATTTTACGACCTTCAATTAGATATCCATATAGATTTATAAATGAACTAATTTAAATCTAAAATACTTTTTGCAAGGTTAATTATGATGTATTTAGATAATTAAATATTTTCATATAAAAAGTGTGAGAGTATTTCAGAAACATATAATTTTTAGTTTCTTTTCACAATTTTATATTTTAATAATTATTTGAGTTCCAGAATTTGTTTGTTTTTATGACAAATAGTAAAATGACAAGAATTTGTTAGATTTACATTAATGTCCAATCGCATAAAAATTATATTAGTGAAAAATGTGGATTATATATTTTTAATAGAAGTTGATGCATAATAAAAATAATTTAGTTTCCTTTTTATGAAACTATGTTTAAGACTCATATTCCCCTACATCAAAAAATAAATGTTAATATTTACTTAAGTTAAATACATCAAATAATATTGTGCGTATACACTGTATGTATGTTATAATGTTTTTACAATAAAATTAAAATTTAATCACATATTATTAATTAAATAAAATGTTCAATAGTTTATCCCGTGCATCGCACGGGAGGACATCTAGTTCTTATAAATATATGTCAAATTAATTAGTGTGGATCGCATTTCTGGTGCACTGCTCTATGTGTAGCATTTTGCATGAAAACGAGACACCTTTTGCTTTTAGAAGATATTTGGCTAAATTTATTTTTAAAAAATTATAAATTTTAATATTTTATAAATTATTTCAAGAGTTTATAAATTGATAGTGCTTGGATAGTGAAACTTGTAAGCTTGTAACTTAATAAATTTTTTTAGCTATATATAGATTTTGGAAATAAATTTGAAAACCACCATCTGATACATTTTGATTAATGTGTGAAGTGTGGTACGTGTGTGGCAATTGTCCTGTGTCTAGCGTATGTGAATTGTGCGGTGCGTATAAAGGAAATATGTATAGCGTGTATGTCGTGTGAAGTGTATGTAATTAATGTGTGCAATTTATTGTGACTTATAAAATCTTGAGAAAATAAATTAAATTAAGAAATATTTTTCTATAAACTTCAAAAGTTTATTCTTACATCTTATAAGTCGTTTAATATTTTATTTGAGGATGTTTAATAAGCTTATTAGCTCTCAATACATTCAGATGCTACGTGTATAGTGTATAGTTCATAGTGGTAATAATGAGTAGGTCTTGTATACTAATTAGATCTGTGTAATTAGAATTATTGGCAAAAAGGTATTAGTATTTATGCCTAAAAGATACTATATGCTCAGGGTAAAGGTCTCATGATGCAAATGTATTACTATTTATGTTTAAATGTATTACTTATTCTGAATAAAAATATTACGTAATACCCAATTCAAATTTCACCGTGCATCTGATATACTTAGACTTTTTCCGTAATAATATAATAGTATACCACATGTAGTTATATAGGTGCAACAACACATTGTAAAGATTTGCTGAAATGAAATGGAAAGATCTCTTTCTTTGATTCTTTACATTCTTTCCTTTGAGTTATAATACAACATACTTCCTCCGTCCCGGTTAAAGTTGTCATTTTGATCGGGCACGGATGTCAAAAAAAAAACAGTTAACTGCTTTTTCTTTACTCTTTTTAAGGAGGAGAGTGAGGGTTGAGATTTTAAGTATGAAGATTGTGGGAATTAGTTTCCTCTTTTGGGGTTGCAAGTTTAATTGAGATGGATCGAAAAGACAAGTAGACAACTTTAACCGAGATGGAGGTAGTATTATACTGAGATGCATTCATAGCTAGTCACTACAAAGGGGCGTATTGGTTTATCGTATTTTAGTAGTATTATTTCGGATATTTTACATTTCAGTTCGTTGTTTACTTCCGTTAAATTTAGCTGGGTTAGACGGTCGGCAAATACTCTTGTTCTTAACATTGCTAAGCTTACTTTTGATTCCACTTTTGAGGGAAGTTATTGTGGAGAACTCCCTCCTTGTTTAAACAACATTGTATACAGTGAAGCCGGTTTTGGCTAATCTATAAACATCGCATGATTTCCGAAAAAAATATTATCTATTTCCTAGACTCGTAGCAACATGTAATTCATTTTTCATTAGTCAACATTAGCGAAAAAACAGAGGATTATTTACACTATCAACACTCCTACCTTAAAACTCTATCATCTTCATACTACCTCTTAAAAAACCTGCAAAATATTACAAAAGCCATCATACTGAACGCACTCGACAACGCCAAAAACCAGTAGTACTTATCAAGTCGAGCTTTCGCCATGTCGTCGCTAAACCAGTTGCCTTCTCCCCCTTCATCGCTCGTCAAATACTCAATCGTCGATATAAGTATCGCACTCAAGAAACTCCCCACACCGAAAACACTCGTGTACAGCGCAATCCCCATCGTCCGCATTCTCACAGGAACCTCCGAGTAGAAAAACTCTTGCATCCCCACAACGGTAAAAATATCCGAAATCCCCAGTAAAACGTACTGCGGCAGCAGCCAGAATATGCTGAATGGCACGTCCTCGGATGGTGCATTAGTACTTCTACAGATCAGCAGCCGTTTCCTTTCTGTTATCGCTGCGATGATCATAGCAATGACGGATAAGAACATGCCGATTCCTATCCTCTGCATGACGGAAATACCCTTTTCGTTCCTGGTGAAAACGCGGACTAAAGGGACGAAGAATTTGTCGTACCATGGCATTAAGCTGATTATGGAGATGGTGATTGCACTTTGAAGGGCAGCTGGTGGGATTTTGAAATTTTTGGCGATGTTTCGCTGCATTGTCATGCCTTGTTTGGTGAAGAATGTCGCCGGTTGTTGGAATATCACGGCGAACATTAGAAGCATCAGCCAAACGGGGGATAAGCTGAGGATAATCTTTGCAGCTTCGACAGGGTGTAGACGGTCTTCTGTGCTGTTTTGTGTGTTGCTTGTGATGTCTTGTTCTTGACTGCATAGTCCTACTTTCTCTTGAAGCCTGCAAATAAAATTTAATCAGGAAAATATATTGAATAATTTGAGTAAATAGGAAATGATTATTAGAGGTGGCAATTCGGGGGCCGTCGGACCAACGTCATTTGTCGGATTGGATCGGGACAAAATTTTATCGGACCTAAAATTAGTCAGTCCGATCCAACCTATCTTCTTATAATATACTAAGATTATCGGGTTGATCTGCAGTATGTCGGGCTTGTCGGGTCAAATATTACTTCGGACCAAGATATATATAACCCAAACCATCTAAAATGGGACGGCTCATCGGACCGAACTGATTTCGCCACCTTTGATTGTCATACGAATACGAGGTTTTGGACTTTGTCAACCAAGTCTGGACAAAATCAGCCCGATCCTACATATTCCTACAATATTTTAGACAGTTTAAGCCACAGTAACTCTAGCTCGAAGTATTACTGGACCTAATCGATCCAGCTCGATGGGCCAATGATAGTGACCCAACAGGCCCGACAGATAGTGTAAGAGAAGCTGGGCTGATCTCTCCTTTTTTCAGCCAGACAAAATTTGGGCCAACTCGATCCGACCCAACGTAACATATGCATTTCCTCAACGGACTCGGGTTTTTGTCCCACTCAAACCATCCCCCACAAAGTGGGAAGAAGAAGAATACATGTACTGATTCTCAAAGTGTTAAATTTTTTATTTTAATCATCTCGTACATAATTCTCCTAACATTCATGATTCTTTACAAGATTACTGTCATGTGAAAATATTAGTTGAATAAAATAAAAAGTATGATTCCTCAATTGAGTTAAAGAAACGGCACAAAATGAAATTATTTGCCACGCTGCGTGACAACAATATTATGATGCATTAGAAGATATAGGAGGATTATGTAGAAGAATCTAGAACAGTGCATGAAAAAGGACTTACTCGAGCTCGACCATAGTGTACTCATTGTTCGACAAGCCATTCCCACCGTTGATCATCTTCGACACACTTGCCTTAATTGCACGAAAAATCTCCTCAAAAGACCTGCCATCGGCCGCAACCTTACCTTGCTTGTGCATATAAAACCGATTCCCGCACAAAAACATGAGAATCGACATTATCATCGCAAGCGTCGGAATTGCGAACCCGAGCCCCCACCCCAGAGTGTCTTGTATGTAGGACATGACTGAGACACCGAGGAGGCTACCACAACACACGCCAAAGTACCACCATTGGAAAAACAAACTCTTCTTTCTTGAACTCTTTTCGTCGGTGTTAGTACAAGGTAGTTCGTCTAGATTTTCGAGTTGGTCTGCGCCGAATGCTTGCAAGGAGGGGTTGTAGCCCCCTTGTCCAATTGAGATCATGTAGAGAGACCATGCTAGGGATGTGATTGAATGTTCTTTATTTGATGGAATCCAAGGCCATCGTACTGCCGTTGATGTCAAAGCCAAAAGGCCCTAAACATTAAAGTTGATTCATAAGTTATTTAAAAAAACTATACTCCCTTCGTTCCTAACTTATCTTGCACAGAGGGAGGTCAGCAAAGGTATTAAGAAAATTATTTTTTTATTATTTATTGACTTTTTAAAGGTTGATGGAGGGTAGAGCTTATGTTATAACTTTCTTTTTTTAGGCTGTGCATGATAAGATGGGACGATCGTTTAAAGAAAATGTGCAAGATAAGATGGGACGGGGGGAGTATTTTGTAATATTCAGTAAAGCCATGTAAGTGGCCAAAATCAAGAATGGGCCAATCTTGACTGACATAGAATGCGAATTACGGGAAACTTTATGAAACGACTAATGAGAACTTATATTTGAAATAACAACTAGACGTCACGTGTATATGATGATAATATTAATAAATGCATAACATGTATTAGATGAATGAAAACAAGATGGATTACGAAATAGAATAGGGTCTAAATCAAATTAAATAAGTTAAGACACACAATTCAGATCTTCTACAATATTCAATACAACATTATTTACAGTAACTGTATCAATACATGACACGTGCAAGCCGTAGAAGATTCAAGTTGCCTATGAGATAGCGAAAAACCTCCCATGAATTACTATAATTGCCAAAACAGTTTGCAATGTACACGTGTAGTGGCCACGTCACCATTTTACTAAATGAAATAAAAATATACAAACATAAGTGGATAATGACATGGGTTCCACAACAATACTAAAACAGTGCATTTAGATTTCTTAATAGATTTCCACTAAAGCCATTGCAATTATTTTAGCAACCGCAGAAACATTGTAATGACACGAAATCAACAAGAACAAGTGTCTAAAACTCTACCGACTCTTTTCAATAACCGTATTTCATTTTCTATTCCAACTCTTAGCAGATTACTGCCACGTTAATGCAGACAGAAGCGTAACAAATAATATTTTAAAATACACCGGAACTTTTTAAGTTTAAATGAATTTCATCGATACATGCAACGTATACTAACAAAAGAAGTACTCACCGCAGCGTAAAGCACCGCAGAGGCCAAGATTGTGGAGTGGCGATCCCAGTAAGAGTCAGCCAGCGTCGCTACGATCAACGGTAGCATCGACGTAAACCCGACCCAACTATTCACGAATTTCGCAGCCGAGGAGTTGCTCATCTCCATTATATCCGTTAGATAAGTTACCAGATTGGAAGCCACTCCTTTGAAGGCGAATCTCTCCATCCCAGATATAACTGTTACCAAAATAATATTTCGTAAAATCATATGTCGAACTAAAGAAAGTAGAAAACCTCGGTATTCACTTACTTATGAGAAGAATACATGGTTTGTTGAGCAGTGCCATTTGTTTCTGTGCATCAGCCATGAGAGAGAAATGATGAGAGAGAAACAAAAACAAAACTTAAATTCAGGAGGAAACAAGAACAAGAAGGTGATGTGGACAAAAACAGAAAAGATTCTGGTACATGTGATATATATGATTAGATATATATATATGTGTATATATTTTGTTGTGTGTGATTTAGAACTCTCTAAGTTTCAGACAAACATACATGAGAATATCATTTTTTTGTCCACCAATTGAAACTGCATATATATACAGATACAGCAACAATTTTTTTTTCGTTTTTTTTTTTTTTTTGGATTTAATGGAGCACTTGGCAATTACCAATTAAATGATCCCAAAAGATTACATGATTATATTGTAATTATTATCTTTTCAGGAAAAAAGAAAAGGCAGCTATTCACTTTCCATTATGGCAAGGTTACGTGTATTTGATATGTTTCACTGAAACATCTAACTAGAACATATGAGAATGAAATTTGAATTCAAAGATTTTATATTTTCTATCATTAATACTACACCTCGAGGAATAAATTAGCAAAAACTTATATGAGTCCGTCACATGATCGTCATACGTTATGACGAAAAAAACAACATTTTTATGGTAAAAGTATCACGTTTATTTGTAAAAGTATCATTTTTTGGCGAAAAAAAAAATATCATTTTTCTTAGCAAAAGTATCACCTTTATCTGTAAAAGTATCAGTTTAGTAAAAATATCACTTTTATCTGTAAAAGTATCACTTTTTCTTGCAAAAGTATATTCCGTCACACGTGTGACCGTCACACACAAGACTTACTCGAATAAATTAATATAGTATTCACTTTTAATCTGTATATATTCACATAAATTCTTATGAATATTGGGAATCGTTTGTAGCTTAGTTGGTAAAGCATCTTATAATCTAAATCAGTGTTCGGGGATCGATTCCTATCAACTTTATCCCAATCAGAAACGTACTCAAAAAAAAACTTATGGATGTATGTCAAATTAATTAGTGTGGAATGCATATTTGGTGTGCTACTCCACACATGAGATCATCTATTCCACTTTTACTCTGTCTCAACCGTCATTCCAAAATTGAGATAATTATAACTATTTTTTTATGATTTTTGAATTTGAAATTCACGATTTAGATTTAGGATTCATGCTTAGATTTCATGTTAAAAGTCTAGGGTTCGACTTTTTTGTTTGTGATGGTATTTGGTTAAGTTTATTATTAAACTTTTTGTAAGCTTTAATATTTTATAAGTTGTTTTAAGAGTTTATAAGTTACATAAAGTGCTTAAAAATGAGTTTGTAATCTACAATTGAATAAAGAGATTTAGCTTTTAAGGAATAAATTTGAAATTCACCATCAAATACACATTTTTATCAACACGTGAAGTGTTGGGTGTGTGAATTTATGTAGTATGTCTAGCATGTGTAAATTGTGTGCGGAGCGTGTGAACAGTGTGTGTATTGTGTGGTGTGTGTGGTGTGTATGCAGTAAGTTGCAATTTTAGTGTGACTTATAGCATCTTAAGAAAAACAAAGGACTAGAGATACTTCTTTTTGTGGAGATTATAAGCTCTAAGCATGAATTTTTACATCTTATAAACTTTTTTAAGAGTGTTTGGCTAGACTTATGGCCTATAAGCTCCTCAAAATATGTCTCTCTATTAAAGCTGAAGAAGTTGCTAGGTGCTAGGTAGGTGGCGGCAAGGACAGAGCTAGATATGACCCATACCGGACTCTAGCCCAGTGCAAAATTTGTAAAACCTTAATTATAGATGTATACTCCCTCTGTTCCAAAATAGATGATGTTTTAGAATAAACAGAATAATTAAGAAACAAATATATTACCAAATATAGCCCCTAAAATTTGTGGAGATAAGATTTAATGAAATCAAATGTGAGTTGGAGGTTGAAAAGTCAAAGATATTTTTGAATTTACATAGAGAAATGGTAAAAAAACCTAAAACATCAATTATTTTGGAAAATGATTAAAAAGCTAAAACATCATCTATTTTGGAACGGAAGGAATAATTTTTAATATTTTTATTATTCGGTACTCTAAATTGTAACTGAGCCCACCATCATTAATTTTATTGTTTACACTCTAGTCTCTGATAAAGATATACACAAATAATTCATACTTAAAATGATGCCAAATTATTCTTTTCAAACGTATCTATTAATTTTACTAAATTTCCTACTAAGAAAAGACAACTTCTATGTAGACTTTGTTACTGATATTTTTTTTACTATTCTTCTTTTGAAGTCTATAGTAAGTTACAACTTTACTGAGCTCTAATAAATTTTCAACGTCTTAGCCCACCTCATTACTAAATCATGATTTCGTTCTTAGACGATAGATTGAGGTCTAGTCGGAATTTAAACAAGACAATCGAGGTATAAGTATAGTTAAGTGAGAAATTTTTAAAAAAACAAATATAAACGATTAATTAGAGTTTAACTCCTAAAAAAAATTAATTAAATTTGATCGAAAATTTTTGCAACAGTTGGGATAGCACCTATTAATAAAATAGAAGAAGAAATGTAGAGGGTTGTTGAGGAGTGCGGTTACATATGCCCAACAAATTCCACGTGGAAGGCAGTCTATAATCAAATTGAGGATCTTCTGTCAAATTGAATATCTGCTAAAGGCGATTTATTCCACACAATGGAATCGATTATTTATCACATACAATAATAATTAACTAATCATTGTACACCATATTTGCACATATGCTTTAAACCCTATATAGAACAAAGGAGTAGTTTTATTGTACACTATAAATTCGTATAATTTGAATTATGAATATTTTTTATGAGAAAATATTAATGTTTATGCTATAAAATTTATTTATTTTTAAAAAAGAATATCAGTATTTATGCGTTTAAAAAAAATGTATTAACTTTCTTCAGAAAAAATAATAACCCCTGCGGCTCAGAAGAAGTGTCATTTTAGAATAAAGAACTTCACAATTCTTTCTATCTTATTCTAAACAACTACTTGATTTAGTTCTATATATCCTTATTTCACAAATATATCTCAATTAAATAGATTGTGTAGGGATATATTTGTCATTTTTTCCCATTCTTAAATTTTTCAAAAAAGTGTAAAGAGGCACTTTTTTGGACCGAAGGGAGTACCATTCAGTATAAAGAGTGATATCTTTTTATGGACCAGCCCTTTAACCTCAATTGCATGAATTTATAATCCACGCACCTAATATACATGAGAATTAGTATTATAGAAGAGAATATTACCCATCATTTTGTTATTTTAATTTTAATAAAATGTTTATAAGTATTTTCTTTAATCTGTTTTCCATTTCTCTTCCAAAATTATCCTATTATTGTTCTCAAAAATCTCTTCTTTTTTTTTTAAATTTGGAAAGAAAAGAATTCCTATTGAGATTTTAAATTAGCAAGTAAAATTAGTTAAGGGCTTAATTATCTATTTGTTTTACATACATCACTGTTCATATCACTATCTTAAAATATCTCTTAGTATTTTTAAACCTATCAGTATTTTAGTTCATCAGCTAAAATCTTTATCAACTAAAATTTTCTCGGTATTTCATTCTTAATTACGGCACTCCACTTACTTCTTCATCTTCCATTCTGTCAATCTACTTTCCCTCTTATCCATAGTTATGGAGTATTTATTTTTTATAATCCACGATTCATATCTATAAACAACAGAATAGCGATTGAAAATTTTGATTTTTGATAAAAAAAAAATTGGCTCCAAATTTAAATATTGGAAGAGAGATGAAAAATGAATAAGGGATGGAGAATTAAAATTCAATGACGAGCGTGTCAGAGAAAAAAAAGGAGGAAAAGGGAAGATGATCAAATAAGTGATATATTTGTCTAAGTTAGTTAATTCTTAATTCTTCTCTTTCATCATAAAACGTAACTTATTTTAAACAGATGGAGTAATTTTCTTATCGAATTTTTAAAGACAAAAATTTATGTGGCGGTCACACGGATCTCATTCCATGTGACAGTCAACTGAAGTATAGTAAAAATGAATGGGAAAAATTCATTTTTAGTCCTGTATGTTAGGACTTGTCCAGAAAAAATCATGTATGTTTCAAAATTTCAATTTTAGTCCACTATATTTCGAAAAATGTCCAATTTAAGGACACTGGACGGCGGGGGTCAGTAATTGTACCGTATATGACCTTATAAATTTGGGATTTTCGGTAAAATAACTTATATGGGTGTTATGAATCCAAGTGTACATGCAAGTAATTTAATAAACTCAAGACGGCGAGTTATTTCTCTCCAGGAAGTTCAACGCTGATGTGGATTTAAATTTTGTATGGTTTACTTGGTGTCTTAATTTAATTACTTTGCCATGTACACCTGGATTCATAACTGTCACGTTAGATTTACCTGAAACACCCCCATTTATTAGATCACCTACCCATATTCCTGATGGTCACGGGCGTCTTGATCCTTAAATTGGACATTTTCGAAACATAGTGGACTAAATTGAAATTTCGAAACACACAGGACTTTTTCTAGACAATACTAACATACCGGACTAAAAATGAAATTTTCCAATAAATGAAATGAGTAAATGAGGCTTCTCCTTCGTTTGGGTATATAGATTTGTGTAACTGCCACACGCTGGACTTACTTGAATTTAAATTAGAAATAGAAAAAAGAGTGACGTGGAATAGTTAACAATATGTTAGAGAAGGAAAGTGCATCATTATGGCAGAAATCCCTCAACTTTAAAAGAGTTAAAAGAAGATAGTGGAGCGTAGCTTGTGTCTGCTCACGCTTATTGCGTGCATGCACACATACATGCATACCTCATCCCACCAAATCACTTATCGTCACAAGTAAACCACATGTTCTTACAAATATTATAATACCTCCTAATCTCAATAAACACTAATTCTCGACTACACCAGATGTTAATAGAGTAGATTCGTGAAAATGTATCATTGTTTAACCTAAAAGGTGTAGCCGCAGGTTATTTTAGTTGTTCTTTCATTTTAGGATAGGAAAATTAACAAGTGAATGAAATGAACAATCAACAGGGCTAGACCTATGAATCTTTTGGCCTGGGTCGAATTTTTGAATTGGGCACCTAATTTTTTCTTTTTCTTTTCATTTTACAAGCTTAAAAAAACATGAGAAATTGAATACTCGCACCATGTAAAATATGCATATTATAAAACCAAATTTTCAAAATTAATATCAATAAACTACAAATATCAAATTAAAATTACCTATTTTTCATAATGATTTTGATGACTAGGGTTTTGAAATTGACAAATTTTTCAATTTATAGAGCAATCTTTCTTACGATAGAGCACAATTGTCTCTAAAAGTAGTCTTAAAAAATTTTCAAATAATTTGTTAAGAAATTTGTAACAACTTGTTAGTTACAAATAACTTATTAGTGACCATAATTGTGATATTAACAAATGTTATGCAAAAGTTTTTTTTGTTGTAATGCTGAAAGATATTACTCGTTCTGAAGAAATGTACCATGCTGAAAAAGGTATTAATGTTCATGCTGAAAGTATTACTTATTCAGAAAAAAAATATTGTATTCAAAGGCAACACCTTTCTTCTAAACAAGCAATACATTTCATCATAAATAGTGATGCATTTTCATCTAATTCAGATGGTACGGATCTAAAATAGGTATATTTAGTGCATACGAGAATTAGTCCAAACCCCTATTCTAAAAGTCCCCGTCTATCTTCGACTATACCCCCTCTAGGCGCTAGACAGTCTTTGGCCGCCTATATGCTATCCTCAACTCCTCCCCGCTTAAACCCGATTAATCCTGCATAAATTCTAACTAAACGTTAGATCCTAGTCTGTCGTCCGACTAGCGTCTAGCGTCTTTTAGGACACTGGTCTAAATACAAATGACATGTCATACAAATAAATATGAGTTGGCTAAACACAATTCAAACCAAACATTCCTATACAATGATTGAGTAATTAATGAAAGATATGAGAATAATTTACTTTTATTTGAAAAAAGTTAGACAATTTGTTACCAAAAGATGGAGAAAAAAGACAGGCCTAAAAAAGGAGTAATTGAGGGGACAAATGTTTGGGTGGTGCAATCAAAGGTGGATTGAGGTATGGCATAAATGTGTGGTCATAAAGATAGTTTAATAGTGACATTGACCAATCACAAGCAAGTGCACTTCCAACTGTGTTGTTGTTATGTTCTATGTTTTGAATTCTTCTTTCTGATTTTTTTTGTTGGTGGTTTATGAGTAGGAAATCACTCCTTTTAAGACTCTTGTGCTAAGAAAATTCCCATCTTGGAACAACAAAGGATAATGTAGAACTAGTGCTACTTGATCTTGGTTGTTATCTTAAATTGGTAGGTTATTTGGGTTGGATTCGGGTTAATGAACGGTGTTAGGGGTTGTTCAAGTGGAACGACCCAATCTGAAATGGATGTAGAGAGAGTTATGCGGGAGTTATTGCATAACTCTCATCACTATTGTTTGTAATGCGATAAACGGCAGAAGGAGAATTCTGCAGTGTAATACGATAGACTGCAGAAGGGGAACTCTGCAGAATACGCAATACTGTGGAACATAGAAAACTGAGAGAAAACAAAGCCGTGATTTTCACTACCAAAATTAGAACTTGGGTTGCGATTAGTGGTTTTTCACTAACAAGATTAGCACTTGGGTTGCGATTAGCAAAATTTAGTTAGCACTTGAGTTGTGATTAGTGATTTTCCACTACCAAATTAGCACTTAAGTTGTGATTAGTGATTTTCCACTATCAAAATTAGCACTTGAGTTATGATTAGTGGTGGATTTCCACACGTAATCTCTATCCAAACAAAGAAGTACAGAAGCATCAAAGAATCGAATCGTGATTCAACATTTTTATAATCCGGAAATCAAATCCGCTACAATTAATAGAGGTAACTCTATTCCCAACGAAAACACACATAACATGGAAACATCTACTCTTGTTCCTTAACTATATTATAGAAACACGACTTCATTTTTCGAAGTCAAGATTAAATAACATATCTTGTCAAAAACAAAATTGATAGCCAACAAAAACCCTAAATCCAATCATAATGGCTTAACAAACCTATTTGCAGATTTAATATAAACACTAACTTCTCATTAAGGTTGATCTCAATCTTAAACTTTGGTCGGCCCAATCAATCATATAATACATGCAATGTGAATAAAATACTCCCTCCGTCCCGGCTAACTTTTCATACTTTTCATTTCGATCTGTCCCACTTAACTTTTCACACCTTTTAAAAGGAAATTTCTCTCACAATCTTCACCCTCAAAATCTCCATACTCAATCTCCACCTTTAAAAAAATTAAAGAAAAAGAAAAATCTATTTTTCTTAACATTTATGCCCGATCAACTGTGAAAAGTTAGCCGGGACGAATGAAGTATAATAATTTGATTTCCAAATATCTCAATCAACATATATCAAAGTTAACTTTTCCTGGAAATATCAACAAAGGTGGTGATTATTAAAGTGTTGTACCTTTTTGGTGCCGTTGGTAATACAAAAGATTAGCCAAATCTGCAAAATAAATTTAATATGAAACAGATAAATATAAGAACAGTGAAATCGCAGTCATGGAAATTAAGTGAAAAATACCTGGGTGAAATTTTTTGATTAAACTGGAGAGAATGAAAATAAATTAAGAAAGTTGGGTTTTGAGCAAGAAATAAATAAAGTTAGAGTTTTGATGCGTAGAATGCGTGGGCTTTAGGTATTTAATCGGTTTGAAACTTTCAAGATTCAATATTTTTGTTTTCCATTTTTAGACACATGATGTCGTCAATAGATAAAGTTGAAGTTGTTATTAGATATACTTAGAGAGGTGGTAAAGTCGATCCAGTGTGATAGAATAGAAACTTTGATTCGGAGTATGGTTAGGTTTAATAAGTCCAACTTGATAAGCTAATGATCCGATAACTGGAGGCTAGTTCGACAAATCCTATGAAAGGTGGGGTGTGATCATCAATTTTACTCTAGTGGAATTTTAATCTGACCCATCTCGATCGAATATAGGGGTGTTAATGAGCAGAGATTACTCGTGATTCACTTGAGATTAACTCGTAAAAAGATCAAAATTGACTCGAGATAAATGAGTCTCAGGCTCCTCGAGTAAGTGTAGAGCTCGAGCTCATTGATACTCGACTCGACAAGTTCGCGAGTTTACTCGAACTTGTGTTAAATTACTAATTTACCATTTAAAATTGACATAATTATAGATAAATTCTAGTTCTCTAAGGTCCTCATTAGTAGCTCTTTGTAGTATAATTGACGTTTTCAATTTTAATGCATTTTTTATCTCTATATTTTATTTTGTGTCAATCAAGTCGAGTCGATCTCGAGCTTAACGATTTTTTAAAGAGCCGAGCTCGAGTTTAGAAAAAGTAAACTCGTTGAGCTCGAGCTCAGGACTATTAGTACTTGACTCGACTCGTTTCGACTCCTAGTCCAACATACATATTAGGGTTGAACCGACACGTACGTAATACATATGATGTGAAGCAGCGCGAAATGGCGTATATATTAGGTCTTTTATTAGTAACGAACTAATAATAAGTAGAAAACTTACCAGCATATTGCCATGGTATGTATATTGTGGTTGTTATTTTTTGAATGTTAATGCGTATAATTATATCAAAAAAATTAATAAATGATAATTATTCATTTTTCCGTTAGATTGTTTGACATGTAGTTCGATAGGGGTCCTTTTAGCCCAAAATTTGATAGGATTAAGATTAGGTTCACCATATTAGCGGTTCGATAAGTCCGCGATCCTATTAAGCCTAAAATCATTAAAGCTAGCTCGAAATCTCTAGGACTGTCCCGTTTAGCAACCCTACTGGTCCTCGTAAAATAACTAAAAAATCATTAATAAATTATATAAACTAATGTTTATGTCCATACAAGGTGAACAATATTCGTTATACTTTTAACTTCAATTACAAACGTACATGCATACTGTTAGTATTAATTCCAGAAAATCATTCGCAACATCTGAATATATGTAGAATAAGGGTCGGATTAAGAAAATTTAGAGCATGGGGCGAAATTATGCTTAAGTAAAACTCATATACTTTTTAGCTTTTTCAGCAACAAAATTATTTATTAATGATTTATAGTCAAGATCTTTGGTCTAATCAATATATTTTTGGTCCCATATAATCGTAAATAAGATTTTAATGATTTTAATTTTGTAAATCTTCTTTCAACGGAATAATTGATGAAAATTTTAATAGAATGAGTCTTGTGTTTGCCGGTATCACGAAGTGCGATGAACTTTTACAGGAAAAAATGATACTTTTACAGATAAAAATGACACTTTTGTTAAAAAAATTGATACTTTAAAAAAGTAATATTTTTACAAATAAATGTGATATGTTACAAAAGTGATATTTTTTCCAGTTCCAGACGTAGTTTTTGTCATTTTAATAATTTTAATTTTGAAAATCTCTTTTCAACCAAAACAACTGGTTTAGTTCTATTACTAATATTTACAGGCAATAAAATTATGTCTCAATTGAATTATTAGTTTTTATTAGGGGTGTGAATCATAAACAAGCTATTAATAATAAATGGGCATAGGTCTAAGGAGTGTGGGTCATAAGCATCCAAGGCCTAAGTATAGCTCATAAATTTTCTTTTTTAACAAAAAATACTATATTATGACCATCAGGAATAATCGTGATTTCTGAAAAAATTCTTAAACTATATAATAACTAAAAATTGATAATTAAACTAATATTACAACATGCACATGTATATAGAGAATCTACGAAATATTGGGGCCCGAGGCAAGAACCTAAAAGATCCTGTATATTTTTATTGTTTATAAGTACCTTTTCATTCGCCAAATGCAACCACTGCGTGTACATATACGTGCAGTAATCCAACTATGGTTTGACAATATTACACCAGACATCCACGCAGCGACGGACGCACATAGGGGCCAAGAGGAAGGCACTGGCCCCCCTATCTCGTCATAATGTATTATTATATACATATATATACATATATATAATTCGATTTTAGTATAAATTATTTAAATAAAATAAATAATATTAATGCTTAATTTAAATTAGATGGATGTATTATTATCTATAAGTAACAAAGGTAAAGATGTTAAAAAATATAATGAATATAAAAACATTATTTTTTTTCTTAATTTAAATAATTTACTGATCATGTCTAAATTGTTAGTAATTTCTTTTTTTTTATAGAGTTGACTATTGTTGAGGCTCATGGACATATCCACGGGGCACATAATGCTGGACCTCCTTATAAATTTTCTAAAATAATATTTTTAATGTAATTTATCCAATATTTTAAGTTTAGAGTCAAATATAAAAGAATTTGATTTTTAGCCTACTCATATTTTGTTAAAAAATTGACACATAAGCAAAGTAAAAAAAATAACTCCGTGAGACGAACTGCTAAATCAGTTTATAAATGGACCTCCATTAACTAAATTTCTGGATTCTGGCACTGCTTTCATGTAATTTTATAATTGTACGGAACTCCTTACATAATGTCTTTTTTTGGAGCACATATGTTTTAATATTTTTCATGTTATCTCCATTATTATCTGACGTCACAAAAATTATTCTAAGTATTGAACTAGAAAAACACGAGAAAAATGACAATGAAAATTGTTCTGTTCCTAAAAAAGGAATATTGTTATCAATTATTAAACCATGTAGAAATTCAAACAACTATAAAACCACGTAAAATTTTGCACATAATTATGAAACAGCATGGGAGCGTGCTGTACTTTATCCGGTGCGGATTCTCTGTCCCACATTTATTCTGTCTTAATTGTGTCTCACTCTATAATCGAACCATACAAAATGAATCTTGAATCTTGAACACATGAACCATGAACTCTAAACTATGAACTATTGAATTATGAAAACTGAACCATTAAATCATAAATCATGAACCATGAATCGTGAAATCATAAGTTTAGAATAGAAAATATACCTTAATCCAAAAAAGTCGAACTCTAAATCTTAAACATGAAATTTACACATAAATCATGAACCTAAATCATAAATTTTAAATTTATAAATAAAAAGAAAAAGCAAAAGTGGAATAGAGGATCTCTCGTAAAATTTACTCCAATTGATAATGTAAAATAAATGTGAGATGAGAGGTTCAAATCTCTCATGGAGCGAGCGGAAATTTTTGATCCATTTCTTTTTATCCTCGGCCCAATCAGTATGGGTTACCCAGGCCCATAACATCTGAATTATAATCTATAAACTTATGGGCTAGATTTTTATAAGGGAAAATTGGTAAAAATATCCTGGAAGTTTGCCATATTTAAGAAAATATCCTCTAAATTTGGCCATTTTTAAAAATACCCCGTAACTTACAAAAAGTTGGCAAAAATGCCCTGCAACCGGGTATAGCAGGTGACACAACCGGTGACTGCTGATGTGGCTTATTTGAGATGATTTGGCTATGTTACGTGGCATTTTTAATTTATGTGGCATTATGTTAAAAAAACATGTGTCATTGTAGTTATAACATTCTTATTTGGATAATAACAAAATGTAAAATTATTAAAAAATCAAATTTCAGAAAAAAAAAAAAATTCAAAAAAACAGAAATAATAGAAACCCACCCCATCCCAAACCCCACGCACCACCCACACCCCCACCCCTGTCTGAAATTTGAGAACCCCAGAAGAAGACACCCCCAAATCTCCAGATATTTCCTTATCCCTCAGTGGCGCGGCGGTGGGAGAGAGGCAGTGGCGCCGCCGCGGTGAGAGGAAGGCAGACGGTGGTGGGAAGGAAGGGAAGAGCGCGGCGGCGGTGGCAGGAAGGCGGTGGCGCGGCGGCGATGGGCAGTGGCACGGCGGCGGTGGGAAGAAGGGGGTGGCGCAGCGGCGGTGCTGGTGATACAATGAAGACGGATGGCGACGGTGGGAGGAAGGCGGTGGCGCGGCGGCGATGGCAGGAAGGCAGTAGCGCGGCGGCGGGGGGAAGGAAGGCGGTGGCGCGGCGGCGAGAAGAAGGCGGTGGCGCGGCGGCGGCGGTGCTGGTTATATATATATACACATATACGTGTGTATTTATGTTTATATATGTATCTTGATACAATGGTGGAGGTGGTGTGGGAGGTGGGTGGGTGGGGTTTGGGATTGGGTGGGTTTTCTATTATTTTTTTTTTTTTTTTTTGAGAATTTCTCTTTTTCTGTTTTTCCTGAAATTTGATTTTTTTAATAATTTTTCAACATTATAAAATTACTTTTCATATATTTTATATATTGTTAGTTTAATTCTAAATTTTATGTATCAATATTTTATTTTTATCATCCTTATTTATAAATTTAAAGAAAAGTAATAACAAGACAAAAGAAAAATAAACAAATATCAATACCACACCATACAAAAAATCACATCAGCTTCTTAAATTAAAAAATTAATGCCACATCAGCTGTCACCGGTTGTGTCACCTGCTATACCCGGTTGCAGGGCATTTTTGTCAACTTTTTGTAAGTTACGGGGCATTTTTAAAAATGGCCAAATTTAGAGGATATTTTCTTAAATATGGCAAACTTACGGGATAATTTTACCAATTTTCCCTTTTTATAATGAATGGTTTTTTTATTACATTAAATTTCAACGTTTCTCGTTCTAAGGGTATTATTTCTGGTTATTTTGATTTTAGTTCTTTAATTTTTGACATTTTGATAAATTGATATCTACTTTCGAGCTTTGTTAAATTCGATAAATCGGACATTACCTGCTATAAACGGTGACAGAACTAATTTATCGAATTTCAAAAGTTAAATGATCAACATTATAATGACAAAAACAATGTTCTGAAATAAAGAATGGTAAGATTTAATAGACTAAAAGAACTCTTTACCTGATTTTTAAATTAAAATCACAAAATATTATTTTATGTTTTATAATCAAATTATTTCTTTTAGTAAAATAGGCTCCTTTTAAGATAAGAAATTATACTCCCTCCGTTCCATATTAATTGACGTTTTAGGATGAAAATGAAGAATTAAAGATGAAATATTTTGACAGACATACCTCACTAAAGATATGACCAAATCAAAATATCTCGGATAGATTAAAAAATAGAGATATTTCGGGATTAAATTCGGAGAAAAATTTAGTAGAATTGATGAAAAATATGTAAAACGTCAATTAATTGAAACATCCTAAAACATCAATTAATATGGAATAGAGGGAGTATTATTTAAGACAAAACTCAGTAATTTGACTGCAACGAACTTTTATTTCTGGCTTCTGATGAGTTAGCCCAATAAAAGAATATTGCATTATTACAATACAGCAATGCTTTCCCACCGTGTATATATATTAATACATCCATCGCTAATATAAATATATTTTATTATTAAATTTTAGATAAAGTAACTAACATTATTTTAGCATATTTTGACCCATAAGCTGGTGCATATTAACATGTGTTTCCGGTGGATGACTTACAATATATCATTTTTATAATATAATGGGGGAGAATATAATGTAGTTATTTTTGTCACTATTACTCTAATTTTGTCATTTTGTAGCTATGATGTAACTTAAGCCTTTCTTAGCATAACAAAAATCGTCTTTGAACATATTTGTCATTCTTACCAGTGTGGCACACGCCACAATAATAATAAGGCATTGTTAAAAATTTACACTCTTAAACTTCAAACAAGCCTCAAACACCCTTGAAACAAATGATCAAACAGCTTGTAGCTTGCAAACTATGAACTAAATTCAAGAACATAAAATCAACTTCAACACTCACGATTTAACGTGGTTCAGATCACGAGTTGATCCTACAGCCACGGAGCCCAAAACCACACTCAATCTTATTAATCCACCAAGAAATGTAGCACAAGAATATAATCAATAGATGGTTAGAGCTAATCAATCTCACTCTCTCAAGATCATACAATTATTCACACTATTCCATCATCTATCTATTCTCTCAGCTTTCAATGCCAAAGTATCATCCAAGAATGTATATTCTCTCTCACATGAACTCGGAATGAAACTGAAGGTGAAATGAGATAGAAAACCAACTTGAAATCAAAATTATTGCAACTGCCTTTCTGTCTGGCTCTGAACGGCTGTGATTTGTTTGGCTTCGAACGACTGCGTTTTGTTCGGCTCCGAATAGCTTTCCTTTCACTTCTCAAATTAGAAACCATAAGTGATATGTCTAACTTGCCCCTCTTCATTAATTCAGATGTTTATGCATACTAATTAGCATTTTGAGCTAATAACAACTACAAATCTCCACTTTTAGCCAAAATGCAGATTTATATGACCAAATGCAGGCTCACTTCACAAGCTTCTTAACTTGTCAACTTGTTTTCCTCACCTTCACCAACTCAAGAGACAAACCAAATTTTGTTGTTGGTATGGCCTTGGTAAAACAATCAGCTGGATTGATGCCAGTAGAGATCTTTGCCACCTTCACAATTCCCTTTGATACCACATCTCTTACAAAATGCATCTTGACATCTATATGTTTGGTCATCTCATGGAAATCTTGATGTTTTCACAAATGAATTTCACTTTAATTGTCACAAAACATTGTCACTCTCCTTTATTCCAAACCGAACTCCTTGATTATCCCTTTGAGCCACTAAGCTTCCTTGATGGCTTTTGTCAAAACCACGTATTCAAATTCTGTAGTTGAGAAAGCAACAACTGATTGATGAGTTGATCTACAACTTACTGCAGTGCCAAAGAGATTGAATACATAACCAGTAAGAGACTTCCTAGTATCCAAGTTGGCAGCATAATTTGCATCTACAAATCCCATCAATATGTTGTTCATTTATGTTTGTCTTCTAAAATATAAACCAGTTGAAATGGTTCCTCTGATGTATCTGAGTATCCACTTTACTGCATCCCAGTGGACTTTCCTAGGATCTCCATAAATCTTGAGACAACACTCATAGCATGAGCCAAATCTAGTCTACACCAGACCATAGAGTACATAACACTTCCAACAACACTTGCATATGGGATCTTTCTCATATAAGTTCTGTCAAGTGTTGATTTAGGACACTGCTCCAAGGATAACCTGAAATGTTGAGTTAATGGTGTTGAAACACTCTTTGACTCATGCATGAAAAATCTGTGTAAGACTTTCTCTAAATAAGCTTTCTGTGAAAGGAATAGAATTCCATCTTTTCTATTTATGTCTATGTCTATCCCCAGAATTTATTTAGCCTCGCCAAGATCTTTCATATCACATTACTGCTTCAATAACTTCTTTATCTTCTCAATACCAGCTATAGTATGAGTCACCAACAACATGTCATCTACATAAAGTAAGATATATATGAGACGGATCTTCCTTCTTCCTGAAATAGACACAACTATCATATTTGCTCCTAGCGAAACCACTTTTCAGCATGTATTCATCAAATCTAAGGTTCCATTGTCTTGGACTTTGTTTGAGTCCATACAATGACCTCTTCAGTAGACAAGCTTGTTTTTCTGAGTTCACACTTTGCAGGCCCTCAGGAATTCTCATGTATGTCACCTCCTTCAATCTTCCATGTAGAAATGCTATAGTGACATCCATTTGATGTAGTTCCCAATCAAATTGTGCTACAAGTGCAAGCATTATTCTGACAGAGCAATGCTTGACTACTGGTAAGAAAATTTCACTGTAATTAATCTCCACCTTCCTTTTATGTAAACCCCCTTGCAACCAATCTGGCTTTGAATTTGGCTTTGGATTTACTACCTGCTTCAAGCTTTTTCTTGTAAATCCACTTGCAACCTATCAGATTCTGTGTCTTTGGCTTATCCACAATATCCCAACTATCATTCTTCTCCAGTGGCATAACTTCTTCCTGCATCGCTACAAGCCACTGATCTCTTTCATTACAACTTACAGCTTCAGCATATGATCCGGGTTCATGACTTTCAACTTCTTCAGCAGTGAACAAAGCATAGGACACCATATCTACATGTCTATATCTCTGTGGTAGGTGTATTTGCCTCCTTTGTCTATCCCTTAGAAGTTGATGACCACTATATATATAATCATTTGTTTCCACAGTTTCTTCTTCATTTTGAGAATCCTCGTGCTCTTGATCCACAGATGACATTATTCTCTCAGTCTCCACCTCAAGCTGAGTATTATCTTCACTTGTGCTTGAGCTTACTGAGATTTCATCTTTCTTGTGTGGCATGACATATTCATCAAATGTTACATCTCTGCTTATTATAAATTTGTTGTTACCAGCTTCAATACACCAAAGTTTATATCCCTTTGCACCTTTAGGATACCCCAGAAAAGTACATTTCAGTGCTCTTTGTTCTAACTTGTCTTGTCTAATGTGTGCATATGCAAGACATCCAAATACTATAAGCTCCGAATAGTCTGTTGGTTTCCCATTCCATACTTCTTCTGGTGTTTTGAAATCAAGGTCAGTTGAGGGAGATCTATTGATTAAATTATTTGTTGTTGTACCAATCTCAGCCTAAAAACTCTTACTGAATCTAAAACTGGACAACATACACCTTACCCTCTCTAATGTAGTTCTGTTCATCCTCTCAGTAAGTCCATTTTGCTGAAGTGTTCCAGCAACTATTCTGTGCCTCTTTATCCCTGATTAAATTCTTCTGATATAAACTCTAATCCATTATCTATCCTTAAGTGATTTCCACTTCTTCCAGTTTGGTTTTCTATCTCAGTAGTCCATTCTTTGAATCTAGAAAATGCTTCACTCCTGGCCTTCAGAATGAATATCCATAACTTCCTTGAGTAGTCATCAATAATGGATAGAAAGTATCTGTCACCACTAAGTGATTGAACTTTGGATGTCCCACACAAATCAGAATGTATATAATCCAGTTTGTCTTTTGTAGTGTGCACAGATTTTGCAAATTTTAATCTCTTAGACTTTCCATTAACACAATGTTCACATAACTTCATAGGCAGAAACCGATCACCGTACAAAAGACCTTGTTTGCTTAACTCCATAAGCCCTTTTCACTAACATAAGCCAACCTTTTGTGCCAAAGTTGTGTTTTATCAGCATCAACTATATTAGAAACTTCACCTATGACAGTACTACCTATTAGAAAGTAAAGCTCATTCCTCCTTGCAGCTCTAATGATTTCTTGTGATCCTTTTGAAACAATCAGATTACCATCTTCAAAATGACAGCAATATCCCATAGAATCTAGCATACCCAATGATATCAAATTCCTTCTTAACTGAGGAACATATCTAACACTTTCTAGAATTCTAATCTTGCCATCATACATCTTATCCTAACAGATCCAATCCCTTTCACCTTGCATTCAAGATCATTGTCCAATAAAACCAATCCTCCATTTTGATGTTTAAAGGTATGAAACCAATTTCTATTTCGATAGATTTGGAAAGAACACCCATAATCCAATACCCATTCAGAAGTTACAATAGAGCAACAGATAGTAAGTACCTCACCAGAGTCATAACCAGCTGTTGCCTTAAATAAAACAACAGTATGCTTTCCGTTGGCATTTTTCTGAGGTTGATGATTGCCTTGTGCTTTCTGGTTCTGTTTGGCTTTCTTGGTGGGACAATCTTTGGACAGATTTTCCACTTGATGACATTTGAAAAACTTCCTTGTCTCAGACTTAGAAGATGTGGTTTGATCAAACTTTTTCCATTGTTGCTTGTTTTCTTGTTCTAAAATTTCTTGGCATTAAACTTCTTTACAATCAATCATTCTCTAGGTTGATCTTGTTTCCCTGACTCATCTCCCTTCTGTAATTCTTTTGATCACAGAGTTGATTCAACTTTTACAAAATAGTATAGCATCTCTGAAGTTTTCAAATACTTTAGGTAATGAACTTGGGAGGATGGGTGCTTTGTCCACTCATCCTCCATTTTGACATCAACGTTTTCCAGATCATCAATGATCTTGTGATATTCATCTATCTGATCAACATACTCTTTTCTTCAAGAATCTTCAAAGCAAATAACCTTTGTTTCGTATAGAGATAATTAGCAACTGACTTGACCATGTAATTCTTCTCCAGCTTGAGTCAAACACCTTGTGTAGTGGTTTCTTTAGCCACCTCTCTAAGGACTTTATCACCGAAGCTCAGAATTACTATACTGTGAGCTTTCTCCAACAATATTTATTTCTCTTCTGCTTTCAATGTAGCTGGAAGTTTCTCCTCTTCATCACGAGCCAATGGCAATCCTTGTTGCACAAGAAGGGCTCCCATTTTGATACTCCACAAACCAAAATCACCCTTTCCAGTGAATTTCTCTACATCAAACCGTGTTGAATCCATGGCTTTCCCACAGATGGCGCCAATTGGTTAAGGATTTGCACTCCTAAACTTCAAACAAGCCTAAAAAACCCTTTGAAACAAATGATCAAACAACTTGTAACTTGCAAACTATGAACTAAATTCAAGAACATAAAATGAACTTCAACACTCACAATTTAACGTGGTTCGAATCAAGAGTTTATCATATATCCACAGAGCCCAAAACCACACTCAATCTTATTAATCCATCAAAAAATGTAGCACAAGAATACAATCAATAGATGATTAGAGCTAATCAATCTCTCACTCTCAAGATCATACAATTATGCACTCTATTCTATCATCTATTTATTCTCTCAGCTCAATGCTAAAGTATCACCCAAGAATGTATATTCTCTCTCACATGAACTCTGGATAAAATTGAAGGTGAAATGAGATAGAAAACCAACTTGAAATCAAATTGTTGCAACTGCCTTTCTGCTCGGCTCCGAACGACTGTTATTTGTTCGGATCCGAACGATTGTGTTTTGTTCGCCTCGGAACAGCTTTCCTTTCACTTCTCAAATTAGAAACCATAAGTGGTATGTCTAACTTGCCCCTCTTCATTAATTCAAATATTTATGCAACCCACTAAATTTCTTAATGCAGCCTAATTTTCAAAGTACCTCACGTGTATTTAAAAAATTAGTACAAACTTCTTAATACAAAGTATCAATTTTACCCTTTTTATTATATTAAATTATTTAAAATAAATAATTGTAAATAAAACAATGAAAATATAAAAGACGAAAATAAAACCTTAGATTCAATAAATATTTAGTTTTTCAATGACGTAATACCACAAGTTTTTGTCTAGTTTATAATTTATTCCACTTTCTTTGTGAGTTTGAATCTTGGAAAAACTAAAGAAAATAAAACCTTCATCAAATAATATTTTATAATTAATTTCACTTTTTCTGATGTTTAAATCTTGAATAGGAAAAAAACAATCCTTAAATGGACGGAGGCGACATTCATTTTGAGGTTTGAATCCTGAAAAAACAAAAAAATCAATCTGACAGCGATTGCAAAACAGCGAAGTAAGCATCTCTTGAACAATTTTTAGTATTAATTTGTTGTAGAATCGCATCATTTAGTAGAGAGAAGGAAGTATGCTCTTAAACAATCTCTAGTTTTGATTTGTGGTAGAATTGCATAATCTAGATTGATGGAATGTTAGATTAATTGTTTTATAGAAATGGATTTGATTTTTGTGTTCGATAAAAATCTTGCACACTGATTATGATACATTCAGACCTGTAGACTTGAATACGTTGATTCTTGTTTGACCACTTCAACCAAATAGATTGAGCATTTTCCAAACTTTGCGATCGAACACAGTGAAAGTCAGACGATCTTCTGTCCTGTGTAGTCGAATGATAACTACGACTAGTCCGTTCTTCAGACTGAAAATACATAAAAGAACACAATAGAAATACATAATAACTGTAAAAGTGAGAATAAATAAAACCAGAATACTTTGTCCATATATTCTTCATTGTCATTTAGGTTCTCCATTAATAAAACTTGTTATTTAGGCCTTCCATTAATGAAAACTGGATCATTTTGGTTAAACCTTATTAATTAGGGTCCTCCATTGATGAAAACTCAAAAAAATTAGGGTTTATGAAGTTTTGGAGAGAAAGAGAGACAATTTTGGTTGAATATGATGACTTAGAGGAAGAAAAGTTGATTTTTTTTTTTCTAAGTTTTATATATTCATTATTTTTATTAGTAAGACTGTCCATTCAATTATATTTTAATTTATTAAATTAGTGGGTAATATTAAGAAATTTAGTGAATTATAAATAACCGACAACTAAAATCTATATATATATAATACACCAAGTCATCCAGAATTAGTAAGTTGAGATTTTTCCCGCCCAATTATTTAGTTACTAAGAATAGAAGTGAATTTGAATTTCGAATTTTGAATTTTGAATTATCCCATGTTATATTTTGAGATCTAGCGAAAAATCAGCAACAATAAATCTGTAAAGATATTTAAAACAGATTTCGTTATATTATTTAAAATTTTGAAATTTGAAATTTAAAAAAATCTTTATCTGATAACATATTTGCTCCTATAAATACGGTATCTTCAGTAAATGAGAATCACGTAAATGAGAATCACATTTGCAGCTGGGTATTTTTATTTTTTATTCATTTCGCAATTTCTTTATTTCGCCACTATTTCAGTTTATTTGATTCATATTTGATTTTGCTGAGTAATTCCATTTCTTATTCATTTTGCAATTTCTTAGCTTTGTAACTATTACAGTTTTTTGGATTCACATTTGTGGATGCAAATTTCTATTATTCTGACATTCCTTAATTATTATGTTTTAACTTTGATAGATACTTCACCATAATAGATGCTCCAAAGGAACGACCTGCAAATAAAGATAAGAAAAAATCAGCAACAATGAATCATGATTCTGGCGAAAACAACTTTGATGATTGCAAAAATCAAATTTATCTACCATCATCTTTTTCTACGGTAATATGTAATCATATAAAAAGTTTAAATTTATTTATTTCCTGTTATGTGAATTATTTAAATTGTTGTCAATATATTTTTCTAGAAAAAAATAATTTGGTTTATTACATGTATACAGCCAGCCAATCCGCAAAGAATATTGGAAAAGGGTTAGAGATTCGCTAAACATTCGAGGATCTGCTGATGTTGAAGACCAAATCTGATTTATTGTAGTAGATTCCAATTTTATAATTTTTATTTAAATAAATACATGCATCAACTTCAATTGAATCGACATTATTCACAATTCTGATAATATTTTAGTAAGCAATATAAAATCAATGAAATATATATAAATTAAAATATCTCGGCAAAAGCGTTGTTTGGTTAAGATATTCTAAAAAGAAAAAAACGTAGAAATATATATTTATAAATCAAAATATTTCTATTGAAAAATCTGTGGAGTTGAAAAGACCATATATTAATTTACTTTTCAATTGGAAATCTAATTGTCATATTAAACGATCTAAATATCCAGTCCAACATGGTATATATTTAGTTTTGAATTGTTCATGTTGTTGAGATGTTTTAGGAATTAAAAAATATGTTACAGATATGTTTTCTAGAATTTTAAAATACATCATATCTATTTAAAATTTATAGTTATATAATACAATTTATAAATAAAAGAATTTGTATATATATATAATATATATATATATATATAGTTAGAATAAAAAAAGGCAATACATATCTAAAATCAAAGGGTAAAATATAATTGAATATTAGAAGATTTAAATATCCGAACCAAATAAAACAAAAGAATAGACATGTAATTTATTTTAATATATAGTGTAAAGTGTAGTTGAGATATTTCAGGAATTTTACATTCGTTGAAATATACTATTTGGCTAATTTAATCAACAAAATAAATATTTAGACATGTATATATTAGAGTTTTAAATAAACTTTAAATAAATATATGGACTCCCGATTTTTTAAATTAATGCTTAACAGAATGAATATTTAGATGCGTGTATACTAAGGCGAGCCTGTTGTTTAAAAAGAAAATGTTTGCCATATATTCAATGCAAGTATATAATACAACTTATAAAATCAATTTAAAATTATTTCATTAGTATAGATATAATAAAAACATATTATAAAATTTAGATATGTAATTGAGATATTTCAGGAATAGAATAAATTGTACATATATGTATTCTATATTTTTAAAGAACATTATATCCATTTTTTATTTATGAAATAAATATAAATAATTTTTAAATAACTAATGTGGATATATTCACTGATTAAAAAAAAATTATAATTATATATTTCAATTTATAAATCAAAGAATATTTAAATAGAATAAAAAAACGCAATATATCTTTTTTAATAATTTGTACGACATTATTGAAACATTATAAGATCTATATTTCCGGTCCAAAAAAAAAAAGAAAGAAAGAAAAACTAATGATTTTTTTTAAAGTTATTATGTAAAATGTAGTTGAGAGATTTCAGGAATTATATAATCAGTAAAATATGTTTTTACGCGGTATGTTTAACAGAATGTAGTTACAGAAGCGTGTATACTAGGGTTTTATATAAGTTATAAATATCTGGACCCCTTCATCCATTCTGTGACACGCAAGATTTTAGTTTCAATTGATACAGAAACAATGGTTCCGGTATTCAACATGGTTGATGAACTTATTCGATCATTCAACATGGTATTCAACATGGTTGATGAACTTACTCCAGAAAAAATGTTGTGGTAGTAAGGGTTCGTTTAGTCAGAGCGTACATAGCTCCTATGTGGGGACGACTAGGTGAACCTTACAACTACAGAAAAAATAATTCTAAATTACGATTAAAAAAATACAAAATAATTTATCTTAGAAGGTGAACCTTACAACTACAAAAAAAATAATTCTAAATTACGATCAGAAAAATACAAAATAATTTATCTTAGAACAAATTTATTTCAAATGGTGGAATATTTCTAAATTAATAGAAATTTAGAATGTTCATTTTTTAAAAAATAAATTTAAATTGGTAATTTACAATCCGAAAATACTTAATTTCATTCGATTTTTTACTTCTCTCATCTCTCTACCAAAATCTTAATATTAAATTATAATAAATTTTGGAATAGATCACACTGATTAACAGTAATAAACAAACAACGAAGATATACAATCCAGAATTGCAATACAATTTAATAAGATTGAGAAAAGTATATATTTTCTTAATGATTATTTTAATTTTTCTTTATGTTTATCTAAATCAAATCCAACTTTATTTGTATTAATGAGCTAATTGAAAGATTTGAGGTCATCTATATCTTTAAAAATTCTAAATCCAAATTCAACTCTATTTATATGAATCAACTCATCATATGGACTATGAAGATTCAATTCATCCTAAAATAAAATTGTATTTTCTATATTTTTCTTAAAATTTATTTCTACTAGAGGATATTTTGTAGGTAAACTAATAAAATATTTTATATAAGAATAATCCTTAATTCTTTTTTTGTTGTTGTTTCTAATAGAAGATGTTTTGTACGTAAACTAATAAAATATTTTATATAAGAATAATCCTTAAGATTATTTGTTTCTCAATCCTATTAATTGATATTAGATTTGAAACTTTTTGTTTCTCAATCTGTTCAATCATATCCGATTCTGGATTATGTATGTTCACTTTATTTATTATTATCCATCAATGTGATCTATTCAAATTTTATAATTTAATATGAATGTTTTGACATAGACAAGAGAAGTTAAATAAACGGATGAAATAAAAAAAATAAAAAAATCTGGAATAAGATACGAGGAAGAAATTCGTGAAAAAATTAAAATGTATTTTTATTAGTGGAAAAATCTGATTTTCTGGAGTAAGAGGCAAGGAATGAATAACACTGCAAAAGAACAAAAGTTTTCTTTGTAACAAATTTTAACCATTTTTTCTTTTGTTATATATTATCAAATAAAAATACATTTTTAATAAAAGGTATTGTTCATATTAATATTGATTTACTCTTAAAAGAATAGCCCGTGCATCGCACGCAAGGACGAAAATATCGGTATTTACGGAGATATCGGTCTTTTAATTTACGGAGATATCGGTGAGATATCGATTAATATCGGAATATCGGTGTAATTTTTTAAAAGACACCGAAAAATGTATTAAAATAATTAATTTATCACAATATTTGTTAAATTACCATAAATCTAGTTAAATTAGATGTTTAAATAAGAAAAATAGAGCCAACTCAACTCACACAATTCAAAAAGCTCTTTGCAAAACCTTGGAACTCAACTCACTCTTCTCTCTCTTGCTTTTTTGTCTTCTCTCTCATCCCAATCCCTTCTTCTTCGTCTGATGAACAATTTCAGGTTCTCCACATCTCTGCTTCTTTAAACCAAGCCCGTCAAGTCTTCCCTCTCTCTCTCCACTCTTGCTCCTCTCTCCCTCTCAATCACCATGACACCGACTACACTTCTCTCACTCTCTCCAGCCTCACCCGAGATCAGGCCCGCGTAAAAGAAAAACAAAAAAACAAATACAGACGAGATTTTGGCGAGAAATCGCCGATTTCTCGCCGGTTCTGGAACATTCGTAGTGCGCAAGGGTGCCGCGACTGGTTTGCCGAGTTTTAGCCGAGATTTTCGCAATAAATCGCGAGATCTCGGCGACAAGTGGACAAAACACAATGTAGTGCATCTTTCGTCTCGGCATACTGATTTTTGCGAGAAATTTCGCCGATTTCTCGCGAGATTTTAGACCTTGATCGCACGGGAGCATTTACTAGTTTATAAAATACTGTTAAATAATCTTCAAGGGATAATTATATAGGTATATTAGGAAAGAAATTTTGGGTGGAATTTGATCTATAATTAAAAAAAATAATAAAATATTCTAACGGGCCAACAAATCCATAAACAAAATAGTACTTGTATATTATTTTGTGTCCTTTTTGGCAGTTAAATAAATAAAAGGGGCACCGCGACACCGTTTCGGTGTCGGAGTTGCAGCTCACATTGTAACTGTCGCACCAGAAAATCCTGGATTTAGGGTTTAAGTGAGGATTTGACTTTTTACCTGCTAATAACTGCAAAAATGGATACCACCGAAGCTAAGGTGGTCGCGGTAATCCTGGTCGGTGGCCCGAGTAAAGGTCTGGTTTTAATTTTTTTGCGCATTTTCTGTCAGATCACACAATTTTGTTCTCTGATTCCGAAAAAACAAATCCGCCTTTTTGTTCAGGAACTCGATTTAGACCGCTTTCTTTCAATACTCCAGAGCCTTTATTTCCTCTTGCTGGTCAGCCAATGGTTCATCATCCAATCTCAGCTTGCAAAAGTGTATGCCTCATTGCTAATTCAGTTGTTTCTGTTTGATGCTATATATCTTATGATTGTTTTTACTTAACGATGCACTGTGTTGGAAGATCAGAGCATTGTTTTTTGTGTTTGATAGTTGATGATGTGCAGATACCCAACCTGGTGCAAGTTTTTCTCATCGGGTTATATGAGGAGCGAGAATTCGCACTTTATGTATCTTCGATTTCTAATGAGCTCAAAATTCCTGTCAGGTCGAGTCAAATTGTGCTTTTTGCTTGAAATATGGTTTTTCTTGTAAGAGGTCTGTGAGTTGTTTAAATCGAGTATTTGTGTTATTTAGCGCTATTTTTTGTTTTTCAGATACTTGAAAGAAGATAAACCACATGGATCAGCTGGAAGCCTTTATTACTTCAGAGATCAAATCATGGAGGAGTCCCCTGTATGCATCACTGGTTACAAACTGTTCTTATTGATCTGCATTGATGAAATTCTTCATTATGTTTTTCAGTGCATTCTCATTTTGTTCTATGTTCTAATAGAAAGAACTTGATATGCTTCCCCTTAATCTTCACCTATGATGCACTGGTTTTCCCTTTGTTTCGTGCTAAATGTGGTACGCTTTCTGTTTGTGCAGTCGCATATATTTCTGTTGAATTTTGATGTCTGCTGCAATTTTCCATTGCCTAACATGCTAGGTAATCATTAATTTATCAGCTTTTTGTTTTTTCAGATAATTTATTTTGCTCTTATACACTGAGAAGTCTCTGCTGATTAGCCCTAAATTGTGTTCTCCTCATCTTACCGCTGTTTATTTCGTTACTACTAATGTGTTTTATGAGATTATGTAACTGCAACTTTGTATTGTTAATTAGAGGCACATAAAATGTATGGCGGGGTTGGCACACTGCTAGTTATCAAAGTAAGTCCTGTTTCACAAAGTCTTTCTCTCTCATCGTCATGTTACCATGAAATGCTGTCGTTTTAACTCCACTTATTTCTTCCTGTTTTCTCAACATTGTTTTTCTTTACAGGTTTCTGCTGAATCAGCCAACCAGTTCGGTGAGTTGGTTGCTGATCCAACTAGCAAAGAACTGTTGCATTACACTGAGAAACCTGAGACTTTTGTATGTATAACAGGATAAGATACGACTCAGTTACAAGTACAACAGTGCTCCCTCTCTTTGGATTATGATATGTTTCTCTTTATCACGATTACAGGTTAGTGATCTGATAAACTGTGGTGTTTACGTGTTTACACCGAAAATCTTCGGCGTCATTGAGGAGGTGTACCGGCTCAGGGAAGATAAAGGTAGCGATACTTCATTGTCAGACAATTCAAGTATCTTTTAGAATCTATAAGGATCGCCATTATGAATTCACCTACCATTCCACATGACACGAGTGTGATTTCCATATTGATGTTTATATCCTATTTCTGTTAATTACAGCTTATACTCGCCACCTATCAAGCTATGCGTCCCAGCAGTTCACTACAAGGTATTGTTTTGCTCATCTTCGAGAAATTTGCGTAAATTTTATGGTTGTACAAGTATATAAGCATAGCTTCATTTTAATCACTGGGTTGATTTATCTTCCATTTAGGTCGCTTCCTACAGATTTTGTGAGGTTGGATCAGGATATATTGTCACCTCTTGCTGGTAAGAAGCAATTATATACATATGAGACCACGGACTTTTGGGAGCAGATCAAGACGCCTGGGTAGATTAATCCTTCTTCACTAAATCTCATTCTTTCTTGTATATGGACATTTAGTACCTATCTAAACTTGCTCGTGTCTTATTTGTCAGAATGTCTATCAAATGTTCGGCTTTATATCTTGCTCAATTTCGATCCACCTCTCCACACCTGTTGGCCAGTGGAGATGGCAAAAGAAATGCTACGATTAGTGGAGATGTCTATATTCATCCATCGGCAAAAGTACATCCAACTGCAAAGGTAATTAAAAAAAAAACTGCATTTTAGGTCTTGTACTGGTGGCAGGATGATTCGAAGTAACATTTGTAATCTATTAACTATATGATTGCATTTCGATATTGATATTTGAGATCAAGGTGACATGCTTTAGAATGTAAGCGCATTTCATGGGTATGATCTTAAGAACAGAGAAAATGATGTTCTCTGAGCATTGGCTATGGTGCTATTAGTTTAATTCTGTTTCGTGCTTAAACAGATTGGACCCAGTGCCTCAGTATCAGCAAATGTTCGTATAGCTGCTGGTGTACGGCTTTTGAATTGTATCGTGTTAGATGATGTGGAGATCAAGGTTTGCTATCCAGAAACATAATAAAATAAAAACAGTATCAATCAAATAACTTTAGTTTCACATATTTCTCTTCCACAGGAAAATGCTGTTGTTATGCATGCTATTATTGGGTGGAAGTCATCTATTGGAAGATGGTCGCGAGTCCAGGTAGGGATCTAAAATATCTTTTGAATGAGTATATGAACATGAAAATCAACAAAAGCATACTCGTATGAGATGACTTGTTTTTCAGCCTCCATAAAATATAGTAATTTTCTGAGCGCTGTAATTGCTATGTTCATTCTCGTGTGTTTTAAGTTCTGTGGCTAAGTAGTGGCATCACTGATACAGGCTGATGGAGACTACAACACGAAACTTGGGATCACTATCTTGGGTACGCCACTTTTATCTTTGATATATTGCATGTACTTTTAACGTATTTCTTTACAGTTGGATTCCACAGCCAGTGTGATCCATATAACCGACCCTACATGGTGGAGCTAAAGCTTTGTTTGTTAAAATTGACCAAATTTTCATCTCTGGTGCAGGGGAATCAGTGACTGTAGAAGACGAGGTTGTCGTTCTCAACTGTATAGTACTTCCGAATAAGGTGCTAAACTTGAGCGTACAAGAAGAGATCATTCTTTGAAGCCCACAAAAGATTGGATTAGCTGAACCCAATTGGACTCCAAGTGTATTAAGTTTTGCGGCTAAGGAATTGAAATGTATAACACTGTTGTATTTGGTAAACCATGATACACAGGGAGATTGCTTACATCGGAAGAACTATCCAGTTTTGTAACATGTGATTTGAGTTGAGGTTAATGTCTGAGAGGAAGTTGCTTGCGCGTTGTAGATGTACAGTGTACCGCACTGTAGTATTTTCAGCTTGAGCTTTGAACTAGAGAGTAATGCTTATGTACTTACATTATGGACCATAAGATATTCTCTCTCCTTTGTTCACCACCATTACTCTTATGCTATACCGTCGAGTGGTGTTGATGATTCACCTGGAGTAGTGTACCCTTGATTTCACACTCATGAGTGCGCGTGTGTGTGAGAGAGCAAATTAATGGTCGATGCCACACTAGGTGCAGTAGTTCGAATCTCAAAGGCCCCTTCATACGTCTCTTTCGATCAGAATTAGGAGAATTTGAGGCCTGAATACACGTTTGAGGTCTGCCACCGGATCTATACGCTTGAGATGTCAAATGCTAAAGAAGTTAAATACCATAGTCGTATACAGCGACACAAGTTAGCATTTTGTCATAAACTGAAATTAGTATCCGACCAATCTCTGGGTTTTACCATTTTACTTACTGAACTTCGAAAATGGAACATCACGATTTTCTCCAGCAATAGAAACAAGTAGTTTTTTCTACGGCAAATGGAATACTAAACTTAACCTATGGTCACCTACCTTTGGATTTTGTAACATTTACGTCCAAGAGGATTAGGAACCAATAAGTTAACAACTGCAATGGTAGGTGATTACACGCACAATTTACCAACCAGTATCCTATTTTTTCAATTAAAGGCAGTAGAATGTTAAAATCTACAGTTGCATATCAATTTATCACAAAAAATACATATAGGTAAATTTCCCCCTCCTGCCATATGGTAACATGTCGAAAGCACAGTGTCTTGTAAAGCCAATACACAACTAGCTATCTTTTTGCACACTGTACTCAAAATATCAACTCATCGCTATCATAGAATTACATTGTACGCTACAGTGAAGAGAATCAGCACAAGTCGATTAAATCCTTAGTTACAAGAAGTTATCAGCTCGAAGAAGGCTTTGAAGAAACAAACGAGAGGAGTAGGGCCTAAACTACCATTACCTTAACAAAAAAACTCCATGGACTATACCACGAAACTAATAATCCAAGATCGTGTATATGTTTAGCCGAAGTAAAAACATACTTCGAAATCAGTGTAATATCATCCCATTACCTGTAGTTCTGCAAGGAGCACACGGGTTTTCTGAACTAACGCTCCTCCAAAGTTCACTCAACTTTATCTCCAGAACGTTTCTGAATTAAATCTTCGACCAAGTTGTTTGTGATGAGAGGAATAGCAGCTGTTTCTACAAAAATTCCAGAAGCTTCGAGTGTTCGGAGACAACTTTACAGGGAGAAAACTTTCTACATCTAGTATTAGTATTAATGAGGCTGTAATTGCAATTTGTAAGCCTGTATCTCCATGAGGGAGATAAGGATGTGGCCTTCCTGAGCACCAAGTCCAAATTGCTCACTATAGCCGAGCATATCTGTATCCTCAAACAGAAGGTTTAAAGAAGAAGGTTTCACATTTGAAACAGAGAGACCTTTGAACATTTCGAGCAGATTAATCGGGTCATCTGACATAGTCGAACAATCTGACCTGCCTCTCCGACAATATGAAGAATCCCAGACTCGCCTTTGCAAAATGAGAGCGAATCTGGGCTCTCCAGTGGGCTGCTGAGAATATTTCTGGGGCCGAGGAACCTTCAAGCCTACAACATGCAGATCACAAGGCAAGGGAGCCACCAACGGAGAAAATGATCTTGGGGGTGGCTGTACAGATACTGATTCAGGGCTTTTAGCAATGAATATGTGCATTGGGTAGTTCAAGTGGGCACCAATCAGATGAGAGAGAAGAGATGGGCTCAGAGGATGTGAACTTGAAATGGGATTTACAAATGATGAAATGTTGGACTCAACTGTAATGTGGAAAAGCACATTCATGGGCCGGTTATCCATGACTCCCTGGCCCAACCCACGTCCATCGTCCCTCACAAGTCGGCGATCAAGCATGATCTCCAACCACCCCTCTTTCAAGCTTGCTACACCCAAGGACTGTTTGGTGTGGACGGAGAAGCGTTCCCCATCTGACCCTTGCATGAATGCGAGAGAGGGCATCGGATAGTAATTTCCTTGCACGGGTATTTTGTCATAGGTTTCTCTACGGCTCATTTGGAAGCCATTCAAATCAGAGTAGAAGATTCTGGCATTATCGATACCTGTCTTGTATCTTGCTATTATTTCTTTATCATTCAACTCATGCCCGAGAAGCTCAACATGATACTCTTTCTCAATGACAAATTCCTGTACGGTACCTTGAATGTTGTATATCCGGGTGCTATGGGAGATTGGAGATTTCTTCCATGATGTTTTAGGATAAGAGTAGACTTCGCGCACCAAATGGCCCTCTGAAACCACCATTTGTCCGCTGGATTGGGTGATAGGCTCAGCATCACCGTTTGGTATGAAGAGGTAGGCTCCACTCTCAGTGCTCGAATACATACTTATTTCTTCATCAACAACATTCATATGACCATCCTTGTGACTTATTTTCTGCAGAAGTCCATGACTTACATTGAACGTGAGCGTCTGATGTCGGTTGCTGACTTCAACTGTGGCACTTTCTAAATTTGAGCAAGAATAATGGGCAGGGCAGGGAAGCTGTTTTGATGGATTGAAAATTCTCAGACTTGCTGGTTTGGCCTTTTCACATCCAACAAATCCATTAGCAACATAATAAGTCTCCAATCCCATGGGAGGAACAGAAGATCTCCAATAAAGACGATGCCTCCCAGTAAATACTCTGGTATTATCGTGCCGCAATTCAGGAGAAATCTGGCTCTTGACACATGTCCAGTTTGAGTCCAAAACTGTCACATCGGGTCTTTCAACGACCACCATTACCACCTCATCTCTTGTTTGCTCAAGCGGATTGAAAAGGACCACAGTTTGTACAGTATTTTCACGAGCACTAATTGCCTTATGCACAGGTTGGGCATCATATCTCGATCTTATTTGCGCTGGTTCAAAATTAGCTGGGTGCAGATCATTTTTGTCTTGGCGAATACCAAGCAGAACTTCAACAGCCTTTGACATGAAAATCTGCAAGTCTTGCAAAGCCATATGCATACGTGTCCCATAGTCTTCAACTACATGATCCTTGGCTGTACCAGTCACACCATCGTGATGCTGGAAAAGAGCCAAATTACGCCTAGCAGAGATCAGCTTGTATGAGAAACTAGTAGGCAACTTCTCACATTGTGCTTTCTGGCAGTATCCTAACAGAAAAGCCATCATTATTTCTGCACCACGAAGTGTTTGCTCCAACACACGGTCAACAGCCTTGAAGAAAGGCCTGGAGACATAATAGCCGCTCCAATAATCTTGATTTCTATCGGCATAAGTAAAGAAATCACCTGTAAGAGAAGGGAAGCCGCCAATCTCACCAGACCCAATTTCTCCAGTAACTGAATAATTTATTCTTTCAGCTTCTTCACGCAGGGTACGGAAATAATCGTCCAGAGTACCAAATTTAGCTTCAGCATTCAAGCTAGGATCAGAATTTATATAATCAAATATCAATTGGTAATTCCTGAACTGAGCTTCTGCTTCATCAATACTGATGTAGCGGAAATCATCACCAAGGGGAACAAGGAGTGTGTTTGTCCGGTAAAGAGTAGATTTCTTCCTATATTGATCCAACAACTTAAGTGCCCTCTCCTTCACATTTTCATGGTCAGTCTCCACAGGATGTTCTCCCCAGGGACAGCGCTCGTAAACAAATCCACGCATCCGAGCAAAGTCAAACTGGCAACAAACAGCAGGCTCTGGCCCACAGGTATGTGGAATATCATAAGAATAGAATGGCATCATGTGGACAAATATATCAGTTGTTTCATCAGTATCCCAGCTCTGCCTCCATACATACTCCAGATTCTTGTGCATCGCTAACTCCTTCTTCAGCTCATAGTGTGTTCTCTGTATAAGCATGTTCTCAAATCCCATGCGACGGAGAAGATAGGCCATGGTGGACGAATAACCAAATGGATCAATCGCCCAAGAATTTTTGGGAATAACTCCAACAGTTTCATTCAGCCACAAGTTACCTTCTGTTATCTGGGACATAAAATTTAGGTGTATAAATAAGTAGACAGACACACATCTCCACTAAATCAAATTTAGCAATTGACCAAGCACATTGAAAATGGAATTCCCTATCATAACCAACAAAAATGAAAGCACACAGGAGTACAGGCACAGTAAGTGGTGGTAAATACATAATTGAATACAGTACATTTGTTTCACGTTCAACTTCATTATCTTTTAGATCACTTATGAAGCATCTGAACAGGAGATATTGTTGGAAGGCCAAAACCTTATGAGCTATTACCAAAGTACATGTCATAAATACAAGATATAGTTGGAAGGCCAAAACCTTATGAGCTCTGAATCGTAGACTTAAAAAGGAACTCCAGACACGCATTTGAACCATATTTGGCAGCACCATGACGTGATTCACAATTATACATATATATATACTAGAGGAACTAACATATCTAGTTGCTTTTATTGAGAATTTCATTTAGTAGAGTATTACAGGCTAGTGAAAGGTAGGTTAAGAAGATCCCATTCACACCCACATAGATATCTATGTCTATTGAAAAGTGAAAACCTAGACAGGTCAATATAAAAGGTTATATGCTAGATTAAAGTCAGTGACAGTTAATGAGTCAGAAGAAGATGATAAAAAATGGGAGTTGTGTAGTTACCTGTTCGATGATAGCAAAATAATGTGAATTAGCCTGTACAAAGATCAAACAATAAGATTAGGCACTCTACAAAACCTTAAAGTGAGATCACTCACGCCTAAATAATACGAAATATAAATATGCTACTGTAATAACAATGAGAGAAGCATAGGTTATTTATAGATTAAAAGTGAAATACACGTTCATATTCCTGCTTAACAGAAACTAGTAATACCTCATCGTTCATCACCCATCCACCTCCAACAATTTCCAACTGTCCATTCTGCACTAAATTGATGAAGGATTCTCTTTTGACATCTGAAGCATCCCTCCACCATCTCTCTAGATAAGACATCTCTTCCCATATGAACTTTCTTCTGTTGTCCTGCATACAACTCCAAGGGATCAAGCACAAATTTATAAATTTCAAAACCCTCAGAAATCCCAATTACATTTTAACAAAGAACATCAAAATCCATACCAAGTAACTAAAATACACTACCGGAAACCAGTAATTTTCTTAGAACTACTAAAGTATTTTTCCTAGAACCTCACATACCAACCTACTAAAAGTATGCCGCAGTGCAGTACCACTGAGTAGAAGTTGAGTAATGTTAATTTCGTCCCATAGACGCTTGGCATTTGAAAGTCATTAAGAAAGCAATGGTATAAACAGCAGAATTCAATGCAATATCTGATCAAACCACGAAAAACTGCAAAGCAATTGAAGATAAGTTTAGTCTACAGCTTAATCGATAATAATCCCAACCTTGGAAAGAGTTTCAACAATAGTATCAAGTATATGCCTAGACTGCCGATCATAGTACTCTTCAACAGTGAGCTTCCATCCAGGATCATTATGCGAATGAGGCACCACAAACACCTTCAATTTCTCTTCATCCCACTCATTCCCTTTATAACTCACGCGCCAACCCTGCTTCCACGGGCCGCCATCCTCATCCAGGAACTGAATCTTATCGTACAGTTCCTTAGTAGTAATATCCACAGCCGCTGCCAAAACGGTGTCGTTCGGGGACTTGTGAACCACAGGCTTCCGAGGCCGGGCCGTGCGGAGTCGCGACGTGGATGATCGGAATTGTAGGGGTTTGGGGACAGCTGCGAATCGAAAGAGGATGAAAATGAAGAATATAAAGGTGAAACAAAGGCCGATTGTGAAGAAGTTTGAGATGACGAAATCGCGGAAGGCGGCGGTAGTGCGCTTGCGCTGCTTCCGCGGTTGTTTAGATGCAGGTTTGGTCATGGCGGTCGGGAGGAGGGAGTGCGCCCAGCCGCCGGCGCTGCGGCGGGTGGAGAACGGCATGACAGTGGAGCGAGATCCGTCGATTTGTCCGTCGATAGAGTGAGGGAGAGAGTGGGTGCTGCGTCGTCTCCGAAGTCTGACAACGATTTTATGGCCCCCTTTTGGTGGAGATATTAGTATTAGATTTGTCTTCCATCAATCCAATAAAATGCTTTGTGGGAAAGCAATTCTTTTTTCCTTTTCTTAAAGAGATGAATATATAAAATGGAGGGTATTAATGTAATTTTAACTTTTCCTCTAAAAATTTTAGACTAAAATTGGTAATTTTTTTCTTATTTTTGGTAAGTTCATAACTTTTTGTTACTTTTCTAAAATACAAATAACTTTTTTATTTTTAATCCGATTTTTATGCATAATATATCAAATTATTCATCTTTTCACGATCTTCGATTCGACATCCATATCACATATATTATATTGAGATATTTGATTTGAATAAACAAATTGTTTGTTGGTTAATTATTTGTGCTAGATTTGATATTTATTGTGAATTGAACTTATAATATTTTGGTTTTAGTTGCAACTAGAATTTGTAAAATAAGTTCTTTACAAAAAAATATGAGTATTTTTTTTTATAAAAATACAACTAATCAATTTATTTTATTTGACATGAATTTTTCAATATTTTTTTGTTTAAGTCAGGGACAAAACCCATCGTTTAAATAATGAAAGTCCTACTTTATTAAATCAAAAAATAAAACAACAATATCTATTGTATAATCAACTTATTAAATCATCAAATCTGCTAAAATATCTTCTTATCACGATTTTGAGCATATATATAATTATGTATTAAAATAATTACTGAAATTATTTTTAATTACCTATTTATATTTTGAATAATGAGTATTTTGTTAAAATTACTCTTTTAAGGAAATTTACTCTTTGTAGCCTAAATTATGACTTTTATTACATTTGGCAATCTTTTAAATTTTCTACTTTTACTAAAACTTCAATTATATGTTTTTACACTTTCTAAGCTAAAAAAAACTTGGTTGCACAAATTAACATCGAATGCCTTTTTTACTCTTAACAATCTAAATAAATTTGTTCGCATTAATCAATTTTTATCTTCAAATAAATAAATTATTTATGAGAAGGATAACATTTATATAAATAATTTACAATCCTAAATAAAATAAGAAAATATTCAAATATTTTGAAGAAACCAAATACTTTAATTTGTTATTCGAATCAATAAATAAATTTTGAATTCTATTTTGTTAAAATAAGATTTTATTAAATAAAATTATTTAAGTATGTTTGAAATCACCAAATGAAATGTTAAAAGTTTCCAATGAAAATCCAATGTTATAAAGAAAAAAATAAATATTTATAATTAAAATTTGAAAGTTTATTTAGATAAATTAAAAGTTAAATATAAAATAAAAGCACAGACATAATGAGAAAATTATTAAACTTTACATTACATATGACCCGAAAAAAATATCATTGTTCCTTTTATTATATATTTATGGTTATTTTTAATTATTTATAGTTAGAATTTAACTATTTTGTAAATTAGAGAAATCTATATATATATATATATAACATAGTAGTGACAATTCTGTAAGTAACATTTTTCAGCCTAAAATTTTAGACTGTGATTGGTAAGTTGTCACATTTGGTATGAATCAAAATTTATTTACTTTCTAAAGTTGCAAATATCTTTTTTTTCAATTCTAATATATTTATTATGTATACTATATCACATTAATCATCTTTTGACGATGTTTGATTTGATATCCATATGATATATATAATAATACGTTATTATATTTAAAATATTATATTATTTGCTCGTTGATTATTTACGTAAGATTTTAGTGTTTATTGTGGGTTGTACAAAATAATATAGTATTGATTTATAATACAATTAAAAATCATTCAAATAATTCTATTTTACAAATTATTTTACTTGATTATTTCATTAAAACCACACCTAATCAGTTTGTTTTATCTGACATGAATTGTCTCAAACTAATATTTGATTTATAATCAGCTTATTAAATTATTGAATTTGCTAATGCTTATTTGATGTACTAATTATTTTTGTTGATAAATCACAAAACTATGATCTTTTCGCTCATATATATTACTTTATATATGATAATTAATCTTAGAAATTTTTTTATTAATTTTTTATATTGTAGATATGTTAATTTCAATTTTCTATAAATAATTACAATTTGCAACCTATACTATGATATTATAAAAGTTGCAACTAAACTTCTTTTAAATAAGCAAAATTAACCAACTAGAACTATATGTTTTTTAGACTTTGCAACCTAAACAATACTGAGTCACATTAACCAATCTCAATTATGTCTTCTTTTCTTTTCTTTTATCACATTTGGCAACCTAAGTATTTTTTTTACATTAACCAATGTATATCTTTAAATGAATCTACTATTTACAATATAAATTTATAATTTAATTGAAACTTTTCAACATATATATGAAAGTATTAAGAAATATTGGAGCACTCATATGTTTTATTTTGTTATTCCAACTATTGAATTATTTTGTTATTCAAACTATTGAATAACTTTTGAATTTTATTTTGTTAATTTGTTATTTTTTGTCTATCGAAAATACCAAGTAAAGTACTAAAACTTGCAAATAAGATTTTTTAAAAGGAAATAGTTATAGTTAAAATTTTAAACTTTATTTAGATAACTTTAAATAAGTAAAATGGAAAATATTAAAGAAAAACAAATTTCTTATAACATTATTCAGTTTATTTTATTTAATAATATGAGTTGATTGTTAGATATTTATGTTTGTTTTAACATTCATAATAATTAATTAAGAGATTATGGACATAGGTGAAGAATACGGTAGACACACTAAATGTGTGTTTGGATTTCAAAGATAAGAAATGATTATTTTGAAAAAGATTTTTTTTTATTAAATATTTATCTTAATCATAATCTATAATATATATATATATATATACCTATATATAAAGTAAGTTATATTAAATTCATATATAACATGTGAGAAACTTATATTTACATTACTTATAATTTTATTTATGTTTTATCCTATATTTTAAAAAATATATGTTTTATTAGGATAAAACGATCACATCTTTAAATATTAGATTAATCATATTTAATTATAATTATTAGTTTTTAAATAAACTTCCGTGGATCGCACGGGAATATTACTAGTTAGACATAATAATTTTAAATTATCATTTATGGCAGTGCACCAGTTGCCAGGTGCAATCTAAATTGATCAGGAATCATATGCACTAATTTTGCGATGCAATTCGAGTTGGATGTCACGATCTGCACTTAAAAGTATACTTGTTCTGATAGAGGCCTCTACCCATAACAAATAATACACTTAAGCATAGATCGTGATACTTTTACCCAAAACATTGATATTTTTACTCAAAACATGTAATACATTTAAGTATAAAATATTACTCCATTCATTTCTTATTAATTGTTGTTTTAGAAAAAAATGAAAGAATTAAGGACACATATACCTCAACTAATATTAGGGGATAAAAATTTGACTAAATAAAATATATGTGATAAGTTGACAAGTAGAGATATTAATTGTTGAAAAATATCTAACACGCCAATTAATTGGAAAAAGGGAGTAAAGTAGGTAGAACGACAATTAATATAGAACGGAGGGAGTAATACATTTGGCACATGACCCGAAATGTACAGATCTAATATCCATGCAAGAGGTGCACAAGAGACCTCCCCATCATTTATTATCACTTGTTAATATGGTTGGTGAGAGTTGTCTTTCCATACTGATCTTAGATCTGTATAATTCGGATTGCGGACAAGTCACAGGTTATGTACAGTTATTCATGTTACGAATTTGTGCCTTGAATAAATTTGATTTGTTTCGCCGTTTGTAACAAGGTGGAGACTTGGATTTGAAGTGTGTTGGAAAGCAAAGCGACCGCGTCGGAAGGCGACGCGGTCACGTCAGCTTGAAGCTGGAAGGCGACACGGCAGATTAAGGCGACGCGGTCGTGTCAGTTGGAGCGGTCGCGGACTATCTGCCGCGACTAGTTAGGCGGGGCAGATTTTGGGCTTACGCGATTTAGGCCCAATTTGATTCCTTTTTCATATAGGATTAGGTTTGGGGGCTTATAAATAAGTCTTATTGGAGTCCTTTGAGATATAGTGATTAGAATTGTTTGGTGTTGATTTTGGCTTGGTGATTCGAGCATTGAGAGATAGTTTGGGTCGAGTATCAATTGATTGATACTCGATTTTGTCTTTGTTTGATAGGATACTATAGTCCTATTTTGTTTGAACTCTTGTTGATATTTGAATTAGGATCCTCTCGTTTGGTTGTGGACGTAGCTAACAGTTGTTAGCGAACCACATTAATTTCGGTGTCTTTATTTTCCGTTTCTTCACGCTTATCATTTGTTTGTTATTCGTCGTGATCGTTTGGTTCCCAACAAGTGGTATCAAGAGCTTGGTTCGAGTTTCCGCTGTTTCTCATGGGAAATATGGCTAGGATGAGCGTGCAGATTAAAAAATTCACTGGGAGGGATAGTTTAATCTATGGCAGATTAAAATGAAAGTCTTGTTGAAGCAACAAGGATTTCTAGCGCCGTTGATGCCAAAGACGAAGAAGGACAAGGGCAAGGCGGCAGATAAGGAAGAGGTCGAGGTCCCGGTATCAGCCAAGATGGTCATTCTGGACGAGAGAGCGCACTCAACAATCATGTTGTGTCTCGATGACGACATCATCACCGAGGTAACAGAGGAATAAACTGCACAGGGGTTATGGTCGAAATTGGAGAGTTTGTACATGACGAAGTCGCTCACCAATAAGTTGCTTTTGAAGCAACGTTTGTTCGGGTTGCGTATGCGCGAAGGTCAGTCTCTTCGCGATCACTTAGATCAACTTAACAAAATCCTATTAGAATTGTGTAACATTGATGTTAAATTAGAAGATGAGGATGTTGTTTTGATCTTGTTGGTTTCTCTACCACCTTCGTATGAGAATTTTATGCAGTCGGTTGTTGTTGGAAAAGACTCTATGTCTTTAGAAGAAGTGAGATCATCACTGCACTCTAGAGAGTTGCGTCATCAGACGAATGGTTTAACGGGAGAATAGGGTGAAACTTTAGCAGTCAATGGTAATCGAGGTTTGGAAAATTCAGGGAGAAGGAGGTTCAAGAAGAATTCAGGCCCCAAAGGTCCTAAACCAGGAGATGTTTGCAACTATTGTAAGGAGATAGGGCATTGGAAGTATGCATGTCCGAGGTTGAAGCAGGAGAGCACTACTGATTCTGTTATAGAAGTTGAAGCATACTCTGATGAAGATTCGGTCCTAGTTGCTGAGAAACAGATAGGTAAATCTGATGCGTGGGTTCTCGACTCTAGGCGTCATACCACGTCTAATCCAGGAGATGTGCACATTGAACGATGTCAGACATGTTCCACTCATGACGAGAAATCTGATTTCACTGAGTTGATTAGACAACAGGGGTTTCATTTTAAAGGTGAAGGTAGAGTTTTGAGCATCTGCAAAGGTTCGAATGTGATTTTGAAGGGTGTTAAAAGGGGAACTTTGTACTTAATGCAAGGTTCTACTTTGGTTCAGTCTGTTGTTATTTGAAGTTGTTAGAGTCCCATTGTTTGGGATAATTTGGGTACTTAAGGCGCATCTGGTACATTGGGTACAACTGGCGCAATTTAATTTGGTTTGTTTGAGTTTGATTTGTTTAAATTTGTGAGAAGATTTGAATTGAGGTGGAGCTTTGTCCTAAGAAGTTGCATTGTTTGTAGATTCAAGGCAAGGTGGAGATTGTGCCTTTTGTTTGCATTATTAATAATATTATTAATATTATTAATAATATTAATGCATTGTGCCACGTCTTGTATAACAACATGAGGTGGTGGCTTGGTGGATAAACACTTGCTTGCGCGTGTAGTGGCTTGGGTTCGAGTCCTATTAAGTGCTTCTTATGCCTTTTAAAGCAACGTAATATATTATTAAAAAAATTATAGAAAATATGTATACCTGTAAATAATAAACTAAATTATACATGTATAATATATATTATTACGCTTCTTATGCTTTTTTAAGCAACGTAATATATTATTAAAAAAATTATAGAAAATATGTATACCTGTAAATAATGAACTAAATTATACATGTATAATATATATTATTACACAATATAACATATACTATTATGCAATATAACATATATTATTAAACAACATAAAAGTAAAAACAACGCCAGTGTACAATAAGCCCCACATGCTACTGTTGTTACTGTTGTGAATCCATCCAAACACAGCCCTTATATATATCCACATGCTACTGTTGTTACTGTTGTGAATCCATCCAAACACAGCCCTTATATATATCTTTAATTTTAAATTAAATAGGGAAATGTACATATCTTTAATTTCAAATTAAATAGGGGAGTGTACAATAAGCCCCACATGCTGTTGTTGTTGCTGTTGTGAATCCATCCAAACACAGTCCTTATATATATCTTTAATTTCAAATTAAATGGGGGAGTGTACAATAAGCTCCACATACTGTTGTTGTGAATCCATCCAAACGCGGCCCTTATACATATTTTTAATTTCAAATAAATGAGAAGTGTACAATAAACCTATTGTGTATTGAGCGCGCACAAGTTTTGGCTTTCTTTCGAAAGGAAGTGCCAAATAATTTATTTCTTCCTTTCCTTTACCTGTTGTTTTAGAATGAGCTTTCTGCAAATCTTCTCTTTTCTTATCTTCGCTTTTATTATATTTTTTTAGGTTAATCATGTATTTTCTCATGTTCGATTCTCATCATTTTTTTCGTTAATCCTGGCTTTCTCGTCATCTTCGATGAATCTGCCCCAGCCTCCACCGATTTCATTAAAGTTGGATTCCGCTTTGGAGATCTCTTGTGCTAGCTACACTAAGAGCACGTCAGCCATTTGTGCTAGGAACAGTCACTTCTCCTCTTAAGCTTGTTCAAGATTCTTGGGGTTGAATTAAATTTTAGAAAAATTGGTAAAAATACCCAATATATTTATACTATTTAGATGAATGTCTTTTATGATTTGCACTTATATGAATATCATTTATGTTATAAAAAAATGTTAAAGGAGGAGGGTGAGTGCGGGTTTAAGTTTCAGGTTGGAGGTTTGGAGGAAGTATTCAAGTGTGGGGAGAGGGAAAGTTTGTGTGATTGTAAAAATTGACATAGTGCTATTTTTCTTTCTGACAGGCCGTGGTGTTTTTCTTTATTTTTGGAGTTTCCACATTAAATTCTTGTGTAGTAGTTTGTGTTTTATCTTTCGTCTTATTTCTTGTTTATTATTTTACTTGTCCCTAAGGGTGAATGTGGATCGGTGGATCCCAACATTTCAACATGATTTTGCCATTCTAAATTGGGAAATAATTCATGTTTACATTCATGTGTTGTTTGAGAAGATAAATGTGATCAGTTATTATTTTTCAAATTTTGAATGATTATGTAACCTGCTTATTTATCCTTTTCTCCATCCGGAACTATAAAATTATTGTGTTTATAAAATTATTGTGTTTTAGTACATAAGAACGTATATATATATGAATCAATGAAGAAGAAGAGGGGATACATATGAATCAGTGAAGAAGAGGGGTTGTATGGAGGCTCCATTCCATAGACAGAACTATTTGTTCGACCTCTTTATTATTTTTATTTTTTAGTTCTTTTGCTCATTAAACAACGATTTAGGGTGATTGGAGTTTGGTGTGTTTAATTTTTTTAATTTTATCATCTATCAAGTAGCTAGAATATTCAAATTTTGTATAGATAATGTAAGTAGTGAGTCGAAGTGTCCTTTAAATTAATAAATAAAAAATTAAAATTGCTAACACAAATAATTGCATATTTTAAAAAAGGTGGTCGGTTCTTAATTACGACGAGAGGGAAAGTGACTCTTTACGAGGATAGTTTGGAGGTTATATAGTACTTCCTCCGTCTCAGTTAAAGGTGCCACCTTGACAGCCACGGATATTAAGAAAAAGCAGTTGGTTGTTTTTTCTTTGACTTTTTTAAAGGTGGAAGTTGAGAGTTGAAATTTTGAGAATGATTGTGGGAATTAGTTTCCGTTTTTTAGGTTGCAAGTTTAATTGGGACGGACCGAAAAGGCAAGTAGACAGCTTTAACCTGGGACGGAGGTAGTATTATCTTGGACACTGTACAAGGCATTGAGATATTATGTGAAATGTGAGTGTCAAATATGTTGTAGATGGAATAAGCTAAAAATTGGTTTAGTAAGCTGAAGAAGGAAGGGATTATAAGCTGAAGGAAGCAGTTGAAAAGTACTTAAAGAAAGCAAGGCAGAGTTCAGTTTTTTCTTTAGGATGAAAGACAATGGTTTTAACAGAATAACCGCCACAAAAAAACCGTTGTCTTTATCCGTTTTCAGTCAGTTTTTCCAGCTTCAAATTCTTGATCAGTTTTTCAGTTTCTGTAGCAGTTATTCCACGATTTCCATTCTGTTTTGATTCTCTATATATTTAGAAAGAGAATACACATCTTGTAACACAAGTATAGATGATTTAGAAAGAGGAATTAGAGAGCTTGAGAGGGTAGAATGAGTTCAAGTTGTGAACATTATTTCTTGAGTGATTCCTTGTGATCTTTGAGTTCAGATTAGTGCATTAGCTTCTGGTTTCGCCCGTGGATGTAGGCATTTATGCTGAACCACGTAAATTTTGTGTTCTTGATTCATTTCTAGCTTGCATGGTTAAAACTTAGAATTGCTTGTTAAGTGTTTGATATTGTGTGTGAGCAATTGGTTTTGTGGAGTTGTGAACCTGTTTTTGCAACAAGTGGCGCCGTCTGTGGGAAGTGCGAGAATGGCAGGATTCTAAATCATTAGCATGTCGATCTCTAAGTTTGAAGCAGAGAAATTCAACGGGAAGAGTGACTATGGTCTTTGGAAACTGAAGATAAAAGCCCTGTTGATTCAACAAGGGCTGGGAGCTGCACTAAAGGGTGAGAAAGGTTTCTCTGCATCAATCACACCTGAGCAGAAACTGGAGATTCAGGAGAAGGCTCATAGTCTGGTAATTCTCTGCCTCTCAGACAAGGTATTGCGTGAAGTATCAAAAGAAACCAATGTAGAAGGGGTTATTGACAGACTTGATCAAATTTATCTTATCAAGTCCAAAGCAAACATACTATACTTAAAACAGAAGCTGTTTTCTTTCAAGTTTATGGAAGATAAAGGTGTAGAGGACCAATTGGATGAGTTTAACAAAACATTGGATGATCTTGAAGCCATAGAAGTAAAAATGGAGGATGAGGATAAGGCTGTGTTACTTCTAAATTCATTACCTCAGTCCTTTGATCACCTGAGGGATGCCATGCTCTATGAGAGAGATTCCAAAATCACCTTGGCAGAAGTTCAGTCAGCATTGAAGGGAAAAGAATTACAGAAGATGAAGCAAAATAAACAAAAAATCATCCCTGGAGGCCTTAACATAAAGAAAGGCAGATTCACTCACCAAAGGTAGTTTCAGGCTGGAGAAAATTTCAAGAAGACTTCAAATTCAAAACCAAAATTCACTGATCAAAAGGAGTCAAGAAAGTGTTTCTTCTGTAAGAAACCAGGCCATTTAAAGAAGAACTGTTTTGAGTGGAAAAAGAAACAGAATCAGAAGAGTACATCTGCTACACATGCTGCAGAAATTGCAGAAGCCTCAAATGAAGATCCCCAGGTACTGAACATTACTAATTCTAAATCCATAAATGAGTGGATATTAGATTCAGGTTGCAGTTTTCATATGACACCCCATTTAGGCTGGTTTGAAAACTTTAAAGAACAAAATGCTGGAACTGTTTTGCTTGGAAATGATCAAATGTGCAGTGTAAAATGGAAAGGTGATTTGAAGCTAAGAACACATGAAAATAAGACAATTGTTCTGACAGATAAAAGATACATACCCCAATTAATAAGAAATCTAATAAGTCTTGGAACATTGGAGAATAAGAGTTGCTGGTTCAAATTTCTAGATGTTATTAAGAATCAAGCCGTAGTATTAAGGGGTGTAAGAAGAGCTAGCCTATATTATTTGTTGGGAACAATTGTTCTTGGAGAAGCTGATGTCATTGAGAAGGACAGTTTAGATATATGGCATGCAAGATTAGGGCATGTCAGTGAATCTGGTTTGAGACAGTTATCAAAGCAGCAGCTCATAAGCTTTAAAGATGAAAATCAGAAAAGATTATGTGAAGATTGTGTTCTTAGCAAAAGCAAGAAGCTTCCATATCCTGAAGGCAAGAAATGTTCAATTGCTCCACTGGAATATATACATGCTGATCTCTGGGGCCCATCCAGAACACAAACCTTAGGTGGAGGAAGGTATTTCCTCAGTATCATGGATGAATTTTCCAGAAAACTATGGGTATATGTCTTGAAATCAAAATCAGAAGCTCTACACAGATTTAAAATCTGGTGCAAGCAGGTGGAAAATGAAAGAAATTCAACAGTTAAGTGTTTAAGGACAGATAATGGTCTTGAATTTGTTTCTAAAGAATTCAATGTTTTCTGCAACAGTAAAGGAATTAAGAGACACAAAACAGTGTCATCTAATCCCCAACAGAATGGTGTCATTGAAAGGATGAACAGAACTATATTGGAAAGAGTTAGAAGCATGTTATCCAGTTCAGGGTTAGACAGAAGGTTCTGGGGGGAAGCAGCATGCTGCATACTTGATTAACAAATGTCCATCTGCTGCTATTGAAAATCTCACTCCTGAGGAGAAATGGTCAGGAAAGTCTCCAAACTATGCTGCAATAGCGGTGGCGCCGTCCGGCCAGTGGTGCGTCAGAAGTGGAGACTGCGGCGGGAACCTGTTGATGGGAGCCGCTGCAGAGGACGTGACGCTGAATTCGTCCCAAAGTACGCCACAGCTCCTAGGGCTCCGTTCTTCTTGTATATCTCCGCTGCAGCCTTACACTTCTCCCCTCGCCAATTTTCATCTTGTATAACTCCATTCCTCTAAACTGTACGTCTCTCACTCATCGCCTTATGCGTCTCTGCACCTCCATATTTTTGGTAGGTGTTCATGCGATTTTATGTATAATATCTTGCTTTAACTTTCCTTTTTTTTTTCCCCTTCTTTCTTGGGCTGATTTGATCACATAAATAATCCATATGCACTACATTATACTACATGTTGTATGTACCTGAGAGCAGCATCTCTTGCCGCTGGACCTCTGTAATTTAAATGTCAGTTTCTGATAAGTGAGAATTAATTCTTGAGAAGCAGTCCCACGATAGGAACATTGTTGAGGAATCCTAGCTGTTGAGAATGATATTTATGTGATACTGAAGAATCTAGCAAATAAATCCTTAAGCAGAATGATACTTATATGAACTAATGTGTAATGTCTGGATTAAATTAGGATGATGGAATATAATTTATCGCAAAGATAAAAAAGTCTTTTATTTCTAACAGATCCTAAGATTAAAAGCATTTTACTCTGTAAAATGTTTAGGCATGAAAATGAAAGAACGCCTGGCTATGCCTGCATGATAGGAGGTATTCTGCAGCTATTATCGTTGTAGTGTAAGGTTAAACCGTATATTATCTAGTCGCGGGATAAAAAGAAAAATATTTATCAGCATACTGCATTTTCCAGGTGATTTAGAGGAAGCAAATCAAGAAGGGTGAGTGCTCTGTCTGCATATAAAGAAACAAATACCTCAGTCGCTGAGTTCAATAGCTTCATGCAAAGATAGATGCATTCTATAGCTTATGCATGAGGTAAATGAAGATGCATAGCGAAAATTGGGGTTGTCAATGGGTGAAGATTTTCCCATGAGATCATCTGTTACATTTTGGGAATATTTTGGGAATTTAGGAAAATGTATATTTAGGAGATTGTCAAATAGGCTTGCTCATACACATTCTTTCCAGTTTTCAACATATTTATCCTCACATTTTCATTCCCAAATCTACACCAGCTTCTCTGAGAAGGATTTAAAATGGATTCTGGAAAAGGAATTTACCATTTCCTTGGATATTGTGTCTGCATTTTTGCAACGATCCGATTTTCATAAAGTAATTTAATCTTAGTTAAATTTAAATAAATTAAATCATGGAACCCTCTTTTTTCTATCTATATATATATGCACAAATAAATATAAAAGCCAATTCTTAGTCAGGCCATTAAAGGAACCACATAAACACACAAATACTAATCTTCCTATCGCATGTAGGAGCGGAATAACACTAGCATCCTCAAACTATAACTAAAATGTTTATTAACTAATAAATTATCATGAAATATTACTTATATATAATGAAATGGACAAAATTATTTCTAAACATGCTTCTAATGTAAAACTAACAAACTTCCAAATTATAATTTCATATCAACCTAGAGATTATAAAAGAATAAATCATGTATAGCAGCGGAACTTACTAAACACATACGACACAGTATCACAAATAAATTATATTTTTAATCTCCTCAAAGCTAACATCCTAAGAAATCAATAATCCATAAAACACTTCAATGATCAACTTATAAATAACTATTTATATAACAAGCTTAAGTATTATTCCATGCTTCAAAGATAAATATATAAAACTCATTCTAAACATGCAACTAGTGAAGTAGGCTTCCCCATTAAACTCACAACATAGAAAATAATTTCGAATCCATGTCAAAGATTTCATTGATTTATAACTTAACAACAACACTCCTTAAAAATTAATTAGATAACATAAACAAGTAATAACACGTTATCAATTAAATAGTCATCTTGTATAAAATTGCACCAAAGTGGTCATGTTGTCATATGCTTCGGCTCCCCTCATACTCCACTCGCTCGCTCCAAGCTAACCTGGCTCAATAAAGGGTTGAGGTGAGCTTCCTTTAGCTCGTGGAGGATCACAATTCATAACAATTATAAACAAAATCAAAAGCATAAAGTATAAACAGCTATAACTTGTATTTGTAGCTTGTAACTTGCAACTTGATATTATATTCAATAAATTGAATATAAACTTGTAACTTGTAATCCATGTACTCACGGAATTTGCATATCCAAATAAATTGAATATACACTTGTAACTTGAAAATATAACAGATATATTCACACAATTAATCAAGCATATAATTGACATAAAAAGTAAACCCCCACCTGCAACGTGATGCGTGAATGCACTTCGAGGATTTCATGTGGATGAGCTTATGCAGATTATGATCCTAATCCTCCGCATCATCGTCACCATAATATTAATATATATCTTTTCATAGGTTGGACTTAGGAATAAATAAAATAAGAATTTTAGAGCTTGGATATGATTTCAAAGATGTGTGGAATCAATTTAAAAGAAAATTAAAGTTCTAATACATACATATATATAGTGCGTAGTAGTGAATAAATATTTAATATCTCATAAAATAAATTGAGAAAAAATCTAAACTTTTGAATGTATATACTCGACGTATATATGAATACCATATTTAAATTTCATAAATTTATAAGAAGTAAAAATATGACTTGAATTTTTGAAACCGGAATTGTCGCAACAGTAAATTCTACGCGGCGATGAGAAAACCTTTATAACTCGAAAATTAGTAATTAGAAATCTTTGAAATTATAAAATAATATAGAAAACAGAATACATATCAAAAAATTGGAATTTTTAAAGTACTTTAAATACATATTTCGAATTTTATAAAACAGAATAGAGAAGTTTTCAGATTCTGCGCAGCCCTAAGAAAATATTCATAATTAAATAATTACTTGATATATTATTTTGAAATTTGTATAGTATATATAATATATAATATATAACAACATATCCGAAAATCACAATATTTGAAGACATATATATATATACTACGAATTTTCTAGATGAAAAAACAGAATATTTACAATCTGGATCAGCAGAGATAGAAAATTTGTATAAAATAAAATACGACTCATATAGATTTGAAATTTTTGCTGTAACTTGAGAACATATCATGGAATGACATAATAAAATTTCATTGAAAAATAATGTGTATAGATATAGTTTTCGAATTTAATAAAGAAGATACCTGAAATTAGAGGGAAAGAGGAAAATAAGAGGAAAATAAGGTTCGGACGATGATGTCGGCTTCCCGAAGGTCCCTACTGTGTTTTGGACAATTTTTTTAAGAAAAATAGATTATGTGGGTTGTGATTAATTTATGACATGAATCCCTTATTTATAGAATATATATCTAGGGTTTTTTTGACTCATAATTACATTAGAAAAGTATTTTCTTGTTCCCGAAGTAAAAATAATGGGTTTGGGCTTGACTAATGCATTGAGCTTATGTCTAAATTAAATATTGAAAAGTCTAATAACATGAAATATACTTTTATCCATAACTTAAAATAATTTTCATAGTTTACGAAAAATAAATAATTTTTATTGAACAAAAAAATAGATATTAAAATATAATAATAATTAAATAATTTACGGGACGTTACAATTTTCAGCATTCGAGTTGCTGATATCATCTTTTGTTAGACTTGGAGCATTTAATTCCACAACCAAAGAAAGCTCAAACTCGGCTGGGTCTTTTAACATTAGTTATTAACTCACTTCGTTCCGCTCTAATTTGTCCTACTTCCCTTTTTAGTTTGTCTCAATTTAATTTGTCAGTCCATAAATAACAATTTTCTCTCACAATCTCCACCCTGAAAATCTCCACATTCAATCTTCACCTGTAAAAAAGTTAAAGATTTCACAAAATCTGTTTTTCTTAACCTCCGTGACCGACCAAGGTAGGCAAATTGAGCCGGGACGAAGGGAGTATTTTAATATCCAAAAGACCGCCACAATACCAAGAATAAGCCCATGAGATCACCCGTTACACTTCGGTGTTACATCTTGTGTTTAACTCATTCACTAACCGACACGTGTATGGTATGATGTCACAAATTAATATGTGTCACCTAGTGAATTGAGTGTAACAGAGGATGAAACACCTACTGTAACAGGGAATCCGAATTGAAGAATAAGCCATCACACTACAACTACCTGAATTGGCCGAGGAAAAAAATTAAAGTAAGCGCAAGCATGCAATAGTAAAGATGGAAAATAATGACCTCAACGTCCTGATAGGTTCTTCTTCTCATAGAAAAAAATCTTCTGGCTTCAATATTTCACTGCTAGCAGCTGATACATTGTTGCTTGACCCAGGAGCCTCACTACACCCAGAAAATATTTCTTCGTCCACCACGCTGCTGCCTTTACTCTCTGCCACTACTTGGAGCTGCATCGCAGACTCCAGGCTCCAAACAATGTCGCTTATAGTTGGCCTCTCTGTTGCTCTGGCACTGAGGCATGAAATGGCTGTTTCAGAAAATTTGTTGAAGCATGCAAGGGCAATTTGACCCTTAAGATTAGGATCAATAATATGTTCAAGCGTCCCTTCCTCGTAACGAATATTCACCCACTGCGCCAAGAACCTGTGATCTTCTTCTAGGCGAAACCATGTTGGCTCTCCACTTAAAACATCAAACATAGCATCAGATTTGTCCGTCAACTGGCTAGTCCTGTGCTCTTCCTCTAGGCGGAATATTGCTGGCTTTCCACTTAAAACTTCAAACAATACCACACCTAATGCGTATACATCAGATTTGTCCGTCAAGTGGTTGGATTGGAAGTACTCCGCATCCAAGTAACCTAGGGTGCCACACACCTTCGTGCTGACATGGGTGTCAGTCCATCCATCTTCCCCTAGTAATTTCGTGATGCCAAAACCTGATATCTTGGGCACCCACTTTTCATCCAGTAGGATGCTGCTGGACTTGACGTCACGGTGGATGATGGGGTAGTCAGCTCCGGCGTGAAGATAGTGCAATCCTTTGGCAGCACCTATACAAATTTGGAGGCGTTGCTTCCATGTTAAAGGGGAATTCTCTGACTTGTGCAAATGGTCGAATAAATTGCCATACGGCATGTATTCATAAATTAAGATCATCTCTCCTTGTTCATGAATGCAGTATCCAAGAAGTTTAATGATGTTCCGATGATGAAGACCAGAAACCGAAAAAATCTCATTTTTGAACTCATCCTGGGCCTGCCATGAAAAAGCATACCTTCTAGCAGCAACTATTTTTCCTGTGGGTAATACAGCCTATACAAAGCAATAGTATAACTAGCTTCACCATAATATCTTGTAAAATGAAAAGATAGAAATTGTCAGTCTAGACTTGTCACCTTATACACAGAACTAGATCCATTTTGGCCAATCTTCTGTAAATAGGAGAATTGATTGGTAGCAGTAGCAATTGTGGTGAAATCAAACTTCGGCAATTTTATGTCTGCTTCACGAATTTCTGCAACGCAACATAATTCCATAAATTTAATAGACTTGGAGTATGTACTCAATGGGTTAATTAATAGTTTGAATATCAGAATATCATGCAAGATGTTTAAACTTGACTGTGATAGGTCGAGCATATACCTGATATTATGCTGAATTCTTTTTTCCCTGATGGTTTTATTCTGTTCCAGAAGGCATCCCACGCCCGAACCCCTACATGCAATTTCAGTTTTTTGCCTTCTCTTTTTTCAGTTGGAGAGTAATTTGAATTTGTTTCGTTGCCAGGAGAAGCAACAGTCTGCACATACGTCAAGACTTTTGTTGTTTGCTCAGCGGTTTCAGATGATATAGTGTCTTCATTTGCTGGACTGGCATCATTAGCATTTGGAGCTGTGTGATTTGGCACAGCAAAAGATTTGTTGTCCTCCTGCTCGAGTGCCAACTCAAGTTGCACCACAACCTGAGACATTGTTGGCCGATTCTTTGGTTCGTCACTCAGGCATCTTTCAGCAACCCCTACATATGTCTTGAAGCTGTCTACTGAAATTTCCCCCCTCAGACTTAAAGCTACAATCTGATCAACTTCTCCCTTTCTAATCTTATCCTGAGCCCAATTGGTGAGAAGTCGCTCATCCTCTGCAACAAATTGATCTAATGCTGGTCTCCCACATAATGTTTCCAACAGCACCACACCGAAGGCATACGTGTCACTTTTCCTGGTTAGTTTCTGGGTGGTGACATAATACGGGTCAAAGTAACCGAATGTGCCCTTAACCTTAGTGCTAACATGGCTCTGTAACTTGCTTCTGTCTTCAGGTTTGGCCAAGCCAAAATCTGAGACCTTAGCTGCAAAGTTTTCATCCAGCAAGATATTCGAGGTCTTTACATCACGATGTATGACTCTGTGGCCTGTATGAAGATATTCTAGGCCTCGAGCGGCTCCAATGCAGATATTCAGGCGTTGTGTCCAGGTCAGAGAAGAACAGTTATTGCTTTTCCTTGCATGTCTGTAGAGGTGGTCAGCTAATGTTCCGTTAGCCATGTATTCATAGACAAGAATCATCTCTCTGTGCTCTCTGCTATAGCCAATCAAAGAGACAAGATTAATATGTCGAAGCTCAGAAAGCGTTTCAATCTCTGTCAGGAACTCATGCGCCCCTTGCCTGGAGTTCGACTTTAACCTCTTTATCGCAACAGTCTTTTCTCGTTTATCAATGAGGCCCTTGTACACCTTCCCAAATCCACCCCGCCCAATTACAAGCCCGTCACTGAAGTTGTTTGTTGCTAATTGAATCTCGAGTAATGAAAAACGGCGAAAAAGTTGTTCAGCCTTGATTGATGGTGTATTTTCTTCCTTGCTGCTGTTAATTTCACAAATTTCTCGTAGCATATGAACAATGATATTGAATACTGAAATTATAAGTATTGATACAGTTGCAGTTACATTTCTATGGTCAAGAACTAAGAGCAATATTTGGATGATCTTGCTTGGTGAATCTTGAGATTGATGCTGGGGATTTGGACTGGCTAGACTGTTGTCGGGGTTGCTCAACTTAACCACCTCGAATCCTGCAAGAACTTCATGTCCATCTATACGTTCATCATACAATTTGAGGGAGATCAGGAGATCGCGTTTGGCTTCTTCTTTAAGCCCTCTCATCATCACCAGGTAGTCCCTATACATGACATTATTATTGTCATCCTTTTCTTTCAGTATGTCTCTATTAGTGTGAGCAATCATTTCATCGATGAGGATTTTAAATATGATATCACCTCTCCTTCCAATGTGCTGCCTGATTTCAGAGAAATGAAGTCTGATCAAGTACCTAAATCCCACCTCTAACGGTATTTTCCAGGTGTTATTTTTCATCCTGTCTGCTCCTTTGACTGCCCACTTTGGAAACAAATCATCAAAATCCCCAGCAGATGGAACGTGGTCCTGCTTGATATTTAGCCGTTGAATTATCTCTAGTGCAGTGCTGTTATCAACATAGATCAGAGAATTCTGACCAACCATTTGGAGTCCAGTATCCACACCATGAAAGTAAGAAAGACTAGCAGGCACAGAAATAATCTCAATGCCATTTATGAAAGCATACGTTTCTAATGACTGACTGCTTTCAGGTGAGAATGTGATGTTGAGTTGTTGATTTTCTTGTATGTTTAAACAGAATTCCTTGGTGAAAATATTCACACCTAGAACATCAGCAGTAAGTGAAGCGCTGAAGTTACCAAGCAAGGTAAAAGGACCAGCTTGGACAGTGAACAAGTCTCTCAACACTTTAAAGCCTTTGTAAGGAGAGGGATTAAAGTGAAGGCGGATAATCTTCTGACCTGGATTCACTTGAAAGGCGTAGGAGAATCGGGAATGAGAGATTCTGGCAGTGTTGTGAGGAATTGGATCGGCAGAGGTCCGCTTATGGATGACCCTCGAGGTGGTTGATAAGCCGTTCAACTGCAGCAAGGAAGCTAATCGTGGCTGTGCATCTCCTAGCCATTCTCTTCCATTACGCGCCGCAGAAGGTCCAGTTGAACCACAATTTATAGAAACATCACCTGTGAAGTGAGTTGGATTATTAGCAGCAAGTGTGAGTGTGATGATGAAGCAGAGAAATGGCAGAGAAATTGAAAGTGAAAAGAGATTCATGGTTGGGTATGAATTGGTGCTGTAAACCAGACAAATGAGGGGTATTAGGTTCATGGTCTATGTCTACCTGCCATGTGATTAAAATACAATATATGAAGTTGACGAGCCTTGTTTTCATTTTTAAATTATTATCAAGTCTCCGGTGACCCCCCCAGGAAATGGAATCCGAATTTTCGGTTAGAATACGTGTTTCATTCTCTGTTACACGCAATTTATTAGGTGATACATACTATTAATTTATGACATCATATCATACACGTGTCGATTAATAATGTGATAAAATACAAAATGTAACATCAAAGTGTAACAGGTGATCTCATGAGCAGGAAATGTATTTCATGCTACTGATTTCCTTTTTTATTGCTAAGCAATTTCCGAGAACAAGTAGTCTAATAAATTATATTACTTCCGACTCCCTTAGATCCTTCTTATTCTTTTAATTTTAAACTAGTAATATTTCCGTGCGATGCACGGAAGTTTATTTAAAAAATAATGATTTTAATAAAACTAAATATAATATAATCTAATCTAATATTTAAATATGTGACAATTTGATCCTAATATTATTTTAATAATGTAGGATAAAATATATATAAAATCATAAGTAATGTAAATATTTATAAGTTTCTCGCACGTTATATATAGATTTAATATACCTTACTCTATATATATATATATATATATATATATATATTATCATCAAGATAAAAATTATATATAAAACAAAAATATTTTCCAACATGATCATTTCTTATCTTTGAAATCAAAACACACATTTAGTGTGTATGTATCATTCTTCGCCTATATGCATATAGCTTAATTAATTATTAATGATACACCAAACATAAATATCTAAATTAATTCATATTATTAAAGAAAAAATGAATAATGTTATAAGAAAATTATTTATCTTTATTTTTTTCCATTTTACTTTAAATATTTAAATTTATCTATAACTATTTACTTTAAAAAAAATCTTATTTGCAAGTTTTAATACTTTACTTGATATTTCAGAGATATAAATAATAACAAAATAACATTCAAAAGTTATTCAATAGTTGAAATAACAAAATAAAACATATGGGTTCTTCAATATTTCTTAATACTTTAATATATATGTTGAAAAGTTCAATTAAATTAATTTATATTGTAAATAGTAGATTCACTTAAATATACAAATTGTTTAATATAAAAAAGAAATTGCTTAATTAGGTTGCAAAATGTGGGGGGAAAAAAAAAGAAGAAGAAGAAGAAGAAGAAGAAGAGGAAGAGAAAAAACAAAAAAGACATAATTGAGATTGGTTAATGTGACCAAGTATGGTTCAGGTTACAAAGTCTTAAAAAAATATAGTCCAAGTTGATTAATTTTGCTTATTTAAAAAAAGTTTAGTTGCAACTTATATAACATCATAGTTTAGGTTATATATATAAACAAAAAGTCATAGTTTTGTGATTTATCAACAAAAATAATTATTATAACAAATAAATATTAGCAAATTTAATAATTTAATACATTGATTATAAATCAAATATTAACTATCGCTTTTACTTCTATAAAGTATGTATTCAATTATATATACATTGATTTTTCTCTCAATGTAATAAATGAAGAAAATTTGAGACAATTCATGTCGGATAAAACAAACTGATTAGTTGTGGTTTTAATGAATAATTATGTAAAATAATTTGTAAAAGAGAATTACTTGAATGATTTTTAATTTTATTCCGAACCAATACTGTATTTATTGTACAATCCACAATAAATATTGTAATCTTACTCAAATAATCATCGAACAAATAATATAATATTTTAAATAGAATATATTATTATTATTATTATTATTATTATTATTAATATTATTATTATTATTATTATTATTATTATTATTATTATATGGATGCCAAATTAAACATCATCAAAAGATGATTAATTTGATATAATATACATAATAAATAGATTAGAAATGAAAAAAGATATTTGCAACTTTAGAAAATAAAATAAATTTTGATTCTAACCAAATGTGACAACAACTTACTAATCACAATATAAAATTTTAGGTGGAAACTATTACTTATAGAATGTCCATATTGTAAAAAATAATTTTTAAATTCTAACTATAAATAATTAAAAATAACCATGAAATAGATAATAAAAGGAACAATGATATTTTATTTGAATATTTCATATGTAATGTAAAATTTAATACTTTTTTCTTTATGACCTTGCTTTTATTTTATATATTTTTTTAATTGATCTAATTAAACTTTCAAGTTCTAATTATATATATTTAAGTTTCTCTTTCTAAGGTTAGTTTTTCATTTGAAACTTTTAACATTTCATTTGGTGATTTCAAATATACTTAAATATTTTTTTAATAAATTATTATTTCAGCAAAATAAATTCAAAAGTTATTCAATAATTCGAATAGCAAATTAAATTCTGTGAGATCTTCAAAATATTTGAATATTTTCGTATTGTAATTATTTATATAAATGTTATATTTATCTTATAAATAGTCTATTTATTAGAAGATAAAAATTGATTATTGTGAAGAAAGTTATTTAGATTGTTAAGAGTTAAAAAAACATTCGATGTTGATTAATGCGACAAAGTATTATTTAGCTTACAAAGTGTAAAAATATATAACTGAAGTTTTAGTAAAAATTAAAAATTAAAAAACATTGCAAAATGTAACAAATGTCATAATTTAGGCTGCAAGGAATAAATTTCCTTAAAAGAGTAATATTAAAAAAATATGCATTGATAAAATTTAAATAGGTAATATAAATAATTTCAACAATAATTTTAATACACAATTATACATATGCTCAAATCTTCAGTACTTTCGTGATAAAAAAAAATATTAGCAAAAATTGATGACATAATAAGTTCATTATAAAATAGATATTGATTTTTCTGCCTTTGATTTAATAAAGTAGGACTTTCATTATTAAACAATGGCCTTTCTCCCTACATAACTAAAATAACAAAATATTTGAAAATTCATGTCAAATAAAATAAATTGGTTAGCTGTATTTTTATAAAAAAAAAATACTCATGTTTTTTTAAAAGAAATTATTTTATTAATTTTAGTTGAAACTCAAACCAAAATAACATAGCTCAACTCATGTGAAACATCTGTCTAGCATAAATAATTAACCAACAAATAATTTGTTTATTCAAATTAAATATCTTATTTTAATATATGTGATATGGATGTCAAATCGATGATCGAAAAAAGATGAATAATTTGGTATATTATGCATAAAAGTCGGATTAAAAATGAAAAAATTATTTGTGTTCAAAATAAAATAAAAGAAAGTTATGAATTTTACCAAAAAAAAAAAAAAAAAAAAACTTACCAATTGTATGAAATTTTTGGAGGGAAAGTTAAAATGACATTAACGCCCTCCATTTTACTTTTATATATATATAGATGTAAACATTTATAAATCCAAAAAATATCTATATCTGTAATTCTATTGAAAAAACAAGATATTTAATTAATCAAATTTAGTACAATTATAATCCTCCGTCCCATAATAAGAATTATTTTTTAATAGGTATAAAAAATTTATCAGTTTGATAAAGGTGCAACTCTTTTAACCTATACTTTACACTTACACGAATTATTTAATTTTAAATTATGAAATTTCTCTTTTTTGGCGATCTCGAAAACAAATTCGGATGTAATAGATTTCTGTCAGAATTTCTCCAAAATTTCGGAGAAATTTTCGAATTCGATTTCGGCTGCCTCCAGGTACAGTTTGTTGTAATTTTGGAAATTTTTTGGATGTTTTTTATTTTTTTAAATGATTGACACGATATGTAATTGACCCTCCTTTGATGTAAAGACATTATTGAACACACGAAAAGAAGAAATTCTGACGAAAAGTAACAGTTTGTTTATATTTTTAATATGTACATATTGTCCGACATCGTTTATATTGTTTAATGTTTATAAATTATTTGCAGATATTTTCATTTGTATCATTTTTTTTTCCTTAAACATGTGCATTTAAATTAGTTATAACAATTTGTAAATATCATCTTAAAATTTCAGATTTTTAATATATTTTTCAACTTTTTTAAAAAATGCAAGGATAATTCTGCTGAAATTGAAATTTCTCTAAAAAAAATTTTAAGATTGAAATACCGATATTTTCGTAAAAATCGAAATTTTAATTCTTGTGTAAAGGTCATTTATCACGTAATGAACGATATTCATATTACTAATATATATATAACACTTGTGTGCATGTGATGTACAATAAGTTATTGTACATCACTCCAAATTAAAGCATGGAACTCAAAACATGCGCTCAATTATAATTAATATTGATTTTCGCGTCCGTCAAAAGGCTCGCGCTCGCGACCCAGAGAACGTATACTATTAGGCAACATAATATATACTATTAGGCAATAAAATATACACTATTAGACAACATAATATATTATTAAAAAAAAATTATTGTACCTGTAACGCATAAACGTATACTATTAGGCAACATAATATATACTATTAGACCAAAAAAAAATTAAAAGAGAAAAAACTGAAAATCTCGCGCGGGTCGGGCCAACAGCAACGGGTCGCGCGCGAATCTCAATGTGGGCTGGTGTACAATAAGTCTATGGTACATTATATGCAATGCACACAAGTGTTACTCTAAGAAAAAACTGTTTTTTGCATTTGGTTGACATTTTTAAAAGTGAAGATTTTGAGAGTGTAAATTCTAAAAGAAAAAATGTGTGCAAAATTGAATGAGAAGCAAAAAGAAAAGTGTGCAAATTTGAGCGAGATCGAGTGAGTATTTATATATTTTGTCTATCCGGGATAAAACTAACTTTTGCAACCAAACACACCCTCAACAATACGCAAATCACTACTGCTTATAGATTTGTACAGTTGCACTTCCCTCCAGCGCTAAGTTGTGTCGTTTCGTCACCTCCTCCATTCTGAGCCGATCGGATCCGATTCTCTATCTATCTGGTAAAATCATTTTCTCTATCCATGAAAATTGATTAGGTTTCCGTGTAATTGTTTGAATTCCTGTTTCAATTTTTTTGTCTAATTCTTGATTTGTAAGCGATTAGATCTGGGACTGAGAGAAGCCCTAGATCTATGAGTAACCATAAATGTTTGCAATTCCTCGATATCTGCTGGTGTAAATTCATTCGTCCGCTTGGGATTTACGATTTCCAATTGATTTACAGTAGGATACTAGAATTTTGTTAGTTAAAATACTTGGAGGACTTCTTATCATTGGTTTATGCTATATAAAGGATGATGCAGATTTTGTATGCTTTCTGATGAGGCAGTGAATAACGAGATTATGTGCAGAAAACTGGAATTCGTCTTGTGGGTTGCTAATTTCCCGGGGGGTTGTTGGATGAAAAGCTAGTTTAGCTGTCGCAAAAAGACTATTTGGATATTCGAAGATCTTATAAGTTCCAACACCTTATTAGAGTTTTGTAATAGAGCTTATAAGCTTGCAATTGAATGAAGGGATTTAATTATGGATTTGATAGATGAATTTGAAATCCACCATCAAACACATTTATATTAGTGTATGAATGGTGTTTGTGTAGTGTGTTTAGTATGTGTGAAGTATGTGGATTGTGTGTAGCGTGAGAGGAAGTGTAGTGTCTAGTATGTATTGGATGTGTAATTTGTGTGTGATTTATAAGAACGTAAGAAATAAGATGGACTAGAGGTATTTCCTTTTTATTTTGAAGCTATAAGCTCTATGCGCTTATTTTTACCTAAATGAGTTGTATAAAATCTTAATTTGCCAAACACTATTAAGAGCTTTAAGCCCTGTTTTGAGGAGCTTATAAGATTTAAATACACACCCTTTCAATTCGCTACCTTTTGAACCGTGTTTGATTTAATTCCATTGATCTGCAAAAAATTGTTGTTAGAGCCCTATGATTTATTTAATTGTGAATTCCGGATAGTTACTGTTGTATGGTTTAAACTAATTTGCTGGATAGTTATAATACAAATTGGAATAATTTGAGGGCTTCTTTCAGGAATTATTCACATAGCAATAGCAATTCTAAGAAGTTTTTAAGCTTACTAGCAACAAGAAAGATGCCTGCCCAGAAGATAGAAACAGGTCACAATGATGTTGTTCATGATGTAGCAATGGACTATTACGGAAAACGAGTTGCAACTGCTTCATCTGATTGCACTATAAAAATAATCGGCACTGGAAACAGTCCGGCTTCTCAGCATCTTGCAACTTTGACTGGGCACCAAGGCCCAGTCTGGCAGGTAGCGTGGGCCCACCCTAAATTCGGGTCGACACTTGCTTCCTGTTCTTATGATGGTAAAGTCATCATCTGGAAAGAGGGTAATCACAACGAATGGTCCCAAGCTCAAGTTTTCGCCGACCACAAATCCTCTGTCAATTCAATTGCTTGGGCGCCTCATGAACTCGGATTATGCTTGGCTTGTGGTTCGTCCGATGGGAATATTTCTGTCTACACAGCTCAATCAGACGGAGGATGGGACACTACAAGAATAGACCAAGCTCACCCTGTGGGAGTAACCTCAGTTACGTGGGCCCCATCAATGGGTCCCGGTGCTTTAGTTGGATCCGGAGCATTGGAGCCCGTACAGAAGCTGGCATCTGGTGGGTGTGATAACACGGTGAAGGTGTGGAAGCTGTATAACGGGAACTGGAAAATGGACTGCTTTCCAGCCCTTCAAATGCACTCGGATTGGGTTAGGGATGTTTCGTGGGCTCCAAATTTGGGCCTTCCAAAATCAACGATTGCTAGTGCTTCTCAGGATGGGACAGTCGTGATATGGACCGTGGCTAAGGAAGGCGATCAGTGGGAGGGGAAAGTTTTGAAGGACTTTAAAGGGCCTGTTTGGAGGGTCTCTTGGTCTCTTACTGGAAATCTGCTGGCTGTGGCTTCTGGTGATAATAACGTGACGTTGTGGAAAGAAGCAGTCGATGGGGAGTGGCAAGAGGTTACAACGGTTGATCAGTAGAAATCGGGTTGTTTGCAGAACAAAGAAAAGGGAGGTTTGTTTTGTTTGTCTATCTATATGTTTTTGGAAGACCATATATTTTAGTTTTCTTGTACTCTAAATTAGTTATAGCTGAACATTGTTTGTATTGGATATGATTATGGGTTTTACCAAGGAGGGAAGAATGTGATTATGGATAGATCTTTGAAAATTGCTGTCATCTTTGTTGTGAAAGCAAAATTCATGGAGAGGACAATGGGACGGGTTTGGTATTAAGTTTGTTTTGATTCGGGTCAGCCTACTTGGAGAACCCGTTAATGGTGCTGCACTCAGTGCACCGTGCATCGGGTTTTCTAAGAAATTCCGTTATTGAAAATTTTGTAGCATAGAAATCTCTGCGGTGCACCATCACCACGAGTTAACTACAATAATTTTTTTTTTTTTTAGGCAGCTACATTAAAATCTTTTGTTTATTTATTTTATATATATTTGATAACTCGAGTTCAAAATCTGTATTTCCGATTGGTGTTTCGTGTCTGGCTTTTTATACCATGCCCTGTTGATTGTGCCATGCCCTATTCAGTCTTTCTGTCTAGGCCACAAATCTTCAATTTTGGGTTGGGGATTTCTAGGTATTAATATTGTAAAAGTTGTTAGAAGATAGTTGTGCGACTGATTAGGGTTTAACATCTAGTCGGGGTTTAGACAGAACTGAGTTAGGAGCATAAAAGTGGGTAGAGGTGGAGAAATCAACGTAAACGTAAATGAAAATTAGTCGGAGCTGCTTGGAGTTTTTGTTCATCTTTGCTGCTTGGAGTTTTTCTGCAACAACGTAAATATAGACACTCTCGATATTTCTTAACTTGAATTGATTATTAAATTGTAGGGAAAATGACCCATCAATAATCACACATGCATACACGTGTGACAAAAACATACAAATATGTCCTAATTTTTAACAAATTCTCAACGTTTCAATAATGGCAGATTAATTATTCGAAAAAAATGCTGATTGACTAAATTACAATCTATCTAAATTTTAATAATTATAGTCTTCGTCTAAATTTTCTTCTAAATCAGTCTACGTGGCAAACAAATATTGACGTATCAATGCTTACTCAAAAAATTACTAATGCAAAATATACAAATATATCTCAATATTTCACATTTTACAAATCTAGCACAAAGTTTTAGTAATTACTAATTGATTTTTTTATCAATTATATTGTATGTGGAATCTTTAAATCACTATTAGGTATCAAATTTTTATCAATTATATTGTATGTGAAATTCTTCATCATTTCAATTAAGATTTCATGTAAGAGCAAGGCAAGGCAACAACTTCATTTTGTTTTCAATTTTAATTGATCAACAAGAACAAACAAAATAGCCACCACTGCTAAGCCTCCAACACAGTGAATTATTGTTGTCACCTATAAAAAATCTCGACTAATTACTCTAACCTCCAATTCTCAAATGTCGCCCCCTATTTCAAAACTCGGAAAACCACCCCTCACCACAACATTACACAAGACACTTTCTAAAATACTTTCTGCAATAATTTGTTGTTTCTAAAAGTAGTTTAAGAAAACGTCTTAAATGATATGTCCATCATACCTTCAACTTATTTTTAGAGAACATTTATTTAAAAGATTGTGTCGCTAATTTTTTTTTTATTGTAGTAATATATAATAGACCTTATAAATAATTGACAGGTTGTGAATTAATTAGAGCACGAGTTTCAAACCTTGGTTTCTAGGTTTTACGATTTACCAGAATTTTACTGGATATTTGCAGTCTAACTTGTTCTGTAACCCCTTCGGATCAAATTAACGAGAGCGGTTGAACAATCCTATGTGATCTGGTTTTAGCCGGTTCTTACTAGGTATTTGCGGTATAACCTAATATGCGGTTTCGTAGCTCCTTCGGACCGGATTAACGAGAGCAATTCACGGTTGAACCGCCCTATCCGATCTAGTCCCACAAACAGTGCCTAATCCTAATCCTAATTAAAGAAAAAGAAGAGAAAAAAAAAAAATGTAATGAGCAGACACACAGATAGCCCGCGCGTAACTGAATTCAAATTCGCGCGGCTCACACACAGCGAAGTGAACTTCCTCTTTCCAAATTTACAAACCTAAAATCCGGAAGTTGATAAATCCCTAATTCAGTATCTGAATTCCTCCATTGAAGATCAATCTATTCAGATATTCCCTAGTTCTTCGAATAATTTGTTGGAATGGCATCTCGCGATTCCCGCCCAAAAGATCCATTTTACTGTCGCAAGGAAAAATCCCTCGGCCTCTTATGCACCAAGTAATTCAGTTATTTTCCATCTCATTGATTTTTTGTCTGTTCGGAAGAGTTTCCATGTTAATTTGAATGTACATATTTAAGAATGAGATTTCTGGTACAGTTTCCTGAGGTTGTACAATCGCGATGGTGTGGATTCCATCGGATTAGACGCTGCTGCTCTTCAGTTGGGTATGAGTCTTAAGCATCACTTTAAATAATAATTTCTTGTGATGAAGAAACTGTAGAAACGTTTATCTATTCATGTCTTTCTTTTGTTTACGGAATTACATTTGGAGGATTTGTTTTTTCAGCTGGTACGTATTTTTAACGAAGGAAACAAGACGAAACTGAGTTTTCGTGTTTATTCATTCTTTTCCTTCTACCGGATCATATAGATACATGTGACCTGATACAAGTTCAAGTAGGAGTGATTTTTGTTTTTTTATCTGAACTGTGTATAGGTGTTGAACGACGAAGAATATATGACATCGTGAATATTCTACAGAGCATTGGGGTAACTTTCTTATTTCTCAGTTCAACTAAATTCATAATTATGATAAAATGCTAGTGAGAAAATATTTCAGGTTCTACAGAGGAAAGCTAAGAATCAGTATACTTGGAAAGGTTTTGGTGCAATATCTGGGGCTTTGAATGACCTCAAGGTGCTCCATTTTTTCACTAAAAGTACCCTGAACTAGGCACTAGATCTTAATGGTGTACTGACTTCGATTTATGTTTTATCTTTTACAGGAACAAGGACTGAAGGAGGAGTTTCATACCTGTCTTGCTAATGTATTCTTCCTGCATTTATCTTATTAAGCTTTACTTGGATTCTTCCTTTCTAAAATTGCCTCAAAATTCTTTCGTATGTTGCTTTACGCGATAAGAAAATGGTCAGAGCACCATGTAGCCACGTAAAATATCTATGATGCTCTAATCATTTAACTGTGTGAATATTTCTTTTGAGCAGCTCTCAAACCGGAAAAAATGTATAGTTCCAGACTCAAGGACTGAGTGGCCAGACAAATGTTCTGAGTCAGATAAAGGTAGTAATACCCATTTCTTCCAGTTATAAGTTTCGCTTGTCTGAGTCACTCTCTATATTAGCACCGTAAGAGAGTCCTATATCAAGCATCAACCTGAATTGGCTCTTGTTCAGGTGATTCTATAGAAAACAGGAAGGAAAAATCATTGGGGCTTGCGACCCAGAATTTTGTCAAGCTTTTCCTTTGTTCTGATGTAAGTAAACCTCTCTTTGGCTCTGCAAGAATCAAGGTAATGCACTCAATTTGATCCAGGTGTTGTTGTCTACTACTTTAAGGTGGACTATATCTCACTCGATTGTGCTGGACTAGCTCTGCTGGGAGATAGCCATGACAGAACAGCTATGAGAAGTAACCATGCCTTCTTATTGTGTTAGGCTTCATTATAATGAATATTTATGCTCATACAGTACATGTCAATTTAAACACAACTTTTATCTGCAGCAAAGGTCAGACGTTTGTATGATATTGCTAATGTGCTTTCATCCATGGAACTTCTTAAAAAGGTCAGTTAGTTCACTTATGGCAACTCATCGTTATCCAAGAAACTAACCGAAGAGTTTGGTTTAACTTCGATAGGAATTCTGGAATTGTCAGGCCATTGTCTTTGTGTTTAGCAAATCACTATTCACTTGCAGTTTATGTTTATATTATTTTAATGTTTTATCCTGTGTGTCTGTGTCTTTATGTTGAAAAAACCAGTATCTTGGCTAATTATAGCTTAGGTCCAACGTCCATTAGATTCTTAGTTCTTCTCTCAAAGATTAATTAATATAAGAAGCTGATTTGTTCCTCAACTGTTTTGTTTGAATTTATAGATTCGTGATCCTAAGACCGGGAAACCAGCATTTAGGTGGATAGGGATGGGAAAAAGTTGCAGAAATGGATTATCTCCCACACAAGATGTGAAAAATTCCACGAAGAGAGCATTTGGGAGTGATATCACCAACATGGTGGTGAAAAGATGCAATACTAATCCCTCAACTGATTGGAAATCAAATATTGAGAAACATTCAATCGACATACCAAAAAATGAAAAAGGCGAGTTTTCAGCTAAGCAGCATCAGAAATATGGGTCAGAGGATTTTGTATTTGGTCCCTTTGCTCCAAATCTTACCAACAAAGAGGACCATGAAAACAAGGAAGGCAGTCAGATTCAGGAAGTGGATAATCTCTTTCGTACTTATCGACCACAGTATACAAATGAAGGTACCCGATCTTTATCTTCAGCACCATCTTCTCCATTAGTGTAACAAACTTCTGGGCTCCATGTCATTTACATATAATGCATATCATCTGCATTTTTCCTAAAATGAATTACTTGCATACTTCGTCTGTCTCCTATGTCCATTAGTGTAACAAACTTCAGGGCTCCATGTCTTTTACATATAATGCATATCGTCTGCATTTTGCTTAAAATGAATTACATGCATATCTGCACTTTCTTTTATATTGACTTCGTCTGTCTCCTATGTGTATACATTAAGACATAAAAGTTGAAACCAACTCTAGCTAGTTGAGGTGATACAACCTTTCCATTTGTTAAAAAAATTGAACTTCTACAATATACATGTGAGTGTATGTGTCAGTTTGCGTGTCTCCATGCTTGCACAATACTTATTCCTTTAGGAAAAGCTAAGGCAGTTGCTTTTTTCAATTCTCTATTTCTAAATGCGGTGGCAGCCGTTGGGGAACTCTTTCACCATTATGCTGAAGCATGGAACCACTGGCATGGTGAAGCCAAGGATTAGCAGCAAATATCTCGGGATATTCATGGATTTTTCATCTTTCCTTAATGAACTGCGGAAGACTCGAGATTAAAGCTCTTGCTGGATGTATGTTCTATTGATTTACCAGTAGTACTAGTTCTTAAAATCATCAGCTATACAGCTGCCTGAATCAAACTCTTTCGCTATGATATACGGTGCTTTTCGTACTGACTTTCTTGTATATATGCTAAACATAAATTTGCTCTTCAAAGATGCCATTCTTTGGTGATGAAATATATATTCTTGAATGGCTGAAATTTTGGTAGAGTTGCACCAACCAATCCGAAGTTATTCTCCTCTTCATAATTTGTTTTTTTCTTTTCAATTTATGAACATGTTACTAATTTCGTTGGAACTTCTGGATTCTTATGTTGCAAATTGTGTTACGAGTGATTTTGTACGACGGTCTCACGTGTAACGAAATATACTTTTACAAGAAATTGGATACTTTTGCTACATTGATACTTTTACAGATAAAAGTAATATTTTTGCTACAAAAAGTAATATTTTTTTTTGTTAAAAAAAATGATGCTTCTATAAATAAATGTGATACCTTTACTACAAAAAGTAATACATTTTCCCCGTCACTCCGTATGACGGTCTCATATTCTATGTTGCTTAAGACATCGAGATTTCAAGTTCATATCATATATGAGACCATGATTATTGGTGACCCTCAGCTAAGGGTCATCCAAATAAGACAAAAAAATATGTAAAAAGAAAAAGATTAATTTTAATAAGGCTTATGACCTTCCACAACCTGTCACATGTCACTATCTCATTGGTCGTATTAAATTATTTATTGAATACAATTTTAATAATAAATAAATAAAATAATTTTTATTTTACAAAAGTTAATTTTTTTTATAAAAAAATCTTTTTTTTTTCTCTATAAGTAAAGCCTAATATTAACATTAGGACTGTGCATGGAGCTTGGAGATTATCGAAACCCGGACCGAATTAGTTCCGAATCGAAAATATTCGTCGACTATTTGACCTTTCTGAACCGAATTGAACCATTATTTTCTTGGTACAAATTTGGATATCTAATTTGGTTATTATTTTAGCATGTTATTTTAAACGCACCGAAAAAAATCACATTATTATAATTGCGGAATTAAAATAATTCTTTTTTCCTTGAAATATATTAGAAAAAACACGAAAAATAATATGCAATTATTAAATCATAGCAAAAATATTAATTTTATTTGGGAAATAAGTTATGTATTTGGATAAAAGAAATTAATATTTATTAAAATGTTGAGTTGTTGATAAAATGTAAAAATGTATTTTTTGAGTTATGGAGTAGGTTATGTATGTGAAGGAGAGAAAAATGAATATTTTATTGATAGGTTGGAATATAAGAGGTTGTTGATAAACATGGTTCAAAGAGTCTCATTCTACTTTATGTTGGAATATTTGGTTGTTTCATAAGGGTGTATGAATCCATCTTTATGTTTATGCTGTAATGATATAGAGCTGGTTCATTGATGATTCTTATGTTGGTTTAGTTGAGTTTATTTGGGTTGTCAATCAAATATCATTACAACCTGTAATTATAATCTCAACAGTGTAATTCTAGACTATGCACAACAGGGAGATAGCACAACATAAACATAAATTGCGGTTGACTTAGGTAGGTTTTTCGAGTTTAGGTTTTTCGGGTTTTGAGTTTTTCAGGTCGGGATGCATCGGGTACCCGATAAAAATATCCGATCTTCCAACCGATCTTGCGGGTACCCATCAGTCGGGGTCCAACCTATCCCAATGCTTGATGGAATAAAAAATACCCCACCCGATCAGTCCAGTCGGATATCCCAACCCACATGTAGAAAGCCTACTCCAACATAAATACAATACAAATCATAGAGAACGACAACATGAATTAACACATTTTAGTATGAAACACAAAGTGATAGGCCTAATAACTGGTATTGGAACAAAACCATGAGTGATTGTCACAAACAATTGAGAAAATCACATCATTCTGTGGAGGCAAAGCAATGCAATGTGCTCACAAACAAAGCAATATTTGAGCAAATGCAAACAACATATCATATAATCCATGAATAGTTGTTGAAATTTTCAAACAAATCTGCCAGTAAGTTCTACTAGCTTATTTGCGAATCCAATTTCTGGACATCCTGTGCTGAATCACAGAAAAATGCATTGTCAATGAATAATACTGTAGTCTAACGATCACAATAACGGATGAATCAATAGTTGGGGTCGGCGAAGAAGTTATTGAGGGATGGCATAACTTGAGGAGTTCTATTGCGCAGATACTTCCTAAGAGCATGCTCTCTGTACTTCTCCCCTTCTGTGTGGTTCTCCAATACACCAGCAGCTCTGTTCTCCTTTGTCACTCTATAATACAAAACTATAATACTTTAATAATATTCTCTGGAAAGTGATACATCACTTAAGTTTAAGAGACAATTTCATAGATCAAACACTTCAATAAGACATTCTTTTTGTAAGACGGGAGTTACTTTTATTCATTTTAAAAGTGTGTTATTTTGAGCAAACACCTTTTTAAGTGACAGGCCTTTAATAATAACAGTTTTTGTGATAAAATTTTAAAATAACTTTTTTTACGTTTAACACTTTTTATGATGAAAGTGGCTCCCGTCTCACAGAAATTAGTCTTTCAACTCCAACCCTCCTTGATATATTGGGCTCTATAAAGACCAAGAATAAGGTGGCTGACCCTCACACACACACACAAGTCAAATTTAGTCACACGTGACGCAAATTTGTTTGGACATATAACATCTGACGAACTTCAATTGATACATCCTTCAATTAATTCTGTTCTGTGTATAAACTGCTATGCTTATTCAGGATTTAGTAGCAACAGCAATATAACACAATCACAGATATCCGAACACAACAAAATCCAACAAACAATGTGTATTTATACAAATAGATTACAATACGACAAGTGATTTCGAGTTGATTAATCCGAGACAAATTAGTAGGTGTATCATGTATGACTATTGACTCGTAAAAGAATCATGCATTCTTGTTCTTGATTTCTGCAATCAAAGCTCTTAGCCTCTTACACAGCCTTGATTCAAGATTTTCATTTTTCATTTTTCTAATCACAAAAGTGGAAGCTCAAATAATGAAAGTGGCGACATTAATATGGGAAAATTTACAAAACCTGTTCGTCGGTTCCAAAATTAGCCGTTTATCTTTTTAGCTTTTACAATTGCATCTTTTCTTTCATTTTTTAAATTGCTTTTTCAACTGGAATTTAAAATCTTTGTCAGGTACGCCTCACATCGAATTGAAAGTTTTTATAAACTCCATATAGAAAATGACTGGAAACACTACCCTAACATCGAACATATAAAAGAATTGATTAGGGACCCTAGATTAACCGGAAAAAGGAAAATTCATAAGTTGACATGGTACACGTATTCGAGAAAGATGTCGAATTCCAACTAAATATATGGTGAAATTTGAGCAATTAAAACACTAAGCGTCAAATATTGCTTGACATGAAGACGACACAATTTGTACCCGAGATTATAGAGACGACAAAATAAGGCGAGAAGGCACGATCCAATAAAGCACCATCTAAGAACACAATTTTTTTTATTTAAAAAAAAAAAAAAAAAAAAAAAAAAAAAAAAAATGTAATTGAAATAATACTCCTGCATATTTTAATGGCCATGGATAAGACAAAATAACACAATTCCTACGGCTACATCCACATGAAACGTACCAAAAGTTTTTAGGCGAAAATACCTGACATCTGGATTAGTTCTAATGTTGCGGACCAATTGCATTCCACAAATGCCGATGGCCACTCCGACGGCGGCGAACAACGGAAACACCTTCAAAAATATACCAAAAAAGGAAAACAGAATCAGATCCGATCAGTTCATCAACAAACCACATAGAAGGGAAAAAATCGGAGAAAAAATCAACAAACAACAAAAAAAAGGGAAAAAAAAAATCGGTAGAAAAATTGAAGGCGATAAAGGAGAAGATCTAGGGGTTTACCTCGGGCCTGATCCATCGCTTGAGAGTTGCAGACGAAGCCATAAGTTGTGGAGCAAAATTGATGAATGAATTGAAGAGGAAAACTAGCCGACGCGTCTCTTTGAAGTTCACAGAGAATGAAAACGGCGGCTATTCAAGTTGCGTGTTTATATATACGGCTACTTTTCGTGTCTAGAACGTTCGCCGTTGCTGGCTGCTTCTTGCCCACGCAAGACTTTGACCCTAGTAATTTATTTTCAAAAAGTAAAAAATAATACTACCTCCATCCCGTTCTAATTTGTCTAATTTTCATTTCGATAACTTATCAGTTCTTAAATGGCAAACTTTTCTCAAAATTTTCACCCTTAATTTTCATCTTTAAAAAAATAAAAGATTTCATAAACTCTAGTCTTTCTTACCCTCGTGTCCGATCAAAATAGAAAAGTAACTAGTAATAATTACTATCTACTTTTTTTAGATGTGTTTTTAAATTTGAAAAAAAAAAATTAATGGGCATGAAGAAAAAGAAGAATGAGCAAATAAATCATCAACTAAATTATAAAAACACGATAGGTTAGATAATTAGAGATTTTTAGGTTTCGATAGAAAAAATAAGAAGTATGAGGAATTAACAAATATACCCTCAACAAATAAGTACCAACTAAATTATATAGATATGACAAGTTAGATAATTAGAGATTTTTAAATTTTATTGAAAGATTAAAAGGTATTAGGGATGACAAATAAGCATCAACTAAATTATATAGATACAATAAGTTATTAAATATAATAAGAAGAGATACTATTTGAAAATATATAACTTTTTATTCTTTTGCCAGCTTCATAAAGGTACAAGTACAATTATCAGAAAATTATTCACACTTACACAATTTATTTTATTCTTTTATTTAATTATTTAATCATATATAACTAATTAATTAAATAAATAAAATAAAATTTTACTTAAACTTTTCTCCAGTTAATGTATTACACCTTTTAAAGAAAAGTCTTACTATTTGTTTTATTTAAAGAAATAACATATCTATATATATATAATTAAAATGTAACATTTTTATAATAAAAAGTAATACTTAATTTTATCGCCGGAAAAAGTAATACCATTATATTTTTTATTTACTAGACTAGTCATGATAATTATATATAGCAAACTCATGCAGATAAGAAAGTATGACGAGAACATCAATACACATATTAAAATCTGCTGAGTACTAGTGGTGATAATTCGGGCGCTAATCGGATCGTCGAGCCAACATTATATTTCGTTAAATCAATTTAAAATTTAATTAAGCCTAAAATTAGTTAGTTCGACCTGATTTATTTTATAATATATTAAAATTATTAAGTCGGTTCGTGATTCGTCGGACTTTTAATCCATTAAATTAAATAATATTTCGAACCAGCAATTTATCTAAAATATCGAATATCGATTTTACCACCTCCAACGGTGACAGTATCGAAGGGACACTATTTTGAGACAAACTGTATTCGAATTAAAAATATCAAATATCAACAAATTCTAGAACAATACAAATAATCTGATACGGAAACCCACTTAAATAATGAATACCATGACGTAAGCAAGTGATTCTAATTGTACTACAAATAATAATAATTACTCCCTCCGTTCCACCGCTTTAATTTGCCTACTTTTATTTTCGATTTATTTCAAATTCTCAATTTAATTTGTTAGTTTATAAATAGTAAAATTTTCTCACAATTTTCATTTTTAAAATCTCCACATTTATTCTTCACCTTTGAAAAAGTAAAAAAATTCACAAAATCTGTTTTTTCTTAATCTCTATGCCCGATCAAGATAGGCAAATTGGACGAGGATGGAGGGAGTATTTTTTTTTATTTTTATTTCTTGGGCTGGGTGTTGCTAATCAGACACAATATTCTGAAATTTATTTTTGTGGGCAATTTACTAAATATTTAAATTAAGTGTCCTCAAAATTCGCCCATGTATTTGTATAAAAAATTGTCTGTGTACGTCAAAGTTTAACTAAAAAATTAATCGTTTTGGTGAAATAAACTCTTGGATCAATCTTTAAATGCATCCTCTCGATAAAATTTTCAGATCAATCAGTATATATATATTATTGCCTCAGTAAGATCTTTTGCTACAGTGATTTACATATGGTTGAATATGTAAAATTAATTGGTTTTAGCACGGATCCCAAATTTAACATAGTATTAGAGTCACGAAAGAGTTTAAGTCTAAGTCTCCTCTTAAGATGGTATCCTAGTCATATTTGATTCCAATGTTTTATGACGAAACCTGAATGACTACGTTTCTCCTTCATATATTGAATAGCTAGGTTTAGAATTAAACTTCACTATCGTGACTAAGTCTCTCCTTTATATATCGGGAAACTACGTTTCTCCGTGGCTAATTCTTTCCTTCAATTGGAAACTTCACTCTATTTTAGGAGGAAATTTGAATCAAGGTAGCTACCTTTCTCTTTCATATGTTGTATACGTTTGAATAACCAATTCTCTTCTTCATATATTGATTAATGGCCAATAGTAAGGTTAATTCTCACGTGCATGAGACGTACAAATTTTAGATATGTGTAATTTAGGTTAAAAACGGATTCATGGAAATGCATTGTTGTTTATATTGGAAGGCATTACCTTTTATTATATAACATTCTTTTAGAACAAGTAATATATTTCAGCATAAAGACCATTAAAGTTTTAGCATGATATCTTTATTCAGGATCAATGATATTTTTCAACATAAATAATACTATCTTCGTCCTTTAGTTGTCATTTTAACTTATTTGGTTTATCTATAAATAGTTGCCTGGTTTTAGTTCTTTCACTTCTTTTTTCAATAATAAACCTACAGTCATTGAAAGTGTTAACAATAATAAGGAAATGAGGCCCCCATGAGCGTAGCTCAGTTGGTCAAGAGGTAGCAGATTGCCCTAAGGATGTTAGGCTCGACGCCTGGTGGTCACCACCAGGTACGTCCTCCTACCTATTTGACTGCTGAGTCACCAAGATTTATCTCTCACAATTCTTTGGGGCTGGGTGTGTGGGGCTCCCGGGGGGAGAGTTTCCCCTTTTGCCCTAATAATAAGGAAATGAGGAAATCAAGGATTTAAGCAAAGAAAGAAAATATAATGGAGGACTTATTTGTCAATTTTTTTATGTCTCTTATTTTTTTTATTCAAAACTAAAATGCAACTAAAAAAATGAAGGTGGTAATACATTTTTACAAAATAATTGACCATAACTCAAATTGTACGGATATGACATACAAGAGAACTACTCCAATAGTAATTATTAATATTTGATTAAGCTTTGAACACTTTTTATGGATATTAAATATCTGCACATAGAGCTGACTAAATCGATTCGATCCGATGAGTTGACCCTGGCTGGGCCATATAAATCTAGGCCTTCGGGCTGAACAAGCCTGATCCTATAGGTCAAAAATTCGACGAGCCATTAATAGACCCGAAAATCTTTTTATATTTATGGGGCTGGATTAAGCTCAATAATTATTGATCGGGTGATATTTTGAGCCCACCCAAAGCTAGATCAAGTTGAATTGACGGGTCGAATTACCACCTCTGATTACAGAATTTTTGCGGTTAGTCGTGTCCCAAAAAAAAATGAAAAAATAAAATTGTAGACATTAATAGAATTCGTGTGGCGGCTACTCATTAAGATGGGCAGGAGCAGGACCCTAACTCACCAAATTGTAGACATTAATAGTGGGAATTTATTTCAATCTTTCCGTTTACGCTTTAAACTACGTTAGTGGGACGATAGTTGGGTCTAGCGTTTAGTTAGAATCAAGAATGCAAATTTAGGTATCCATAACGATTACGATCATCTAATTTTACAAAAATATCGATCGAAATATAGATTTCTAAGAAAATCTCGGTAACCTTTTAAGAAATGCTAAAAAGTACATAAAAATTTAAAAATGTAATATGATGTTTACTGATTGTTATAATTAATTTAAATATAAATATTTATTTTAAAATTTTATACTGATCATCATTTTTACAATTAATTTATAAATGTTAAAACTATATACACGTTAGGTAATATGATACACATTCTGAAATTTTTCAAACAACATTATTACTTACTAGTATCAAAATAATGACCTAAGAGATTTAAATAGAACATATGACTCATTTATCTAAGCACTATTTGTACCAATTAGCACATGAGAATGATTATGAAGAAAGTCGTTCATTGTCCCCTATATTCCATATGGTGGTTGTCCATCAAATAAAATCTACGTTGTGCTTGTTAAAATCTATGTTCATCAACAAATATCCTAAAAAATTCGAAACAAAACAAAATTTTGCCGAAATTTCGGCAAAGTTACAACAAATCACAAACTATTTTTCACCAAAACCGAATAAACCAAAATCTTGTTGATATTATTGACAAAAATATATTGCATCATCAATTTCGTTTCGAGATGTTGAAAAGTTGAAATTCGAAATTTCTATTCTTAGAAAGAACTTAGGTGGGGTATAAAAGGAATTAAGCAGGAAAAGTTGGAAAAAATATAGACGTTCGAGAGTATTTTAGCAACTAGGCGCGAGTTAGACGAGGAATAGTTGAATGTGGACACAAAATTTTAGGACTAGTTCGAGACACCTGCTTAATACTGGGGTACTTTTCAAATGTTAATCACGAGCAAACTGCAATTTTGTGAATAATGATGTGCGATTTTCAAAATTAAGGTAGGATTTGAAAAAGTGTAGGTGCAAATATGCACTATTTACTGAAAATCTGTAATATATATTATATGCAAAAATCTAGGTAATACAATTTTTTATGAAGGGTAATACAATTTTAATAAGGTGCAATGTAATGTAAAGCAAACATAAATTATGTGTTTTTAAATTTAGGCAAAACTTTATACATTATATACATAGATATTTTTATGTGCAACAATTAAAATTAATTTTAAAAGTATCATTTTTTCGACAAAATATATTACTGAAGTGAACAAAAGTATTACTTATTTTGATAAATTATAGGTAAAGTGATACTTAAGAAAAAATACTTTTGGCCGATTAACTAATATTTTTCGCTAATTTATTGACTCGAACACCGCTAACGTAAAAAAAAGCGCCCAATAAAAAATTGTGTCCATTCATTTAGCATCCATCTTCCAGCTATTAATATCTTTTACACGAAAATTTTATATTTAAAAATAAAAACTAATACTTCTGAAAAAGTATATTACTTTGTAGAAAAATATTATTCAAAAGTAGATGATAGAAATATCAATGTGAAAGTTATAAATGATGTACTTATATATAAACTCGATGGAAAAAACTTATATAAAACTTGATAAAAAATTGTTAAAAGAGCACAAGAATTATTAAAATTCATATTAAGATATTACATTTTACTAAAGAGTATTATAATTCTAGAAATAAATATTACTATTAGAAGTGAAAGTAACAAATACTTTTTCCCCAAAAAACGTTTTTTTTTCTAAAACGCATTACTTTTTTCCGAAAGTCTGTTAAAATCTAACTAAATAATAGTTGAATCCTATTTATGAGTTATTAATAGAGGACTTATATAAATTTTGACATTGAAAACTTTGTAAACTTGATAAGAACACATAATTTATTCAAAAAACACATGAATTATTAATTAAATTTTCAAGAAAATATTACTTTTTCTCGAAAAAGTATTATGTTTTCTAGAAAAAAATCAATTAGCCAATTTTTATGCCAACATTTTATCTTTTTTAATTGAGCAAAAATTTGAAATCCACTTGGGTCGGGTCGACCCGTTGTATATAAGAAGATTCATACATATGGGATACATAAGTCCAACTCAATCAAAAGATACTAAGGGTCCGGTCCATTCAACCTCTAATACATGTATAGCCACATTATCAAACACATTTCACACACTACTCAACACATTCCACATACCACACACGCATACTACACATGCATTTCACACACTACCCGCAACACTATTGCACGCACGTGCACACACACACACTACACGCACTACACATACACTACCACGCACACTACACGCACTTTCATTATCATCATCCTTTAAAAAATGTTAAGAAAGAAAAGGAAAAATTTAAACAATTTAAATCCACTCATTTGAATTTAACATCCAAATAAGAAATTTGAAATGGATTTGAAATGAATGAACTTTCAAATACAAAGAATTAGAAATCAAATCCTTTATTTTCCAAATCCTTCCATCCCAACACAAGCTAAGTGAATATACTTCGAATTTGCAAATATTAATGAACACCGAGTTCGAATTTGAATGTTAATTAATTGTATTTCAAATGTGATTTGAATTCAATTATTGAGAAATATCCGAACACATTCGACTAGATTCAAAATTCGAAAAGTAATTTTTTTTTATATTAAAATATTTAATAAATATTGATTTTTTATTTTTTTTATAATTAAACCAACTATTAAATAATATATATAAATATAAAATTATTAAAACATAAACGGTACTTTTTGAGGATGCAACAATTTTTTTCCAAATATATGATATTATATATACATGTATTTTACATTAAAATCTTAATTGAAATATATGATGTATAATTGAATCTAATATTGAAATTACTCAAATTGAATAGAACTATACTTATTTAGATTAAAGTTATATGAATATAAAAATTATGTGTGTTTAAAATTAAATTGGAATCGCGAATCAAATCAAAATTATTCAAATTATTTATTACCTACTGTTAGAAACAATAAAAAATTGAGTTATTATGGGATGCACCTGCAACAGGAGCCACAAATAGATTTAACATATTGTAAAGGTCAGAGATGCATGCAATCTTACTAATCATTTAATTAATTCATTTTGGCCACCAAATCCATTTAACCCGCTTAATCCTCATAATAAGGAATCAACATCCTAAACCCTAAATTTCAAACATAAAAAAAAAAGGTTAATAACAATAATAATAATAATAATAATAATAATAATAATAATGACAAAATCAAAAGAGGATCGCCTGGAGAACGTTGTTGCAGTAGCAAGTGTTGCCGAAACTTTCCAAATCGAGATATCTTTGACCCTCGAAACATGGTCGCCCAAAGCCTTCTCTGACATCGACCCTGCCACACCTACAGTGTATTTGACACCATCCACCATAAACTAGAATGTTTCCCCACTAAGTTTAACCAATGGTCCACTAAACTACGACACATAACAACAATCGAAATGATCCACTATAGATCATTAATTTATTGAAAGCAATTTTTCACGTATGCTTATCATTTTGGTATAGACATCGAACAAACCTCTGTACCAAATTATTGTTTGTTGCATGCGCATAATAAATACAGAGGGCTACTACAAGACTTCAAAGATAATCCTCTTGACAAGTTCGGAGAATTTAAAGATTAAACTTGCGATTTTCTATTTTGATTCAAATAAAAAATTCGAACCAACGAAGATGAAGATGAACCTTTTAATTTCTTTATCTAATTTTATGATCAAACGTGCAAGTTTTGGTTGAGATTCAAATCAAGAAGAAGAAGATGATTAATTTTGTAGAGGATAAAAAAAATGAAGAGTTCGATTAGTATATAAGAAAATGGTTTGTTTCTTAAAAAAAAGATGAAGAATTCACTTAATAAATAAGATGATGATTTGTGTTTTCGCAGAACTAGAAAATATAATGAATGATCGATGAAGAGGAAGAAGATTTATTTTCTGGAGAAAAATTATGATGAACACATCAAAAATTAATTAGAATACAGTAAATTTTTTTCATGGGTCCGTTACTTTTTTTTGTCAATAGAAAAATGAATAAGTTACTAATATATAAAAAATTCGTCATAATCATATTGTTAGTTTTAAGTATTTATATATATAGTAATATTAAAGAGTTGTAAGGAGTATTTTTAAGGATGAAATTTAAATTAACTATAGTAGTAGAGTTAAAAGCTAAAAAAAATCAATAATAAAATATTATATAAGGAAAATGACTATAATGACAATGTGAATAATTTTTCGAACACACACTACTTAAAGTTTGAAAGAGTTCTTTGTAAACCAAAAAACGTGTGGAATTCAAATTCTAGCCATTTTCATAACAACAAAGTTTTCAATCCTCTCTACATTTAACTCTCGACATAGCAACGTACGTTGTCCATGAGTGAACTTTTCAATCCCATAATACCAACCCTCCTTTATTATCCTCGAGAACTTTTGAACCCAGGTTCTACTTTATTTCAAAAATAAAAGAATTGACACCTTAAAAAATTATATAAAAATCAAATAAAGTTTATACAAAAAAATTAGAAAATACAAAATGTCAAGTAATCATTACTTACAAAAAGTAATAAAAGCATTAATATTGATTAAATTAATACCTAATCATCCATAGGAATCATTTTGACTTGATGCGCGACATGGAATTTTTCACGTCCAAATAACTCAAAAGCGAATGATGGACGTCTCCTTTGATGGTTTAAGTTGTGCGAGGGAATACTTGTGTACATCATTTGTAGAATACTTATAAAATTAGTACAATATTTTAGTAAATTGGATTTCCAAACTATACTCGCGCAGTGCAAAAAAGTATACTCACAATCAAGCAAAAGAAATTAAATTTCAATACAAAAAATACTTAGGAGAAAAATATTTTAGCAACATGACGCATAAAATATAATATAAAAAGGAATTGTAATTAATTTCAACCGAAGTAAAAGAAAAAAAGAAAACCGACTGACAAACTTACGTGAGAATAAACTGAAGAACTTGTTCCTTTAGAACTTTTAATACTGTTTAAACCGTGGATGTTCGGTGGTAAATTCTGTAAATCATGTAAACAATATTTAAGAATTAGTGATTTGAGTTTTAAAAGCACATTTCAAGAATTCGTGTATAATTAGAGAATTAAGTTTATCACAGGTATAATTTTTTTTTATTAGAATCTCATTTATATAAAAAAATTATTGTACAAAATGTCTTCATATATCACGTCAATATAATAGGCTTTTGAATACAAATGTATATTTTTTTTTTTTCGATTGAAAAAAAAAAAAACCCTATTTTTGTTGGACTCTTAAATATTTGGAACGTCTCTATACTTCGCGTCCATTTAATAGACTCTTAAATATAATTGTATATTTTACATAATAATGAAAATAAATTATAATTAAGGAAAAAAAAAAGAAAAAAAAACATTGTGATAAAATACATAAGGTCTCTATATATTTCGTTCATATTATAGGAACTACTCAATACTATATGTGTTATGTTACATTATAGGAAATAACCCTATTTTTGTTTTAAAAAAAGGAGATTACGTTTCAAAAATAGTAGAATAAACAAACTAATATATAAATCTTAATAAATCTATTGATGTATCAAAATTTAAAATTCAATTGCCTTGTAAATTTTATTTTCAAAATTTCTATAGATTATTGGAATGCTTATATGTCAGAATGTGAAACATCATAATTTGAAATAACATACTCTTGATTTTTAATAACACTACCGAGAACTGTCATTTTAATTATCTGCAGTTAATTAATGAGCCTATATAGGGGAAATAAAAAAAAAACAAAAATTTAAATATTGGAATATTTTAAAATTTTAAGCTATAACTATACAAAATAATGGATCATTAGTTGCAATAGTTCCAAATCGAATATCTTTAGCCCTCGATAAATGGTTGCCAAAATCCTTCTCTAACATGAAACACGCCACACCTACTGTGAGTTTGACACCATCCACCATATATCAGAAATTTCTTCCTCAAAGCTTAACAAATGGTCCACTAAACTAGGACACATAACAACAATTCAAGATGATCCACCATATATCCATTAATATATTGAAAGCAATTTTCAACGTATCCTCACCATTTGGTATAGACATCGAACAAACCTCAGCACCAGATTATTTTTTGGTTGTGAGACACATAATAATTATAGAGGGCTACTATAGACTTCGAAAATGAACCTCTTGACATTTTTTGAGAATGTGAAGATTAAACTTTCAATTTTTTTCTATTTTGATTCAAATAAAAAATTCGAACCAACGAAAAGGAAGATGAATCTTTTAATTTTTTTTATATAATTTTATGGTTAAACACACAATTTATTGTTGAGATGCAAATTAGGAAGAAGATAATTAGTTTTCTAGAGAAAAAAAAAAGATGAAGAGAGTTCAATTACTCCCTCCGTCCCGACTTAACTTGTCTAGTTGATCGCGTACGGAGGTTAAAACATAGATTTTGTGGAATCTTTGATTTTCTCAAAGGTGGAGATTGTGTGAGAAATTTTGTCATTTATGGGCTGACAAGTTAAGCTGAGACATACCGAAATGACAAGTAGATAAGTTAAGATGGGACGGAAGGAGTAGTATATAAAAAGAAGGAGATTTGTTTCTTAAAGAAGAAAAAGATGAAGAATTCATTTAATGAACAAAATGAAGATGATCTGTGTTTTCGTAGAACAAGAAAATATAATGATTGATTGATGATGAAGAAGATTTATTTTTTGGAGAAACTTTATGATGAACACACCAAATATTAATTAGAATACTAATGTAATTATTTGTTAATTAATTTAGAGGTAAAAATCGGTATAATCTATATGAGAAGAGAGATTAATTGTTTTTTTTTTTTTTATCTAAACGGTTAAGATAAGAGAAGTCCTAATCTAGTGATAATCAATAGTCCAGCTGCTCCGATAACCCATTTACACCAAGCCGGTCTCTAGAAATTTACAACCAAAACCTTTCATCTTGTTTACTTATTGCAAATTTTCTCATCAAATATTTATTTTAATTTGAAGCTTATAATTTTAGAAATTTAAGAATTTAGGGGTAATTGTTAAAAAAAAAAAAATCTCGAACTATGCCTTAGTTTGAAATTGGAACATAAACTTTTAAAGTTGACAATTTCATCCCAACTTTACTATTTTAATAATTTTAATCCTTCTGCAAATTCTAACAATTTTACGCTGATCTGACCACCAGTGAAAGTCTAATCAATTCACCAGTGATGAGTTGGATTTTTCATTTTTAATGATACATTTAGAACACGCCTTGATAATGATTATTTAATTACGTTTTAACTAAACTATCGACGGCAATTCCATTCATAAACTTAATTTTTCTTTTTTGTAAGTCTAATTATGGATGCAAATTTCGTAGGCTGATGTCGTCATCGGTGAAAGTCCAGTCAGCTAGTAAGTTGTGAGTTGTAATTTTTATTTTTATTTTTATGATACATTCAAAACACTTACCCAATTTCCTATGACTTAATAGAGATTCTTTAGTTAAGTACCGACTATATTTTACTAAAAATAAAATGAAAAAGATCAAATACAACGATAATAAAATAATAAGTTTAATTATCACTGAACTAAAAAATCTATATCAATTCTTAGGAATTTGAGTAATCTATACTTAATATAATAACAAAATCCACCCAAATTAGTAACTTTGAAGTTTTCCCGCCCAAAAATTATTACTAATTTTGGAAATCACAATTTTTTATATATAAAATTCAACCCCAATATAAAATATAATTATTGCCAATAACTTGCCATATATTAGCCTAAAATAAATATTATAAAGCTATTTGGGCTGATTTCGCTATGGCCGAAAAAAATATTTTCTTAAAATTAATTTTTTAAATAAATTTATTGGGTATTATTAATGAAAAATTATTTATGAAGACAGAAACTAAATTTTTAACAGTACAATATATCCCCTATCGGTTGCATATTGTAATTCCAGCCCTAATCATCAACATGACTTCTATGGAAGGATGCTAGAGATATTCATATATTACAAAAAATAAATATCCATACTAATATATATTTTAGTTTTTAAAACTTTCACTGCACTCTTTTTTCATTAACATATAATTTTTCATATTTTATTATTTATTGATTATAATATTTTATTATATTAAAATTATATAAAAATATTAATTTATTCATTTACACTTACAAACCGTGCATCGCACGGGGATACTACTAGTATATTATAAAAGAACAAAAAAATTCCAACTCAAGATTTGCTGACTGAATGAACTTTGAACAATAACTCATAGGAGTGTCAACTCACTGAAATTTATATTGATGATTAAAATTAAAAAAAAAAAAAAAAAAACAAAGATAATGATTCTGTGAATAACATTACCAAGTTTATGTTGTAATCACAATGCCTCCCTATTGCGACGGAAATTAGACTTCTCCGGACTCGCTTTGTGGATCGCAAATTATTTTTGATCAGCATGGTGGCTGAAAATTTGACTGCCCATCACTTAGCTTCTCTTGCAAAATCAAGTGTACTTCTGATTACTCCGTGTGGCATTCACCACCTCCTTTCTTATGTCAATCGGAGCCGGCCGTTTCCACACTAGTTAAATGAAGGTTTTTTGCAAAAAAAAAAAAAAAATACATATTTTTGGTTTACAACCAAAACAGTTTTCTGATTTAATTAATTGAAAACGTCGAAGGGTGAAAATGGAAAAGCACACCCATTCAAAGATTCTCGTGAGGGAGTGACGTCACTACCTGCAGTGGCGAATCTGTAATTATATAACCTAAGAAGTCCCATTAACACATTAAACTTCACCACCAAACAAAATCAACATCAACACAAATTGGTGGGCTGAGACTCACGGCGCAGATTTGAAGGTAAGAAGGAGAGAATCTCTCTCCCCGTCGGAATCCCCAAAACCTCGGAAGCAGAATCGAATTCAACGAACACTGATTACTGATTATCGATTATGGCGGGCTCAGCAGCGGCTAGGGCTGTCCTCATCTCACGCGCCGCCGATTTATCGCTTAAACCTACCTTCCTGCCACCTCAGTCGCCGCTCTCGCACCACCTCCTCATCCGCCCCTTGCTACCTGCTGCCCCGAAGAAACGCTCCGCTATAAGCTGCTTGATTTCCGGCGTAGATGGCGGTGGAGTATCCGACGAGTTTGTTTCCACCAGGAAATCGGGGTTTGGGCGTGAATTCTCCGTTGTAGCTAACATGTTGAAGAGAATTGAGCCTCTTGACAATTCGGTTATTTCGAAAGGGGTTTCGGATTCAGCTAAGGATTCTATGAAGCAGACGATTTCTACGATGCTTGGACTTTTGCCTTCCGATCAGTTTGCCGTCACTGTTAGGGTTTCAAAACAACCTCTCGACCGGCTAATAGTTTCCTCTATTATCACTGGGTAATCAATCGTCTCTCTATTAATCATTCTTCGTAGTTAAATTTATGCATGATTGTGCTGTTAAACCATTTCTAAGACTTTTAACAAAAAAATCTCTTGTTAACATATAATTTCATAACATTTATTAACATCTGAAAGTTTTGTAATGTTGATATGGCAAAGAAATCGATACATTTTCGCAGCTTGGAATTTTATACTACTAAGGAAGTTTGGAGCGAAGATGGTTTCCATAATGGCCTCATTTCATGATTGATTTGTGTCTTTACAGGTATACATTATGGAATGCAGAGTATAGGATATCATTGATGAGGAACTTTGAGATATCGCCGGATAGTTTAAAAAGGTCTGATTTCGCCGAGTATGACGACACCTCGGAGGTGAGGTGGAAGGCAAGTGATGGTGGGGGTGGTGAAAAAGGTGTTGGTGGAGTTGAAGCGTGTACGGAAGAATTGGAGAAAATAAATCTTCAGATTTTGGAGGATTTGCCTCCTGAAGCATTAAAGTATATCCAACAATTAGAATTGGAGTTGTCAGAAGCTAAGCAGGTGAATGTTTTGCTTTTAATGGATTTCTTATTTGATCTATCTTAACTCAGTTGAATCAGGTCGAATGTTTTTGGGAAGTCATTTGCTTCAGGATATTGAATGTCTAGGTTATGGTTACCGAACCCACTGAATGAGAAAAGCAATACTGTGGCGTATCGAGAGGGTAATATCAATTACGTTGGTCCCCCTGAGTCTCCTTTATCAGCACTTTATTTTGTGCTAACCACCCTAGACTAGATATATTCTGAACTTCATAGGGAAAGGCGTAAATGCTAAGTGCATAGGTCCAGTTGACTCATGTGTTATTTGCTCTAATAGAAGACACGCTGTGTAATCATAACAAATGTCATTAACATAGAAGCCCTTTGTCTTGATGGAATTTCTTGATAGAAGCAGATAAAGTTTGCAGTAAGATAAATCTAGGTCTAGCAAGTCTTGAATGAGTTATGATGGAATCGAAAGATAAGAGTTTGACAAAAAGCCAAAGGTGTGGAAAAAAGGCACTTAAATTGATTGCATGATCTGCAATTTTGCATGACAGATGTTTGGTTGTGGACAAGAGAGGCTATATTGTTCATTCCCATGTTTGACGTCTTTTACCCACTAAGCTGATCATGTGTGGACTTGCCGATAGCTTTCAAAGATATTATCATTATAAGAGCTTTACATGCTAGTTCACTTCTCTGATCTGAATAGTGCCTGACTGGTAGGAAGATCCTAATCGAACTTTGGAATGGATTCTAGTTTGTAAACTAAATAATAAGTGATTATTTTCATTCCCGGCACCTCGATTTATCAGCAAACTATGTTCGTTAACTTTTGGGTCATGGCATGTTTCCGTAACTTATATAAAATGTACCAAGATAATGCTTAACAACTTGTTAGTTTGCACCGAGCATTGGTCTTACCAGGGACTATATGTGCCCCTCTGAACATGCACTCTTTTTGGATCTTGAGATAATTTTATATTGGTTGTCAGAGTCTTCGATTTTATTAGTAGCCATTGGATGCCCAGTTTGTGTACCTGAACAACTGTATACGCACACATATTTCATATAGCAAATTAATATATATGATTTTTGGCCTAGGTCTATGGTTAAATGTAAAGTTGTAATTTGATGTCCATGGGATGATAGATGTAGAAATTGTTTATTTCCTTTCATATATTGGTGTTTGGTACCCTGCTTGCATTAAATCCATCTGAATTCCAACTGTTTGTTTTCTTAGGAGCTTCATGCCTGGAAACAGGAAAACACGCAAATGGAGCATATAAGAAAGAGTAATAACAATCTGCTGGAGTATTTACGGTCGTTGGAATCTGATATGGTGAATAAACTAACATGTTGATCCATCGTTTAGCCCGTGTTCGTATATCTCAATCCTGACACAAAATCTTGCAAATGTCTATTTTCAGGTAACAGAGCTATCTAGACCGTCATCACCGGAGGTAGAGGAGATTATTCACCAACTTGCTCAAAATATATTGCGGAGATTTTTCAAAGATGAGATCGCCTCTGAATTCGAGGGGGACTTGGCTTTAAGTAGTATGCAGAATTATCAAGATACAGATAAAGAAATTTGTGATACCATCTGCACTTCACGGGATTATTTAGCCAAACTGCTTTTCTGGTAAGTATGTGATAATATATCCCCTGTATCAGACTGCTGTCATTTGTTCTAGTTGTAGCTTTTTGGATTTATGCTTAATATTAATTGCTTGCATTTTCCCCTCATATAATTTGAAATATTTACTCCATAATTTATTGAAGGTAAAATTGGATTTTGCAGGTGCATGTTACTTGGCCATCATTTAAGAGGGTTGGAGAACAGATTGCATCTAAGCTGTGTTGTTGGTTTGTTATAAAACAAGTCCAAAGAGGGATGTATATTCTTCTTTCACCTTTACCTCCTTATGCCATTTCATTTTCTCTTTGGACACATTTTTTATAGTACTTGATGTTTATTCAAATAATTTGAGTAAAAATATTTATGTCTGTCACTGTGTGTGTGGAGTTCCCAAGGAAGATTCTTGTCACTTATGACAACATTTGGCTCAATTATCTACACTAGACGGAAGTCGATGATAGACTGGGTCAAGCGCCAAGTCAGAGAGCTTAGATGGAGGTGAAATTAAGTGGGGAGAATTGTGGGTAAAATATAGGTGGCAGATACAGTGTAGCGTTTAGGCAGGGTCTAGTCGGAGCTAATTGGGGATTTTGAGAATAGTGGGTTGGCTCTAGCTAAGGTACATAGTTGAAGGCCCCTTCAGTTTTATGATTCATCTAAAATAATAGCTATATCTCATTTGGTAATTACAGAAACTTGCCATATTCCTCTTGAAATTTATCTAATTCTGTCATTCATAGCTTCCCCAAGGCTGTAAACATCACCTGCCCCCTTATTCGGAATTTCGGATAGGGGCATATCAGGTCTTTTGTTTTCTGTTACACTTCTTCGTTTCATGTTTCGTTTTGTCAGTGCAAGTCGAGTATAATGATGTTGTATGGCGTGTATTGATGCAATGAAACACAATCTGATAAAATGTATATTTCGATTTATGTACTTTCGTTTGTAAATATTGTTCTTCCTTTTGTATTGATAGCTCTCTGTACCTGCAGTTTGGTTTGAACTGAATGCCTGTACTTCCATTTGTAAAACATAGCACCGTTAGTTTTCATTGCATTAGGGGGTGCTTTGGTAACTGGGGAATGGTAAGTGGTTGTTTGGTAACACCGTGTGGTGGACAATAAAAACGTTGTCGTTTCGGCACCAACACAAATTGACGTCGTTTTGACATCAACACAAAGTTTTTATCGTTTCGACACCAAAATAAAATGACGGTGCTGGTGTGCAAGGATCCAGATCGCATGGTGGTGTGCTTGCCGAACACCGAGTTGATTACATTCCCATTATCATTTCTTAGGTAACTACTAAATAAATTAACTGTATTCAAATTAAAATATGATTCTTATTCACATAATTAATTTTGAATATATGAGGACTTAATTATTACTAATAATAACAGATTGTATATGTGATCATTTTAAAAGATTATAATAACAATCCTAATTTACGTGAACATAATTTTTTTCCAGACAATATTGAAACATTATAAGAGAATAGACTATCTTCATTTTTTCCTTCTCTTATGAGGTCATCTGATCTTATTTTAGTAATTTGGTGCTTGTATAGTTGTATAAAAAATATCTCTAACGTCTCATGTTTCTACATTCTCAAATTCAAATTCTTAAAAAATACCTCGTACATGGGATCATCAAAATCCTCCTTGCTACAAGAATCTTACTTCTCTACTTACAAAAATGAATCCAAAGAATAAACAAAAATGAATCCAAAGAATAAAATAAATTTCATATTTACCCCTAATGGTTCCTCTATTTCAATTTACTATACGTTCGCAAATTTGTATAGATCATGAGGGGCCCATAAATGATCCACAGGACAAGGCCGTCCTTCATCAAGTCTCACCCATGGTTTTCCTTTTCCGCTCCAATGCATCAAACTCACTTGACCGGGATGCAAACTCCGGCAACTATTCTTTACATTATCCCCACCTAAACCATGTTGATTCCACCTATGATCAATTCCCTCTATCTCCCCTCCAAAAACGAGCATAAATGGGGGCAAAGATCCCAACTCGTATATTCTCCTCTCCCTCTGTATCTCCATCCATTTCTCAATTTCTTTTGTGTAATCGCCACTTCTCCATCTCTCCAAATCCATCACCATCACACCCGTGTTGAAGTAGCACGGATTCTTCCCTTTAAACACGCCCGAAAGAACCGGGTCGGACCAGAACCCGTTATTGAAGTACTTCGTGAAGTTCACGTGACAGTATTCCGGAGCTCCGATAACTTTCGACCCGGGTAGGGTCGTGGAGTATAAAGTCATTATATCATCAACTGCTATGGTATCAGAGTCTACATAAACGACGCGTTTAATGCAAGAATCCAGAATCTCGGATAAGTAGATTCTTGCGTAGTTCAGAGGGTTTTCAAGAGCAGGTCGGATCGAATACGAGACCAATTTCTTAATCTTAGCTTCGTTTTCAAACGGATATATCTTGAAAGATAAAGTCGGAAACACTGATTTGACGGTGTCAGTGAGATCGATAGCAGCAGAGGCAGAGGCGATGAAGTGGAAGCGGATATTTTCGGGGCAGGCGGCATGGCGGAGGATGGAATGGACTGCTGCGATTGAGCCACGGAGGTATTTGGAATCAAGCGTCATGGCTACGTGCACGTGCGATGGATCGCACGTGGAGGGTGAGGTTTTTTCACATTGGTCGCCATTGATGTAGGTTGGAGCTTGGATGTATTGTTGTGGGAAGACTCTAATGGCGTAGGTTGAAGATAGAAGAAGAGCTACTATTGTTAAGATTTCACGAATCATCGTATGGTGATTTGAGTAATGTATTGTGATGAGAGAGAAAGTGGGAGAAGAAGAATGGTTGCTGTTGAAGTAGATATGGAGACGAAGAACGAGTGGGAAACTCTGCAGAAACGCGTTTTGAATGAGAATATTATTTTATATGTTTGGAGAGTGCGCGTTTGGGGTGACTTGAATATTTGATGTCATAGGAAGTACAGTGGGAAAGGGCTAAGAAGTATGAATGTGTTTTCAAAAATTTAAAATAAAAAAGGAAGTATGAATGCCCAACTTAAATTGTACTTACTACCTCCTTTATAGGTTTAAATTTTGTAAAATATTTACTCCACTTTCACTTTAAAATTAATATACTCACATTATCATTTTTTACCTTACTTTTTGTTGGGTGGTGTTATTCTCAATTGGCTATAACATAAGAAATAAAGGACATGATACACGACATGTCGTGTATGATAAAAGACATGATACACGATAATAGGACACGATCGTGTATCACATGATATGTCGGGTATCATGTACGAAGTGGGTGTGGTGAGGGTGAGAATAAATTAAATGAAGGGTATAATGGACATCACAGTCGAAAAATAATTTTTTTTGCAATTTAAAAGCCAAAGTGGCTGGAAAGAGTTTTCAACTCTCTGTCTGGCTACAGTAAAAATTTTCCCATTATAATTTGTTCTGTTACAAAAATTCCCGACTAACTCCGATTAATTTCCACCTAAACGTTCAGTTTCATTAACAGTTTATTTCTCCATTTCACGCTGTTTAACTACGCTCATGCTCGCTTAACCTATTTAACTTCAGTTCATCGCCTAACTAGCATCTTCGCTGTTCTGAGGGAAAAGATAATTATAGTTTTGAAAGTTATTTGTTAGTAATAAAATTGTAGAAGCTAACATATGTTAGGTTGGAGGAAGGAGAATGGATGTTGGGTGGAGGAATGATTGACCACATGCGTCCACGTGATTTGAATAAAGTCTAACATATTAATAATATATCTATTATATTGAAATGAAAATTGTGGCGTGTAAAATGTCGTTTCCATGACGCTTCTTTCGCCTACAACTTATAAATGTGTCTGCATGAAGACATTCTAATCTGGGAAAGTGACGCCATGTGGCACCTCACCAATGTTACAACTCATTATTTTATTATTCTTATTCTTATTTATTATTATTATTATTATGGGAATATAGCACCGGCCGTTCTTGGACGGTGGGGTGGCAGAACGGTAGGAACTAGGAATCCCTCTATACATGCTGTATTTATATACTCTCTCCGTCTCAGTTAACTTATCATACTTTTCATTTCGATTCGTTCCATCACATTTATAAATGACAATTAAAGACAATAATTTCCACCCTTAAAATATCTACATTCAATCTTCCTCTTTAAAAAAATCAAAGATTCCACAAAATCTGTTTTTTCTTAACATCCGTGCCCGGTAAACTGTGACAAGTTAACCGAAACGGCCGAAACGGGGGGAGTACATCATTGCAACGGTCACACGAATCTTATTTCGTGTGACGGATCTATTATGTGATTAAATTATAAATTATCCAATATTCATATTCAACCATTTATCTTATTAAAATTATAAAAATTTTGTTCGACATTATCAAAATCCGGACAACACAAATTCCAAATAGAAAGATTAGTTGATTACTTAACTTTTTTCTAATCGTGTTTTTTCGGTACAAATTTAAATATTTTTCAATATTCTAAACTGAAAATGATGTTTGATTATATCGAGCCGTACCAAATTTTATTAAACTGAATAATGGAATAAAAATGCAAATTATAAATTTGTTACTAATATATTGCAACTCAAAAATAACGATAACTATTCTAATACACAAACAAAATATAAGCTGATATCTCCAAATTTGCTCACAATATTTTGGGAAAAAAGTACAAATGGTCCCATAACTTTTTACTTTTTCGGATTTAGTCTCATAAGTTATTGTTTTTTCGATTTAGTCCCACAACTCTAGTAATTGCTCAATTTTAGTCCAATTTTGACCCAATATTGACCAACTGACTGGAAAAGGTCACGTGACTTTCACGTGCCGGCGCGGTTTTGGAAATTCCGGCTAAAATGGTCCCATAACTTTTTACTTTTTCGAATTTAGTCCCATAAGTTATTGCTTTTTCGATTTAGTCCCACGTCTCTACTAATTGCTCAATTTTTGTCCAATTTTGACCTAATGTTGACCAGCTAACCGGAAAAGGTCACGTGATCTTCACGTGCCGGCGCGATTTTGGGAATTCTGACGACTTATAACACGTGTCACCGGACTTCCGAGGTGGAATTTTAATTTTTTTTATTAGGAGACCGCATCAGCAAATTATTTACCTTGTCAGCTTATATTTTTCTTTTGCCTGAATTGAATTAAACTCCAAAAAATACAAATGCAAAATAAGGAAATGTAATATTTTATCGATCTAACCCTTAAATCAGAATTAACATCCCTTCTTCTTCTTCTTCTTCTTCTTCTTCTTTAGTTCGCGTCCTTCTACAAGAAAAAGCTCTAACTTTTCTCTTCCAATCTTTTCTATTAGAAAGTCGCGGCTTCAACTCCCCCAAAATTGGAGAACACACGAAGACAAAGAACCATGTCCCAATCTAGGAATAGCTTGCGAAATAGTATTATGTGTGCGAATTCGTAGCCCTAGCTCTCTTAGCTCAACACAATTGATTACAGCAACAATCAAACAATCAAAACAAGCAATCAACTTGTTTCAAGAACACACTTGTATGCAAGAAAGTTTAACAAAGAAGAAAATATAAAATCAACAAAGAGAGTTACGTGGTTCTCCCTTCAATACACTTGTTGCCTCCTCTATATGGAATGACAAGAAATATATATGTATCAGAGATGGGGAAAAAAACCGCCTTAGAGAACAACGGATGAGATTAAATCAAGAAACGGATCACAACTCCTCAAGTAACAAACTAACTGCTTTCTGCAAACAACAACAGTTGAAAGACTACGGTTTGAATAAAAACCGTTGTAGAAGCTGATAACAGAAATAACAGAATTAGTTTCCTGAAACAGAATTTAGTTGTTATGAAATCCTCTTCAATCAATTTACACTTAATCCTGAGTTGATAAGCCATATCTTTAACAGTGTGCGACTAAGGTTTGAATTCCCCCATTAAAACCTCTTGGAAAGAAGAAAATGTTGGGCGTAGGTTCCACGGCTGCTCTCACGATACCCGATATGATTTTTAGTTCTTGCTTCAATTTTATTAGTTTATTCAAGGTTGAATTGAATTAATTGAAACATACTGGATATAATTTTGGCAGAATGAAGGTCATTGTACGAGTTTTAGGTGGATAGATGCACTTCTATGTGATAGAAGCAAACACATAATGAGAGGGCTCTTGTGAAGGCTTAACGAGAAGAACGCTGAAAATGAGGTCCTGCATAACGCCCGCATGAATCTCGAAGAAATTGTTTCCGTAACCGAGATAGATAATGAGATAATGAGCTACTCGTTAAAGAAAAAAAAAAACAGGTGGAGTTAAAGAACAAGGAGTTGGAGTCCATCAACAATGAGTTGATAAAACATAAAAGTCGGCGGAATTTTCAAAATCGCGTCGGCACGTGAAGGTCACGTGATCTTTTTCGGTCAACTGGTCAACATTAGGTCAAAATTGGACCAAAATTGAGCAATTACTAGAGATATGAGACTAAATCGAATAAACAATAACTTATGGGACTAAATTCGAAAAGGTAAAAAGTTATGGGACCATTTTAGCCAAAATTTTCAAAACCGCGCCGGCACGTGAAGGTCACGTGACCTTTTCCGGTCAGTTGGTCAACATTTGGTCAAAATTGGACCAAAATTGAGCAATTACCAGAGATGTGGGACTAAATCGAAAAAGCAATAACTTATGGAACTAAATCCGAAAAAGTAAAAAGTTATGGGATTATTTTGGTTTTTTTCCCCAATATTTTCTCTCTTTTCACCATGTTGAATACACATTTTTTATCAGATGGACCTTTTACATTTACTTATTATTATTTATCAGATGGACTTTTTTATATCATTTCTTATACATATTTTACATTTACTTGTTGAGATCGTACATAGAGATGAAGGAATATTTACTAACATTTTCTAGGTGGAAATTCATCAATCTTTATCTTGAGTATTGGATAACTATCCACGATATTTAGCACTTAGATTTTGGCGAGTTAATCCGGAAAAATATCTCTATCAAAGTAAACACTAAAAATGTTAGAATAGTTACTCACTATTCATAAATATCTGCTAAAGTAAACACTGCCTTAACATATAAGTTAAAAAACGTGCCCAACTATATCAGTTGATCCCCATACTATTAGGCATATAACTAGGAATGTCAACAAGTAGAGAAGCGTATGGGTAAGTCTTCCCATACCCTACTCGCATAAAAAATACTCTGCCTATACCTTATATTTTGTTTCGGATAAAATACGGGTAAAACTCCACGAATATGTGGATACCCATGAATAATCGAACTACCCTATATCTTACGAAAACAGATACAAAGAAAAGAAAAAGATGAAAACTTCCACTGGAAACTTAAAATTGAACTAAAAAGCCAAAATTTCAGTAACAACATTTTAATGTTTTTTATTGTTTAATCTGTGCTGGAGTGGAGTATTGTTCTTTGTTATTCGGCCATTTGCTTATAACGTATAGTATGTCTAAGTCCCCTTGTTCAATATATATATATAATTCATACCCTACTCTTACTCTATTACAATTTAACATGTACGAACGATACCCTATTCATTACCCTTAAACACGAGTAATACCTCTGCCCATTTACAATTTTATCCGCAGATAATCTTACTCTACGGGTAACACTGACATTCCAAGTATCTCCCGTTTGCTGGGCTGCATTTGGTGGGCCTTGATCTAACATTGTATCTTCTTGTGGGCCTGTAATACAATTACTATCTACATGAAGTAACCAAAGCCTGCTAAGGAGCAAATTATAAGTCTTAACAAAAAACGATAAAATGCAATTACAAATTTATCCAACCTATTTGAGAAACCGTGAGAGACACGCGAGCATATGATACACTACCTCTGTCCCACTCTAATTTGTTTATTTTTCTTTTTGATTTCCCAATTTAGCGTTTCAATCCATAAATCACAAATTTCTCTCACAATCTTCACTCTCAAAATTTCTACCATCAATCTCCATTTTTAAAATAAATCACTTTGGTCAAGCCCAGAAACTTGACCAACTCGCACGCCATCCTCGTTGTCGAAATCTTCAAATTCGGTGAAGCCAGAAAATAACGCGATGCTTTAGAAACATGCCGAGAAAAGGTGAAAATGGATTTCTTCATCTGTTGAATATATTTATCTATTTATGTCTAATAATAGTTGTAAAATATATGTACATTTAATACTTCTTTCACATTTTCATATAATTTTTACGGTAAATTTAATAAAATATTGCACTGTTCATCAACTTATTAATAAATAAAGTGTATTTTCTGGGGTGTTAACATTATGCGTTAAGTCGCTCATGCCATGAGCGACTCTCAATTTCTTTCGATTTTTTATTCAAAGTCGCCCCTAGCAAGAGCAACATTCATTTAATTTTATTTTTTTAATTGAAAGTCGCATCTGGGAGAGGTGACATTATATATATATATATATTTTTTTTAAGAAAGTCGCCTTGGCAGGGACAGCACTCATTTATATATATTTTAATTTAAAGTCGCCTATGGTGAATGCGACTATTGATATATAAATTTTTATTTAAGACGTCTCGAGTATAGGCGACTATTAAATTGTTTTCAAATAACAAATATAATATTTTAACTAATCATAAATACTTAAAATATAAAGTAGTTAGTGCCAAAATATAAAATCTACCTTGAAAAGAGAAACCCTAATATTCATGGTCAGTTCCACAACAAGTTTTTTTCTTATTTCATCGAGCTCTCTCTCTTTGTTCTTCGATATTGGTATCAGATTCACTGTCTTGCGTGTATTGTGTTTGACCATCATCTGGTGCGTTGATATTCAAACTAAATGTTGGTCGACCAGATGAAGATGATGTTTGACCTGAATATGAGATCGGAGACGTATTAAAATGTCCTCGATGACCTCCCAAATTTGGTTGATGAGTAAAAATTGGTATGTCTGTTGTATAGTGGCCGGACTCTAAGAGTGAAGTGAATGATTGATCAAATTGCATTGTACCATGATGAGGAGTGACAAAATCTTGTTCGTGAACCATTGGAGGCACATAGTATCCTGGTTGCATATCCACACCAAATGCTCATGAACTATAGATTGTGAAGGCCCTTGTAGATCGTTTGTCACAGACCTAAATGGACAGGGGTTACGCGTGGTGGTCGCATCAACTCTCTGTCTGAAGTTACTACGTGTAGACGTACTATGCTTCATTCCTTGTTGGTCTGCGTCATATGACTGTTAGTTTATATATTAGCACTTAATGTATTCTAGTAGCTTTTATTTGTCTTACTTGTTTTTCTTGTCCCACATAAGATACTTACTTTTCCTTTCCTTTTCTTTGACTCTATATAAAGGGGACTTTATGCCCTTTATTCTTTAACACTCAATACATACAAATTGATAAATGATTTCCCTCTTGTGCTTGTATACCTAAGGATTATATAAAATCTATAATGGCATGGACAGTGGAACAACTTGGTATTGTGTGGCTGCGGCTAATGGTAGAATGGACGATAATAATGAAAATGAAGTCTCGCTTCCTGATATAACTCCTCAAAAGATCTTCCGTTCGGCAGCTCCCTCATATAGTCCCTCTCTCTGACTGCTAGTTGATGCATGCTTTCAACGATCTTTTCTTAAAATGATGCAGGTAAATAAACATATGTGAGTATAAAATGTAAACGTTTTGGATTTATATATATGTATAGTCAATAGGAAGTTGTTACCCACCAAAGTTTCTATAGATGCATTAGTTGTGTCTGAGATCCCTCTTGCACTATATTCAAAAGTTATTAATCGACGTGTAATCTCTTGATACCGCCCCATGCATCCAATATCCACTTCATCACCTTGTCCTCTGACTTGAGGGGCGGTAACAATATGTCGATTTCTGGAATTCCATTGCTCCACAAAATGAGCGTGTGTTTCAGCCCAGTTTTGATTGCAGCATCCTTGTCTTTGTGTCATATTATGCAAACTCCAGTGCACAGCTGAAACCACAGGAGGAATAGTCTGTCGCATACCGAAATAGCTGTCAGGATAATATAGCTCAATGATAGAGTAATGAATAAGTGAGCATTTCGATATATATATATGATTGGACGTTGGTGGGATTGGCTCATAAGGTCATCAAATAAAGTGCATATTAAAGAAAACTAATATACATTAATTTTATTTTAGAAAGTACTAAGAGAAAAATGAAGTTTATACCTCATTTGGAGTTTGTCTATGGAGGCACTCCCGGATAGTTTTCACGTCGTTGTTGAGACTGTGTAAAATTATGATATTACAACTATTCAGCTTCATATGGTGCAATAGGACTTATGTACTTCATTACGGTGTATAGCACCAATCCGTGTAATAAGTTTGATTAATCACAGGCCATCATCCAATGACGAATATCACTCTATCGCCATCGTCCTCTAAATCTCATAACCTGCCAACTATGTAATTATCCACACACTCTGCACTCCAATCTCATAGCAAATATGGCTCAGTAACCCACATACAACAGTCGTGGTTAATGGACTCGGGCGCCTCTCATCACCTTACCCGTGACTTGGGTCGATACATACAATATAGGTGCACAAATTTAAGATCCATACAATCGAGATTGCGGCCAAATCCGCAAATATCACTATTTAAAGATATCCCTTGTCCCATTTTATCCATAACGTCATTTCTTTTTAATTATCACAATGTCATTATTAATGTCGTTTTACCTCCATTTTTCCATCAATAACCTTAATAGATAAACAAGAATTGTGACAATGGAATACTACAATTTTTGCCTTAAATAACTCATTAATTTATTATTTTGACTACATATATAAACTTTTTTTTTTCCAAGATTAATCAATGGCAAATATGGTTTGTGAATGGATAAAATGGGGCGGATAAAAAGGAACGGAGGGAGATTACCTTTCAGCATAAACCCTAATACCATTTTATGAAAAACTGTACACAACTCAGATTGCACCCGTGTAACTAGTATACAAAAGAACTACTCAAGACTCATGTTATGCCATATCAGGTATCAGATATTGTTCACATTTCTCTCATTCAACTACACATTTCAAAATTCTTAAACAAATGGCACTCTATACATATTTATACATCAACATATAATCAAGAAAAGATGTTTTTGGAAATCAAATTCTGCTATACTATTTCTCCCTATCCCCAATTTGTATTACACCATGTAGCTGGATAACCACAGCTTCAAATTTACAAACAGGAAAAAAGGGCTACTCTTTTGGCCCCCTTTGAAATCAATACAACCAAATAAACACTAGGCTCTACAATTAAGGTTAGGGGCCAAACCTTAAACCTTGCTATGTACAAAGAACCGCCTTCATTTTGTCTCGAAAGATGATTCAGTTCAAGCAAACTTTGCTGCTCCCTCGCGGTTACTTGATTTGTCGATAAGTATATAAATACATTGCTGGGGCAACTCATGTGTCGGGTTAGTTACCATGAGCAACACCTGCTAGAGAGAGAGAGAGAGAGAGAAAACCATGTTTTAGTTTTAAAAAGATGTACCAAACATACAAGGAAAACACCCATTTGCTCCATGTACTTTTATTTTTATGATTTTTACCCTTCCGTCGTCTTTTTTGCTTTAGCAGTAGCACCCTGGACTTGGGCTTTTACATTTCGTTAACTTTGGAGAGAAAAAAAAAAAAAGAATATAAATTCGGGCAGCAAAATAGTAGAAACTGAAGTATAGGGGAGGACAAATACAAAAAAGAAAAAAAAATTCGCGGGTTGCAAAAGTGAAGATTGAGGTACAAGGGACAGAAGTAAAGTTATTTTTCAAAAAAGGAAAAAGTAGATGGAGCAAAATGTGCATTTTTCTAACATAAAATAGTAAGAAGGGATACATACCTCAAGGCAATAGAAAGAGGCACAACTAAGTCTTGGAAGCTGCCAGAAACTGGTGAAACCGTTCCACTCTCTTCTGAGCTTTGCGTGTAGGCTTTTCTGTTGATCTGTTTCTTCTCCTTCCCAGACGGATAAAGAAGTCCTCGGTGTCGAGGACATACGAGATCTGAAAGCACAGGTGAAGAGAGTTGGACTATCTGGTAATCAACTACACACTAGCAACCAGATTGTTTCCTGGAAGTGTTAATTTTCACCCTAAATAGAAAGCAAATAAATAGTCACACACAAAGTCTCTTCTCTTTGGGATGGCAAGAATTCTAATGAGCAGAATTGAGAAAGATAAAAAAAATTGGGAAACTGGATGTGTAATGGAATGTGCAATTTTGTGCAATTTACAATTATAAGGCATGAAGTGAAAATTGGCAATTTTTCACTGTTGAAGCAAAAACAGGTATTTAAAAACAATCAACTCTCCTTTCTAAAGCCAAGTGTTTTTTAAGCATTGACAAGCACTACCTTCGACGAAAGAGCAGCCATCTTACATTCCAAACCATTCGTGATACGAACATTTTCTGTTGCCCTGCACAGAGCCATAGATTCATCTAGATTTCTATACTTGGACATATTCCTGCATGTATCCCAAATTAACCAGATAATGAATACATCAACATAACCACTCTTTAATTTAATAAATCAAATTAACAATTCTTTTTACTATTAGCACAATAAAGAGAATTACATAAAGTATGGGTGAAAACAATGCAACATATTACTATTACTAACTCAGAAATGGCAGCGCATATAATGAATACGACGCTCTTGAGGGGTGATTCTTAAAACTAACTAATCAAGCATCAGGCATTTTAAAATCAGAGGTCATGGTTGTTAGTGATTCACTTCTTATTCAATAAATTGCCCACAATACGGAAAAAAGCAACAAATTTGCGGACATAAAAACACTGCAGCTTTTTAAATGTAAAAGCATGCACATCATTTTCAATTTTCTCATTCACATGCCCTGGTGATCAGTTCTTGTTTAGGTGTTAGAATACCAATAATCTTTCAAAAGTAGGCCACAATGTACAACTATAGACAATAATAATCAGGACCCGTACTTACTCAATCACAGAATTTGGTAAAATAACAGGGTAAGAGAGATACTACAGCTAATCACAAACCTCATTAATAGTCGTCTTTTAATAAATCTAGCTTGAACATTTAAATCTTGGAAACTGTTATGATTACTGTCGAATATTTTTTTTTATTTTCCCGGCCATGATAATGTCAAAATATCAATCCTCAATTTTTAATTTTTATTTTTGTCAGTTTCTCAAAATAAAGAATTACGTTCAGAATTTGGAGCATATAAGAATACCTCTTCAGCATAAGTGCTGATGACTCTTTTCTTCCACTTAATAACTCTTTTCTTCCATGATTAATTGAAAGATAATCATTGTGAAGATAAGTTGCAAATTTAGGATCTATTGAAACTGCAACAACTTCAGACTTCTCATTTCCATCATCCATCAGTTGGATAGATAAGCGGGTTGGGTTAGATGCCTACAACAAGCATATAGAAAAACTTAGCATCCAAGCAAACTTCTTGAATGACATACAACGTGAACTATGTATTTAAAGAAATATAATTGACTCATGGAACCTACACATTCAAGCCGGTATATATTCTCCTCATGCAGAACGACATGGACATTTTCATAATAAACTGAATCGACATACTTCTCTGGCTTCCTAGACTTCTCATATTCGTACAACTGAACTAGCTTGCAATCAACCTCGTCACTTGAAACAGTTTGGAGCTGCAGAAGAGACACAGTACTCAGATAATATGGGAACTGAATCTCATAGCACCCACTAGCTGATGTGTCAAAATCTCATAAAATGAAGCTAATTACCTTACCCAAAAGGGATAAGATCTTTACACAACAGCGATGGGTAGGGGAGCATTTCCGGATAGTAAGATTACCTGTTTGACCAACTTATATATTAACTTATCCAAGGTGAATAGCACATACGATTGGTTTCCAATCAAAGATCGACAATCATCTTCAAATTTTGTATTATCAGAAGATCCATCAAGTAAACTGAACAGTGCACTCATAAACCTGCAACAAGCACGTTAGACAAAATTAATACATTGTTACATAGCGTTTTCAATGATCAGTAACTAATTATCATCACTTAAACACCTCTCAAAGGGATCAGATCCTGCATCCTTTGTGGTTCTCCATTTTGATTCAGCAGATACTAGATTCACTTTAGCAGATAATATTCTTTCATAGAGTGTCTGAAATAATGGACAAGGAATTAATGCATCATTATGTTGAAAAAACATCAAAATAGTGTTCCTCCATTATAAAGAAGATATCATATCTTTCATTAAGAGAATTGAATTGAGAAAAAAATTACCTGATGCAGCCTAAAGAGCACATAGAAAGTGTCATTTCCATAGAAAACCTGTCTATCCTTTTTCCCATCACTTGCTAATGGGGATGCCATTTTCTTTGATAGAGGCTTACAAGTCAGAGAAAATCGTTCAGATTGTGGCACCGTTGCTCCATCTCCACCATGATAATGAGCTTCACTAGTATTTTCAGCCTCACCTTCACTCTCAACTTTACCATCAACATCATCATGCTCTCCATCACCCTCTTCCTCATGCTCCCTTGAACACTCATCAGCGGCAGACTCACTTCCTGAAACATCTTCTCCCCCCTCAGATACATTTTCACTGTCTTCATCATCAACATCTACATCATGTTCACCAGGACCATCTACACAAGTCTCATCATGCCTCACCACTTGACCTTGTGTCCCTTCATTGGCACGGTTTTTCTCATGAAAGGCTTGCAAACTACTGTCAGGATAGGCACCAAAGTTATCTTCAAAGTCACCATTAGGAGACAGCTCACCCTCTTCTTTTTCATTTTTACAAGGATCAGCAGAATCCATATTACATGCAGAAAGTCTAGACCCCACTGCAAACTCTCCATTTGTCAATTGATGCAATCTTGATGTCTCCCCACCCTGCTCCAAACAGGGAAACATGATTATACCTAGTCAGGTCTACAAACAAAATCATTAGAAAAGACATAATGGTGAAAGACGAAACTAGAAGAGAAAATTTGACAGGTGGAAGAAGCCTCCCAACACAAAAGCAAAATGGAAATCAAATCATATAAAGAATATATTCCTACTCCCACGAACTGAAATTGATATCTCATCATACCTCGGCAGAATGCATATCTTCTGAATTGGATTTTCCTTTGTTGCCTTCCTCAGTGGCACCATTATTTACTCGTGAAGGATTTGCACCTCGCCCTTGAGTTTCAAAGTATTCGAAAATTATGCAATGAAGAAAAAAATAAGGCCGAAGAAGAAGAAGAAAAGGATGTACTTTAGATACCAAATTTCAAGACCAATATAAAAGAAGAGGAAAAAGTAGACATCACAAATGAACTTCAGTGTTCTTCCAAGATGCTCACCATGATTACCATCAGGCGCTGCAGTAAGAGCCATGTCAGAATTCGTCAAACTTTCACCAGAAGCCACAGATGGTCCTTCTTTAGCCGGAACATCCGCACTCATGACGTCAGTCCGGCTGTTTTTTGTTCGCTCGGGTGACCTACTAGAAGTACCATTGCAGTTTGATTTTTGTTGCTTCAAGTTCATGGTAGCAGCAGGCCCACTAGGGCTGCCTTCACTTTCTACTATGCTTGTCATTGTATGGCGTTTAGAGGCACCATGATCATCAGCAGTCTCTGAGCCATGCAGGCGGGAATGAATACCCAGTATTGGCTCAAGAAAACTTGTCCAGAATCTCAACACTTTATTGAATTGATCTTTTGATGAACACACCTCTTCACACGAGTACTTGATAATCCTAAAGACATCTTCATGAACTTCAGTATCAGCATACTCAAATTCAAGGTTTGGGATGACAGAATGTCTACTTCCAGCAGCAATACTCAGAAGTACATCATCCTCTTTCTGCTGTTTTTCTTTGATTTCTTTTATTTCTGCCACTAAGGCTGTCCATTGAAAGCATGCAAAAACATGAGAACCAAAAGATCACTCACAAGAAATGGAGAAAGACAGACCATAAGGGTCAATAATATAGAATTGCAGTGGTGAAAACATTACTGCTCAACTTACATTTCGTGCTCAAGTTCTTTGAATCTTGTTGCTTAAAATAGAAGCTGCGATGGTCAAGAGACTTGTAATGGTTCTTAGAATATATCTCAGCCCAAACTTTGTTAAAATCTGACCGGCACTTAGTCCATTCATCTTGCTTCTGCTTCAAACGTGTTAGGATAACAGGCAATGACGGAGATGGATTTTTACGCAAAATGTCCATCACATCAAGGCCATGGTCACCATATAGACGTTCAATGCATCTTAAATTGAGAGCTATATGGAAAAGAAAAAAGGAATTCTACTTATTAGTAAATATGCATAACATATAAAAAAGAAAATGAGGAAAGTAAACACCACATCATGACTGACCTGTGAATTGATCGTCAATTCGTATTGGACCATCTGACCCAATTGAATTATTAATAATACTGTGCAAAAGTTCCTCTACTCGTTTGGCAGTCGAACTAACAGATTCCAACAACATGTCTAGCTCAAATCTGCATCCCAACGGACACAAAATTAGCAAAATATAAAAATACACACTTGAGAATCTCGGAAATACACGGCGGATGTATTAAAAATCATCAAAAAAAATAAAAATCTGAAGTATGACTTCTCACACAGGTCCAAGTTCCTTCCTTTTTGATCAATTATATTATACATGGCCGCATATGGGATACATCTATGGGATACATCTGATGTAATAGACCAGCAACACACATTTAGTTAAAAGTGTGAACTAACAATAGTTAGGGTCGTCAATACAGGAGGGAAGAGCATGAGCCAAAAATCAACAAGGTTCTGTACCTATCGTCTTCACATCTAAACAGGCTTTCTTCATACTGGTTCCTCCGCATGTGTTTAAAAGAGTAATCCTCACTACCCGATGTCACAGACACCCAGTGATCGTTTAGTACTTGAGCACCAAGCTCTGACCTCTGGCTAGCTGAAGATATCGGATACTGCAAAGGCAAAATTATAAGCCAGTGATACAAATTGTTACAACCATGTTTCTTAATATGCCAAAAAAAAACCCTTACATCTTCTGGAAGAAGCCGATAACTGGGAGTGCAACGCTGACAATCAGAAAGGTCAAGCTCCTGAATGGACTTTCCCCAATACTTCGAATTGTACCGGTCTTTCTCTTTCCCTACTTCCACATCACGCTTAAGTTCTTTCTCTTTCTCATCTATTCTCGCAGCTTTCGATGAATTCCCTTCGTTCAGTAATGTTTCTGCTATAAAGAGAACAAATTTGTCAGATCAAATTCCAAAAGCTGGGTGACTGCTGATAGTAATAGAAATTGTAATATTGTGCTGAAAATGGAGGGAAGAGATGGAGTCAGATGCCAGGTAATAGGATTTCATGATATTGTTATACTATTTGAATAATATGTAGCAGCAAAATTACATACTTTTGCCTATCACACCAGCTAGAAATCCATCTGAAAAATAGGAAATCAGTCAGAAATGAAACAATTTAATTTAACTAAATAAGAGTACACTCAAAGATGGAAAAACGATGACTACCAATACGCTCACAATGCTCCAAAAACCCGTTGAAGTCCTCCATAAGATCCGGATATTTTCCAAGTAAATCAGCAACCTGAAATTTTTTTGTATGAGAACCACAAAAAGGGAAAATGTTCCCAATGGTTTCCACTTACCATAATAATCAGATTGGATTACAAAAAAGCCAAAGTGATAAACAAACAAACTACTATAGAAAAGACCAGCATAATCGATTGTAATCTTCATACCTAAAAAGTTTCAAATGAAATATTAAAAACACAGATATGACAATCATACCAAACTCTGTAACTCCTTTCTCGTAATGATCTCTGTGCTGTAAATGTGAAGGCATTTTAAGAACGCCTGGTAATCTTCTGCACTGTTTAACCTCTCTTTCACTTTTTCACAGAAACTGAACTCATTGTTGTACATACCTGGCAAGACCAATCATAATTGAAGTTAAAAACCTGCGATTTACACATACCGAATGCATATAAAGGTAGAAATATAGAGGGAGAATAACAAAGTAATGCAATATCGAAGAATAAGTGTACGACCCCCTTCATCGCCTCTCTCTCACTCACACACACACACACACATGTATATTCTTTCCCTGCCAATAAATCTATTTCCTTCTCTTCTTTCATATTTCCTTTTCTTATGTCGCCTGCAATCAGATGATAGAGTTTTTTTTTAAGAATATTGATCTAGATATAGCATCATGCATCATCCTACAAATATGGAATTATTTCCAGTCTACCAGATAATATAGCATGCCTAATCTTTTGGTCCACATTGAATTTGCTCACATCAGAGTGAAATACCCAACTTCGATATACTACCAGCAGAAACCAGAGGTAGTTGTTAACTCACTCTTTAATGCATCTTTATCATCATAGGAGGGTACATGTGAATTTCCACCAACATCTTCAACTTTTCGTGCAGACTTCTTTTTCTCGGAAAGTCTATGCATGCTAATATCTCCATTATTCTCAGGCTCAGGATCTCTGTCATCCTGATCACGATTTCTCCTATCCCTGATTTCCCTCTCGATATGCTTCTTCTGCTCCTTGTGCAACTTCATAACTGTTTTATCTTCATCCATATCTGGACGCTCAACACTAAGACCTCGCTCTCCATTTGGGTCGATAACCTTGTCCCGCCGTGGTCGTTGCTAACAATTGTTGTCAATTCAAACAAAAACTTAGATGCAATCAACATCAACATATAAGAAGTAGATGTATCAAAAAGATGAAAAGGAGGAAAAACCTTATCTATGTGAGATTGCCGCAGAACAGGCAAGGCAGAGCTCCTTTCGTCAAAACGATGAAAAGAATGGCGACCAAAAGAAGTAGAAGGTGCTGAAGCAGCACCCGAAGTATCTGGCAGAAATCTAGTGAACTCATCAAGAAGATCTGGATGGTCATCAAAAAGTGTTGCAACCTGCAAAAATTAAACAAAACGCTATTATAGAATGAAAACCAAGTGTCAGTAAGTGATTACAGTGAACATGCATACCTCTTGGTAGACCTCAGTAATCCCCTTGTGTTCTTTCCGGTACATATTCAAGATATCCAGGAAAGATTTATAAACATGGTCATCGTTTTGAAAACGTTTCTGCAGGTGAAGAAAGCAGACATTTGGTTTATAAATGAACTCTTTTGTAAAATCATATTTGCAACCTGTTAAGTTTCACAACTAACAAAAAAAATCCACCTTAATTTTATTTACAAAACTAATTGCCTCTTCAAACTCAACGGTCCTTTTTGGTGGAGCCTCTTCCTCTAGTGTAATTTCATAACCCTTAGGCAAGAATGTGTTAAACCCAAGAATTAGATTAGGGTGCCCTTTAAACAAATCCTTCACCCTCTCTATGACACCAGCAGTATCAGTTCTGTCAGGGACAAATCAATAAAGAGGTTTCAGGAAAAAATCCATTGATTTCTCAAATGCAAAGGTTAAAAAAAAAAAAAATTACCTTTGAGCCTTGAAATCTTTCATTACATCAAGGAACCTATCATATTTTTCTTTTTGATCTTGGAACATGTCCTTAACTTGCTTTAAATAACTCAATGCATCATTTGTGGTGAGCTTTTGTGTACTACTCGCAGCAACTGCTGCAACACCAGCACTAACTCCAGGAGCAACACCATTGCTACTACCACCAACTCCTCCACCTCCACCGCCACCACCACCACCACTACCTCCATCTCCACCTCCACCTCCACCTCCACCAGCACCGTTGCTGCCTCCGCCAGCAGTAGCTTGTGCAGGACCAAACCTTCACGAGAAAGAGAAAATGAACAGGTGCAATGGACAAATAAAATAACAGATGCAACAGTTTTGAATTTACAAAAGTCCTCGTAAATTTTTGGTTATCTCCCACTCCTTACCAAGGACTTAATTCATGAATCTTTGCAAAACATGACCTTTATTTCATTACGGAAGGCTAAGGAAATTCCATTGCAATACCGACCTATAACCCTAAATAAGCTTGCTCTGAATACAACCAAAAGATGACCGCAGTTGGTCTAGTGGCATTCTTCCAAAACCGTACCACCTCCTTAATTACATGGGGTGGGGGTGGGGGGAGGGGGGGAGAGAGAATCTATGAAACTCAAGTGAAAAGGAAGTGCAACACACAAAGATCCAAATTTTATCTCCAAATATCCCAGTAAACCTACACAATACTACGTCCTCAGCCCAGCAATTTCTCCAACCGCTTCTAGAGGCAACCTAATTCAACTCTTAATACAGCTATACAACAAAATAAGTTAACTTTATTCTTACTACCTCAGCCCTGCAATTTCTCCAACTGCTTCTAGAAGCAACCTAATTAAACTCCTAATACACGACAAATCGTCAATCACCAAATCACCTGTCGCAAAATTATTCTGATCGAAATCATGTTTCCATCTAATCCAGTTCATACCCTACATCATCACACAATTAAATCACTTCATGTGCAGAAAATAAACTACAAGTGCTTACGGTTCTTCCCGAGACGATGATGAACCGAAAGGCCGCTTGAATTGAGGAGGGTTTATGTAGTGCTCATCCCTCAATCGCTTCATTTCTCTACACAAAAAAACATAGCTTCAACGTACAATACTAGAAAAAGATACTAGAGAAATACATAGATTCAAATTCAGAATCTATATCAGAAAACATTATCAAATTTCTTAAGATTAAAAACATAAACTAACCTGTTAGTCTCCTCCCTTCAAAAGGGAAAAGATAAAAAAACAGATCTAGACTATAATTTTTTTCAGATCAAACTATACAACAGATTTTGGATAATTATTACAATTTTTCTCTTTTTCTCTTGCCTCCTCGTAACAAGATGAATAAAACTAACTGGTAATTTACAGAGGAAGAAGAATTTTGTAGTGATGTTTTTATGTGAGATACAAAATGTTACGCTTTATTACGTGACTCCGGGTTTTATATTCAATCAAATTTCGAAAACTTTAGGCTTTTTTGTCCGGAAATAGCTTTTCTGGGCTCGAGGATTTCAAAAAATTTAATTGGGCTCAGCCCAATAATTAGTATAGGCCCGATTTGATATAGTAGCCCATTTCAATAAACTAGCTTATCTCAACTCTGGAGGGACTACTACACCTAATGACCTAATGCCAGGTGTATTTTTTATTATTATTTTTTAGAAATGTCTGCTGTGTTTCGGAGGTTACCACATGCTGCAATTTTATATAAGGTTGGTAAAATTGGCCCGGTCGGATAGGCTGACTCGGCTCATGGGATTATCCAGTTTACTCGATATTTTAGATGGAATGAATTATAGAAATATAGGTCTGAATTATCAGTGGACCTGTTTATGGGTCACGGGTCGACTCGAAAATTATATTCCCTCCGTCCCACCCTAATTTGCACACTTTCCTTTTCGGTTCGTCCCACACTAATTTACACACCCTTAAAAAGAAATTTTTTCTCACAATCTCCACCCTCAAAATCTCTATCCTCAATCTTCACCTTGAAAAATGTCAACTAAAAATAAAAAAACAAACTTTTATTTAATATACACGTCGAAGTAGGAGTGCAAATTAGACCGGAACGAAGGAAGTAATATATTTAAGGGAATAGATTAGGTTGGTCTCGATAATTCTTGGTCCGATAATGTCAAGGCTTTGGTAGTTTAGTGTAAGGATGAAAAATTGGACTCCAACATTTTAAAAAATTTAGGCTATTGAATTTGAATGTCAATAATATTTTGATGTACATGATAAATTTCGATCTCAATAAGTTCTTTTAAATATCTTAATATGGTTTTTAGTATTTTTGAATTTTTTATTGATATTCTGCAATATCTATATATCCATGATACTTTCATATTCTATTTTATTTTTTTATTTTTTTTATGGATTTAGATATATCCTTTATAATTGATATTTTCATATTTAATTTCGACCTAAATAAGTTCTTTAAACTGGATAATATTTATATGATTTCCAACAACTTAATTTTTTTTGATATTATGTCGTACCGATATATTCACTGATATTTTGTAAAACTTCATCAAAGCCAAAATTATATTATTGACCTAATCACATTGCATCACCACAATGGCCGAGTGGCGTCTCTAGTTAAGTACAGGTTGAAAATATGATTAACATGTACTACCTTCGTCCCGAATAAGTTGCATCTCTAAAGAGTGCACACATATTAAGAAAATTTTTCTTTTATTTTTATGTTGATTTTTCAAAGATGAATTGAGGGTGAAAATTGTGTTATAACTTTTCCTTTTAAGAGTATACAAATTATATTGGGACGTATCAAAAAGAAAAGTGTGCGACTTCATTCAGGACTGAGGGAGTATTAGTATATAGTTAGCATGTATTATTGAGTTGTAGTGGTGATTTATTCCTTGTTACACTTGGAGATATATACCATGTGATTCACCTACTAGTTAAATACACATACCTACATGTATATGCGCAATATATGATGAATAAAACACTTAATGTATATTTTTCGGTGTAGCATCTCAAAGACCATGTAGTGATTACGTGTTGAGTATTCATCCGAAGTGCAAAAGGTTAGATTTTTTTTAGAGTGAGGGTCAAATATAATTTTTGTAAATATTTTTGCTCGGGTAACAAAATCAAAGAAATACGAGTATTTGGTAATCCGGAGTTTCAAGGGACTAACCAATCGGATTTAATCATCGGGTTTAATCGGGAACCGGATTTGTAGTTGGTCCGTAACTCTACAATTGTTCTAAAGATTGAATTGGAAAGAACCGATTTGGACCATAAATAACCGTCGAACTCGCAAATCGAAAAAACCGGTAAAATTGCATCCTAGCCCTTTTTCGGATTTTTCATTTTTTCATCTTTCTTTCTTTGCTTTTCAGTTTCAATGTTCCCGTCTCGTCTTCCCCGTATAGAAATAGAGTTACTAACTTGTTAGTTTCTTCTATCTCGCCTATCGAACATGTTAATCGATGACTTGATAAAACTCTATTTTATCTTTATTAGATGTTTGAGGGCATTATTTATTACATATTTTGGGATGTTTTATGTGATAGACTCCAGACAAGTAAAAATAGCTAGTGTTGTTTGGTTAAATTTGATGGAGAAAAGTAGAATTATCTTGATTTGAAAATTGAGCCCTGAGTTTTGTTGATATTTTTTTAGGTAATTATATATTTTATGTGGATGGTGGTATTGTGATAATATTTAATATTACAAAAATAAAATAAAAATAGACGATCTTTAGTTTTTCGGTTGAATCGTCGGTCCAATAGATCCGACAGATTGAACCGTCAATCGTTGACAAATTCGATTTGAACCCGATCCGATTATAACACTAGTATTATTAAATTATTTAGTTCATTATATGGTGAATTATCAATTTTGCCTCCATAATTTTGTGACCCAAGTCAATTTATTTTTGGATGGAGGACGGGTCAATTCAAACTTGCGTTTGTACTAGGATTTAAAATTAGAGTCATTTAGTTCACTTGAATCCAAGCATATTCTTCTCTCTCTCTTTCTCTGTGTGTGCATTTGATGTTGAGCTAGAAGCTTGTATCTTGGCTTTAGAGGTTGCTTACGATCACAGATGGAGTCACATCTGGCTCGAGAGTGACTCAATAGCGGTGGTCTCCTTGTTCACAGACAGCTCTCCCTCAATACCTTGGCGGTTGCGCGCACGCTGGTTGAGGGCACGTCGATGGTATGACCACACTCATCTTGTGGTTACACACAGTGATGCACCCAGAAATTTTGTCGAGGGAGGCCCAACTACAGTTAAATCTGTAAATTTATTTTACGTGGGCAATTTTTTTGAATTATACTCGATTGAGTGAATTTTTTTATGCCAAATGAGGCACACTTTGAGGAGGTTGAAAACCAAACTCTCATATATTATACTCTATTTTTAATAATATAGGATAAACTATATATTAGAAAATAAAAAATTGGACAATAGAAAATGTTAAACCATCGTTTTGGGCCCCTTTAATCAGTCCAGAGTTTCAATAATATTCAACTCTAACACTAGAAAGTATGAATAATGTTGATGAACTCAATAAATGGATTCAATTACAAAAATGAATAATTAAGATATCACGTTTGTAATCATTCATTCTATTTTCTTAAAATATATATCCCTATTGTTTACACTTAAAAATACATCTGTTGATTATTATTAAACAATTATTCAAGTTAAACAATATAATTATTATTTTTATTTAATTAAGTTATATCAAAACTAACTAAAATACACTAATATAGTAATAAATTTGTACGGGGACCAAAGCTCCCCTTGGCCCCCATGTAAGTCCGTCCCCGGTTAACATATTCACCGGGAGGGCAACCAGGCAGCGGACGTGCTCTCCAAGCTTCATGTCCCTTACGTGTGGTTCCACTGTCTTCCGAAGTACATTACTCAGTTGGCGCTTCAGGATTATACAATGGTTTACATACGTCAGATTGACTTTTTTGGTTGGTACTCTTTTCTGCACGGTTTTTCCACTGGTTTTTTCCGCGTGCAGGTTTAACGAGGCCAACTTTTTCAGAGTTAGCTATTGACATGTAGTAGCAGCCTTTGCATGGGATGATTCATGTTCCCTTTGTATACTGGTTACTGGTTCGTATATATATATATAACGCCCATTAGCTCTCTATCTTTCTCTCTCTTTCTCCCTTTCTCTCTCTCTCTCCATGCACTAAATAATTTGTAAGAAAAAATTCATGTAGTTGCACGGTGTAATTGAGGGTGAGTATCATGATTTATGATTTAAAGGTATTACCTATAACAAGTAATATCTTTAAGCATAAACATTAATACTTTCCACCATGATACATTTATCCAGAACATATAGTTTCTTTGGACATAAATACTAAAAAAATTTTGGTCAGATCCGGATTACACGAATCTTAGTGCACAAGCATTTTTTTAATACTTTTTCATTATTGTTAATCATACTCTATTTAATTCTACAACAAACATAAAATTTACACCATCATTTAAATTCACACATTCTAGAATTTGTAAGCTCGATTTTACAACGTCCCACGCAAGTTATAAACAAACATACTCTATAAAAGTTATGGCCGAATATAATGATTGAATATGAATATATCTTTAATTAAATTAATTTTAAATACAACATATATGTGAAAAAATGTGATGGAAAAGTGGTCATGGGATTTATGTGGGTTCCGTGAAGGTCACACAATCCAACCCTAAAATCAGGTCAAATTGCTGCGGCTGATTATATTGTTGACTAAGAAGATGCTTTCTTTTGGAAAATTAAGCTTGGTACTTTGTATTAGGGGGTGCTAATTTGAAGTATCGGGCCAGATTCTTGCTCGAGTCGATTGGAAATATCAATTTGTTTATTAAAAACTTGTTACATCACAAGATAAGTTATTGAGTTGGTTCAGCATGAGAGTAGCATGCTAGATTAGTTTTGAATTTCTCTCACTAAATACTACTCCCTCCGTTCCGGCTTAAGTTTCCTATTTCGACCGGACATGGAGGTTAAGAAAAAGCAGATTTTATGGAATCTTTGACTTTTTTAAATGTGGAGATTGAGAGTGAAGATCTTGAGAGTGGAGATTGTGAGAGAAATTTGTCATTTATGGGCTGGAAAGTTAAGTTGGGACAAATCGAAAAGAAAAGTAGGAAAGTTAGAGTGGGACGGAGGTAGTACTATCTTCGTCCCGTTCTAATTTTTCTACTTTTCTTTTCGGTTTTCCCAACTTAACTTTCCAGTCCATAAATGACAAATTTCTTTTACAATCTCCACCCTTAATTTTTACTTTTAAAAAAGTCAAAGATTCCATAAAATCTATTTCTTTCTTAACCTTCGTGTCTGAACAAAGTAGAAAAGTTAAGTCGGGACTAAAATAGTAATTGAGACGAATTTGGTTCGCGGTGCTAGATTAGGAGCTGCAACCTCTAGTTGGTATAATTTTTTATTCTGGCTCTTTTAGTAGTTATGTAAGTTAATAATTTGTAGCCATACAAAGACAATAAAGTTCAATATAATAGAATAGTAACATTTTTTCAGAATTAACATAACAAAACACCATTGACTCGATGAGAAATATAGACTTAACAACATGATATTTCACAATGATAGGCATAAGAAATTTATTCATAATTAAAACTTTATAAATAATAAAATTTTACTCGATACCCCATAGGATATGCACATGATCCAAAATTGAAATTTAGTATCCACTGATTCCTACTTCCTCCGTCACGACCCAATTTGCTTATCTTGTCAGGCACGGAGGTTAAGAAAAAACAAATTTTAAGGGTGGAGATTGAATGTGGAGATTTTGAGGATGAAAATTGTAAGAAAAATTTGTTATGTATGAGTTAACAAATTAGATTGGGACAAATCGAAAAGAAAAATAGACAAATTAGAGCGGGACAGATGAAGTATTTCTTTTAAGACCATCCATCCCCTAAGTAGTATGTCAGCTATATATGAATACACTACGTGTATATACTTAGGGTCAGTTAGTGCTGGACTAAATTTAATTGAGAGAGTTGATGAGTGTGCTTCATTGAAATTCGATTTCCTAAATCTACTGAGTCAAGTGTTAAGCAAACAGACTCTCATATTTTTTCTTTTATTTGTTGAAATGATTGAATTAATATTAACCTGTTGGGCTAGAAAAATTTGGGCTTTTCAAATTCGTATAATATCGCATATCCAGAAGTAGAAAGGCCTTTCCGGGCCCAAAGATCTGCTTGACCACTTTTGGGCCTTAAATCAAAACTTGCCTTATTGGGCTTAGCACTAATTTGAAAGAGAGCCCATTACAGCAATTTTTTTCTTTTTTTTAAACATTTGCTCATATTTGGACATTTGGTAACCAGTCGAATTTGTTAATTGAACGAAAATTTTGGTATTGAAGTATTTTGGCGTTCCTTTTTGAATTATATATATTTTTATATGTCTAAACGTATTTTAGTTTGCTATAAGCCTAGAACTTAGTTTATTGATTAAAAATCATATAAATATTTTCAAATTACATTCATTGATTAAACACCATGTAAATGTTTTCAAATTATATATCAATTTTATGGTGTGTTTAATTAGCATTTTTAGTACAATTTTGATTGGGAAGGAGTTTGGTAGGACTCAATGTCTCGTCTGAAATCTGAGTTACGAAGTACTCTATTAATTGAGTTATAACGGAATCCCGCGTTCAATTGGCATTATGTCAAGAAATATCACTCAAAATATTAGTTATGTGTAAACTATTATAATATTTTGGACCTTGTAAATTTTCATATATATATATATGTGTGTGAGAGAGATAAAAATTACATTAAAAATAATTTTTTCCAGCCATTTTGGTCACCTTGGCTAGTTTGGGTATTACTGTTTCCATCGTTTCAGGTCGACATGGAATGAGTATCAATATGTTTCGTGTTCATGTCTGGTCATTTTATCTCAACCGAAATGAAATCAATAACTATCCCTTCACTTAGAGGGATTTCGAGTACCCGAACCGACGCACGCGGGTTTTATCCGATAGGGTCGAGTTTTTTTAGTGCATCAGGTATTGGGTTAAGGTCGGATCGGGTTATATCGGTTCGGATGTTTGTAGGGTCAGATTTTTTCGGGTACCCATTTTAACAAAATTAAGCATAAATTTACACCCCCTTCAACAACCTCAAAGAGACCATAAATGATTCAATTAAAAAAAAAAAAACGACCCGACCCGACCTGATGGATACCCGCCGGGATCGAGTACCGAGGGACGGATACTCGCAAAATCGGGTTAAAAAATAAAATTCTTTTATCGAGTACCCGACCTAAAAAACTTGACCTGATCCCACCCCTACTTCAACTTACTTCAAAATGATGAAATATTATTAAGTGATAAGCACAACTTATCAAATTGAAGTAGTATTATATTAGCAATAATATTGGTCAAAATATCGAATTCAATTATTTATCATAGGCAATTAAGGTTTTTAATCATCGTAGCGTATTGGCGTCACTAATGACAGCGAAAGGATTTAAGGTCAACTCCTCATGTTACTCTTGTCCAGATTCTCTGTTACACTCTTCGTTTCATATTTATTTTATTGTTATGATATACTCTCACCGTCTCAAACTAATTGTCCTACCTTAATCTACCACGGAGACTAAAAAAAAGTAAATTTTTTGGAATCTTTGACTTTTCCAAAGGTGAAGATTGTGGGAGAATTTGTCATTTATGGAGTATGACAATTAGTTTGGGACAAAGAAATAAGGCAAGTAGGACAATTAGGCCGGGACGGAGAGAGTATGTATATTTTTAAATTTACGATACCATTTAGCATGTACTCTGTGGTAACAAAACAAAAAAATATATGTTTCAGAAAATACAACTTTTGTTTTTATTTTTTGTCACTTTAATAATGCACAAACTTTTGAAACTTGTAAATTTTAAATTATAGGACTTTTTTTATTTATAATTTGATTTATTTTATCATGTGCAACTTATTTGTAAAACTAACTTTCAAATTTTATCTTAACTATGAAGTTATTAATTTTTTAAATATGACTTTTTCCTCTAATATAGAATATCTTTAAAACATGACTTTTTTCTTTTATATTAGTTTTCTTATAAAAAAACACCACATGTATTCATATATACATTTTCTTTTAGGTCATATATTAATATATACATTGACCCTCATGGTTAGGTATATGTCTTAAAAAAATAAATAAAAGTATCACCATCAAGCTCTTTCATGATTTGTTTTTTTAAATTCTCCTAATCTAAAAATAAAAAAAAAAGAAAAATCTCTGTCACTACATCTCTATCTCGTAAAGATAATTCCCTTTTTCTTTGCCAATTCTTTTAGAAAGATAGTTCTATATTCTTTTTCATTAAGGATGTATTTATTAAATGTCTTTTTTTTTCCTAATATACACTACAAGAAAAATCAAATGATATTCGTCTTTAAACTAAAGTAGTGACGGGCTTGAGACGAAGTCTTTAGTCTCTATAATACTTGTCTCTAAAAGTTAGAGAATTATTTGTTCCATCTCTAAATTTATTGACCGAATTTCCGTTGCCATTATGAAATTAGAGACTAAATTACTTACAGAATAAAGACGGATTATGTCCATCTCTAGTACTCTCTTCGTTCCGGCCTAATTATTTGTACAACTGCCCCGGCGCGTATATTAAGAAAAAACTATTTTTTGCTTTTCAATTGACTTTTTCAAATATGGAGATTGAGGGTGGAGATTGAGAGTGTAGATTGTAAGATTTCTTTTCATTTTGGGGTGTGCAAAATATGATGTGACGACCGGAAAAATAAAGTGTGCAAATTAGGGTGGAATGGAGGGAGTATTCGGTTGCTATTTCATCACTAATTAGATACTAATTGGTTTTTGTCACTTTTCGCCACTATTCTATTTCTATTTCGATTTTATCTAGTTACCGATTTTATTTTATTTCTCTACTTTAATATTTTCTTCTAGTCAATATCTTTGTTAAATTATAACAGTATCTAACAGAAATTTTAAAGGGTTAATTCCGTAAAAAAATATGAATTTTTTATCAATTATCATTTGAAACATGACATTACAATTGTAACGTTGAAATGCACCATCTTTGTAATTTTTTCAATTTAATGCATCCGAGCAAATTTTCGACTTCAATTGCTAACGTGGAACATGAAATTGAGATTTTGACTTATCCAATTACATAAGTGTAATAGCACAAATCACGTTAATCCTTAATTAAACAAAAATAACATTGTTTTATCATTAGACCTAATAGTTAAATGTTAATATTTTTATTTAATTATGAGTTTATAAATATCATATGATACTACGACTGTAGTTGGGATAGCCAAAATCTTGATTTCGGGTTTTACGTCAGTAACTGGAACCGAATTTTTTGCTGGGGTGTATTCAATTGAAAAAATTCACAAAGATGATTTTTTTCTATGTTAAATTTGTAAGATCATGTTGTAAATTATAACTAGTAGTATCCCCGTGCGATGCACGATTTATAAGTGTAAATGAATAAATTAATATTTTTATATAATTTTAATATAATAAAATATTATAATCAATAAATAATAAGATATGAAAAATTATATGTTAATGAAAAAAGAGTGCAGTGAAAGTTTTAAAAACTAAAATAAATATTAGTATGGATATTTATTTTTCGTAATATATGAATATCTCCAGCATCCTTCCATAGAAGTCATGTTGATGATTAGGGCTGGAATTACAATATGCGGTTGATAGGGGATATATTTGTAATGTTAAAAATTTAATTACCGTCTTTATAAATAATTTTTCATTAATAATACCCAATAAATTTATTTAAAAAAGTTAATTTTAAGAAAATATTTTTTTTCGGCCCGGGCGGAATCAACCCAAATAGCTTTATAATATTTATTTTAGGCTAATATATGGCAAGTTATTGACAATAATTATATTTTATATTGGGGTTGAATTTTATATATAAAAAATTGTTATTTCCAAAATTAGTAATAAATTTTGGGCGAGAAAACTTCAAAGTTACTAATTTGGGCGGATTTTGTTATTATATTAAGTATAGATTGACTAAAAATTCGTGAATATTTACGTAATTAACTCAATTTTTAATGGAAAAAAATCAATTTTTAGTCATGTATGTTAGAACTTGTCTAGAAAAAGTTTAGTATGTTTCGAAATTCAATTTTAGTCCACTATGTTTTGAAAAATGTCAAATTTAAGCACACTAGATGCTGACAGCCAGTAATTGTATCGCACGTGGCCCAATAAATTGGGGGTTTTCGGTCAAACAGTTAATGTGACAGTTATGAATCCAGGTGTACGGACAATTAATCAAATAAACCCAAAACAGCGAGTTATTTCCTCTATGAAGATGTGACTTTTGATCTTGTATTTTTTAATTGATGTGTTGATTTAATTAATTGACATGTATACATGGATTCAGAGCTGTCATGGAAGCTTTTGGACTTGAAATCCCTAATTTATTGGGTCACATGCAAATATTCCGACACAATTACTGTCTGTCGGCGTCTGATGTCCTTAAATTGAACATTTTTCGAAACATATTGGATTAAAATTTCAAAATATACATAATATTTTCTGGACATACCTTACATACATGACTAAAAATGAATTTTCCCATTCTTAAGGGGGTGTTCGGTTTAGGCTTAATATGGACGGATTTTGAATGTTAAAATACTCAATCCCCGTTTATTTTAAGATTTAAACTCAAAATATTCCATCAAATACAACCCTATCCTATACACAATCAAATAATTTTTTTTTTCCAACATTGATTTGCATCTATAGTACAATCCTACCCTATACAATCTCAAAACAAACATACATATTTACTATTTACGTTTATCTTTAAATCATAAAATTTCAAAATTAGGATTTCCTCAAGACCCACTAAAACCTAAACCAAACACCCCCTAATGCACTAAACAAATTTCTTGGTCAATGTGAATGTACCATGAGTCTCTTTCACTCCCAAGAGCGCCCCCCACCCCCTCTCGTCAACATTTTTGTGTTTCTAAAAGAAGTTGAGAAACAGAAGTTGTGGTGTGACTCTGTGTGGGGCTAAAATGGAAACTTCAGAGAAGAAGAAAAACATATCATTCGGGTTGATTTTGATGCATGCTGATGGGTCGGATCTGGTGTTAATGGGTCTGGGCTTGCTTGGTTCTTTTGGCGATGGGATTTCACTGCCTCTTATGCTTTTTGTCAGCAGCAAACTCATCAACACCTTTGGCCAATCTCAGCTTTCTCTCTCTCCCAATTTCTCTCACTCCACCAACCAGGTCACTTCTTCTTTTCATTCTCTATACACATTTACTGTGTGTTTTTCGGTCCTCTGCTCTTCGTGATTCTAAAACTCATCGTTAGACGGATAGTCATATTTTAAAATGTACGACTATTATTTTAGTGGAAGTTGAAAGGGTTCGGGTGTAGGTTCACCATATTGTTAGTCAGTCGAAAATGGTTTTATTAGGCTAAAGCCCTTATATCTATGGGTATGTTTGCTTGGGGTTGGGGTAGCTGGGCTTGGGTAAGTAGATGGTGTTAGTGGCTGGGTTGTGAAGAGAGTGATGTTTGTTTGGGTGGCTGGGGTTGTGGGTTGGTTGTTGGGAATTAATTATTAATTGTAAAAGGTGATGTGATGTGTGTCAGAGTTAGTTATTAATGATTGGGGTATTAATTAAAGTAGTGTTGAGATTTGTGATTGATTGATTTTGTGTGTGATTGTTGATTTGTGATGTTTAGTTGTTTTAGTTTTAATTGTTTAGTTTTTTTTTTTATATATATATCTTATATAATTAATTCACTAATAAAAAAGTATTGTAGTTAATAAATAAGTGTGGGTTACTTATGTACCTATAAAAAAAACATGAAAATACATCATTAAATAATTGTTATCTTTGCTTTTTATCGAATTATTGTTGTAATAAATATTATTTTTAAATTTCGTTTTTTTTCCTTTTGGGCAAAAAAATTTGAAACTGTATTTTTTTTCATTTTTTTAATTTTAACAATTTTGAATCAATATCTTATGTATATTGCAAATTAATTCCCTAATTCTCTTGGGTATCTTTCCACTGAATAGAATTTATTTTATAATACTGAGCTACTTCAATGTTTGCTCATGAATGACACACTCATTAAAGACAAATGGAGTTAAAACCTTGAACAGAATTAGGATAAACTTGTTTTGTGACTAAATGCCACGGAATTCAAACATAATAAAAAATACAACAAAAACCATTTAAATAGTTCATTCAAACATAACGCCACCCCTTTTACTCATTTGTTAGCACCCAAATTCTCCTCTCCGATGCAGTCATCTCTAAAAACATGTCCGCGTTTACCTCCAGTTGAAGCCGCTGAGTTGCCGAGATTTTTAACAAAATCTCAACACCTTCCATCGCCCGGACTACACTAACGCAATGCATATAGTCCAGATCAATCACGGGCTCCACATGGTCAGTGAACATTTCCGTGCAAAAGTCAAAACATGGCTGTCCCTTTTGAAGCATGTTTTGGGCCATAGGGTGCGTCTGAAATCCATGAACAAGTATTATAAAATAACCATATAAATTGAATGCCAATAACATTAAATTCAAAATAGGGTAAGCAGCTATCTACCTGGTATATAGCCTCTAGCAACTCATCATCGCCTAGTACAGTCTCGCGTAAAGGGTCCCACGCAACCCCCGACATATTCCTCACATGCGAGATGAATCTCCATGATCTTCGAATTAGATTCAGTTTTGTCCTCACTTGAGCAAGTGTGTAGACAAACGGTTCGGGAGCTAGGCTATTAAGATGTGGCAGGACAGTACCGAGTAAGGCATCATTGAAATGAAGCCTCTCTGGGAGTGCATCCAGGTGCTCACAGTACAGAAGATAAATGAACGTAGACTCATTCCCGGTTGTCCATGTGGCCCTGTTCATGTTAACTGCAAAATAATTGTTTTAGAAATTTTGGGACTTACAAAATTATATTGTATAATGTTTTGGGAGGACCTGGACAGTGAAGTAACCAATGATAATAAATAAATGCACACTCATCAAACTACCAAATAGGGTATGTTTAGCAATCAAGAAATAAAGGAAGAAAACAATTATTTATGATGCCAGGTAAGATCATAGAACAAACTGTCTTTGAGGATCCCATCCTCGAAAATATTCAAATACATATTAGCCAAACAATTTATGGTGGGTTAAAGACTTTCCAAACGTCTTTCCGTCTTTTATCCCTGTGCATTCCAAAGAGCCATCGCTATTGCATCACGCATTTCGCCCTGTTCCTCTCAAGTAGCTGTGGTAGGGAGACGTCTTTCGTAAAAGATCATGTCGTCCGCTTCGAAGTGTTGAGGTAGTCCAAGGAATAAATCGTCTGGGATCCCTGATTGTTTGATCCAGTTATGTAGAACGCAGCACGCCATGACAATCTTCCGTTGGTCAGCAATTTTGAAACTGGGCATCCCATAGCGAAGGAGAGGGAAACGGCTCTTCAGCACTCCGAATGCCCGCTCTACACAGTTCCGTAACTGTGAATGGCGATGGTTGAATAATTCCTTTTCATCAGTAGGCAATATCCCACCATTGTTAAACTCAGGTAGATTATACCTAGTTCCTCTATAAGGAGCCAGAAAAGCACCGTAATTAGTGTATCCCGCATCAACTAGATAAAAGCGACCTACAAATCAAACTACAACTCATCAGTTTCACGTAATTTTGTAATGTTGAGTGTTAGGGCAAATAACCGTGTGTTTGTAAATACCATCACGCAGTCATGAACGATCAGCATTTTCCGATCAGCATTTTCCGTATCCGCCGGATGGTATTTACAAACACACGGTTATTTGCCCTAACACTCAACATTACAAAATTACGTGAAACTGATGAGTTGTAGTTTGATTTGTAGGTCGCTTTTATCTAGTTGATGCGGGATACACTAATTACGGTGCTTTCTGGCTCCTTATAGAGGAACTAGGTATAATCTACCTGAGTTTAACAATGGTGGGATATTGCCTACTGATGAAAAGGAATTATTCAACCATCGCCATTCACAGTTACGGAACTGTGTAGAGCGGGCATTCGGAGTGCTGAAGAGCCGTTTCCCTCTCCTTCGCTATGGGATGCCCAGTTTCAAAATTGCTGACCAACGGAAGATTGTCATGGCGTGCTGCGTTCTACATAACTGGATCAAACAATCAGGGATCCCAGACGATTTATTCCTTGGACTACCTCAATACTTCGAAGCGGACGACATGATCTTTTACGAAAGACGTCTCCCTACCACAGCTACTTGAGAGGAACAGGGCGAAATGCGTGATGCAATAGCGATGGCTCTTTGGAATGCACAGGGATAAAAGACGGAAAGACGTTTGGAAAGTCTTTAACCCACCATAAATTGTTTGGCTAATATGTATTTGAATATTTTCGAGGATGGGATCCTCAAAGACAGTTTGTTCTATGATCTTACCTGGCATCATAAATAATTGTTTTCTTCCTTTATTTCTTGATTGCTAAACATACCCTATTTGGTAGTTTGATGAGTGTGCATTTATTTATTATCATTGGTTACTTCACTGTCCAGGTCCTCCCAAAACATTATACAATATAATTTTGTAAGTCCCAAAATTTCTAAAACAATTATTTTGCAGTTAACATGAACAGGGCCACATGGACAACCGGGAATGAGTCTACGTTCATTTATCTTCTGTACTGTGAGCACCTGGATGCACTCCCAGAGAGGCTTCATTTCAATGATGCCTTACTCGGTACTGTCCTGCCACATCTTAATAGCCTAGCTCCCGAACCGTTTGTCTACACACTTGCTCAAGTGAGGACAAAATTGAATCTAATTCGAAGATCATGGAGATTTATCTCGCATGTGAGGAATATGTCGGGGGTTGCGTGGGACCCTTTACGCGAGACTGTACTGGGCGATGATGAGTTGCTAGAGGCTATATACCAGGTAGATAGCTGCTTACCCTATTTTGAATTTAATGTTATTGGCATTCAATTTATATGGTTATTTTATAATACTTGTTCATGGATTTCAGACGCACCCTATGGCCTGAAACATGCTTCAAAAGGGACAGCCATGTTTTGACTTTTGCACGGAAATGTTCACTGACCAGGTGGAGCCCGTGATTGATCTGGACTATATGCATTGCGTTAGTGTAGTCCGGGCGATGGAAGGTGTTGAGATTTTGTTAAAAATCTCGGCAACTCAGCGGCTTCAACTGGAGGTAAACACGGACATGTTTTTAGAGATGACTGCATCGGAGAGGAGAATTTGGGTGCTAACAAATGAGTAAAAGGGGTGGCGTTATGTTTGAATGAACTATTTAAATGGTTTTTGTTGTATTTTTTATTATGTTTGAATTCCGTGGCATTTAGTCACAAAACAAGTTTATCCTAATTCTGTTCAAGGTTTTAACTCCATTTGTCTTTAATGAGTGTGCCATTCATGAGCAAACATTGAAGTAGCTCAGTATTATAAAATAAATTCTATTCAGTGGAAAGATAACCAAGAGAATTAGGGAATTAATTTGCAATATACATAAGATATTGATTCAAAATTGTTAAAATTAAAAAAATGAAAAAAAATACAGTTTCAAATTTTTTTGTCCAAAAGGAAAAAAAATGAAATTTAAAAATAATATTTATTACAACAATAATTCGATAAAAAGCAAAGATAACAATTATTTAATGATGTATTTTCATGTTTTTTTTATAGGTACATAAGTAACCCACACTTATTTATTAACTACAATACTTTTTTATTAGTGAATTAATTATATAAGATATATATATAAAAAAAAAAAACTAAACAATTAAAACTAAAACAACTAAACATCACAAATCAACAATCACACACAAAATCAATCAATCACAAATCTCAACACTACTTTAATTAATACCCCAATCATTAATAATTAACTCTGACACACATCACATCACCTTTTACAATTAATAATTAATTCCCAACAACCAACCCACAACCCCAGCCACCCAAACAAACATCACTCTCTTCACAACCCCATCCACTAACACCATCTACTTACCCAAGCCCAGCTACCCCAGCCCCAAGCAAACATACCCTTGGTTAACTTAGGATAGTTGGATTAACATAATACATATTTAATAACCTTAATGAGAGTGCTGTTGTATACTTGGTCCATACTGAACTTCAGTGTAAAATGTGTAGAACGTCAATTTCAGATGTATAATTTTAATTATTTAATGCTTCAAATTTAACTATTAGTCTCACCCCATTTAATTTTATTATTTACACTCTAGTCTCTAACAAAAATATAAATAAATAATTCATACTCAAAATCATGTCCAATTATTTCCTTTCAAACTTATTTATTAATTATTTTAGCAATTTTTCTACTAAAAAAGATAGTTTCTGTGTAGATTTTGTTACTAATATATTTTTTTCTATTTTTCTTTTGATAGTAAGCTCCAACTTCATTCAACCTGACAAATTTTCAATATTTCAACTCAGCTTATTAATAAATTCTAAATTTACTGAGCCCAATCTTAAGCAAACGAACACTTTGATTTACAATATTATTGGCCTGTAAAAAAACAATATTTGTCCAAGATTTTTTTTTTTTTTTTTTTTTTCTAATCTAAGAAAGAAAGAGAAACCCTCCCCTCCCCCCACGGTGACTCGAACCCAGGACCAAAGGTCTAGGTAGTAGATGCTCTGCCACTTGAGCTATCCTACTAAGACTGAAAACCACTAGGGCTAGCCCAAGATTGATTTTAGTGACCCGATTAACATGGCTAATTATTATTTTACCCCTATTATTATTACTTCGAAAATGTATCATCGTTTGGCTGTGCAAAAAAGTATCGATTTTTTTTTTTTTTTTTTAAATTGTATTATTTTACAAATCACATTACTACTTTCAGGCAAGAGACTTAGTTTTCCAAACAAATAGTAATATTTTAGAGCTTATCTTTCTGTATGACAGTTTTATCCAAATATTCAAAGAAATTATAAATTTTGAAAGTAAACTTAGCTTATATATTACCCTTATATATATAGAATTTAATTTTTTCTTTGAGCATAAATACTACTCCTACAAAAATGAGGGGTCTGATGGCCCCATTTACACTTATAGCTTCTCTTTATGGGTAATGTAATCTTGCACGACATTCCATTACACACAGTCTTACAGTTATTACGTGTGTGATGGTGAATCAAACATGAACGGAAGACTTGGGTGTGTTTGCTTAAGGTTGAACTATGCTCAGTTACTGTTGACTGAGAGAATATATGAGTGTTTTATTGGAATTAGTCCTCTCAATGAATTTAAAGCAACAAAAACCAAATACACCCTTTTAGTATGAATTCAAAAAAAAATCAGTAAACGTCTAAAAGTTAGGGGGCTGACTGCAGCAGCCCTCACTCTCTGAAGGGGTGGTTCGGTCCGGTATAATACCATAATTTTTGGTATATATGAAAAATTCATATTATTAACGTAGGGAAATTTTTGATACGGTATCGGAAAAAACCGTTATATATATATATATAGAAATCTAAAATTTTAAAGGACCAAAATTTTTAGATTTTCATACCGTTATTGTTCAAAAATATCATATCTTACCAAAAAATCTCGGTATATTGATATTCTAAGTATTTTTAGTATTTTCCAGTACGGTAGGTGCTGTACCGATAATTTCAGTATTCTTAAATTGGAATGAGCAATAATGTTATGACAACATTTGATATTTTGGCAGTAGGGGAACATATTAATGAATCTAAGAATTTGATTGTTAAGCTGTTATAGTTATGTTTTCCTCCTTTTGTGTTTCAGAAAGCATTGTTTCTTTGCTACATAGCTTGTATGCAGTGGGTCGCTTGCTTTCTTGGTAGGTCATCATTTTTATTTACTTCAGTTTCACAGTATATTAATAATTGTTTTTTCTTAATCTTTTTTCTCAATCTAGAGGGGTACTGTTGGACAAGAACTGCAGAGAGACAAGCTTCGAGATTAAGGACAACATACTTGAAAGCTGTAATGAGGCAAGATGTCAGTTACTTTGATTTGCACGTGACAAGCACGGCTGAGGTCATCGAAAGCGTCTCGACCGACAGTCAATTAATTCAAGATGCCATCGGTGAAAAGGTTCAATTTTTTCCAAATAAATATCTCAACCACACTGTTGTCAATGAAAGTCTATCGACTAGGCGGGAACTAGTCGGAGCTAATCACATGATCAACTATTTCTAGTTCTATGAAGTGTTACACTAGGCAACTAACTAACGTTCTTGATTCTGTCAATTACAGATTCCGCTTTTTGTGGCAGACGTCTCAGCATTCCTTTGTTCCTATATCGTAGCGTTCATAATGCTATGGAGATTAGCGATCGTAGGATTCCCATTCGTAGTATTTCTTGTTGTACCCGGTTTGGTGTATGGGAGGGTTTTGATGAGCAATGCAAGAAAAATCCGGAGCGAATATAATAAAGCCGGTGCAATAGTGGAACAGGCCCTTTCCTCTGTCCGAACGGTTTATTCCTTCGTTGGGGAGAGCAAGACTACTGATGCATACTCTGCTGCTCTTAAAGGGACTGTGAAATTTGGATTAAGACAAGGTTTAGCCAAGGGTGTGGCTATAGGAAGTAAGGGTGTTGCCTTTGCGATTTGGTCGTTCATGTCTTATTATGGTAGTCGATTGGTCATGTACCACGGTGCAGAAGGAGGCACTGTTTATGCTGTTGGAGCATCTATTGCTATTGGTGGATTGTAAGTATCATTTGTTCTACTTTCCATGTCAATCTGTTAAACGTACGTAGTGGATGTCGGTTTCTATTAATCGTTTATGTTGTGCTAGTAATTTAGTATTTACTCTTGTATTTCTTGGTTGAATAGATATTTAGGTTCAGCTTTGCCTCACTTGAAGTATTTCTCAGAGGCGAGCGCAGTCGCGGAATACATAAAGGAAGTTATAGAAAGAGTCCCCAAGATCGATTCGGATAGTATGGAAGGCCTAATACTAGAAACTTTTAGAGGAGAAGTCGAAATTAAACACGTCCAATTCGCGTACCCTTCGAGGCCCGAAAGCTTAATATTCAAAGATTTTAACCTAAAAATCCCGGCAGGGAAGACGGTGGCATTGGTTGGAGTAAGTGGCTCGGGAAAGTCGACCATCGTAGCTCTATTACAAAGATTTTATGATCCAATAGGTGGTGAGATTATCCTTGATGGGGTAGCCATTGACAAGTTGCAACTTAAGTGGTTAAGGTCAAAAATAGGGTTGGTTAGTCAAGAACCAGCCCTTTTTGCAACCTCAATCAAAGAAAACATACTTTTTGGCAAAGAAGATGCATCTATGGAAGAGGTTATTGAGGCTGCCAAAGCTTCTTATGCTCATGATTTCATTTCTCGGTTGCCACAGGGCTACGATACTCAGGTAAAAGTCCGATTTTACCCTTATCCCGGTACTGGAGATGCTACGCTACACATGGTGCACTACTTACTCACATGCTATTACACACACCCACATAGATGAGTCTTTGTAGTACAAAAGGATGAGAGTTTCTTGAATTCACTATGTTTTCGACAGTTTTGTGTCGTGATTTTACATACAATAATCATAATGCAGGTTGGTGAGAGAGGGGTACAAATTTCAGGAGGCCAGAAGCAAAGAATAGCTATAGCTAGAGCTATAATCAGGGCCCCCAAAATCCTCCTACTTGACGAGGCCACCAGTGCCCTCGACTCCGAATCCGAACGAGTAGTCCAAGAAGCTCTTGACATGGCAGCAATGGGCCGGACTACCATCGTCATAGCCCATCGTCTCTCCACAATCCGTAATGCGGACCTCATTTTTGTGGTCCAAAATGGCAAGGTCATGGAAATTGGTTCACACAATCAGCTTATTGAAAAAAACCAAACCGAGAAAAGAATTGAAGAATTTTCCAATGACGGGCCATCATTGAGTACAAGCAGAGATATTCATAACATTAGCAGTAGAAGCCTCTCGACTGTTGGCTCCGCAAACTCAGTCGATGGGCTAGACATGGCTCATGATCAAGTTTTCCGCACGCCTTCGTTTAGAAGATTGCTGGCTATGAACTTGCCTGAATGGAAGCAAGCAATGCTAGGGTGTATTGGTGCTATATTAGTTGGTGCTATTCAACCACTATATGCCTTTGCAATGGGATCAATGATATCTGTTTATTTTCTTCCGGATCATAGTTCGATCAAGGAGAAGACAAAAATATATGCTTTTTGTTTTCTCGGGTTGGCTGTTTTTTCGTTTGTGATTAATATCATCCAACACTACAATTTCGCGAAAATGGGGGAGAACTTAACCAAGAGAATCCGAGAAAGAATCTTGTCTAAGATTCTCACGTTTGAAATCGGGTGGTTTGATCAGAATGAGAATACTACTGGCGCAGTTTGCTCAAGATTAGCCAAAGATGCCAATGTGGTACGTTCTAAATGCATCAGTACAAGACATGTGTATAAAATGACATCATTAATAAATTACTGTGTCACAACATAGGTGAGGTCATTGGTAGGCGATCGGATGGCTCTACTTATCCAAACATCCTCTGCAGTGACTACAGCCTGCACATTGGGACTAGTTGTTGCTTGGAAATTGGCATCGGTAATGATTGCAGTTCAACCCTTCATCATAACTTGCTATTATTGGAGATGTGTCCTTCTCAAAAACATGTCGAAAAAAAGGATCAAATTTCAAGAAGAGAGTGGCAAGCTAGCAGCAGAGGCGGTCTCCAATATTCGAACTGTAACAGCCTTCTCTTCGCAAGCCCGGATTCTCAAAATGCTTGAAGAAGCCCAAAAAAGGCCGAAAAAGGAAAGCATACGCCAATCGTGGTTTGCTGGGATTGGGCTCGGTATCTCCCAAAGCCTAATCACATGCACTTGGGCCTTAGATTATTGGTACGGAGGAAAACTCATAGCAGAAGGATTCATTGGAGCAGAGGCATTTTTCCAAACTTTCTTGATTTTAGTAAGCACTGGCCGTGTAATCGCTGATGCTGGAACTATGACTAATGATATAGCTAAAGGAGCTGATGCTGTGGGGTCTGTTTTCGCTGTATTGGATAGGCACTCATTGATCGAGCCTGAAGATCCTGATGGCTACAAGCCAAATAAGTTAATTGGCCTGGTCGAGCTTCAAAACGTCGATTTCGCCTATCCGGCTAGACCGAATACCTTGATATTCAAAGGTTTTTCAATTGAATTTGAAGCGGGAAATTCAACTGCATTAGTAGGAGAAAGTGGTTCAGGGAAGTCAACTATAATAGGCCTAATTGAAAGATTCTACGATCCGTTAAGAGGCGTGGTGAAAATTGACGGTCGAGATTTAAAATCGTATCACCTGAGATCAATGAGAAAACATATTGCACTTGTTTCTCAAGAGCCAACACTGTTTGCTGGTAGTATAAGACATAACATCATGTACGGAGCATCCGAGGATGTTGGTGAAGCCGAGGTCATAGAGGCAGCTAAGGCAGCCAACGCGCATGATTTCATCTCAGGGTTAAAGGATGGATATGATACGTCCTGTGGGGACAGAGGGCTACAATTATCAGGTGGACAGAAGCAGCGAATCGCCATCGCTCGTGCTATATTAAAAAATCCGGCTATCTTGTTGCTAGACGAGGCTACAAGTGCGCTGGATTCGCAGTCAGAAAAGGTGGTGCAAGATGCACTGGAGCGTGTTATGGTGGGAAGGACTAGTGTGGTTGTGGCACATAGGTTGAGTACCATACAGAATTGTGATACTATTGCGGTTTTAGACAAGGGAAAAGTGGTGGAGAAGGGAACTCATTCGTCTTTGCTGGCTAAGGGGCCAAACGGGGCGTATTATTCGCTTGTTAGCCTTCAGAGATCGCCGGGAACTACTCAGATGATCAACTAATATGGTACTTAGGCGTTTAAATTTCTCTTTCGAACTGATGGGGATGAGATTCCTAAGATTTTAAGGCCTTAATTATAACTTTTTTTGAATTATTTTGGGAAGAGTAATGTGAATGTTTTTTGAAAGGTAGAGTAATGTGAATGTTGCAAATGTATAGAAATGAAATATATAGAAAGCTTGATGTGTTCTGTTTACATGTAGTTTGCTTACTTCTGTTCATTAATGTAACAACTTCTCAATAATATCTCAAGTTATTTGGCTTCCTCCCAAAGTTTACATATACTGCAACTTTCTATCTGCATATATTTGTTTTGTGGGTTGATTTCATAAAGACCAGAAAAAAAAATTGATGACTACATGTTTCTCAGTAAGAGTCTGCTATGAGAAATACTTCCTTCATCCCGCCCTAATTTGTACACCTTCCTTTCTCAGTTGTCCCACCCTATTTTGTACACCTCAAAAATCGAAAGAAATGTTACAATTTCCGCCTCTTAAAATCTCCACCATCAATCTTCATTTTCGGAAAAGTTAACTTAAAGTAAAAAATATTTTTTTCTGAATATACGCATCGAAATAGGTGTGCGAATTAGGTCGGGACGGAGGGAATAGTAATAATTGTCAGCAAGATTCATCTTTTAAATTCCGAATGAAATTTCAATAATTAGATTATTTCATATGTAACATAATTAATTTGCTGATTAAATTTTTTATTTGTTAAATCCCGTACAACCCGTTTGTCAGGGGGCGCTTGTAGTGAGAATAATTAACCCGCACAGGTGTGACAAGCACACTACTAGAAATAAAGTTTTTTGCCACTACAAAATGTAGTTACAAAAAATGAAGAGTAGTCACAAAAATATTTTTAGTAACTACAAATCTAAAAGTAGTTACTATAGGATAGTCACTTATAATAAGATACAAAAAGTTTTTTTGTAACTACTTTGTAGTTACTAATGTATTAGTAACTACTTGACATATTGTAGCAAATTTAATTAAAATTGTACGAAATATTTTATGTAACTACTAATAGTTACAAAAGGGGTTACTTTTAGTAACCACTATTTTTATTACAAAAGGCTAGCGGTAAATACCCTTTTTTCTTGTAGTGGCAATCGACTTCTTCGATTACTTCCGCCTCTCGATCGCAAATGTTGGACAGCTCGGCTGTTGCACACAATCACACCCGAAGGTGCTTTAGTGGCACAACAAATTGGTAAACTTCAAAAGCTTGTTTTGTATTAACGAACGCAGAACGATTACAGCTTGAGCTTGTGGAGAGGGGAGCCTCCGACAATACTCGATTACACGACAGCTTCAGTTTTTAACTTCCCTCCTATAGTACTCTAAAATAAAATAAATTTACTGACAATAGTAGACATTGCAAAACCGAACACGTTGGTGAAAATTAAAAAGTGACCCTACTGCGAACATTTACAAATATTACAAAGCCCTACACATAAGGACTTGCATCCATTGATGAAGGTTGGGAGACGATCTACCGACGACTCAAAGTGTGATAAATTATCCTGAAATTATCCCGATGGCCCGGGCATAACAAGGGGCATCCCGTGACACCGTACATGAGACGGATCATTATCTAGTGTATAGATAATAAATGAACAGAAAGCTTTGATGTTTTCTGTTTATATATAGTTTGTGTTATCTATGTGACAACTTTTCAATAATCTCCTGAATGTTGTGCCGACGGATCTGAATCTCTGTATCAATATGATATTATTCGTGTTCAACTAAATTGACATTGATTTATTTTTGAATTTTCTTCCAAAATACCTCGTACTAATAGATATCCTTCATTATATTTCTATGATATTTTCCTGATATATTCGATGAAGAATTTGTTTGACTATTCCGACAATATCCCGATGAATCTGTACTGCTCTTATGCTATCTGTAAATATGCATAAAAGAATAGAAAGCTGCACTGATTACCTCTATTCTGTATGGGCATGTTTGGTTGGGGTTGACCCAACCTCTCATCAGTTTGGCCAACCCAACCTCATGTTTCTTTGGGTAGGTTTGGCCAAGCCGAGGGTATTAGGGTTTGGTGGGGGGACGTCAATCACAAATCCAAACACTACTTTAATCATTCTCTCAATCATTAATAACTACCTCTTACACATATTACATCACATTTTACAATTAATAATTAAATATCACACTCCAACCACAACCCCAGCCACCCAACCAAACATCTCCAGCTACTTTCCCCAGCCACTAATTCCAGCTATTTCCCCCAACCCAGCCACCCCAATCCGAACCAAACATTGCCTATATGTATTTTGACCTCCTAAGTTAATAATAAAAGTAAATTCACAAAATTTTGGCCTTTATTTGAATTCAAAACAACAATCTTATTCTATTACATATCAACAGACAAAAATCTCTCTTTTGCACTAACATTAATAAAAAAGTTCCATAAATTTCAGTTAATTTTCGTGTTGCCTATTTTATCCTTGTTGATTTAAAATAGTCCAAAGACAATTATGTAATTATATAGCCAAGAACCTAATCCTACCCTAATTCTACTAGCAGCCATCAATGAAATATTTAATTATTGAAATATTATATTCAAAATTATCCGTTTTACCTAAAATTTATAGAATTAGCCAAATATATATATATATATATATATATATATATATTATATATAGATATATATATGTGTTGAATCTCTTTATTCGTATTTCTAGACACGTGACATTACTAAAATTAAAGCTTTTTGCCACTACAAAATGTAGTTACAAAAAAAGGGAGAGTGGTCATAAAAGTACTTTTAGTAACCACATTTAGAATGTAGTTACTATAGGGTAGCCACTTATATTAAGTTGCAAAAAGTCTTTTTGCAACTACTTTTTAGTTACTAATGTATTTTTAATTATTTTTTGCAACTACTTTGTAGTTACTAATGTATTTGTAACTATAAGTAGTTGTAAAAGAGATTGTCATAGTATAGCAAATTTGGTTAAAATTGTATGAAATATTTTATGTAACTACTAAAAGTTACAAAATGGGTTATTTTTAGTAACCATTTTTGTAGTTGCACAAAGAGTAACGACTCATTTTTTTTCTTGTAGTGTGAATTAGATTTTTCGTAGAGAGTAGTAATCTCTCGATGGAAATTGATTGTAACTCATTTGATAGCCCCGATAAATGATCAGAAATCAATTTTCACCAAACGCTAATCAAGAATTGTACTAAAAACAATCTCTTGCTTGACGCAACTTGGATAGGTGCAATAGACGTGGAGCGAGACAATATTACAGAATCTGTGATAAGATTTCTTATTTTTATTTTGGATATCTCTAGGGTTTGATAATTTTAGTCATTAATATTAAAGATTGAATCTTGTGTGTGAACGATTACACGTGTGACGAAATACATTTTTACATAAAACATTGATACTTTTACAGGAAAAAGTGATACCTTTACGGGAAAAAGTGATATTTTTACTACATTGATACAGGTGATACTTTTGCTACAAAAATTGATACTTTTTTTTGTTAAAAAAAGGTGATACTTTTACAGATAAACATGATACTTTTACCATAAAAAATGATACTTTTTCCCGTTACACCGTATGACAGTCGTGTGACAACCATGTGACGATTACATACAAATTTTTGCCAATATTAAATAAGATATTAGTTATTTTTAGAAGCTTCTACTATTACCTAGGTGTGTTTTAAACATAGCACAGAGGATCGGCTTCTAATTAAAAATTAATTTCAATCTCTTTCCATTTATTGTTTTGATACACCATCGACATATTTTTAGTATTTGAAATCAATTATTCCCTTCGTCCCGGTTTAACTTTCCTACTTTGACCGGACACGAATGTTAAGAAAAAATAGATTTTTATAGAATCTTTGACTTTTTAAAAGGTGGAGATTGAGGGTAAAGATTTTGAGAGAAATTTGTCATTTATGGACAAAAAAATTAAGTTAAGACAAATCAAAAAGGAAAATAGAAAAGTTAGAGCGGGACGAAGAGGTAATGATGTCTTTTCATTTTTGAAGTTGTCACCGTTTGTGTCGAATGCCTCATGAAAAATATAATTTCTTGGAAATATGAGCTGATAATGTGTGGCATTTCATTTTTTTATGTCATAAAGGCATTGATCTTGTTACTTCTCTTTTGAGGCTTTAAAAAATAGTTTTCACTGTATATTTGTGTGTTTGTTAATGTTATGTGGTTGCTAACCAAAGCCCGACATTTCTAACGGCTTAGGTTATAGGAATTTTGACCCACACTACATCATGTCCAACAGATTCTACCCGATCTGCAAATGATCGGATGAGCCGCGGCTGATCCTTTCCTAATTTTAGGTCTAATGGAATTTTGGCCCGTCCTAACCCGGACCAACATATAGCGCCTGGGTTACGGCTGTTGCAGATAATTAGGCGCTCATGTCATTGCTCAAACTAGTTATGCATAATATCAATTTTTTTTTTTTGTGTATATATATATATATGTATATGTATATAATATTATTATCATATTTTATTTTTATTTAGTTAGATATGTGGAGTCAAGTTTAATTTTTTTAGATGAAGAGTCACAATTATGAATAATAAAAAAATACTGAAACTAGATAAATTGTTGATTAAACTCGAAAATACCACTACTCAAGAATCATAATGAGACCCGGTGTAGCAATGACGCCTCAATATTTTTCTCATTCCCCTGCCGCGTTCTTGTTGTGGTTCGGGATCACTATCTGATACATTTTGCGCGTTGCTATCATCTTATGTACTAATATTCAAGTCAAAGGTCGAACGACTTGATGATGATGATTCAGTTTTGTGAATTCTTCTTGGCTCAGCGGCAAATGAATGAAATGGAATATGGAATGTGTTGAAAGGTGGTTGTTGGCTCTCCCATGTTGATTGTTGAGGCGCAAATGGAATGTGTTCTATGAATTGATCCGATTCTAGAAGGGCAACAAACGATTGATTGTATGGTGTAAATTCCAAATCAGTAGCTAGGGAATCTGTTGGTATGATTGTGTTGGAACGTAGCAGTCACTCTGTATGTTGATACCACAATCTCTAGAAAAATCAAACATCGATGGCCATACCCCTGTGCTTGTAGTAGACATGAAAGGAGGTGGTACAATATAGGACATAGTACTAATATCTGCACGAGTTTCCCTATAACTGCTGCCAGTACCTGGTGGGGTATTATGACTCCTCTATTGCTGGTCTGCAGTAGCAGACACATATTGTGGATCAGGATAATGTTGCGGGCGATGAAATCACGGTCGACGATCATAGAAAGAGGCCTAGCCCGTTGGTATAATTCTTCGAAAGAGCGTCTTGTGGGCTCCCTCAGGTACTCTTGCTCATCAACTGAGAGGCAATACATGCTCTCCACAATGCTTTCCTACAAAAAAATTAATATGTATCGTATATGAAGATTTGAATATTCATATGTTTATGTGTTAATTGTGTGCACATGTGTGTTTTTATGTAGAAAAAATATTGTACAAAAATCTCTATAGACGAATTTACTTGCGGTTGGTAACCCATATTCATACTCAAACTCGGAGTTAAAATACGACGTGTAACTCGCTCGTACCCATGTATTCAGGTTCCACTTCCGGCTCATTCCAGCCAATATAGGTCCATGAAACAATATGTTCCTCCTTATTCTGCCACCAAGTTACAAATGTAGTATGTGAAGTAGCCGAACTTGTAGAGCTGCGTCATCGATGACTGTTGGTATTATGCAGTGTAGTGTGCACATTAGGAATAGTGGCTGGAATTGACTATATCATTCCATGAATGAGAAGTTTCTTCATAAACAAGAGCATATGCCAGCAACAAAAGTTGTTGATTTGCATCCATGGACACAACAATCAACAATTTATGCTTGTATTTTGTGTATAGATGGGTCACGTCAACGCTAATGAGACATTGTTGAAATCCATCGATGCATGGTTTGAATGCCCAAAACATATACTTCAACATTTCATGTCCATCTGTTCCACCGGGCATATGCTTCCATTCCACAATTGTGACAATGTTCCATTTCTGTATAGCCCCTATAAACTTAGGGAGTCTTGCTGCCGAGCTCTCCCATGTGTCGTAAACATTTTCTCGTGTACGTTTCAACCCGTGCCGTGCCTTATGGTATGAGATTGTGTACTGATATTTATCCATCAATTGTTGCTGAACACATTTGACCTCATACCCTGGATCTGTCTGAACCATTCCGGTTAATAACACTGCAATCATATTCTTGCCCAAGTTCTGATGGTCAACATGTACATCATTCATGAGACAATTATGAGGGCCTCCATACTTAGTGATCTCCCACATGTCAATATTCTCCTTGAGTCAAGTACGCAACCACTAGGTACAATGAGTTTCCTATGTGTTGCTCTTACACTTGACCTTCCTTATGATTGGTATACTTTCATCTACTCGATACTCACGCCTCGCTATTCGAATTGAAAAGTCATTGAATAATGCCTCCTTATCCTTGAAGACCATCCCTCTTGCCAGTACCCCTTCATTAGAATCTTAATATTTAAATCAACAAAAATTTATGGATATGATGCATTGAAGAATGGGATGGTGGGATGCATCGCTGGTGCACGTGGTAGTGCACACACTTTTAGGTCAATTTAAGTGTCTTTTTACGGACTTTTGTGTGCATTTTCACGTGTGTTTTGTGCGTTTATTTCTCATTGGGCAATTTGACGTGTCTGTTTCATTTTCATGTCAAGACAGGTGAATTAAGGCCAAAATGCAGCTCAAATGCCACGACCGAGGCATCCAGTACCACGGCCGTGGCATTCCAAGTCCCACGCCCGCGGTCCGAATCAGCCGCGGCCGTGGCCAGTCCTCCAGAAGTAAAGGCAAATTCAGCCCAAGCAAGACCACGGCCGAGGCAGGATCTAGACCACGGCCGCGGCCCCAAATTGGGCCCAAAACCCTTGTTTTCACCACGCCCGCGGCGGGGTTCCCTGTTTTAAAAACCCAAACACGTTTTTGCCTGAATTTGAGCTAACACTTTCTCCCCTATATATATATATATATCCTCTAATTCGATTTTGAAACAACCTAGAACCCATCCCCCACACATAATCAGCCACTTTTCTCCATTGGAAGCAAAGGAATGCAAGATCTTCAACCCTAACCTTTGGTTCTTTCTATCCTATTTTCATGTTTTCTTTAATTTTCTGTTATTTTATCTTTATATTAGGTAAAATGGGTGATTAGCACCCTTTTGTTCCCCCTTGATTATTGTGGAACCTTGAGTTTAGGACATTTATGTGATTATTACGGTTAATGTTACCGAAAATATTGTTTATTCAAGTGTTTTGTGTTATTTGCTGTTATTGACTCACATTTATGAATTTATTATTGGATTGATCACCCTTTAAGGGATTTGTGAATGTGTTGCTAGAATAGGAAATTACTATCCGTAATTGTAGGATTTCCGATTCCCGTGTAGCAAACAATAGATTTATTTATTGGTGATAACACAAAGTTCAACCACTAAAACCGAGCTTGCGAGTTTTATGTTGAATTTATCTCGTTGTCCTAGTGTTTAATGCATTTGGTTATTGAATCTAAGAGAGCTTGTTCGATGATTCGATTAAATCGAATAGGGTTAGTCGAAGAGCTTGTTTTGATTAACTAAGATTAAGGGATCACAAGGCTATTAGAGCTTGTTAATAGCCTTGAGATAAGGGCTAGAATCACAATTGAATAGGGCATTAACAATAGTTGCATAAATCGTCCAAGACCTCGGTGAAACATGATCAAGGGTGAATCGTTTTGTTATTTAAAAAAACCAAAACCTATAAAATTCTCTTTATTTGTCTTTGTTTATTTAGGTGTTAGTTGTTATTTCATTAAAATTCCCCCCATTTCTTTATTGTTTTCTAGCTTATCTACATTATATTTCTTGGTCATAATAGCTTAATACATAAAGTAAAATTTGTTCGACCGTTCCTCGTGGGATCGACCCTTACTTGCCACTCTACTAGTTAGAGTAGTAGGATAAGGTTAAGTATATTTCTATACATTAATTTGGTAGTAAGAAACGACGCTACCAATCGCATACCTCGGTGGCATTTGCTGATTATTATTTTCATCGGTGGACGCTGGAATCTCGCTATTTTGATGGTACAAAGTTTCAATATCACCAACTTGAACGTCATCTTCACCTTAATCACTACTTGACCCACTCTCGTCGGGTTCTGAATTTCGAGTTCATTAACACTGAAATGATCAGTTACTGGATCTACATTGTTCGTGTCTATTCTTTGAAGTAGAACAGATGGGTCGTTGTCCATTACATTTCCAGCATCAAATTTGCTTACTCCATAGTGACCGAGGCCTTCACACGAGACAACCGAACTATTGATGGTGTAACCACGTAAATATTCAGCATATTGGTAGCAATCGCTAGTATGGGAACCTCGGGGCAAACATTACTTTGCACATGTTCAGTATCAACGTGTAGTATATATATTGATTGTTTGCATCAGGAGAAAAGAAAAAATACAAATCATCGTCGTCGTTGATTGATATCAAATGATATTTGTTACTGTCACTGATTGTGGCAGAGACCTTCAATATGTATTGGTTACGATCGATTCCCATCATTTGATAAATTATTGTAACGAGCCCCGAATATCCTATATCACGCAATATTCTTCTAGATAGACCACAACACTGACATTGTTCGAAGTCCCCATAAACTTTAAAAATATTAATGTGTTACGATCAGAATAATATTTTAAAAATATTAATGTGTTAAGATCAGAATAGTATATGGTACAAATATTTTAGCAACAAAACATATAACGCTTAATCCAATCACAAAGCCGGGCAACAAAACATATGATGCTTAATCCAATCACAAACACGGGCAGCATAGTAACAAATATCGCCAATTGAATATCTCGCGAAATTATCGCGATTTTTTAATTGAAAGTAATATATCCAATTCGTGACATTTTGAATTTATTGCGAGTTAAACGGAAAATGTGCAAAAAATTAGAAAAGCCTAGATTTGAACACTGGACAATGTTTTCAGCTCACGACATCAAAACCATTACACCATCAGCTACTTTGTTATATGATTTTAATATCAATTTATATATTTATGGGTAAGTTTTGCACAAACACTTAATTGGATGACATTAAACAATACTAATAATATAGAATAACAAGGATATGAAGCATTGAGGCATACTACATATTTATAATTAAAAAATTATAACTTTATTACTACAACCCATTATAGTAAGAAACTAGATTTTGAATAGTTGATTTACTTTAACACACTTAATAATTTCTGTAAAACGTTTAATATTAAAAGCTAAATATTCAAACACTAAATTGACACAAAAAAGAAATATTTCATTCTTAAATCTTTAAATAATAATCAACATTTATAAAAAAATCTTACAACTCATTAGATTTGAGACATTTTATAAAAAGGTAACATGATAGATATTATAAATTTAGAGGAACCAATTAAAATGTCATATCAAATTGAAAAAAAAATTAAGAATAATTGATAACGTTAAACATAAGACAAAAAAAATATAAGCATAAGTAATTGAATTATGAACCTGATGTGCGATTAAAATGGCAACGATATGACACAAAATATTCGGCAGTAGAAGCAATTTCACGTTGAAAATAATCCTTTCGCGGCAACGTTGACCATGAAAGGATGGCCAAAATAAACATATGATGGTCCTTGTGTAAAAATAAACACAATTAATAAATTATGCTCTATGCTAATAATGTGTATCGAATAAACAACATAAATGGTGAGAAGTAACATTACTTTAACTAGTAATAACTAGATAACTTCACTCTTGTGCTCTTGAGAGAATTTAAATTAAAGAGAAGCTTATGGGAGATGCATGGAGAAAATTTTGACAGAAAAGAGATTGATAAAAAAATTGAACTAAGTTCTCGGTAAATTTTTAGAAGAAGTTAGCTCATTTTATAGAGGTAAGTGAGACCAAATTTCAAAGGTCTGAACATTTGATGGTTGGATACTTTTTCAGGCTACTCACCTCAATTCATTTATCTTTTTATACATAGTTAAGAATCATCTATCAAATCAAGTGTATTCAAACATGACAATTAATTTCTGCAATAAATGGATAAATAATGCATGCAAGCCACATAGGTTAATAAATTGACGAATAAAGCATGCAAAGCCAATTTTGCTAAAAAGAGGAAGATGTCAGCCAGAAAAAAAAAAAAAAAAAATTACTAGTCACCGATAAATATAGCCTACACAATTAATATATATATATATGCTAAGTCGCCGATGCTACCGGTGATAATTAATTATTAAAAAAATTCGGAAAATCCTAAGTAGTTGATCGTACAAGTGACTTAAATTCGTTGCAACCGTACAAGCGAAACTACTTATTATTTTAATTTCACCGAATAGTACAGAAAATTGGCATAATTTTGTGAACAGTACCGTAATTTGTCATAGTTTCCCCATATGCGTCTTTAATGCATTGTGTGGTCATCGATCTAGTTTCTCCTCTATTATGACGATGTTTCACGCCTTGTGTGTGAAAGATATGGACTAGATTAGGATATGTGGGCTTTATTAATTAATAAGGCAGACTAATTAATTAATTAAGTGGACATAGATATTAGGCCCATAAACCTAGGGTTATATGGTGCTATATATATATATTCTCTATAGTAGAGAATCAAGGGTTTTTATCAGATAAAAATTGGAGGCACTATCGAATTTGATAAGTGATTTCCTAGCGATCACTTATCGAATAATTGTACCGAGGATAGTTCCTGCGGCGGACGATATATACGCTTGGATACCTGAAGTGGTGAATCAATCGCACAATTCAGTCCGATCAATTACGCAACAAGTAAGTATTCGATCTTTTGCGTAGTTATTGCTCAACGTTCAATTCAGTTATAAATCATGATCAATATTCTCGACTGTTTATTCCGCTGCGTACATTAGATGTAGTCGAGAATTACTAACAGCGGTATCAGAGCCCGGGGCTCGATTTATAATTGAAATTGATTTAATTTCATGTGGATTAAAATTCTGTAAATTGAAATTCTGATTTTGATTTTGAAAACAAATTGAAACCGTACACAAATTTTATTCAAAGATTGGTGATAGCTGTAATCAATTATGAAATATAGTTTTGGTCAAAACCACTAGCTTGCGAAACCAACCCCAATTACGCAACAAGCGGCAGCGTTTGCTGCCGATCCGTTCCTGCTGCGCGGGCTGCAATGGCGGCGATTCGCCGCTGCTTCTGCTGCGGGAGGCGGCGGAGTCCGGCGAAGGTACTGCTGCTGTTTGATGACAGCGACGGCGGCACCGTTCATCACTGCTACTGGTACGTTGTTGGTCTGCGATGGAGGTGGTTAAAGGCAGCTCCTCGCTGCTGCTACGCCGCTTTTGCGCAAGCCGGCAACAACAGCGGCGACGTTTTGCCACTACTACACTGTTGCATATCGTTCCACTCCGGAAGAGGCGGCGGCGGCTAGGCAACGATAGGTGGCTAGGGTTTTCGAAGTGGACTAGTAATTGGGCCGGGTCAATCTGGATTCGAAATTAAGTCTAGTCCAGAAGTTAAATGTCCGGCCCAATTAAATATGGGACTGATTGATTTTATTTAATTAATCAAATTAGATTTATTAATTAGATTAATTCTTAAGTCTCAATTACATATTAATTGGTTAATTAGATTAATATCTTATTATTATTATTTTGAAATAATAATAATAAATCTATACATTTATGTTAATTTTGAATTAACATTAAAAGTATACTTATATTAATTTGGAATTAATATATTAATCTAATAGACTAATATTAATTTATTAATTAGATTAATAAATTATAATAGTACTATTATTTTTGAAAGAATAATACTAGACTTATATATTAATTTAGAATTAATATTAAGTATATGTATATATTAATTTGGAATTAATATATTTATTTTAATCCACATTTAATTAAAGAATAAAATTTTAATTGGATTAATAATTTTATTCGTTGAGTATTTATTTGATATTATGTAATAAGCTATTATTTGATTTTATGCTTATTCAATTTAAATTATAGTAATTTAAGACCGCTTTGATGTTTGGGTAGGCGGCGCCCAATACATGTAGTCCGCGAGAATATGTATGGGTAGGCGGCGCCCAATATGTGTGGTCCGCATTCTTATGCCTGGGTAGGCGGCACCCAGTAGTTGCGTTTAATTTAATATTAGATATTAAATTTAACAATTAGTATCACATATAAAATCCCCAAATAAAACCAAGTCTTATTTAGAAATAAAAGCGTCGTCCATCATAATTGTATGAAATTCTTGATCTCTTCGTCCACGAGTTTTACACCAAAGTGTTTACTCTAAAACGACGAGGTCGGGGCTCATACATAGATGCATGGTTGGCATCGTGTGATGGAATTGACTTGCTTAAATTATTTTGTGACGCCAAAGCGACCAAAATAGTTTAAGGACGCGTAATTAATTGGATTAATTAACCAAGAATTGCAAAATTGTTGTTGCAATTGGCTTAGAGGCCTACCTAGTGATATTATTGTAGTCATCAGCCAAAGCAGAGGCTACAGTAATATAGACTTGGATCTTGGACCACTAAGATTTATAATTATTATAAATCCATATTTTGTGTTTGGGAACGCAAAATATGTTAAAATTAGTGGGAGCTAATCATTACGATAAACTCTTGTTTTGATTAGTGATACGAATGTGATCTTTGTTTACTTTATTCTAATTTATTTTCCCATTTATTATTTTCTCATCAGATAAAATATCGTTTTGGCTTATAAATGTTTCATGGAAACAAACAAGTTGACTGGGTCAAATTTTACGGATTGACTCCGTTGTTTGCGATTGGTGCTAAGGCAAGACGAGATTGAGTATGTCTTGGACAAACCAATCAGTGTCATCCCTGACAAGAATTCTCCTGAGTACGCTACGTTAGACAAAGAAGCTCATAAGAAACATGTTGAGGATGCCACATCGGCTCAATGCTTAATGTTGTACTCTATGAGTATTGAACTACATAGGCAACATTGGAGCATGTTCCCTTATGAGATGCTGAAACACTTGGAGAGTCTGTATGCTTCAGAAGCTCAGACCATGGAGTATGAGATACTCAGAGATCTCTTCAAGTGTAAGCTTCATGATGGGGGCCAGGTTTCTGAACATATATTGAAGATGATCAGATTGATTGAGAGGTTGGAATCGATTGGAACGAAGCTACCCTCAAGTGTCTCAATAAATCTGATTTTGCAGTCTCTTCCAAGTTCATTTGAAAATTTCATAGTGAATTTCAATGTGAGCAACACGAATGCGACACTGCCAGAGCTTCACAACATGCTCAAGACCTATGAATCATCTACTTCTAAAGGCAACTATGTGCTCATGGTGAGCTCTTCTGTGAGATCTTCTTAACAGAAGAATAAGCGGAAGCAGAGGAAGAAAGCATCTAAGGATGCTGCCTTGATGCCTAAGAGTGGAGGGGTTCAAAAGAAGCCGAGAATACCAAAGGATGAGTGCCTGTTCTGCAATGAGAAGGGGCACTGGAAGAGAGACTGCCCGAAGTTCAAAGCACATGGTGCATTGGATGAGAGCTTAAGTAGTTTATTTTGTACATTGAAATTAGACTAGATTAGATATTTCTTCGGGATATAAATTAGATTTATATAATTGATATTTTGTTCTAGAGATTTCAAAGAATATTATCTCCATTCTAATATTAGACATTTATGACTTTTTCCTTTCTATTTTGCAAACAGTAGATGCTTGTTTTGCTTAATGGATTGTTTTAAGGAAATGTCTTTCGTTCGAATGGATTCTATATGCTTGAATATGAACAAAATATTCTCAATGTACAAGAACAAACGACCTAAGCTAAGTAATACGGATAATAAAACCTATATGTGGCACTGTAGACTTGGTCATATTAATGAGAAAAGAATAGCAAGATTAAGAAAGTTAGACTATCTCACATTATTTGATTTCGAATCATATGGTGCTTGCGAATCTTGTCTCAAAAGAAAGATGACAAGTTAACCACTTTCTGGGAAAAGGGTTACGTGCCAAGGTTGTGCTCGAGTTGGTTCGCACAGCGGTGTGCGGACCGTTCCAACTTAAGCAATAGGCGAATATTCGTACTTCATAAACTTTCACTGATGATTTTTCAAGGTATAGATATGTGTATCTCATGAAACACTAATCTGAGACCTTCGAGAAATTTAAGGAGTTTAAGTTAGAAGTTGAGAAACAACTTGGAAAAGTATTAAGACTCTCCGATCAGATCGAGGAGGGGAATACTTAAGCCGAGATTTTCTTGATTACTTGAAATCACATGGAATCCGGTCAGACTGGACACCTTCGAGTACACCACATATGAATGGAGTATACGAAAGGAGAAATCGAACTTCATTAGATATGGTTCGATCCATGATGAGTTTCACCAGTCTTTCCTTATTCCTTTGGGGTTATGTCTTACTAACCGGTGGTTATGTTCTGAATAGAGTTCCTCTTAAATCGGTCATGCAAACACCATATAAGTTATGGTGTGGCAAGAAGTCGAGTCTCAACCATATGTGGACCTGGGGTTGTCCTGTTCTGTTTAGAAGATGACGACTGATAAATTGGAGACTAAAAGTGAGAAATGTTATTTTGTGGATATCCTCAGGAAACTAAGGATATGAATTCTACTGCCCTGGAGATCACTAGGTGATAGTTCCAAGAATGTGGCGTTTCTTGAAGATATTTATATCTCCGAGGAACAAGGTCACAACAAGGTAGATCTTGAAAAGATTCAAGAACCACAAAAATAACATAGAGGATGAGGTCTTGTCCAATGGAGTGGACAAGAACTCAGTGGGAGTTTTGATGATCTATTGGAAGGGGGAAACAAATCTTAGAGGGTCACTTCAAGACAATAAGATGCATCAAAGACAAGATATTGTATCAGTCCCACCTCAAGAGAATCATAGTGAAAATCTTGAGAATATTCTAAAATGTTGAAAACCAACTCACGATCAGAATAAACCGAATGAACCAACGCTGAACCAACGCAAAACCAACTCAATAGGCCTCAAAGGAATCGTCGTGCATCTGAAAGACTAAATCTATTGGTTGAGAACCAAGATGATGAGGTTGATTCAGAAGACGATGAACCTAAGACCTATATCGAAGCGGTGTCAGACACCGATTCGAAGATGTGGCTAGCTGCCTTAACATCTGAAATGGACTCGATGTACCTCAATCTAGTCTAGGAACTAGTTGATTTGCTAGATGGGGCTCGCCCCATTGGCTGCAAATGGATCTTCAAGAAGAAGAGAGATGCAACTGGCAAGGTACAAACCTACAAGGCTAGGTTGGTGGCAAAGGGTTATAGTCAACGCGAGGGCATTGATTATGATGAAACTTTTTCGCCAGTCGCTAAGATCAAGTCCATCAGGATATTACTTGCAATAGCTGCATACTATGACTTTGACATTTGGCAAATGGATGTTAAAACCGCGTTTCCCAATGGAGAACTCGAAGGCACTGTGAATATGTCACAACCTGAAGGTTTTATATCCAAGAAAAGCCGAATGGAGTATGCAAGTTAAAGACGTCCATTTATGGACTCAAGCAAGCATCTAGGAGTTGGAATATTTGCTTTGACAGAGCTATCAAATTGTTTGATTTTGTCAAAAGCAAATAGGATCCATGCGTTTATAGTAAACGTAAGAATGAAATGTTGTCTTCCTTATCATATATGTCGACGATATACTGATAATGGGGAGCAATCATTCCATGTTGCAATCCGTGAAAGAGCAGATTTCAGCAAAATCTCGGTAAGGAATACTGGAGAACTGTCAAGGCTATTCTTAAGTACCTTAGAAGGACTAAAGAATATTTCTTAAAGTCTATGGTGGGCAGCTAGAGTCATCAGTTACTGGGTATACTGATGTTGGCTTCCAACGGACCATGATGACTTCAAGTCTTTGTCTGGATATGTTTTCGTTCTAAATGGTGGTGCAGTGAATCAGAATAGTTCCAAACAAAGTAGAACTGTCGATTCCAACACTAAAGCCGAGTATATTGCTAAATCTAAAACTGCCAAAAAGGGGTTGTTGCTTTGTTAAAGTTCATAAAAGAACTAGGTGTCGTTCCAAGTGCCAGCAGTGCAATACAGTTGTATCGTGACAACGGTAAGTGCGGTTGCTCTAGCAAAAGGAACCGAGAGCCACGAACAGAAATAAACATATTCCCTGTAGATATAATCTGATTGGAGAATAATAGATAGGGAGATGTGAAGTTAGATAGAGTATCCACTAATGATAACTTGGTTAATCCTTCAACCAGACAGTTGTGTATAGCTAGACACAACAAGCACTTTGAGAGCTTGGATGTTAGACACGTTGGTAGTTGGTCTTGATTCAGTGGGAGTTTATAGTTTGCATGTCTTAGAAACCTTACATATGAGACATTCATTCTCGATCGCATTCTATGACATTTTGATTGTCTTTTGAGTTTATGCATTTATTAGAATAATTATTTTGATGGTTTGTTATTATTCTTATAATTGTTCCCTTGAATCATGACTGTCATTTATGGTGTGAGACATAAATGATATAGTATGATTCTAAAATCGCCATAACCGATGGTCATCAAGAATGGGATATTGATGACACACGATAGGTTAACATGTGGTCTGCATCACATTCTCAGAGAATATAGTAGGTCTCACGACTACGAGATATTAGATATCCGTGATGGACACATGGGTACTTTGGAGAGTATTGGTATACCCTACTATTAAACCGTTTGTTTTCAGTGTCTACGGTTTATTAGTGTGTGGAGTATGTAATGATCCTTTGACCTGAGGTCAATACTCATTTTGTTTGTTAAGTGATGAACTTTGACCAAGTACAACGCTTGCCTCCCAACGGAGGATAAGACACGTCTTGTGTTGGGATCATCATGAGGCAAATGGAAATGGTAGTTGAGCCAAGAATGGGATTCATTCCTCGATTGAAAGTCGAGAGAACACTCATATTTCTCTATATTATTTGACAATAAAGTCATTGGCCAATGCAAAGGATATATTCAATTAAAGTAATTGAATATGATCGAATGTGTCATATAATAAAGATGAGAAAAATGATTGAGCTATTTGGATAGACACATGGCAGATCCTAGGCTCAATCGGGTGGGTCGTGAATGAAGGGATATTACATAAACTTCATATAAAGGTTGCTTTACGAATTCACGTAAACGTCCTTCATATATCGAGTTCGCTGCACAACGCAGTCTAGGAGTTTTGTGCAGACTTTAATTAGATTATCGTCGATAATGGGGGCCTGAAGGGTCACACTTTATGTGTATTATTGTTCCGCTCAAGGGTACAAGGTTAGTGCTTCGAATTATATCTAATGCTAGTCCAAGTGGGAGATTGAAAGATATGGACTAGATTAGGATATGTGGGCTTTATTAATTAATAAGGCAGACTAATTAATTAATTAAGTGGACATAGATATTAGGCCCATAAACCTAGGGTTATATGGTGCTATATATATATATTCTCTATAGTAGAGAATCAAGGGTTTTTATCAGATAAAAATTGGAGGCACTATCGAATTTGATAAGTGATTTCCTAGCGATCACTTATCGAATAATTGTACCGAGGATAGTTCCTGCGGCGGACGATATATACGCGTGGATACCTGAAGTGGTGAATCAATCGCACAATTCAGTCCGATCAATTACGCAACAAGTAAGTATTCGATCTTTTGCGTAGTTATTGCTCAACGTTCAATTCAGTTATAAATCATGATCAATATTCTCGACTGTTTATTCCGCTGCGTACATTAGATGTAGTCAAGAATTACTAACAGTGTGGTCTTCGATCTAGTTTCTCCTATATTTTGACGTTGTTTGGTGTTTTCATGGATCTTAGTTTCCCAACTACCGTGCAAGTAGTCATGGTGTTGATAGAATGGTTTGACTCATTGGGACGTTGGTTGGTGTTTTTCAAGATTTTCGTGGCTTCTTTCGCCACTTTGCAAATAATCATGGTATTGAGAGCATTGATGCGAAAATCGACCTAGGTGGCTCCCTAGACGCTAGGCGCTTATGCCGAATAAGAAAATCGGCACTAGAATGCGATTTTAACATTAATCGCCACCTAGGCGGCCAAACTGGTCCTAGACATTTTCATTTATTATTATTTTTTAAATTCTTCAAAACGACGTCGTTTTCCTTTCTGGATTGTTTATTTGCATAATAACTTGTGTTGTTTACATGATTGTGTTATGTCTTATTCTGTTGGTCATATTGATTGTACAATTGCTTTTGATGCATTGTTGTGGCATTTCACCGATTTCTATGGAAATCCTGCTACACATTTACGATTTCATTAGTGGAGATTATTGACTCGATTGGCTTCTGTCAATACCTGGATTGATTTACCTTGGCTTGTTGGTGGTGATTTTAATGAGATATTTTATGATTCTGGAAAGTTTGGAGAGGATCATCGACCTATTTCTCAAATGAATAACTTCCGAAATACGATTGTCGAGGCGGGTTTGCAAGATTTACACAGTTATGGGAATTTTTTACTCGATTTCAAAGGCAGAGGGTTTATTTTTGGAACGTCTGGATAAATTTCTTGCTAATTATGGTTGGTGTACGCTATTCCCTACAGTATGTGTTAGTACGCTTGATTACTATGGTTTTGATCACCGCCCCGTCTGTGTATCTTTGGAAAATTTTGATTCTGGCCGACAAGTGGTGCGGTATCACCTTTTTATGTTTGAACAGAAGTGGTTTTCGGAACCTAACTGTTTGCCTCTTTTGGAATATTTCTAGTTGTGTTTGGAGCCATCATTGAGTTTGAACCAGAGATTACATGCTATACAACCTTTTCTTACAAAGTGGGCCGAGCCCAGATTTAATGGGGTGCGCAAGAAGATTGGCTAGGTATAGAAGCATCTCAACAGGGATCTGATTCCACATTCTAACACTATTGATATCGATGCTGCTCGAGAGCTACAAAGTGAATTAGAGAATTTGCTATCGAAGGATGTATTGCATTGGCATCAAAGGGCCCGTGTGAATTAACTGCAGTCTGGGGATAGAAATACGCAATATTTCATGCTTGTGCATTTGAACAACGCTGTTGTAATAGTATTTGAGGTTTAATCAGCTCGCATGGTTAACTGCTCTAGTAGTTTTTATAAAAAAATATAATATTTCCACACTTATTTAAAAGTTCATTACCAACTATATCCATTTTTTTTAGAGGGTTCCGAGGTGTCTTTTGCACATTGTTTCCATAACCACCATGTCCATTTGCGCTAGGCACATCGGAAGGCCTACAGGACTTCTATGTCCCTTACTTTGTGGTGTATCATTACCACAATTGTAGAGGCAAACACATTCGTTTCCTTTACTTTGGGGTTATTTCATTATTTCGCTCATCATAGTTAGGCTATAGAATTTTCTTTATCCCAGCGCGTTTGGTGTTATTTTTTAGAAGAAAGTGACCATGCCTCTCAACTACTTGCACTGGTTGATTAACTAATTGAATATTATAATTCTTTTATTTCATACTCTAGCCTATACGGGTTCGCTAGTATAAGCATTGGAGTAGGAAAGTAAATAAATTTTCTGTATCATATCATCTTTTGTGATTTCTTTACACATAAAGAGTGTTTTGTTTTCAGATAAAACATGTCGTTATTAAATTCATTGGCCCTTTTGTAGTCTGGTAAGTGGATTTCTTTCCACAAAAATAATTAATTTTGAAAGTAAAGAGTTATCTATTATTCCAAAATTTCTTTTATGGCAACCCAAAGTTCATTGAGGTATCCTGTAACTAAAGAATACTTTCAAAGTAAGTTACGACAAACTTTGACTTTGTTGGACGATTCTTTGTCCTTAGGGTCAATTTCGTTACAGCATAGACTTAGACTTTGTTGGACGATTCTTTGTCCTTAAGGTCGGTGAATGGCATGATTTGTGAAAATATTTTTTTTCAAGTGTGCTACTCAATTTCTTATGAGTCCAATAATTCAAATTGAGTATGAGTTGGTTCAGTCATTTTCTTATGCATTAGATTTCGGGATCATATATCACAAGTTTTTTAATACTTTGTAAAATTACTTTATCACGTAGTTGATTTGTCCATGAATCTCCTTTATCATGGACATACATAATCAACCTATTCTACTAAAAGAGAGTCGCAAAAAAATAGGAAAATACACGTGTCTCGCTCAGAAATTTCCGTGGATTTTTTATTTTATTCTTTCCTGAACCTCTTATGCACACGTCTCCTCCCACTTGAGAGAGAAAAAAACCGTCAGACGTGGTTTAAGGTATTCCTTTTTTCCCTGTATTATGGTGAAAACAGTTTCTCAAAATTCATTTTTTTAGTCTTATTCCATCAATCCTCTCCCACTCTCTTACCTTCAGATTTCGAATCCTAAACTATTCCAATCGCTCCGCTGCTTATGCCCCACTCAACAAATTCTCTGATTCCCTCACCGATGCGCAGAGACCGTTGATCTGAAGCGTGATTGGGGTAAAGCCCTCACTCCGTGGTCTTAATCGACAACTGCCTGGAGATCGTAAAAACAACGGCGACAAGAAGAAAAAGAAATTCGAACCGACAGCGGGCGTCGGACGCAAGCAGAAGGGGCCAGAGGCGGCAACGCAGATTCCGACAGTGTCGCCACTGACGAAGTGCAAGTCGTGTCTCTTAAAGATGGAGACAATCAAGGACTGTGTATTGATGGAAGAAGAGTTCATCGCGAATCAAGAGAAATTGAAACCTCAGGAGGAGAAGGCGGAGGAGGATCGATCGAAGGTCAATGATTTGAGAGGCTCGCCGATGAGTGTTGGTAACTTGAAGGAGTTGATTAATGAGAATGCGATTGTTTCTTCATTAGTCGGCCCGGAGTATTATGTTGGGATACTATCCTTTGTCGATAAGGATCAACTGGAGCCTGGATATGCTATTCTTATGCATAATAAGGTAGTTTTCCTCTTTGTTTTTAATTTATGTATTGGTATTGAGATTGGTACTTTGCATCTGGAAGCAAACTGTGATAATTTCATATGACCTGAACAAATTGGAGTTTTAATTCATCTTTTATTGTTTAATTTGGCAATGCAACAGAATACTTGGGGGTATGCTTAATGCTATCTAAAAGTAATTTGCTCAGGACCTCTGAATTGAAAAGGAGAGTATCCACACACACATATATTCATGATTAAATTGAAGAAAGTTCAGTAAATTTGCACAGGAAATACTATTGGGGATGGGTTTCCGCTTCCATAACTACACGACGGTGTTTCTGCCTACAAAAAGGGTCCCGAAATCGACCCTAACAATGAAGCTATCAAGTCCGGGCTCGCTAATACGGAGGCTGCTTCTCCCCGGAGTTCCAGGTCTCGGCCCGGTGCCGGAGGAAGTCCCTTTGTGGAGTTGGTCAGGACTTAGATGCGGGTAAGATTAGGAGAAATGTGGAATTCTTCTGATGGAGTTCGGTGTTCTACGCTAGGAAAATAAAGTGGAGAGGGATGCTAAGTGAGTCAGGCGGAACTCATCGGATGCTAAATTGATGATTTATGAGAAACATCTTCTTTGCACTCTTAGGAGGCATGCAATTAATATTAATGATTTGATTGATTCCTTGATCTAAAATTGTTTGAATAAAGTTGAAGCAGGAATCTACTAAAGCATAAATATGATAAAATTGTAGTTTGCAATTTGATAAAATCTAATACAATCTCTCTGATAAGAAAATGATTAAGTTGCTATGCTACAACACTGTTTCTATTATTCTGATGCATCGAACTTTTTGGTTGGTAATTTGTCAAGTTCTATAATCATTCTGGGAGTTTTGTGAGTTTTTTTTACTATATGAATTTATTGTCTATACATTAAGCATTAGAAAATGTTGCAGTTTCAGAATTCATAATAATGTTCAACTTTCATTTAGGACATATTGTTTTTCTCTGGATCTTTCTATTTTTCAATTTTCTTCATATTTTTGCTCTTTCATGATATACATATGTGGGGTTTGCATTTACATTTGCTGGTATCTATGCATTTTCAGTGGTGTTTCAAAATGATGCTAGGTGGTTAGGTTGGTTTACGGGGCATGGCGAGGCCACTGTTTTTGTAACTACTTGGTTTGCACCATGACCTCTTGCTTTATTTTAAGTTTTAAGTTCTTTTGTTCCCGATAAATTTTTTAATCCTTTATAACAATAATATAATTTTATCAACTGATAACAATATAATATTTTTATCGCAAATTATTAGTACTTATAAGATATATTATATCCCGTGCATCGCACGGGTGGACATCTAGTTTATCATAAAATTATGCATGGGCAGAATACTGACCAAGTTCATAATCTATCAGATAAATAATCTAATTCACGATTTCTAGTCACTAAATCCTCAAAGGCATAATAATTCGACTAAATAACTTTCAATTTCATGAGAAAGTATCAAATCAGATTTAACACGAGTGTTCCATGAATATCAGTAAAATCAAGCAATATTGCATTATTGCCAAAATTGTACATAATAAAATTCAAGTCCACATATGAATTCATTAATTCTCGGTTTTCACAAAATCATATTTATATATACGTCGTGGGAGAAATGTATATTTATGAAATTCCTCATGTACACTCAAAAAATATTTTTAAAAAAATGCATCATGCTATCATAAGAATATATAGTTATATGCATTTACTTCGCAAAATAGGAGGATTCGAATTACCTTGTAGGAAAGACATGATTTTTTCTGATGGTACTTCTTAAACTTTATGGTGGGTATTTTGATGGTTTTAGGAACCACATTTGTCCTTGCAAAATCCAATCTCCACGCTTGTGGAGTAATTTGATGCTGTTTTTTTTTTTTTCTTTTTTTTTTTTTTGGCCGAAGGGAATAGAATAAAAGAAAACTTGATTCAACCATCACAAGGTTATCTTCCAGAATGTCCACTTTCTTTGTTTTCAATTGGCGGCGATAAAAGGTAAAGGAAATCAGGAAATTGGTTAACCTTTTTTTGTTTATTCGAAAGATCGATCGGATTTATGAACTTTAATGTCGAGAGCAAATTCGTGCTGATAACATGTTGTAGGAAAAGTGTAAAAGTAAATAACACAAAAGAGGCACATAATAAATATGGATTTCTCATTCATCAGATCCTTATATATAGGGTGTCAAATACAGGGTTTCACAATTACATATATTTAGTGAATACTTAAATTGACATTCATCAGTTACTTTTGACGAAGACACACTAATTGTGTTTTTCCTTCAACAAAATCGAATATTTTACAGGTATCGAATTTATATTATCTTTTAAAATTTAATTATGGATTCGATTTCATTCAGTTTGTTCACATCATGTATCTAATAAAGATATGAAGATTGTCATTTGTTATGAGACCCAACCGACCTATATTTTAAAGCCCTTGTCCTGTTGGAACTGATCGGTCCAAGTATGCACATAATTACTTTTCGGTAATCTTTCCAAATTTGGATCAAATTAATTACTTTTTGGTAATCGAGAAAGTAGATTATCGAAAAGAGAATCAAAACCTAATGGCGGTGAATGTCAGAGAAGAAATGCGGCGGTGTTGAGGCGATGAAGAGGAGTCGTTCGTGCAAGCGTACAACCACCTTCCTGCGGGCCGGCGGGCTACCCTCGTCGACTTGTTTCGCAAACAAATGCGAATTAGGGAACTTGAAAATTATGTTCTCCAAGCAATGCCTACTGGTTACTCTATAGAGCAAACCAAACAAATGCGAATTAGGGAACTTGAAAATTATGTTCTCCAAGCAATGCCTACTGGTTACTCTATAGAGCAAACCCTCGAGGAAGGAAACTGGAGAAAGAACGCGCCGTACTTCTCGTATTACTCCTTTGAAATGATGCACCTGTTGTCACGTCATGATCCGCAATGGTGCGAAAGAATTCAGACTGAGTTGGTACTACCGTGGATCCCACCCCCTCCGCCGCCTTAGCCACGCCGTCGCCGCCGGGTGCTCGCTAGCTTTCTTGTTTATTTTCATTAGATTTTACGGTCCTCTTCATCCCTTTTTCAGTCAATTCTTTTTTCTTTGATTCTTTCATTTCAAGGTACGTTTTCTCTTATTTTCTCTGGTTTAAATTCATCTATCATTAGTTGTTTTAACTATGCTATAGTTTTGTAGTGCATCATGTTAGAACCACAATTTCTATCTAATCCACAATATAGAATATTGAAGATCGGATACATCGTTGTAGGATCGACTTATTTATCATATGTTCTACAATTAATTAATTTACGCTATAAGGATTAAACTAATACATTTGTAGCGTGTTACTATCTCAGTTTCAAGTCTTCTCCGGTGTTCTCACGAACTTCACTACTGATAATGCGCAATCCGGTAACCAACAACTATAACAATAACCGACGTAAACAATATGGAAAAACACAGGATTTACGTGGTTCGATCCGGAGATCTACGTCCACGGGCAGAAAATCACTCTTGCCGAGGTGTTTCTTTCACTCGAATGCTGAGTTTACAGATAACAATTCAATATCAAAAGTGCGAACCCTAATTCCGAGTTCTTTTCACCTATTTATACTACCAAATCAAAACCCTAACTAAATCCCTATAATCTTGCCCATCAAATCTGCATGGCAGTTGGGAAAAGATCATGGGCCTTGATTCGCGGAACAGACTTGATTCGCGGAACAAATTACGTTTTGGGCCAACGCGTGTTGCTGGGCCTGCTGGGCCTACGCGTGGTGGGCCTTCGCGTGCTTGCTGGGCCAATCAGCGGGCTTTAGTATTAGCCCGACCCGAGCTGATCGGGTTATCCCTATCAACTACAATACACGATGTGTGGACACCTCCTTGGATATATTGTATGCGAGATTATTAAGAAGAAGAAGAATAGTCGTGACTTATTATATATATAATGTCACATTATTTCTTTTTCTCCAAGCATCATATCCTGATAGATATAGGAGATCCTGGATAACTCCATCTTCTATATCTATCAATATCCAATAAGCAGCATATCACGATAGTTATAGGAGATCCTGGATAACTTCATCTTCCATATATATCAATATCCAATATATTTATTGTATTGCAATAATAAATTATTATCTCTATAATTTATTCTAGTTCATATTGAGCCATCGAAGGGACCCGATCGGACCCAATTAAATCAAGCTCTAATAAATTAATTATGACCCGATCAACTCTTGACGTATCATATTAATTTATTAATTATATTCTATTCCACTAAAAGAATATAATTGCACTCTTAATTTAATGAAATTATTGAAGCAATATATCAACAATTATTATCCTCTGATTGATCAATCCAACACATCCGTTGTTACATTTTCTCTTGAATGTACAAATCCGTGTGTATTGCTTGACTTAAAGCCCAACAAAAACATGGCGATGGTCTCAAAGTGTGATTGTAGCAGTGGTGCAACGACAATAATTGCATCTATAAGGTAACTTCTGAATTTCAATGCTTCGACTTCTGAATTCTCTCAAATTAGGGTTTGCTTTTAAGCTCTAAAACTTAATTTATCCATTTGAAGTTTTCGATTTGAGAAAGAAAAGGCTTGAGGAAACTAGGGTTAATTTGAGGCCTAATTTTCTAATCTAGTAACTCCACCACTCTGAAGCAGTATGTCACGGACTTGTTCCCTTAACACGTCCCGTGCGGCACTTAGCTCCTTCCCGTCCCTCGTGGTAACTAAGTCAGCCTTGCTCCCGAAGAAGTGTTGTGTGTGCCAAGTGAAAGCTAAGAAAGAACTCTGAAAGATTAGTGGGAAAGCTTTGTATTCACTCAAACTCCAAATGCTTGGATGGTTTACAAATGAAGTCCTACTCCTATTTATACAAGGCCACCTCCCTAATGGACGGTGGAGATCAATTTGATCTAAGAGCTAGGAGTTGTTCTCTAGAACACTCCACAACTCTCTACAACTTTAAGAACTATGTACAAGGGTCCAAACTATTCTAGAGAATTCCTACATGTGGGCTAAGTAAAGTGGGCTAATGAACTTGGGCCAATTTGTGGGCTAGATTTGGGAGAACCTCCAAGGCCATAAGAAAAAATGTAGTTTTGGCCCAAAGTGCGTGACATTCTCCCCCACCTATTCCGGCGTCGTCCTAATCACCGTGTGTTGCTCGAGCAGTTCTTTGAATTGCCACAAGTCCTCTTCGAGTTCCCACGTTGCCTCGGACTCAGGCTGTCCCCTCCATTTGATTAAGTATTTTGTTTTCGGTGGAACTCCTCGTCGTCTTACGATCCTTCTAGCAAGCACCTCTTCGACCTCCTTGTCATAAGACTTGGTAACCACTAGCAGTGCTCAACTTGAATGCCCTCGGCTTGGATCGTCCCTATCTTCGTTGTATGACTTCAACATGCTCACGTGGAGGACCAGATGGATTTTCAATGTACTCGGTAGGTCAAGTTTGTACGAAACCTTGCCTACCCTGGAAATGACGAGAAAAGGGCCTTCATACCTTCGAATTAATCCCTTGTGCAAGCTTCGGAGCGCCTTAAACTGTTGAGATAAAAGCCTCATAAGGACCCGGTCGCCCACGTTGAACTCTCGAGGCCTTCTTTTCTCGTCCGCCCATTTCTTCATGCGCTTGTGGGCCTTCTCCAAGCATGATCGGGCTATATCAGCTTGCTCCTCCCAAGACTTGGCCATCTTGGATGCTCCCGGACTTCGTCCCTCGTCCAACGGTAAGGTGTGCGGGGTAAGTGGTTGTTGTCCCGTCACCAGCTCGAGCGGGCTCCTCCCAGTGGCTTCGCTACGCTGCAAGTTATAAGGAAATTGGGCAACATCAAGTAACTTAGCCCAGTCCTGTTGGTTGGCACTTACAAAGTGTCGAAGGTAGCACTCCAACAAGGCATTCACCCTCTCAGTTTGGCCGTCGGTTTGAGGGTAAAAACTCATTGAGAAATTAAGCTCCGTACCCATGAGCTTAAAGAGTTCCGTCCATAGCTTTCCCGTAAATCTGGGGTCCTGATCACTCACGATGCTCTTAGGCAATCCCTAATACTTCACGACGTTCTTAAAGAACGCCCTTGTTGCTTCCTCCGCCGTGCAATCTTTTGTGCATGCAATGAATGTCCAGTATTTAGAAAATCGGTCTATCACCACCATGATAGAGCCAAACCCCTCCGACTTTGGTAGTGCGCTAATGAAGTCAAGTGAGATGGAATGCCATGGTCTCTCGGGGACGGGTAATGGTTCGAGTAGTCCCGCCGATTGTCGATTCTCCACTTTGTCTTGTTGGCACACAAGGCATGTCCGCACATAACACTCGACACCATCCTTCATTTGCGGCCAAAAGTATGTCGATTCCAACAACGCCAATGCCCGCTTTTGGCCCGGATGTCCCGCCCACTTGGTGTCATGGCACTCTTTGATGAGTTCTCATCTTAGGTTGCCCCACTTTGGTACGTATAAGCGTCGCCCCTTGGTGTAGAGTAGGCCGTCCTCTACCCAAAATCTCTGCGTCTTACTCTCCTCGGCTAGACCCTTTAATGCCTTCGCCATCTGGTCTTATTGAAGCCCTTCTTTGATGCGATCGACCACCTCCCCTTTGGCTTGGTTGATTGCTGCAAGTTCCGCCTTGCGACTTAATGCATCGGCTACCACATTGGCCTTCCCCGGCTTGTACTCCAACGTGTAGTTGAACTCGGCTAGAAAATCCTGCCGACGTGCTTGCTTAGGGGAAAGCTTCTTTTGTGTCTGAAAGTAGCTTGTAGCGACGTTGTCCGTCTTTATGGTGAAATGCGCCCCGAGCAGGTAATGTCGCCACACCCTTAGACAATGGACCACTGCTGTCATCTCCTTCTCTTGCACCGTGTACCGTCGCTCGGTGTCATTGAGTTTCCGGCTCTCAAAGGCTACCGGATTTCCCTCTTGCATAAGAACGCCCTCTATAGTGGAAATCGGATGCATCGGTGTGTAGTTCGAACGGCTTAGTGAAGTCGGGTAGGGCCAAGACAGGTTCTTGACTCACAGCGGCCTTCAACTTCTAAAAGGCCCGTTGGCACTTGTTGGACCACTCCCATGCCTTATTCTTCTTGAGTAAGTCCGTCAATGGGGCTGCTCTCGTCGAATACCCCTGTATAAACCGACGATAATAGTTAACAAGACCAAGGAAAGATCGGAGTTCGGTTACCTTGGTCGGGGATCCCACTCGGTGATTGCTTTGATCTTTGCTTCGTCCATGTGGAGCTTCCCATGGCCGATGATGTGCCCTAAGAAATGAACCTCCTGTTGCGCGAATGTGCACTTCGACTTCTTTACATAGAGTTCATTCTCCCCTAAGACTCGGAACACCGTCCTCAAATGCTCCGCGTGTTCTTCCATCGAGTTGCTATAGATGACAATGTCATCCAGGTACACCACCATGAACTCGTCGAGGTAGGGCTGGAGTATCTTGTTCATGAGGGTGCAAAATGTTGTCGGGGCATTGGTTAGTCCAAAGGGCATAACTAACCACTCGAGTGATCCATACCGGGTAATGCATGTCATTTTCGGCTCGTCCCCTTCGGCTATCCGGACTTGATAGTAGCCCTTTTGCAAGTCCATCTTGGTATATATCTTGGCTCCTCCAAGTCTATCAAACAGCTCAGCAATTAAGGGAATTGGATATCGGTTTTTGATGATTACCTTGTTGAGCACCCGATAGTCCACGCACATCCGAAGCGTCCCGTCCGACTTCTTTTGAAACAACACTGGGGCTCCATAGGGCGCTTTTGATGGTCGGATCTTGCCCGTGTCTAGCAACTCCTTGAGTTGTTTGCGTAGCTCCTCCAGCTCGGGTGGGCCCATTCGGTAAGGTGCCATTGCGGGTGATTTGGCACCAGGATCCAATTCAATCTTGTGATCCACCTCTCGCCTCGGCGGTAGTTTGTTTGGCAACTCGACTGGCGTCACGTGCTTGTTCGCCTCAAGGTCCTCCTGGATGATTGGTGGCACTTCATCCTTCTCCTCGGGTTGCCCTTCCTCTTTTAATACGGCCAAGTATGTTGTCATTCCCTTCTTCACCCCCTTTGTGAGTTGCATGGCCAATAGGTTCTTGCTCTCTTGAGCTCTCCCGTCCGTTGGCTTGATAGTTGCGATCATACAAGGAGACCCTTTCTCCAAAATACAAACAGTGTCCAAAGAAGGCATAGGAATAGCGGGTACCTGCCTTAGGAAATCCATGCCAAGCACGACTCTGAATCGTCAAGTGGTGCGATTGAGAAGTTTACCTGGCCCTTCCAAGTTCCCAATCGTAGCTCTACGCCTCGGGCTACCCTGTGTAATGGTTGGGCCTTGGCATTCACCGTCTTGAGCCAACCCTCGCCTTTCGTCCATGTTAGGCCGAGTTTCTTGGCCTCGTTCTTAGCAATGAAGTTATGTGTGGCTCCCGTATCCACCATGGCCTGGGTCAGTTTTCCATTGATGTTGGCTTCCATGTACATGAGCCCCTTACTCCTCGTCGTGGGTGCTGGCTTTGCTTTGAGGGCATTAAGAATTTGGAGTGAGTTCATCATGTTCACCTCCTCCTCGGCTAGGGTCTCGGCTTCATGCTTGTCCACTATCGCCGACAAGGACCCGAGCTTGGGACAACTACTCATCGTATGCGGCCCCTTGCATACGAAACATCCGTCTTTGGGGGACGAAGGTCTTCTTCTCCTCGTAGGTGTTGCAGGATGATTTCTTGTCCCACCCTTTCGGTTGTTGCCTCGGTTCGTCCTGCCATTTTTACTCTTGCCTCTCTCCCCCACCTTTCGCCGGGTACTTACTAATCCTTTTTGATGAGTTGATATGGCTTGAGTGTGGTTGGTGAAAGTTCGCCAAGGACTCGACTTCGAAAATGGCCTCGTCCACTGATTTGGTGCCCCGTCGGTGTAGCTCTTGCTTGGCCCATCTTTGTAACCTGTCGATGAAGAAGAATAGGAGATCCTCTTCATCCATTTTGGGAATTCGGAGCATGATCGAGGGTCATGAACTCCTTCACATACTCCCGCATCGGCCCCTGTTGCCTCAACTCCCTTAGCTTCTTCCTTGCTTCATACACGACATTCTCGGGGAAGAAGTGCTTCTTGAGTTCCTTTTTGAACTCATCCCACATTTCGATTTTACACGAGCCCTGCTCGATGTCGGCATGCTTCCTACGCCACCAAAGCATAGCAGTGTCAGTAAGGTAGAGAGTGGCAGTCTTTACCTGGGCGGCCTCGTCGGTAAGGCCGATCCCCTCAAAATAGCGCTCCATCCGCCAAAGGTAGTTCTCCACTTCCTTGGCATCTCTTGCCCCGTTGAAGCCTTGTGGCTTCGGATAGTCCACCCTTGGACTTGGCTCGGAAAGGCTAACGTTCCCACTAGCAACGACCTTCTTGCATAGTGCCAGATCCTCCTTCATCCCTTCGATGTTGGCCTCGACACTGGCACATAGTGAGTGAATGGGTTCTTCCAACTGTAGGAGTCACCCTTCGACCTCCACGTTAGTCTCCTTCTGGCTATCGAGTTGTTCCAAGACGTGGTCCTCCAATGTCTTTAACTCGTGCTGGACCCTTTCCAGCCTTTCGCCCATCTCCGTGATCACGGATTCAAAGGAAGCCCCTTCATCACGCACTTTGCTCTGATTTCGCTTCTTCTTTGATGCCGTGTTGGGGACGGTCTCCCTCCCACGCTCATCGACCATGACGGAATCGTTGGATGCCATCACCTGCAAGATGTCACAACAAGTAAGCCCAATCCGGGCTCTAATACCACTTGTCACAGACTTGTTCCCTTAACACGTCCCGTGTGACACTTAGCTCCTTCCCGCTTCTCGCGGTAACTAAGTCAGCCTTGCTCCCGAAGAAGTGTTGTATGTGCCAAGTGAAAGCTAAGAAAGAACTCTGAAAGGTTAGTGGGAAAGCTTTGTATTCACTCAAACTCCAAATGCTTGGATGGTTTACAAATGAAGTCCTACTCCAAATTATACAAGCCCACCTCCCTAATGGACGGTGGAGATCAATTTGATCTAAGGGCTAGGAGTTGTTCTCTAGAACACTCCACAATTCTCTACAACTTTAAGAATTATGTACAAGGGTACAAACTATTCTAGAGAATTCCTACATGTGGACTAAGTAAAGTGGGCTAATGAACTTGGGCCAATTTGTGGGCTAGACTTGGGAGAACCTCCAAGTCCATGAGGAAAAATGCAGTCTTGACCCAAAGTGCGTGACAAGTAGTTATATTGAGGTATTTCCTAATGATTATGAGCTAAATATTCAGGATATGTAGAATTTTACTTTGAAATTACAACAGTTTTGTGAAACAAATTTTAACTGCTAAAAGACCAATTATTGTGAAATAGAGATTATAATTAGGGGTGTTCATCAGTCAATTTTGTGGCCAAACTGATCCGAGCTAGCAAAATTGAAAACTAAAGTGACAAAAAAATTAGATATGGGACCGAACCGAAATTGTCAAGAAAAGTGGATGTCAGCCGGCAAATATATATTGAAAAGATTACATATGCAGTAAACTTAGATAATAACGATCATGCGTTATGATAACGCAACAAACAACAAAACTTTACATAGGGTCCGTTTGCTTTAGACTTGGCTCAGTAGATTTAAAGAACCGAATCCTAATAAAGCACATTCATTAACTCCCTCAGTCAGATTTGGCCCAGCACTCCTCAGTCTTAAGCAAACGGACCCATAGTTTTCGTACGATCTGTTGAGCCACATATGTAGATAATAGGGAAAAGTGCATCATCTAAATAAAAAAAAAAAGTCTAATATCAGAAATCAAAATTGATATAATTTGCCTAAACTTTATTCCGCTAATTAATCAGAACAATAATGTTTAAAATTAATTTTGTAAGTATCTTTATCAATTGAAAAGGTAAGTCTTATATTCTCAAAAATAACTCTGCGTACCTTTTGAGCTATCGTTGATCTTGATTCTTGGCCTTTTAATGTTAATTGATGAATTGATGTGGATCCTAAAAGCTTCCTCATGTTGTAAGTGGGAGATTCCAGACTTCAATATTTGTTGAATGAGAAATTAGATCTGCTAAGCTGTTCTTAATTATTACTCCTTCCGTTTTATAAAGAATGTCATTTTAGACACTTTAATTTTTTTTATAATAAGCACTTTACCATAAAAACTACAATTCTTCCAATTTTAACTTAAACAACCTAATTAATTTAATTTATTATTTTCTTATTTTACAAAACATACCAATTAAATACAAATATTTAATTTCTCAAAAAATAGTTAAAAACATTAACTTCAAGATTTGGTAACTTACCAACCATGGACATATCTTCCCAAGGAATGAGACAACCTCTGAAGGTCAACTCTTTAAGCGACTCTGGCAAGGAAATATTTGTCCATAATTTCTTATCTCCTTGCAGTCCAAGTGATTCAAGTTTTTAGAACTAAACAAGATTCTTTAGACAATACTTCCCAGGTGCAGCAGAAGATTTTGAACGGTCTCGAATCTTCAATTTTTTAAGATTTGATATTCTTTTTGCAACTTTTTCTGTGAATGTAAAGTCTTCGATCACCTCAAGTGTCTGCAAATTTTCAAGAACAATTATATTTTGGCCATGTGGATTAGGGAGATTAACTAAAACACATGGGTACTTTGAAGAGTATTAATATACCCTACTATTAAATCGTTTGTTTCAGTGTCTGCGGTTTATTAGTATGTGGAGTATGTAATGATTCTTTGACCTGAGGTCAATACTCATTTTGTTTGTAAGTGATGAACTTTGACCAAGTACAACGCTTGCCTCCCGAAGGAGGATAAGACACGTCTTGTGTTGGGTTCATCATAAGCCAAATAGAAATGGTAGTTGAGTCAAGATTGAGATTCATTCCTCGATTGAAATTCGAGAGAACACTCATATTTCTCTAAATTATTTGACAATAAAGTCATTGGTCAATGCAAATCAATTAAAGTAATTGAATATGATCGAGTGTGTCATATAATAAAGATGAGAAAAGTGATTGAATTATTTGGATAGACACATGGCAGATCTAGGCTCAATCGGGTGGTTCATGCGTGAAGGGATATTACATAAGCTTCATATAAAGGTTGTTATGCGAATTCACGTAAATGTCCTTCATATATCGAGTTCGCTGCGCAACGCAATCTAGGAGTTTTGTGCAGACTTTAATAAGATTATCGTCTATAACGAGGGCCTGAAGGATCACACTTTAGTTGGTTTGTGTGAAGTGTGGTCTGAATACTGATGTTCCTCTCAAGGGTACAAGGTTAGTGCTTCGAATTATATTTAAAGCTAGTCCAAGTGGGAGATTAAAAGATATAGACTAGATTAGAATAGGTGGACTTTATTAATTAATAAGTCAGACTAATTAATTAATTAAGCCGATATGGATATTAGACCCATAAACCTAAGATTATATGGTACTATATATACATATTCTCTATAGTAGAGAACTAAGGGTTTTTATCAGATAAAAATTAGAGGCATTGTAGGATCAATAAGTGATTTCATAGCAATCACTTATTGAACAATTGTATCGAGGATAGTTCCTGCGGCGGACGACATACGCGTGGGTGAATATCTGGAGTGGTGAATTCAGTCGCGCTATTCCTTCCAATTAATTTCTGAAGTGGTGCATTTGGTTGCGCTATTCCTTCCGATTCTTTACGCAAGAAGTAAGTTGTTTAAACTATTGTGTATACAACGTTTAATTTAATTATAGATCACGATCGTTATTCTCGATAATTATTCCGCTACACACATTAGATGACATCGAGAATTGCCTAACATATATATACATCTTCTTCAGTCGGGCCGCACATGTGCAAAGCAAAGCTTCATCTTTCTTCAATTTCTTCTTTCCATAATCGCACATACCACACACATATGTACATACTTCGCGTATGTGACATGCATTTCACACGCGCTATACACACTTTATACATTTTTTCACACACGCTTCACACTGTACTCACTAAAATGTTCGTTTGATAGTGATTTTCAAATTAGTTCACCATATCAGTTGCAAGTTTATAAACTCTTTTATCCAAAATCTTCATCACACAAAAAAATATTTTTGGTCCCATAAGTATTTGCTTTTTCGGTTTTAGTCCCATAAATATCTGTTTTTTCAATTTAGTTCCGTAAGTGCTTAAATTGTCTAATTAAGGACAATTTTCGCCCAAAAACACTAAATCGGCCGGAAATAGTCATGTGCAAGTCATGTGACCGTAATAATTAGTAAATTCGGCGATTCGTAGTGACGTGACAAAAATTAGTTGAGTTGGATTTGTTTCTCTGTTAAATTTAAGTTCAAAATAAAATTATTATCCATGTCATTAGAGAAATAGAATTATTTGTCATATTACACAAACTCAATTAAATATTAAACATTATTTTCTAGATGAAAAACCCTCTATTGTATTTGATATTTTATATTTAATTGGGCTAGTGTAATATGATTTTACAAATAATTTTATTTTTTCTCAAATGATATGGATAATAATTTTATTTTGAATTTAAATTTGACAGAAAAAGTCCAGCTCAGATAATTTTTGTCATATCACTACAAGTCGCCGAGTTTTACTAATTATTTGTGTCACATGACTATTTCTAGTCGATTTGGTGTTTTTGGGCGAAAATAATCCTTAAATTGGACAATTTTAGCACTTACGAAACTAAATTAAAAAGCAAATATTTATGGGATTAAAATAAAAAAAGCAAATATTTACGGAACTAAAAATAATTTTTGCCATCAACTTATAAGCTATTGAGATGTTACATCTTATAAGTCCTTCAAACAACTTATAATATTTTAAAACTTATAAGATGTTTAAAATAAATTTAGTTAAACACTATCTCATTTCTTTGTAATGGGCTTAATACTTAGTATTAAAATAAACTCAAAAGGCTACAGTGTTTCTGTAGAATAAAGATCGTTAGAGTTTTTGTGGATTGCAAACTTTCATTAAATTCATTAATTGTACCTATAAATATCAGTGACTTAAATCATTATCATAGGTGACCCTTCTATTAGGCAATTGAGATTTTTTTCTAGGGCCCTCAAATTTAGGGGTCCCTTCTAAATATCACTTCCTTCGTCCCGAATGAACTTGCACACTTTCATTTTTCGTCCGTCCCAAGCAAACTTGCATACTTCTTAATAAGAAAAGTTATAACAATCTCCACCCTCAAAATCTCCACCATCAATCTCTACCATCAATCTCCACCCTTAATTCACCTTTGAAAAGTCAACAAAATCCCCAAAAGCAATTTTTCTTAATATGTGTGCCGACCCCCCTGTGCAAGTTCATTTGAGACGGAGGTAGTATATAAAGCCTATAAAAACATGTTCTTTTGAGATTGTTAATGTGTTATTATATTATTATATTTATATCAAGATTTGAAGCCACATAAAATTTTAAAATTATTAATTATTGATTGAATCAATTTTCTTGATTATCTTATTTCTAGAAATAAAAGAGAATTACTAGCAATTTTATTGAGTATTTCTATTTCTAGATAACTTAATTCGACTTCAAGGTGTTAGTTAATTTAATGATCATACATGGTGATGTCACAAAGTTGTGCACGGATTCAGATCCTTAACCAAGGTAAAGAAGGGAGCCATTGAGATGGGTGAAGTTTTTTCTCGATTTTATCCAGCAGGATAAACTGGATTAGTACAAAGGGAGGTATAAGATACATGAACTGCATGGCTTGCATGAGAAATCTTACGTGGCAGAATGACCCAGTCGAGCTGCCAAGTCATCATCTAGTCAGCAGCCTTGGGCATCAAGCAAAAACTTGCTGCTGACTTCTGTTGCAGCTATTAGTGAAGATCAAGGACTCAGCTGCAGATGTCTCGCAACAACCAATAAGAAGACAATGTGTTGCAACAGCTTTCACCAGCAAACTGCAGAGTCAAAGTTGTACAAACCTTATCCAACGGCTAGTATGATTTTGTAGTTGTAGGATGATAAGTTAGCCGCCTAGTATTGTGTATAAATTACGGCTGTGCACGGAACTTGAAGATTATCGAAATCGTACCAAAATTCGGACCGAATAAGTTTCGAATCGAAAAAATTCGTTTATCATTTTACTTTTTCTGAACCGAACTGAATCGATTATTTTTTTGGTACGGATTTGGATATTTTTCAATTTTCCGAACCGAAACCCATATTGAACCGTACTGAAGCATACCGAATTGTATTGAACCGAATAACCAAATAAAATAACAAATAATAAATTTAAACTATACTATCTCTAACAGATTAATTTAAATAAGAATTAAATATTAAATTATACATAATTTTATAGTTAGTTATATGTAACATAAATTATTAAAAACATTATATTTAATTATTATATAATTTTCAAAATACAAGTTAATTAGGTGGAAACAAATTTGATGTAATAAAATTATTTATATTAGTTAGCCGTCAATATATTATATTCAATTAAATTTATTATTCAAAAGGTAAAATAAATCTCTGTTGAAGTTTACAGAAGAAAAGCATGATTGAATTGCATTTCATATTCTAGAAAAATACAGAAGAAGAAGATGAGTTTTGAAGAGAGAGAACTCTCTTTTATAAGCTGAAAATAACAGCTTCTTTAACTAATCTAACTAACATTAACTACCCTAATTAATCCTAACAGATTTGATTAACTAACTTAATGATAAATGCTATTAATTAAAAACTAAATAATATTTTTAATTACTCTCTTTTATAATCTCCGATTATCCGAACCGTTCCGTTAGATCCGAAATTCTGAACTGAACTGTCCCGAAAAAATAAATAACCGCACCGTATCGTCCCGAATTTTTGGATCGGTAATGGATACTCATTTTTTAAATAACCGAAGTTTGGTATGGATCTGGATATTTTTAAATACCCGATTCACACCGTACCATGCAGTATAAATAGATATGTTCCATTCATTGTAATCATCAAGTCATTAATCAAATCAAAACATCTTCTAACATCTCTTGTTTTGTTTAAGCTTAGCAGTTAGCAACATGCCTTTCATTATCAGAATGACTATTTTTCTGATATTATACTAATGTACTGGGATGAAGAAAAAAAAAGTGAAAAGGGAACTGGATTTATGAAGCACAGAAAACATGCTCAGCGAAGTACCTGCATATCCCCGTCTCTCCCCGTCTCCATCACCGAATTCATCTTTTATCACTCAATTCATTACATGAAACATATTAATTTATGAGCTCATATTATATACGTATTGATTGGTAAATGTGGTGATACACGACATCTTACGGATGATCTCATGGAATCACCTACGAGGTTGCTGGAGAGGGTAAAATGTAAGAAACTGACACGTGTTTCTAACATTAAATAATATGGTGCCATGTGCCATTCTGTGAGATAAGTCTCCAGCCATGCCCATTAAGTCTCAACCATCTTGCTCCGACTGAAACTCAACCTGCTGCATTTCAGAGGCTCTGTAAGCGACTCTGGCACATCTGCAACCCCGACCATGTCTAAACTGCCACAAGGATTCAGTGGTCAACCGTTACGTCCAAGGACATCTGTGCAAACTAGGACACTCATGGAACAAGGTCAGCCATCTCGCAATCAGATCTTGTGCAATACGACCGACTTTCGTGGAATTGATCAGGCTCTCCACACCTTGGTTTCTAATCAAACTACACTGATTGAGCGTCTATTAACTGAAAAAGCGGCTGTGAAAGAACAGTTGACCATCTTGCAGAGCAGCCTTCAGAATGTTCAGGCAGCTATGACCACCCTGGTTGCTCAGTTAGATACGAATGTGAATCGCGTACTGATCGGTAGCCAACTAAACGCCCTAGCAGACCGCCTAGAGAATGCTTTGAGCTTGAACGATGATCCTGGATTGATTGATGAGATTAAGGTGTGTCTGTCTGCTATTGGTCAGACTGCTGTCGCGTCTCTCATCCTACCAGATAAGCTCGATAAACCGGTCACTCGTCTTCGATGGGCCCACCGCCTCCGCGAGATCGCTTGACCTGCTTCAGTACTCCTCCAGCTATCAGGATAGAACGTCATTTCATTTTTGTTTTTGTTGTTGGTGATATGGTTGTTTTTGGTCTATGCTTTCAAGTCAGGTAAATACCATTTTGAATTTATGCTACTAGAAAAAAGAAAAAGACTTTCTCCGAGCCTTATATATAGGAGTTTGCGTCTATCCCCTGTTAATAGACGTTTATCCCCCGTTAATTTCAGATTTCCGTTAATAGACGTTTATCCCCTGTTAGTAACTTTCTTTCTTAGATGACGTGTCCATCATGTAACATGTATAATGTGTCCATCACCTAACATCTAGAACAGGTGAGGTAACACGAATTTGTAACAGGAGATGCGAAGCGCTATTTTTCTTCAATTAATTTTTTTCAAACATTGATTTAGTTTTAATTCACTATACCAATATAAATTCTTAGGACGTGTTTGTTTGGGTTTGGGCTTTGCCCTTAACCTTTTGAGGAAGTGCCCAAACCCACGACCACGAGCGTTTGTTTGGGGTTGGGCCTGACCTAAACTTATTGCTGAAGTGTTTGTTTTGAAGTGATTGCGAATGATGGGGCCTGTTTGTTTATGGTTGAGTTGATCCGTTCAGGATTTAGTCCAACTCATGTGTGTTGGGTCCTAGTTTGTGAATAGAGCTGACAATTCGGGTCGGGTCCAATTGGGCGAAGGGATATTCGGGCTTTGAAATGTTAGGCCTGACTCGGCGAATCTCGGACCATCGGGCTAAAAAAGTCTACCAATTATTTTTTTCCTTTTTTTTGGATTACTTTAACCATGAAGCAAAATTATATAATGATGATGATATAACAATAATAATAATTTTAAAAAAAAAAAAAAAGAATGGATGATGATATATATTTATATACTATACGTTACAATTTATTTAATTTTGTGTACGTACTATACTACCTGTTAATCAATTCTTCATTTCTCGACACATAATAATTAATAAGCATGCTTCAATTCATTTTTCATCTTCGGCTAATAAAATTGAAGAAATAGAGCATTAAATTAGTTAAATGTTATAATTTTTCGGTAATAGATACATTTATACTCTGCTAAAAAAAGAAAAAAGAAAAACTTGTTTCAAACAGTACAAGATATTAGTTAATTCCTAAATTTTACTTATTCGGTTAGTTAGGGAAAAAAAATTCAATTTCAATTTTAACAGCTCTAGTTGTGGCCAATATATTGTGTCCACCCTAAAGCCTCTCAATAAATTATTTTACCACCGAACAATGAAAACTACCTCTTACATACATTATCAATCAAACTCAATTCCAATACAACTTTAATCAATAACCAATTATTTACTAACTTCTCTTACACACATCAAATCACATTTACCACCTCTTATATTATAAGACTAGGTTTATTCACAACCTCCACAACCCAACCTATCAATAAAATATATATTTCTCTCTCATCCACATACACAACCTATGAACCTACTCCACAACTCAAAAAACACATTTTTATACTTTATCAACAACCCAACACAACCCAACATTTTAATAAATATTAATTTCTTTTTATCCAAATACATAACCTATTTCCCAATAAAATTAATATTTTTGCTAACGTCATATTTCAGGTCAGGCTACCGCCATATTTCGGGCCGGGTTGGACCGGCTCGGTCGGTCTAAAATTAGTCGGCCGGCCCAGGGCTCGTCGGGCTCTTGGCCCGGAGTATTTTCCTATAATATACTAAATAAAAAATTATGAATAATGTAAATTTCAATTCTTATTTAAATTAATCTTTCAGGGATAATATATATTTAAATTTATAACTTGTTGGGTATTGTCCAGTACGATTCAGTACAGTTTCCAATTCGAAAAATTAAGAAATATCCAATTCCGTAACAAGTAAATAATCGGTTCAGTTCGGTTCAAAAATGCCAAATAGTCGATGGATATTTTCGATTCGGAACTAATTCAGTCCGGATTTCGATCCAATTTCGGTAATCTCCAAGCTCCATGCACAGTCCTAAATTGTCAATATTAGGCTCTACTTGTAGAGAAAAAAATAAGAATTTCTAAAAAAAAAAAAAATTTTGTAAAATAAAAATTATTTTATTTATTTATTATTAAAATTATATCCAATAAATATTTTAATACTGCCAATGGGATAATAATATGTGGCAGGTTGTGGAATATGATTGTGTTGTGGAAGGTTGTGGAATCTTTATCATTTAGTTTTTCTTTATTAAACTTAATCAGGTGACCCTGCTAAGAGGGTCATCAATAAACTCAGCCTAATCATCCCACAATCCAATCTTCAATCAACCTAAATAAATACTCATTTATACTCTAACCTCATATTTCATTTTATTCTCCACAGTTTACAGTACTCCAGTCACCTCACAATCATAAATAAACGGAGCCAATGCAATTGTTGCAGCCAACTTCTACTGTATGAATGTAACTTTTTCGTCTTAATAGAAAAATATATTAAATTAATCTTTATTTTATGATCTTCAAGTTGCCATCGATATTGCATAACTTATTTGTAAAATATAAAAATATATGCACATTTGTACTTTTCTTAAACGAAATATCTCCTTTAGCATATTTTCTCCACCCACGATATCAACAAATAATCTTATGAATGAGTTGTAATTTTCGCGGTGTTATAAGAATTAACACTGAGTTATTACATTAGAATAGGATGTATGCATCTCATGTGCATGAATATTCTTATGTATTGCGGGCTGGACCCTAATCAAGAGGATTTAAGTTTTTTGCTTAGTTAGAAAGAAAAAAAAAAGTACTTTTCCAAAAAAATTAAAATTCATGTGTTTTCAGAACAAAGTATAATTCCCCAATGTACGATGCACGATCTGAAAATATACTCATTTGTAAGAAAAATCAAAATCAAATAATTAAACAAAATAATTTAATAACTTAGGTTTTGCTAAATAAAAGAGTATCAAATTATCTAATCACTTTTAATTTCGTTAATAATTATTATTTAATTTATTTTTATTTGCAACTTATATTCAATGTAAATAGTTTATGTAATTTAGCTCACAATAAATATTAAAATCTAAGCACAATAATCAACTGACAAACAATTTTTTATTATATAATATTCAAATCAATATTTGATTAAATACTAAGTAAATAGAAAAAGATGTTTGCTTTTTATCTATGACAAATAAAAGAAATTAATTCAAAAAGAAGAAAAAATTATTAGTGACTTTAGGATGTAATATATTTAATATATTATATTAAAGATACTATATTATATTAAAATCTTTAGGATGTTTGCTTCTTGGCATTCTCAAGTAGAGAAAGTATATTATGGCCTTATGCGGAATTGCCTAAAATCTTCTACCTAGAGGAAGAACCACAAATACTAAATTATTTTATTTTACTTACAAAACACATGAGACTATAACAAAAATTAAAATTTAATATTTTCTTATGAATCAACACAATGATAATCATTCTTCAATTATTTACTATCGCAACAAACTTAATTTTCCTTTGTCCAGCAAAAAGATAACTACAAGTCTAAAATATGGGGCAATTTACAGATACTTATAATTAAATAAATTAATTGTTATTTTAACATTACTATTTTTAAGCTACAATATCAATCGCCTTCGATTGTCAACTCATCATATCTTTGGGGAATCCCTAAGTTTATTTCTATCAATCATGTTACATGAGCCATTATTTAATTTACTTATTTATACACGTATTCATATACTTCCTCCGTTTAAAAAAAAAAAAAGTCATTTTAGTTACTTTTAGAGAAATTAAGAATTTATATTTAATTGGTATGTTTTGTGAAATAATGAAATAATCAACTAAATTAAGCAGGTTGTTTAAGATAATATTTGAAGAATTGTAATTTTTTTTAATAAAATAACATTTATTGTAAAATTTTTCAAAATATCTAAAAGACATTCTTTTTAAAACGGAGGGAGTAATATTTTATATCCGTGCATCGCACGAGATGCTCTACTAGTATTGGTGAGAACTGAAAAGGTCAAATTCAATTATTTATCATATTTCCCCCTTCACACAATTAACGTTGTTAATCACCGTCACTAATGACAGCGTTTATGGTCAACTCCTCATCCTCATGTTACACGCGTCCAGATTCTTGTTTCATTTTATTTTGCATTGCTATAGTATATTAATTCTCTCTATTTTATTAAAAGAGGCGTGTTTATTAAAAAAAAGTGTTATTTTATAATAAGAATCTTGTTTAAAAAATTAATACCTCACTTTACAAGTTAATAATAAATTTTTTTTTTTTACATTTATTTTACAAATTAGTTAGATATAATCTAGTAAGTTAATCAAAACATAAAAAAAGCCGTGTAAGTACTTGTCAAAGATTTTAAAAGTTAAACCTTCATTAAATTAATCATAAATAAAAAAAAATTATACATTTTTAAATATAACTCGATTAATGGATCGAGGATAGTATATATTGATAAACTTATGATGTCATTTAGTATATGTGGCATTTATGTGGTAAATATAGGATTATAGAAGCTGAAATATAGGAGATGTGGCCAAAATCCGGACTCTCTGACCTTCTAACTCGGCCGAGACTCACTAGCTCGGCCGAGCTCAGTTTCCTTCAGTTTTTGGCTTGATTTTTCTCGGTTTTTGACTTGCGGGACTTGTTCTCATATTCTTCCTTGGTCGAGTTCGACTTTTTGGCCTAATCTTATCCAAATAACTTCAAAACAAATCATAGACATTAAATCGTCCAATAATGCAAATATGAGAAATACACGACCACTTATGCATGCAAATATCACTAATTAGACTTAATTCGGCCTATTATGCACACATAATTACGTGTACCAAGATGATAAAGGATTTCATATTACTCTTTTGGTTTAAAAAGAAAATCCGTTTCAGAAAAATCAAATTTTTTTTTTATCAATTTGATAATATACAATTTATAAATCCTAACTTATAGGACTATTTTATTTAATCACGTGCAATTTATTTGTGAACCTAGCTTTTTAAAATTTCATTTTAACTAATACAATATTAATTTTTAAAACATGACTTTTTTTTTTTTTTTGACAAAAGATATTTTTGAAACATGAGTTTTCTAAAAGACTAGAAGAGTATTAGTTAACTTGTAAAAGAACGCTACATGTATTCATATACACATTTTCTTTTACTTTTTATATATTATTTTCTTCGTCCCGCTCAATTTTACACGTAAAGTCGAACACGTATATTAAGAAAAAATTATTTTTTATTTTTTGATTGACTTTTTTAAAGGTGAAGATTTTGACAGTGAAGATTGTAAGAAAAAATTTCTTTTTAAAAATGTACAAAATTAAATTGAACGAATCGAAACGAAAAGTGTGAAATTGAACGAGACGAATGGAGTAATATATAAAGAAAAAATGGTTTATGGATATGTCCTATATAAATAAATTACCATCAGCCTCTTTCAATATTTCTAAGCTGACATGACGCATGCAGCGCTAACGTATAAACGAACAACAAACATAAGAGTATGAAGTGTTGATTTACAATGAATATCGATAATATTGAATAATTGACAGAAAATTTGATTCTTTATAATCGAAATCAACTATTTAATACAATAGAGAGGAAGATCTCATTTCTAGCCTAAAAAACTAATACTAATCTTCCTAGTAAATAAATTAAAAGATATCATAATAATAAATCAAAGATAAAATTAAAACAAATCAAATCAAATCATAATCAATAAATATAATAATACATGTCTAACGTCTAATCGTTTTCTCAATCTCCATCATCCCAACTCCTTAATATTTATATACATTGAAGTTTGACCTCAAAATTACGAAAGAAAAAATGTTTAATTACATGTCCTAAGAAAATATTTTTATAGGAATTGGTTGTTGCTCAGTTGATAGAGCAGTTTATAACTCAGTTAACTGATCAAAGTCTCGACTTTCGTCTCAATCAAGATTGTACTCAACAAAAAAAGTACACTTCTATCTCATTTTTTGTAAATATATTACGAAGATAGTTTTATTTTCTTATCAATAATGTATTAATTAAATGTTTATTTTTTTCCTTATATCCTTGTTAAGTAACAAGAATATAACAGAAGTTTTCACATGAACTAAATAAGTTTCTTAATCGATGTAAAATTTGGACGGAGATTTTACCGGTTGAGTGAGTCTTGGTGTGTGATGGTCTCACATATGATGGAATACACTTTTACAGGAAAAAATGATATTTTTACAGGAAAAATGATACTTTTACAGATAAAGGTGATACTTTTGCAATAAAAAGTTTTTTTTTTCATTAAGAAAAAATAGTACTTTTACAGATAAATGTGATATCTTTACTTCTTTACTACAAAAACTAATATTTTTTGTCCGTCACACCTTGTGTCGATCTCATATAAGCTTTTGCCATACCGGTTAAATACAAGTAGTGCCATCAGTGTCTTTCATTCCTAAGAGCCCCCACCCCACGCCCCTCTTGTGTTTTTTTTTTTTTTTTCCTTTCTTTCTTTCTTAAATAACTTGAGAAACAGAAGTTCTGGTCACTTTGTGTCTCTAAACCATGGGTATTTCTAAGAAGAAAAACATATCATTCGGGTTGATCTTGATGCATGCTGATGGGTCGGATCTGGTGTTAATGGGTCTGGGGTTGCTTGGTTCTTTTGGGGATGGGATTTCACTGCCTCTCATGCTTTTTGTCAGCAGCAAACTCATCAACACCTTTGGACAATCTCAACTTTCTCCCTCTCCTAATTTCTCTCACTCCACCAACCAGGTCACTTCTTCTTTTCATTCTCTATACACATTTACTGTGTGTTTTCTGTGTTTCTCTTCCTCTGTTTTTTTGTAAATTTTAAGGAGGGTGATGCAATTCCTTTGTGAGTGTTAGAAATATCGCATATAAAATACGTAATCACCTAGGGAATCGATATACCTTACATAATCACGTATATAGGGAATCGATATATCTTAACTATAAATTGCAGGATGATGGATCTACTTGATTCGTCTATAAACCCGTCCTAACCATCTACTTGATTCGTCTATAAGCCCGTCCGGACGAACACTATCGAGTATCCGCTGTTTTTCATCTTAGACTTTTGGATGATTTCGGTGATATTCCAAGAATAAAAATAGAGAGAAAACTAGGAGAAATATATTTTGTGGTGTATTAATTTCGTAGGCTACGAATATCAGATATATTCGTATATATATTAGTATGAGAGAGAGATCTCTCTTATTATGGATAGGATCTCCATTCCTATGGAAAATATATCTTAAATATCTAGTAAGATATATATCCCAACTATATTGAAATCCATCAGATATGGATGCAACCAACACTTAACATAAGGATCATCATTCAATTACTTTGTTCCAACTGTGTCCTACTCTAAAATCGGATTATACATAAAAAATTTTTACGATTTGTGATTAAAGTTCATAATTTAGGTTCAAATTCAGATACATGTTTAGATTTCATATTTAAGGTCTAGCGTTCGACTTTCTTAGACTAGGGTATATTTTTTACTGTAAACTTACGATGTTACGATTCACGATTCATGGTTCATGATTTAATGTTTTAGTGTTTATAATTCAATAGATCAAGTTTAGAGTTTATGATTCATGTGTTCGGATTCACAACTCATGTTGTATGACTCAATTTTGGAGTGAGACACGGTTGAGACAGGATAATTGTCGGATAGATGATCCTTACCCATTAGCAGATGAGATCACCTGTTTCAAAGGATATTTCATCGTTTATTTTAAATTAATATAAATATACATGTTATGTATGTAACATGACATCATAAACAAACATGTGACAAATAGTGATAGAGGTGAAATTAAAATAAAAGATAAAACACTTTTTGAAGTAGGTGATCTCATTTGCTTTATTAATAAAATTAAGAATAAATTCTAAAATATACCAAAAGTTCCATAGCTACTGAAATTTGGAAGACGAAACTTTTCTTTGACGAAGTTGAATAACTTAAGTGGCAGAGCATCCACTATCTAAACCTTCGATTCTAGATTCGAATTACCTTGGGGGGGGGGGGGGGGCGTTAAGAGATTTTTTTTTCTTTATTTTTAGATTAGGATTTAAAAATATTTGGAAGACGAAACAACGAATATTATGATATATTTCGATTTGCATATAAAATAAAAATATCATATATTATCAAAATAATATTTTATTTGAAAAAATGATCTACTCTTTCTTAGAAGAATAATTTCTTTTACTATTTATTGAAAAAAATTAATTTTTTTTACTTTAGTTTTGTGTTTTTATAACAATTTTGGGTTGCTTGAATCATTTTGTTTTTAAAAAAATTGATAAATAAATGAGTCTATTAAGAATTTACAATAAAAAGCTTAGACATAATAGTTCAAATGATTTGTTGATTGAATTAATGTCTTTATTTTGTGTCAAAAGGAAAATTTATGTTAACGACAAATATAATAAGTTGATTATTTTTTATATTTATTTAAATACGCCACAATAGTATAGTTTAGTACCCCTGCTTAATGAACTAATACCATTGCGAGATCTCATGCTAATATAACTAAATACTAAACATAATATATATGACTTCTGACATTGTTTAGCCTTATACAAATATGTAATTGTATTAGTATATTATTCAAATATCACATATATACAATTATTTCATACACCAGTGTTATGCTATATATTTTATATCAAATTATTAACTATTATAGTACAACATTTTATACAAGTCCTTAATTTATCTTCTTCATAACTTATTTCGATTTTCATTATTATTCATATTTACTTTTATATTTTAATAATAATTTAATAACAAAATTCTAACCCCTGCATTGCATGGGTGGAAAATTAGTATTCTTAATAATGTGTGTCATGATCTTGCAATTACCTCAATAAGTTTGTAAATTTTAGATTTAAATATATAATTTTAAATTTTCAACTCACAGCCCGATGGTAGCCAAACCAGCCTGAAAATTGTAGAGTTTAAGGTCATAATATTGTCAGTCCACTAAAAAATATTATTTTTTTCTTAAAAAAGAAATACTTTTTTTATAAATCATTTTATGTACGAAAGCTTTAACCAAAAATCTACCTTAAATGTAAAAAGAAGATCGTAGAATAATGTTCGTGATGATGTATCTTTTTGTGGTATTTGGAAAATTTTGAATTTTTTTTATAAGGAACCGTATGTGTTGTTGACATGTATCTTCACAAAATTTTGACAAAAGTACCGGACGTGAGTTGTGCCTTTGTGAAGAGTTGTATTTCACAATCTACTCCCCTTTACTAATCAAAATCTTTCTCTTTTCACTAATATTTTTTTCTATTAAACTATAATTTTAAATGTTTATAACTTTTATGTATCAGCTTTTATTCTTAATGAAATAGATATCAAATTAATCTTAATTTCATAATATTCAAGTAGATGTCCATATTGCATATATAAATAAACTAACAAATTCTAAATATAAAATAGTTTTTGTTTGGTTAAATATGATATATTTAGATATTTTTCAAAAACAATTACATCATAAATGTGAGAGTATTCAGAAAAAAAAAATACTTTTTAGTTTACTTTAATAACTTTTTAGTTTTCAAAATTATTTTGTTTTGATGAAAAAATAGTACAATGACACAAATTTAATTGACTTACATTAATGCTCAATCACAATAATCATATTAGTAAAAATTATGGGGTGTATGTTTTTAATGAAATTTGATGAATAATAAAAATAATTCAATCACCTTTTTATAAAATTAGATTTATGGCTCATATTGTGTACATAAAAAATGTTCAAATTTACTTAATGTTCAGCGCTCTCCAACCTTAAACAAACACACCCTAAGGAGATGTTTGGGTTGGCATGACACCAGCGGAATTGAGCATTGTCAATCCCCATTGTATTTATTATACATCCATATTATATTATCTACATCATTTATCATTGTCTAACATCTTACATCACCTTTTACAATTCTCATTACACCTTTTACAATTTTCAATACACATTTTAATTATTTTTCAATCAACTAATCATCCTAAAACATATTGATGAAACATATACAACATACATCATACCCTACTATTTCTTTAAACGAAAATATATTTTTTACTATTTAAATGGATGTACTGACAGTAACTGTGTGTCCCGACGAATGTGGCACATGTCACTATATTTTAAACCAAGTATGCTCTTATAGTTATTATATTTATGTGTGAGATGGTGAAATCAAACATCAACAAAAATTAGGGATGCTAAATTTTGTTCCATTGTATAAGAAAAAAGTTGCATAATTGGAAGGGAAATTCATTTTCAAGGTTTTAAGAAATATATGAGGTAGATATCTTAATTCAATAAAAGACAATTTAATCACTTACAATAAAAAAAAAATATATTTTTTTTTATAAAAAAAAAATTACCTATTAAAAAGAGGGGCAAATTGAGTAAAGAGGCAAAAATATAAGTATTTATAAAGGGTAAACATTATAAATCTAGTAAATGTGTATATGAGAATGTAATTTTAAAGTAGAGGCTGTTCAGTTAGGTAGACCATACTAAAATAACTATATGGCTATCATATCATAATTTTTCATACATGGAAAATTTATATTATTAACTTGCAATTTTTTTGTTATACCGAAATCTGGTATGGTATCGATAAATTTTAATATACAATAAAAATTTGATATATCAAATATTATGTTGGCGTCGGTATCAAGGACACAGGCACCTTGGGCCGCGGTGGCATTGATCGGGCGCCCTGGAATTTCCTAAAAATTGGGGGTATATGTGTTAAATTCACGTTAAATTCAGCGGCATCATAAGTTCTCTTTGTATCTGTTTGTTAAGGAATGAAGTTAAACTTTGTGCTTATTAAGTAATTTTTTTGGTTTTTTTTGCCTTTTCTTTGTCCTTTTTTCCCGCCTAGTTCTCTCTTTCTTTTTTTTTTTCAAGAATACCTAATTCTCTTTTTTTTCTTTAAAATTTTTTTTCTCCAAATATCTAAGAACAAAGAAAAAACCCTTCCCTCTCTCCACGATGGCTCGAACCCATGATCAAAGACCTAGATAGTAGATGCTCTGCCACTTGAGCTATCCAACTTCGTCTCAGTAGTAGCTAGTAGAAATCACATAGAATCATTGAAGAATACCTAATTCTCTTTTAATATGCTTGTAGTGGTGTGCCTTTTCTATAATTGTATATAGTTGTTTGCTTATTATGTTTGCATCGTCTATTTTAGAAGATAATATTTTTTGCTCAATTAAAAAGACAATAAGAGCTTCATCATTTTTTTTCAATATTCTAACTAATTCTATTTGTGTATGCATTTTCCAAATTTTAATTCAATGACTAGTTGATATAATTTTAATCATATTTGTATATGCGTTTTGTTATAGCATAAATACAATATTTTTTTGCTACTTTTATATTGTTGATAGTCGGACTCCTTGAGTGCAATTCCTGGCTCCATCACTAATCGATATAATATTATTACTTACCAAAAATATTGAATTTTTTGGATATATATAAAAATTTTAAAAGACCCAAAATTTTGAATTCTCGTACTTGTATGATATAGACAAAATACCATATCTAAAATCCTATCGAAATTTTAGGTATTTTCAGTAAATTTTTATATTGTTTTCCCTTTTTGTCTTGTAGAGGGCATTGGTTCTTTGCTACATAGCTTGCATGCAGTGGGTCGCTTGCTTTCTTGGTAGGTGATTTTTATATTTCTTTCAACTTCTTACTTAAGGTTAATTAGTATCTCCTAAAAACAAGGATTAATTAGTACTCCCTCCGTCCCGGCTGAGTTTGCACATGTAAGCCGGCACGTATATTAAGAAAAATTATTTTTTGCTTTTTGGTTGACTTTTTTAAAGGTGGAGATTGAAAGTGGAGATTTTAAGGATGGAGATTGTGAGAAAACTTTCCTTTTTAAGGGTGTGCAAACTTAGATGGGACGTCCCAAAAAGGAAAGTGTGCAAACTCAGCCGGGACGGAGGGAGTATAAGGTTACGACTTGCGGTCAATTATTATTTGTGTACAATCTGGCTTTTTAAACGAATCATAAAAATGCACTACCTTCATAATTTTTCAACTTAATGCACACGATGCAAGTTTTGGAGTTTGAATAGACGTGAGACTTAAAATTGGGATCTTAGTAATCTCATCCGCGGATGAGAAATTGTACGATGTCAGCAACATTTAAGATTGAGTTTAATGACAACATGATTTCGTTTTAATTTAATTAGGAGTTAAAAGAGTTTGTACAAATACGTTAGCAATTAGATTGGTTAAAATATCAATTTTCGTGCTCCACCTTAGCAATTGGAATTTGAAATTAGTTTACATGCACTAAATGAAAAAAATATGAGTGGTGCATTTCTAGGTAATGTTGCAAATGATAATTGATCAAAAGATCATAAATTTTTACAAAATTAACCTCATATTATCGATCTCCCTGTCTCTCTCTAGAGGGGTATTGTTGGACAAGAACTGCAGAGAGACAAGCTTCAATATTAAGGACAAGATACTTGAAAGCTATAATGAGGCAAGATGTAAGTTACTTTGATTTGCACGCGACAAGCACGACTGAGGTCATCGAAAGCGTCTCCAGTGACAGTCAACTAATTCAAGATGCCATTAGTGAAAAGGTTCAATTTTCTCCAAATAAATATCGTAACTACAATACTGTCTAATTGCTCAAATTAGGCCCTAACGACTAGTCGGGGTCTAAGTTGCGCAAAGGGGGCCATAGACATTGTTAGGTTCGGTAGTAGAAAGGAATCGTACAAAAGACATATGCAGCCAATGAAAGTCTAATGACTAGGCGGGAACTAGTCGAAGCTAGTTGCGGTGCTCAACTATTTCTAATTGTATGAAGTGTTACACTAGGCGACAACTAACGTTCTTGATTCTGCTGATTACAGATTCCGCTTTTTGTGGGAGACCTCTCAGCATTCATCGGTTCCTATGTTATCGCGTTCATAATGCTATGGAGATTAGCAATTGTTGGATTTCCGTTCGTAGTATTTCTTGTCTTACCAGGTTTGGTGTACGGGAGGGTTCTGATGAGCAATGCAAGAAAAATTCGGGGCGAATATAACAAAGCCGGTGCAATAGTGGAACAGGCTCTTTCCTCTGTTCGAACGGTTTATTCCTTCGTTGGGGAGAGCAAGACTATTGATGCATACTCCGCTGCTCTTCAAGGGACTGTGAGATTGGGATTAAGACAAGGTTTAGCTAAAGGTTTGGCTATCGGAAGTAACGGGGTTGCCTTTGCGATTTGGTCGTTCATGTTATATTATGGTAGTCGATTAGTCATGTACCACAACGAAGAAGGAGGCAGCGTTTATGCTGTTGGAGCATCTATTTCTATTGGTGGATTGTAAGTATCATTTGTCCTACTTTTCATGTCAAACTATTAAAACCATGTCATTTTAATAGTAGTCTATGACGTGAAAAGTGGGACAGAGGATTCCGTTTCCTATTAATTTTTTATGTTATGTTAGTATCTTAGTATTTACTCTAGTATTTCTTGGTTGAATAGATATCTAGGTTCAGCGTTACCCCACTTGAAGTATTTTTCTGAGGCGAGTGCAGTAGCGGAATGCATAAAGGAAGTTATCGAAAGAGTCCCAAAAATCGATTCAGATAGTATGGAAGGCCTAATACTAGAAAATTTTAGTGGAGAAGTTGAATTTAAGCACGTCAGATTCGCGTATCCATCGAGGCCCGAAAGCTTTATTTTTAAAGATTTTAACCTAAGAATGCCGGTGGGGAAGACGGTGGCATTGGTTGGAATAAGTGGATCGGGAAAGTCGACGGTCATTGCTCTATTACAAAGATTTTATGATCCAATAGGTGGTGAGATTCTCTTTGATGGGATGGCCATTGACAAGTTGCAACTCAAGTGGCTAAGGTCAAAAATGGGATTAGTTAGTCAAGAGCCAACCCTATTTGCAACCTCAATTAAAGAAAACATACTTTTTGGCAAAGAAGATGCATCTATGGAAGAGGTTATTAAGGCTGCCAAAGCTTCTCATGCCCACGATTTCATTTCTCGGTTACCTCAAGGCTATGACACTCAGGTAAAATTCCGGTTTTACCCTTATCTCGGTACTGGAGAAGCCACGCTACACATGGTGCACTACCACACACCCACATGGATGCGTGTTTGTAGTACATAATTGATGGTAGTTTCTTGAATGAATTCACTAGATTTTTGACAATTTTGTGACTCAATTTTATGTGCAATAATCATAATGCAGGTTGGTGAGAGAGGGGTACAAATGTCAGGAGGCCAAAAACAAAGAATAGCAATAGCTAGAGCTATAATCAAGGCCCCCAAGATCCTCCTACTTGACGAGGCCACTAGTGCTTTGGACTCACAATCGGACCGAGTAGTTCAAGAAGCTCTTAATAAGGCTGCAATGGGCCGGACCACCATCGTCATAGCCCATGATCTCTCCACAATCCGTAATGCTGACCTTATTTTTATGGTCCAAAATGGCCAGGTCATGGAAATCGGTTCACACGATCAACTTGTCGAGAAAAATGAAACCAAGAAACAAATAAAAGAATTTCCCAATCTTTATAATGTTAGACCATCATTGACGATTACAAGTAGTAATATTCATGACATAAGCAGTAGAAGTCTCTCGATTGTCAAGTCAAAAAACTTGGCCCATTGCCTAGACACGACCTGTGATCAAGTTTTGAAAACGCCTTCGATTAGAAGATTGCTCTTTATGAACGTGCCTGAATGGAAGCAAGCATTGTTAGGGTGTATTGGCGCTATATTAGTTGGTGCTATTCGGCCACTATGTGCCTTTGCAATGGGATCAATGATATCTGTTTATTTTCTTCCGGATCATAGTTCGATCAAGGAGAAGACAAAAATATATGCATTGTGTTTTCTCGGGTTGGCTATTTTCTCCCTCATGATTAATATCATCCAACACTACAATTTCGCAGTAATGGGGGAGAACTTAACAAAGAGAATCCGAGAAAGAATCTTGTCCAAGATTCTCACGTTTGAAATTGGGTGGTTTGATCAGAACGAGAATACTACCGGCACAATTTGCTCAAGATTAGCCAAAGATGCCAATGTGGTATGTTGCAATTGCATTAGTACAAAATACATGTATAAAATGATATCACTAATAATTACGTGTCATAATATAGGTGAGGTCGTTGGTAGGCGACCGGATGGCTCTACTGATCCAAACATCATCTGCAGTGACTACAGCCTGCATATTGGGATTAGTTGTTGCATGGAAATTAGCACTGGTAATGATTGCAGTTCAACCCTTCATCATAACTTGCTATTATTGTAGATGTGTCATTCTCAAGAACATGTCGAAAAAAACAACCAAATTTCAAGAAGAGAGTAGCAAGCTAGCAGCAGAGGCGATCTCCAATCTTCGAACCATAATGGCCTACTCTTCGCAAGCTCGGATTCTCAAAATGCTTGAAAAGGCCCAAGAAAGGCCCCAAAAGGAAAGCATACGCCAATCTTGGTTTGCTGGGATTGGGCTTGGCACCTCCAAAAGCCTAATCACATGCACTTGGGCCTTAGATTATTGGTACGGTGGAAAACTCATCGCAGAAGGTTTCATTGGAGCAAAGGCATTTTTCCAAACTTTCTTGATTTTAGTAAGCACTGGCCGTGTAATAGCCGACGCTGGAACTATGACTAATGATCTAGCTAAAGGAGCCGATGCAGTGGGGTCCGTTTTTGCTGTTTTAGATAGGCTCTCGTTGATCGAGCCTGAAGACCCCAACGGCTACAAGCCTGATAAGTTAATTGGCCGAGTTGAGCTTCACGACATTGATTTTGCTTATCCGGCTAGACCAAATACCTTAATATTCAAAGGCCTTTCAATTGAATTTGCAGCGGGAAATTCAACTGCATTAGTAGGAGAAAGTGGTTCAGGAAAGTCAACCATAATAGGCCTAATCGAAAGATTCTACGATCCATCAAGAGGAGTGGTGAAAATTGACGGTCGAGATTTAAAATCGTATCACCTAAGGTCAATGAGGAAACACATTGCACTTGTTAGTCAAGAGCCGATATTGTTTGCTAGTAGCATAAGATGTAACATCATATATGGAGCTTCTGCAGATGTTGGTGAAGCCGAGATCATAGAGGCTGCTAAAGCTGTCAACGCGCACGATTTCATTGCGGGATTAAAGGACGGCTACGATACGTTCTGCGGGGATAAAGGGCTACAATTATCAGGTGGACAAAAGCAACGAATCGCCATCGCTCGTGCTATATTAAAAAATCCGGCTATCTTGTTACTAGACGAGGCTACAAGTGCGTTGGACTCGCAGTCGGAAAAGGTGGTGCAAGATGCACTGGAGCGTGTTATGGTGGGAAGGACTAGTGTGGTTGTGGCACATAGGTTGAGTACCATACAAAATTGTGATACAATTGCGGTTTTAGACAAGGGAAAAGTGATGGAAAGGGGGACTCATTCGTCTTTGTTGGCTAAAGGGCCAAACGGGGCATATTATTCCCTTGTTAGCCTTCAGAGATCGCCGAGGACTACTCAGATGATCAACTAATATGGTACTGGTGTATTTGTCCAGAAATTGATAGAAAGCTTTAATGTTTTTCAATAATTTGCTTGTTGGGCTCGACGGATCTGAATCTCTACATTAGTATGATATTATCCGTTTGAGGCCAAGCTTGCACTAATTTGTTTTTGGGCTTTCTCTCAAAATATCTCATACCAATAGATAGTTATATCCTTCATTTTATGTCTATGATATTTTCCTTGTATATTCGATGTAGAATTTGTTTGACTCTTCCGAAAATATCATGATGAATCTTTACTGGTCTTATGCTATATGTAAATTTTACACAAAAGAATAGGAAGCTGCATTGATTAAATCTTTAACCTTTATTTGAATTCACAACAACAATGTTATTCTATTATATATATATCAACAGACCAAATTACTGTTTTGCACGATCTTATCAATCGTTTATGAAGGAATGACAGATCAGACTAAGTATAAAAGAGAAGAGCAACTTCAGCTATAACAAACAATAAAAGTCGTCCTCGTCCTAGCCCTCTGTTGTAAAAATTCCTATCTAGTCCCGGTTAGTTCTTGCATGAGTGCTAAACTCCAATTAACTATGTTTGTGTCCTGTTTAGTCCTGACTAAATATTAGTTCCAACTTTACCGTTCAGCTAGCGTCTAGTAAAGAAAACATGGTACTATCCACTATACATAAAACTTTCAATATACAAGATACAAATTGCTTTAATATTGATATGCAATCTATATATATATATAAAAGTAAAATGGAGGGTATTAATGTCGTTTTAGTTTTTCCTCCAAAATTTTTACATTATAATTAGTAACTTTTCCTATTTTCGGTATGTTCATAACTTTCTTTTATTTATTTTTAAATGCAAATAATTTTTTCATCTTAAATCCGATTTTTATGCATAATATACCAAATTATTCATCTTTTCACGAGTTTCGATTTGACATCCATATCACATACATTATAATGAGATATTTGATTTGAATAAACGGATTGTTTATTGGTTAATTTTTGTGCTATAATTGATGGTCATTGACTCATTGTGACTTGAACTATAATATTTTGGTTTTAGTTGCAACTAAAATTAGTAAAACAATTTCTTTAAAAAAATCATGAGTATTTTTTTATAATTATTTTTAATTACCTATTTATATTTTGAATAATGTGTATTTTGTTAAAATCACTCTTTTAAGGAAATTTATTCTTTGCAGCCTAAATTATGACATTTGTTAATTTTTGCAATCTTTTTAATTTTACTAATATTCAATTATATATTTTTAAACGTTATAAACTAAATAATACTTGCCGCACTAATCAACATCAATTGTCTTTTTTGCTCTTAACAATCTAAATAGCTTTTTCCGCATTAATCAATTTTTATCTTCAAATAAATAAATTATTTGTAAGAAAAATATAACATTTATATAAATAATTTATATTACCATATAAAATACGGAAATATCCAAATATTTTGAAGAGCTCATAGACTTTAATTTGTTATTTGAATTATTAAATAACTTTTGAATTTTATTTTGTTAAAATAAGAATTTATTAAATAAAATTATTTAAGTATATTTGAAATCACCAAATGAAATCTCAAAAGTTGCCAATGAAAATCTAACTTTATAATTAGAACTTGAAAGTTTATTTAGATAAATTAATAAAATATAAAATAAAAGTAGGGACATAAAGAAAAACAATATTAAGCTTTACATTACATATGAACTATCCAAATAAAATATCATTGTTCCGTTTATTATATATTTCATGGATATTTTAAATTATTTATAGTTAGAATTTAAAAATTATTTTATAAATTAAAAAAAATCTATATATATTTATACATATAAGCCACGGTAGGGACACTTCTGCAAGTAACACTTTCCAGCCTAAAATTTCAGATTGTGATTGATTAGTTGTTGTCACATTTGGTAAGAATCAAAATTAATTTTACTCTCTAAAGTTGCAAATATCTTTTTTCATTTCTAATATATTTATTATGTATACTATATCAAATTAATCATCTTTTGACGATATTCGATTTGATATCCACATGATATATATAGATATATAAAAAAAATTATAAAATATTCTATTTAAAATATTATATTATTTGTTCGTTGATTATTTGAGTAAGATTTCAGTATTTATTGTAGGTTGCAAATCAAATATAGTATTGATTCGGAACAAAATTAAAAATCATTCAAATAATTCTTTTTTACAAATTATATTACATGATTATTTCATTAAAACGACAACTAATCAGTTTGATTTATTTGACTTGAATTGTCTCAAATTTTATTCATTTATTACATTGAGAGAAAAATCATTGTATATAAAATTGAACACATACTTTATCGAATTAAAAGTGATAGTTAATATTTGATTTATAATCATCTTATTAAATTATTAAATTTGCTAATGTTTATTTGTTATAATAATTATTTTTGTTGATAAATCACAAAACTATGACTTTCGCTCATATATATAACTTTATATATGGTAATTAATCTTAAAAAAATATTACCTTTTTATATTTTGCATATATTTATGTTACTTTTCCATAAATAATTACACTTTGCAACCTAAACTATGCTATTATACAAGTTGCAACTAAACTTCTTTTAAATAAGCAAAATTAACCAACTTAAACTATATATATTTTTTAGACTTTGCAACCTAAACAATACTTGGTCACATTAACCAATCTCAATTATGTCCTTTTTTTTTTTTCCTCACATTTTGCAACCTAAGCAATGTTTTTACATTAACCAATGTGTATCTTTAGATGAATCTACTATTTACAATATAATCGTATAATTTAATTGAAACTTTTCAACATATATATATATATATATATATATGAAAGTATTAAGAAATATTGAAGAACTCATATGTTTTATTTTTGCATTCAAACTATTGAAAAAACAAAAGATGTTTTATTTTGTTATTCCAACTTTTGAATCTTATTTTATTATTCTTTGTATATCTAAAATACCAAGTAAAGTATTAAAACTTGCAACTAAGATTTTTTAAAAGTAAATAGTTATAATTAGAATTTAAAATTTTATTTAGATAAAATTAAATATTTAAAGTAGAATGGAAAATGAAAGAAAAATAATTTTCTTATAACATTATTCAGCTTATTTTATTTAATAATATGAGTTGATAGTTAGATGTTTATGTTTGTTTTAACATTCATAATTAATTAAGCTATAATTCATATAGGTGAAGAATGAAACAGACACACTAAATGTGTGTTTGGATTTCAAAGATAAGAAATGAACATGTTGAAAAAGATATTTATCTTAATATTAATTTATATATATATATACATATACTCCCTCCGTCCCAAATGATCTTGCACAAGGGGGGTCGGCATACATATTAAGAAAAAATATTTTTTGAGGATTTTGTTGACTTTTCAAATGTGAATTAAGGGTGGAGATTGATGGTGGAGATTGTATTATAAGTTTCCTTATTAAGAAGTGTGCAAGTTTGTTTGGGACAAACGAAAACGAAAAGTGTGCAAGTTCATTCGGGATTGAGGGAGTTTAATATACCTATATATAAAGTGAGTTATATTAAATACATGTATAACATGCGAGAAATTTATATTCACATTACTTATAATTTTATGTATATTTTATTCTTCATTTAAAAAAAATATTTTATTAGGGTATAACGATCACAAATTTAAATATTAGACTATATCACATTTAATTTTATTAAAATCATTACTTTTTAAATAAACGTCCGTGCATCGCACGGGAATAGTACTAGTTTTTTATAAAAGTAGCAAATAACTCGTGTAACGCACGAGTTAATATGTATATTAAAACTAATTTGAAATAAATTTTAATCAATCAGTTAATTCAGAATATTGCATTCTAATAAATTGTATATATATCAAACTACAATATAGATATTTGATATTTTCATGTCTTTTTTTATTTTTTTCTGATAGTATAGCATATCTCAGCATTTCACATTAGTTTATTTTTTTATTTTCATTTTAGGTTGAGTATTGTAATACCTAGACTCGTGGTGGAATAGTATATAGTATGATTTTTTATCTTTTACTTGTATAGTATTTTTACTCCCTCCGTTTCAAAATAAGTGATGTTTTAGATTGTTAATGATTTTTTAAATTAAGTTTCGTTTTAGATATATTTCACGATTTCTTCCAACTTTATCTCTATCACTATCCTAGAATATCTCTTAGTATCTTTTAAGCTACCCGTAAAACGCGCTAATATAAAGGGAGAAAGGAAAGGAGAATATCTCGTAGTATCTTTTAAGCTACCAGTAAAACGCGCTAATATAAAGGGAGAAAGGGAAGGAGTATAGGGCGTAAATATAGAGGGAGAGAGGACAATAATTATTGTAACGTAATTTTAGGAAAAAGGGAGAAAGAAAATGAGTATAGGGCGTAAATATAAAGGGAGAGAGGAAAATAATTATTGTAACGTAATTTTAGGAATAACTAGCACTACGCACGTGCGTTGCACGTGATTATAATTTTTTACTATTTTCTAATAAAAAAATTAATTTGAACGTAAAATAATTGTACATTGTGATCACTATAATATATATACACAACCTCGTAGATTATTCAATATAATAAAAATTAATCCATTGAACAAACATAATTTTGAATCAACTAAAAATTAAAAGAATCACAAAAGAGAAATAGAAAAGTTAAATAACCTTAGTCTTAATAAAACAAGTTATAATAATCAACGTTAAAAGATTCGTAAAAAATAACATACCATGATATAATGTAGAAATATATAGTCTTACAAAATTTTCTATTATACAGGTAAAGTTTGATTATTCAAACTATTGTTTACTTCTTATTATACAGAGACTTGATCATCATTAATATATCTTGAATAAAGTTATACGATGATTGGAAAACTATATACGTAATAATGAGACATATATTTTATGTTTTGCACCAAATCACTGGCATTTGAATAAAAACACATTTTTAATTGTCTCATTACATCATCAACTGGCATCCATAAGTTAATTATTTATTATATACACACAAAATATTAGGGTCTAACGTACTTTTCTATAATTCTCTAATAAATAGTTTCGATTTCAACATACATTTGCACATGAAATTCTTTACATATTTTAATGTGAGGAAAAACTTCCAGCAATTTAGTATCACGGTCCAACATCCTACTTTTGTTATGAATGTCATTTTCTAATTTTTTCTATTATTATTATTAAGTATAACCCTCTTTAATATAATTTACTAATCGATTTAAGATTGCTTATTTTAATTTCCCTTAATTATTTTCTCAATGCAACGTCGAAATTTAAAAATTATGTGTAATTTAAAATAAAAATCCTACTATAGTGTAATTACAAAATAAATAATATTTTTTATGGAAGGTTGACTATATACATAGTGTCTCACAATCTTCATTCAAGACATATACTACAATCCATATAAAATATAATAAATGTTTTAACTAATTTGTAATGTCTTTAATTCCTTATTTAGTTATAGTGAAATACTCCTAATTTTTCAAGCATTGCACATCCATTTAAAAGTCTTATATATACATGTTTAAACCACGCATTCCGATTTTATTTCTCTCATTTTATTCTTTATTTAGACTGTACAATACTCTATTCGACGTAATTATTTTTTATCTAATATTGTCAAGGTAATATTAACATTTACGTTTCACTGTCTTTATTTTTCATCATATTTTAATTTAATTATGTGACACTCATTCACATAGTACAATTTTTGAATCGTTCACAGTACAACTTAATTCATTATTTTTTTATAGTTTTTTTTTTAATTCTTTATTGTACCCTATAATTTATATAGCATAGTAAGTTCCTTTATCAAGTTATTACATATGCTTAAAATATATATATATATATATACATATATATATATATATAATATTTTTATTGATTTAATAATTTATTTAATGTTAGATCTTAAATATTTAAAAGAATCTGGTGCAACTATTCATATCCACTAATTTGTACATTTGCCATTTTATTATTTATATTATTAGTACAATAAAATTTTACACCTCGATCTAAACTCCAATTATTATAAACCTTGTTATTTTTATGTCACAAATTTTCTAACATAACAGTTTTTTCTTTGGTCTAGTAAAATTACATCACCTATTAAAAGTATTACATTAGTGAGTATGTTTGCAGGTGTGTAAGGTATGTGATTAAAAATAATGTTCAACTTATAGATTTATTTGAATAAAATCGATCCATTGTAGACCAGTAGTATTTAAATTTACATAATATCACTACCGATGCATTTATAGTTTTTATATCTTTATATATATCTTTTACTGATTTCATATATAAGCTACTTTTACTACTTTCCTCCGTTTTTTTTCATCTTATATATATATATATATATATATATATGACTTTATCGTATACTTTTTGAATTCTATAAAATCCGTAAATCAATTATTATTTTCTCTTGTTGTAATGTTTATAAATGCTACTTATGAAGTATATCGATTTCATTCTTCTACTTTCTTGCAAGCATAATAATTCGATTTATATTTACTTAGTAATGCTCGTACAAAGAAATTTAGCGTGTAAACATATATATTGCTAGTTTAATCTAAATTTAAACAGTAAGGCTAAATGTATCCCTAGTTTAATCCAAATTTTGAAATACTACATTGTAATAATTAACTTGTATGGACATCTAACTACATAAATATATATATATATATATATATATATGTGTGTGTGTGTGTGTGTGTGTATAATTTTTGTTTTTGTATTGTTTTCTCATATATCTAACTCTATCATATTAGTTTATTCTTTGATTTTTTCAATTATATTACCTAGACTCGTTTATTATAATTTTCTTTATAATGAAAATTCACTTGACCCTTTAATATTTATAATTTTTACGTTAATTTTTTTTTTATAATTTTTTTCATTATGTCAATAAAATTATAACTACTAATAATAATGTCTATTCATAAGTTTGTGTTATATTTCTTCACAATGTATTTTTTCACTTCTATTTATTTTGTCATCATATAGTTCTTATTCAATTTTTTTGACATTATTTTCTATTGTTGGACTTTAATAAAGTGGTATGCAAAAAAAAAAAAAAAAATACAATTTCTTATTATGTCTTTTTACTCACTCAAAAGTTAATTTTAAAATATAATCTCAGCGATTTCACATGCAAGTCATTTTATTCTTTGATTTCAGTACTTGCTTCAAGTTTATATTATAATGAAGTTAGTTACTATTCGCATTAAGCTCTAACACTTGATCAATTCAATAATGATACTTCAATAATTTAAAAAATTAGGGAGATTATTGCAAGTAGCAAATTTATAATATTCAAATTTAGACAAATAAATTGTTACTCTTAGATAAGTATTATTCTAATTTATATTTATAATAAGAGTTGATTATTTTATTTATGACCAAACACTATGTAAGAATTTGTCAATAATTTATACATAGTAACATAAATCATTGTGAATCATCTACATATTGTTCTGACATATAATGTTTACATTTTTTAAATAGTCCAAACAATTTAATTTAATCTCATTTATTTTTTTTCAAAAAACTCTTTTATGGCATTTTTTTAATTTAACTTTCTATCATTTTTATATAATAAAAAAATATAAGTACGACCAGATGTCAACAATTGTGTGTCTATGATTCGACTATGAAGTCAAACTCATAACTATTGAAATCATATTAAACTTTTACATTTTACATATTTTAAATATTTTATCATGTCAGTATCATTAATCTTGAGTCACTGATATATTGTGATAAATTAAATATTATATAATGCACTATCGTTGTTTTGTTGTGGTTATTGGAATGAGTATATAAATGTTATATCTACGTAACATACTTAAATTAAAAAAAAAAAAACTAAAAAAATTATCTCCAGAATTTAAAGATGATAAATTAAATCAATAAGAGCTTTCACCACTATTCATTATTCTAATTTTTATGTATATGGTTTTTTCTTCTTGTTGCTATTCCTAAAATCTATCAGTATTTTTTCGCCATGAAAACACAAAAACTTAATATAATATTCAATACCCAAATATCTTTATGGTATACCACTATTGTAATTTAAGATTCTTGTGGTGATTTACCTAACAAAGAAGTCAAAGGTTGGAGCTATTAAACTCCTACTAAACTATGTTTAATTTTCTATAACTTTTATACATATATATGTATAAATATCTTTAGTGTATATTTCAATTATTTAATATTTTGAGAATCATAAACTAAAGTACTTTAATATTCATAATATCTTATATTCTTATTCCTTTTTAGTAATATACATTATATCATTTTTTAATTTTTTTATATACTTTCTTCAGTTCTCATAAATTTCATATAGTTCTTCTAATTGGATTCTTTTATGATTGTAGAGAAATGAGAAAGATCGATTCACAAAAATTTAAGAGTAAATAAAAGGAATATATGATACACTATAGTTGTCTTGTCAATTTTTCTTTTTTTTTTTTTTGTTATGGTTAGTAGAATGAGTATATATATATATATATATATATATATATATATATATATATTATACTTACGTACCTAAATTAAAAGGAAAAAGTAAATTAAAAATAAAAAAATATCTCTAAAATGAAAAATGATAAATAAGAGCTTTCAATATTACTAAATTATTCTAATTTTTATGTGTATAGTTTTTTTTCTTGTTTTTGCTAATCATAAAATCTTTTAATATTTTTTTCACAATAAAACACCAAAACTTGATAGTTTTGCAAACATTTAATATCTAAATAACTCTAATGTACCACTATTTGAAATTAAAAGTCTTGGAATCATTATCCTAGTAAAAAAATCAAACTTCTGAGTTACTAAAGTCATTATAATATGTTTAAATTTCTATAATTTTCTTATAAATACATAAATATCTTTTATGTATCTTCAATTATTTAATATCATGAGAATCATATACTAAAGTAATTTTACTTATTATAAGTACATTTGTGCTAATTGGTCTTTCTCTTTTCTCTTCAATTATAGAAGAAACCAATTAGGAAAATTATCAGAAATTTATGAAGAATCGAATAAAATATAAAAAAATAAAAAGAATAATATAATGTATTTTACTACAAAGGAATAATAATATAAGATGTTATGAATATTTAAGTTCAACTTATGTCACCAGTTGAACTATATATTATATGAAATGTGATAGAAAATTTCATAAGTTGAGACTTGAGAGAGAGATGAATTTTTATTATAAAATGGATCTCACTAAATAAATAAAACTTTAAAAAATAAAGTTACTAAATTAGCGTTAAAAATTTACTAATTAATTTCTTTTTCTAGAATTTTATTTTTTGACAATTATATAAAAGAATCTCATTATAAAAGAGATAAGAAATTAAAAATAAAAATAATAATGTTATGTATATCATAAAAAATAAAGAAAAAATAGAATATGATTAATATGTAGGTTCAACTTATGCCATTAGATGAATTATATATCATATTCGTGAATTTTTTTAGGGTATCATATCCATGAATTGATAGATGAATTATATAGGACTCTAACCAAAAAAATAAAACTTTGAGAATATAGTTAATAAACTAACCTTAAAAACTAAAATTCATTAATGATATAATAGGCAAATCAAATTTTATCTAACCATAAAAATTCAAAGATATAGTTTATAAATAAAACTTTAAGATATAGTTACCAAACTAACCTTAAAAATTAAAATTCATTAAGGATATAATAGGCATATCAAAATTTGTAAGAAACAACTCACACTTTTATAATAGAAGTAGATTGATGAGAGAAAGAAATTGTAACGTAGGAATAATAGATGAGAGAAAGAAGATTAGTTGAGGGATATATCAGTCAAAATTTTTAATTCTTAATTCTTCTCTTTCATTCTAAAACGTCACTTATTTTAAAATGGAGGGAGTATAATATTACACAGCTCTTTAACTTATGGTATATATCTTGTGCATCAATAGATAATATTAACTTACCGATCCAGTAAACCTGTTATTTTTTTTGGGTTGGATCATAAAAATAATGATCCGAAATATTATTTAATTTGATCGGACCGGTTCGATGTCCTAAAGTTCGACTGACCACGAATTAATTCGAAAATATTAACATATTATAGGAGAATAAGTCGTGTCGTATAAACTAATTTTAGGACATCAAATTTTGAACTGGCCCGTTTCAACCCAAAATATTAGGGGTGAGCACGGGTCGGAGCGGACCGGGGATCTGGGTTGCTCCGGAACCGATCCGAAATTCGGAGATCTCCAAATTTCTGGCTCCGAAATCGAACCGAAAAAATAAATATCCGGGACCGAACCGAACCGAAAATCGGGTCGGTTTTGTTCGGAGATTCGGGTCTAATGGAGCAAATCAGTTCGGTTCGGAGATTTCGGAGTTTTTCACTCAAAATAATAGTATTTCCCTAAGACATGACTATATCATATCAAATGATAAAACAACATATAGTTCAATAAAAGACACTAAAATTGACCAACATACATAGTTCATATGTGAATATAAGTTTAGGAGTCAAATAAAGCAAAATAAACTTCACATATTACATAAGAGCTAAAAAACGAGTTTTAGACTTATTTTCCTATTTCAATGAGTGAGTCTTGTGTGTAAACGGTCACACGTATGACGGAATGCACTTTTATAAAAATCATTCATACTTTTACAGGAAAAAGTGATACTTTTACGGGAAAAAGTGATATTTTTAGTACATTGACCCTGACTTGCTCTAGCTACTGTTAGGAGAGTTAGGTAATAGACAAAAATAAATCTAATTTGACTGCACCCGACAGAGTGGTCATTTATTTATATACAGATTTCGGTTCTACTCGGTTCTGAATTCGGTTCCTCGGTTCGGAACGGTTCGGTTTTGTCAAAAAAATGTCGGATTAGTTCGATTCGAATAAAGTCAAAAAGTCAACGGTTCTTTTCGATCCGGAGTACTTTCGGTTCGGGTTTCGATACGGACCGAATAATCTCCGAGACCCGTGCTCACCCCTACAAAATGGGGAAAAACTCGAAACTAGTCCTGTAACTTAGGGCCTGTCCAGAACCAGTCCTGTATATTTTATAATTTCAATTTTAGTCCTGTATGTTTGTTAGATTGTCCAATTTGAGGACAAATTTTGCCGGAGCTCACTTAGCTGATCGGAATGTTTGACGTGGCACATATGTGGCATCAAAATTTAGGGCTTTGCGACAACTGATCAGATGTGGCATTAATATGTCCAGGTATCGTGCCACATATTTATCATTATCTTGTAATAATAATATTTCATAAATTTAAAATTAAAAACATAGTAAAAATTATATTAAAAATTATATTTAATTTTTTTATAATAATCTGAAAATCGAAAAAAATAAAAAATAAAAAATGACGAATAAAACTAAATTGTTTATTTTCTTTCTTCTTCTCCAAAATTATTATAACATCACCAGCACCGCGCTAGCAAGTCTGTCGCAGCCACCGTCTCTGTCTTCGTCGCTGCCGCCGCCATCATAAGGTTCTCCATGTTCAAAAGTAACCCAGAAAAAAAGAGAAGTCTTCAACCTATCCGATGTTGTTGCCGCCTCACTACCCTCCTAACCCCAAATCAGCAGCAAACAAACATGAGGAGCGCTTTTACATATCTTAGCGGCTACCGTAGCAATAAATCTGGCGCCGCCACAGGACAGAGAAGCACATCTGCAGAAATTACTCGTTTACTGTCTGCCACATTAACAGACAGTACCTTCAAACCTACATATTATGGGGAAAAGTGAGGGAGGAGGCGGCCGGGTGGATGAGAGGGAGAGTGAGAGAGGGGCGGTGGGCGAGGCTTATTGATTTAGGAAGTTTACTGGTTGAGGGGGGAATTGGGGAGGGGGGGGGGGGGTTGGGGGTCGTGGGTGTTGGGGGAAAAATAATTTGTATTTTTTTTTCGAAATTGTAATGTAATGACATGTCTAGCTTAGTCAGCAGAATAATACATGTGGCGCAATTCTCCCAATTTTGGTCCTCATGTGAGCAACACGTGCCCATTTCCGACGACTTAAGTGATCAGAAACTGAATTTGTCCTTAAATTGGACATTGTGAAGAAGATGCAGGACTAAAATTAAAATTATATAATATACAGGACTAGTTTTGGACATGACCTAACATACAGGACCAGTTTCGAATTTTTCCCCTACAAAATGTAGCGCTGGCTAAACCTGCCGACAGGTTTTATCCCTCCATCTATATACTCCCTTTTTTTCTTTTTCTTTTTCTTTTTCTTCTTTTTTTTGAGATAATCCCATGGATGTGATTCTAGTAGCTAGAGCCACCAGTTTAGATGTTTTCACAAGTCAATCCAAATTTCATTCTTCTTTCAATTTCAGACTGAGATGGCTGCTTATGGAGCTTTAGTTTCTCTGTCTCATATACTTCACCAGATTCTTAACCCACCTCCTCTCAACAAAATCACCATCGATAGACACCAGATTCAGTTTCTCCAAGGCAAGGTTAATTTCTTGATCGATTTTCTCGAAACTTATCCCACCAGACGCAGCCAAGATATCGCAGATGTTGAGCCGCAGATCACAGATGCAGCTTATGAAGCAGAAGATATCATCGAATCCGATGTCGTGGAGCAGATCCGCAAGAATGGCAGACATAAGATTTTCTCCACCTTATCCAGAGGCATTCAAACCATAGGAGGAAAGTTCCTTAAGAATAAAAGATTCTCCACCTTGTCTGAAGGGATTCAAGCCGTACTTGAAAAGTTTCACTCCATTGAGGAGGAGTTAATGAAGATCAAAGACAGGAAACTCGATGAAGATGACCTGCAACCAACAATCCTTACAACAGCAAGACATCGTGCTGGCAAGAAGATGACCATGGTGGGACTCGAGGAGCACGTGACTCAAATGATAGATGCTCTCACTACTGGTGAGCCCACTCGTCAAGTCATCTCTATCGTAGGAATGGGGGGCATAGGTAAAACTACCCTTGCTTCAGCTATTTATAATCATCGTTATATTGTGGAATACTTTGATGTTTGTGCTTGGGTAACGGTATCTCAAGAGTATATCGTTGAAGACCTCCTTCTTTGCCTCTTATCTGGAATTACAAAGGAATGTAGTAATGAAATAGGAGAAAAATTGTACAAGGAATTATATGGTCGGAGGTACCTCATAGTGATGGATGATATGTGGAATATTGAGGCATGGGACAACGTAAGAAGGTTTCTTCCGATTAATGATAATAGAAGCCGAATTTTGGTAACAACTAGGATATCCAACTTGGCTATAGATATTGGATCTTGTAGCTCTCACGTGGTTGGTTTTCTTGACGGGGAAAATAGTTGGGATTTACTCCGTCAAAAGATATTTGACAAAGAAGATTGTCCAAGTGAATTAGAGGAAATTGGAAAAAGTATTGCGATAAAATGTGGTGGACTTCCTTTAGCCATAGTTGTGATTGGTGGACTTCTTGCAAAGTCAGACAGGACCAAAGAACATTGGAAATCTATTGAAGGAGATATTACTTCAATCATTAATTGTGAAAATGGGGAACAATTGATGGAGATATTATCTTTGAGTTATCGTCATTTGCCTATCTATCTAAAGCCATGTTTCTTATATCTTGCCATGTTTCCGGAAGATGCCGAAATTCATCGGGACAACTTGGTCAGGTTGTGGGTTTCGGAAGGACTCATCAAACTAACTCAAGGCAAATTCTTAGAAGAGATTGCAGATGACTATTTCGACGATTTTATTAGTAGAAATTTGCTTTTGGTTTCTAAAAGGAAGCATAGTGGAAATGAATCAGAGTGTAAGGTTCATGATCTCTTAAGAGATTTATGCATTTCAAAAGCCGAAAAAGAAAATTTCCTTTACATTACAAAGCTTGATAGTCCCACTGTTTCACCAAACATAAAAATCAAAAGGCGCCTCGCCATTTCTCCTTCTAACCAAAAACAAGAAAGAAGGGTAATTAAAGCCTTGCAATTAGCTAGATTAACCAGATCTTGGACAAGATTGGAAGTCTACATGAGTTCCCGACAAGAATTTAGGATTCTTCTTGGCTTTAGGTTATTAAGGGTAGCAAATATGAATGTTATGTCGAAACGTCTTCCTAAAATTTCTCGGCACATTAACATACGGTATGTAAGTTATGTATTAGTAGGCAAATCTTCGATTTCTCAATTATGGAATCTACAAACCTTACAATTTTTTCAAGGGTTTGATCTACCAACTGAAATTTGGCAGATGCCACAAATTAGGCATATCCAATTTATTTGGGAATTTCGTCTTCCTGCTCCATGTGACAAAAATGTAATTGTTCTTGAAAATCTTCAGACACTTGAGGAGGTCAAGGATTTCGCATTCACAGAGGAAGTTGCAGAAAGAATCCCAAATCTAAAGAAGTTGAAGATTTGCTATAGTTTAAAATCTTCTGCCGCATCTGGGAAGTATTGTCTAAAGAATCTTGTTCGTTTCAAAAAGCTTGAATCACTTGGATTGCGAGGAGATAAGAAATTATGGACCGATCTCTCATTGCCAGATTCTCTTAAAGAATTGGAGTTACAAGGTTCCTTGATTCCTTGGGAAGATATGTCCATTATTGGTAAGCTGCCAAACCTTGACGTTCTCAGATTGGACGGTAATGCTACCAGTGGCATAGAGTGGAATCCAGTTGAAGGAGAATTTCGTCAACTGAAACACCTAATGATTTTTAGATCCGAGTTGAAAATTTGGGGAGCAGAGAACTGCCATTTTCCAAGTCTAGAGTTTCTAGTTCTTGCATACTTGCCTCTTGAAGAGATTCCGATGAGTTTGGCAGAAATAATAACACTTCAAGTGATCGAGATATATCCAGGTGAGGGTCCCCTTTGGAGTTCAGCAAAGATAATATCGGATGAAAGAGAGCTACTCGGATATGAGCAATGCGAGTTGCGGAGTACTTTATCCATATATAGATAAGCTTTTCTTGGAATTATGATGAAAGGTACAATTTCAAACTAATTTTCGCTTTAAAATCTATACGTATATAATTGGCTTAATTGCACCAACCCCACCAGACTATCAGCTCTTTTACACATAAACAATTAAATTTTTTTATGTGGTATCGATACATATAAACTATACAGATTTGGCAGATAAACCACCAAACTTATTTTTCGATATTTTTTGTCGGAATTTCGCACGTTACTTGCGCGTGATAAACTTTTAATGATTTTTTTTTTTATAAGCAACCTTTTTAGTATGTCAAACGCGTAATAAAAAAACATTCATATCTTTCCTTTTCACATCAATTTCTTTGAATCTTTAGTAGTTCTCTCTCCCAATATTTAAACCTCCATGGTTGAAGATGAGCGGCTCCTCTACCTACTAAAAAGCATGTTTGGACAAGAAAAAACCCTTAAACAATTATAATGCACAAGTCACATGTGAAATTTCGGCTAAAAATAATTGGAAAATAAGTTTAGAGGTTTATCTATCAAAATCCGTATAGTTTATATGTATGAGTGCCACAAAGAAAAGTTCACTATTTATGTGGAAAAACGCTGATAGTTTGACGGGTTCGTTGTAATTAACCCTATATAATTGTTTAGAGCGAAATGTGAAAACTTGCAATAAAAAAACAAATATGATGGATATTTTGACTTACCTCTCTTCGTACTTCGGATTCTTTAAAACACATCTATCTGAATTCTGATAGGTTTATTTAATAGAAAAATCAATACCACTTATAACTTCTTTAGTTTACCTCTAATCTCTTAGAAATACTTAACGATTTAATTGATTTTTAACTAAAGCTATTTTATCCATTAGTAATTAATATTAACTCAATGTTTAAGTTTTTCTTTTTAAGTTCTTTTATATATTTTTATCAAGTTTTATATAAATGTTCAATATTAAACTTCATATAAGGTCTAAAATTTATAAAACTTAAATTTATTTAATTGTTGTTTTGTTGAATTGCTAAAAAATAATGTTTAGGAAAAATATTATATTTTTTGTAAAATGATAGTAGCCTTTTTGAAAAAAAAATATATATTTACTACTTTTATGTTAAAAAGTAATACTTTGTCTAGAAAAAAAGCAATTCAATTTTAATAAAACGTAGTACCCTTTCTAGAAAAAGATTAATATATATTGTGCTATTGAAAAGTATGCATTTTTTTCATTTTTCTAAAATACATTTTCAGTATTTAGATTATATTTAAATGCACCATTTAAAAATGTCGTTATCTTACCATCTTATAGAGTGATATCTTTTTCCAACAAGAAGTAATCTTTCGATTTTTTCTAGAAAAATATCACTTTTCGTAAAAAAAATATCACCTACTAACTCGTACGTGCACACGTCAAGGTGAGGTAACTTTATTCCAAATTATGTTATCTAACTATGTTTCATGTGAATGATTATTTTTAGTTGTTTTACATGAGTAGTTATTTATATCCATGATATGTGAAATTTGTGTAAAGCTATATTTACAGGTAAAAGTGTACTATGATATACGAGTAATATTGTATTAGCTAAACAATAGATCGATCACTTTTAGGTCGCTCCTAAACAACTTTCTCGCGTAGGGTAAGGCACGCCCAACAGGATTGATGTGCGCTTATGTGTATCTATATAGTACGTGTGCGTATTAATATGGGATTCCAAACGTGTTTACGAATTTAATTTACATTGGTGCATGGTTGCAAGATATATGCAAGTTGGATATGTTGATATGTGACTTCTATGGCACTATATGAGATTGATTATGATGTTCCATCCTATTATGTTATATGCAATAATCATGTAATTGTCTTTTATTGAATAATATGTATGTTAGTTAAGTGGGCAACTAAATGAATCCACGTGGTATTTTTCCAAACACTCACTCCATTCATTTTGAGGACCAGGTAATAAAGTGAAGAAGTGCTGAAGAAGAATGTGAGCGCTCGTCGAAAATGAAAGCTTTTAAAAATGTAATAAGAACTCTACATTTGCAGAATTATAATTTTATTTCTTTGTGTAATATAATGAATACAAGTTGTAGACTTTGTACCGTACCTCCGGTTTAAATTATGTCGAATTATTTTGATGATATTGAACAAATCTACTTTTAAAGTTATATTGAACTATTGAACAGAGGTAATCAATGCAGCTTTTTATTGTTTTACGTAAATTTGCATATAGCAAAACATCAGTACAGATTCATTTCTGAGCGTGGAACATAACATTCACACTACATATTGGAAAAAATCCGCCGCTAGCCCCTTTTAAGTATTAGATTTTCATTGACCGTTTTTATTTTTCTACCGATTCCTCACAACCCATGATTCACTTAACACCGCTAGCCCCTAACTAGACTTTAGGTCTTAATCAGCCGCCAGACTAGCGTCTGACGAATTTTATAGTATTCACACTTTCCTCAATAACTTAGAGATTTTTTGTTGCATAAATCCCTCTATTTCTATAAAAATATGGGTATTTCTTACAAAATAATGGATGAACTAATATACCCTTATACTGTATAGCTATATACAAGGATTATCAAGTTATAACCAACGTCAATAAATTATGTCAATAACTTGCATTCTGCAATTTTACTTGATTAGTTTCTTCATGAAATTCCATTTTTTTCTTCTTCATTTTCCCCATCTATTATCCGTAGAATTTTTTTAGGCAAAGTCTCATGTGTACCATTTACCTTTACCCATAATATATAATAACTTTAAGCATAAATCATGATACATATTTACCATGATACATTTACCCATCACATGTAATAACTTTAAACATAAATAGTAATACATTTTTTACCCATGACCTAGATTGCACGAATTTTAGATCCGTGCAACTGGTGCATAGGAGACCTTCCCCTTTTTTTATTGGTATGGATATAATAAAGGTCCTCAAATTCTATAAAATATTTGCTAGATTAATATTTAAAGACTACGTTTCTCTAAATATATGAATCCTCTTAGAAAATACATCCCCCACAAATAAGCAACAAATAGATCTAAACTTCTCAATTCATTGCATAAATTTCAAATTCTATCCTTTCAATTGTAGTAAAACAAAAAAAATAAAGACAATTAATATAAAATAGTTGGTTAAAAAATAAAAACAAGCTAAAGGTGAAGAATGGCACACGATCACAACATTATGTAGGATGAGGGCATAAGAGTGAAAATAAAAAAATAAATTAAAAATATAGGAGAACCATATTACTGTAGTCAATAGCACACGAGAATTTTATAACTTTTCCATAGTAAAAATTGAATATATATATATATATAGAGAGAGAACAAACAACAAGAGATTTACAGTTAATAGGGGTGAGCAAAATTCGGTTCGACAATCAAACCAAATTTAATTAGTGAAACCGAACTACAACTGAACCGACGGTTTGGTTTGATTTGGTTGAATCGGAATAATCTTATCTCAAGATTTTTCCATTATTCATTACTAAAAATATAAACCTATATAAATATTGATTCATTTAAATCAAGAATATTTACCTTAGGTATATTATACACACACACAGATATATATATATATAGATTTCCAGGTATATTAATATATACATACATATGCATAAAAATATATTAAAAATAAAAAAAATTATAAAATTGGGTTCAATTCGATTATTTTGGTAATTCTTTTTATAAAATCTAATCGAACCTAATTAACTGAAAATTCTGAAAACTAAAACAGAAAACCACACAGTTTTTTATAAAATAAAATAAAAATATGAATTTCGATTCGGGTAATACGGTTCAAACTGAATTTTGCTCACCCTCAACTGCAAAAAAGGTACGTAGAGTTTTGTCAATATAAATCAATAATTGTTTTATTAAACCAAAATAGATATATATTGTTTTGCATCCTTATTTAAATCTGGAAGACTCACGGTCATACATTTTAGAGAGGGGGAGAGAGAGAGATTGTCTTTCAGTAAAAAAATATAATAAATATTAAAATAAGGGAACCGTATTTTATAAAATAATGAAAACCAATACAAAAAATCTTAAGGAGAAGAAAAGAATTTGAAATATAAAAAAAAAAAACCTTCGTTATAGTTAAAGCCACACTACTTTCAAATTGCTAATGTAAGAGATGACAATAACTTTCTTTACAGAAGAGGAAAAAAAAGAACCGAGAAAAAAGAGTAAATAACTTTGAAGTTTTTATTAATTACAATGTTACTCTATCATAGAACATTATCTACTTGTGGAAGTATGGTTATTAGAAAATTTTACATTAACCTAAGAGATCAATTTCCAAAACTTTCTAATATCCTAACATTTTTACCGTATCTTGAAATAGTAAGTGTATGTGAATTTATTTAACATTATTCATAATTTAAAATGGAGCTTATAAACAATAGACAAAATACAAAAGTTTATGATTGACACAATTATAACTCACTTGTCAAGTAATTGTTGATTAGATATATATAACCTTTAATTCTATGATCTTTTCCTGTCAAATTTTTTGAAGAATAGACAATTTAATCCGAATCTTTCATATTTTACAATTTCATCAATTCATTCAAAATATGTCTTGAGCTTAATTATAAAAAATATTATTAAAAGTGTGGGACTTATATGATAATTATGAAATAAAGTTTCAAAATTATTTCAATACGCGTAACTAAAGTTAAGTCTCAAAATGATGACACTAAATAAAAATATACGTTTTACTCAAAAATTATATATAAATATTATATTCGTAATACTAAAATTATATTAATATCCTTGCAAGTAGTAAAGTTAGAACCATAAGTTTATTTAAAAAATCAAATTTAGATGTTAAAAAAACAAGAGTAACAAGTGCAACACGTGTTTACCCTTACGACTTTAGTTAAAAACAATTGAAGTGTTTGCTGCTTATGACTTTTAGCTTTCAGTCAATTAATTATAACAGAAGCTAGGCTCCCTCAACCTATGTACCACAACTACACTAGCCCTTCCCACCACAATACACCCTAGTGCATTTTGCACTACCTTTTCTGACCGCGAATCCAGTGCACTTGTAGCCTCGTCTAGTAACAAAAAGGAAAAAAATCATTATTAGTCTTGTACGTTATGACTAGTCCAGAAAATATCCTACATCTTTTATATGTTCATTTATGGTCATGTATCTTTTAAAATTTATCCAATTAAAGGATACAGTGATCGACACGCAATTTGGCGTGCATTAGTCACGCTCACTACACATGACTATTAGAATTGGAGCTTCCTAGTGATTAAGTAAACTGATGAGACAAAAATTAGTTCACGAGGACAAGTTGCCACGAGCCCTTCACCGTCGAAAACGTTATTAGCCACCACTCTGTTGATGCTCAATGAAACGATGTCGACGTTGTTGATTAATTAAGTGACGTGGATAGCCATCGTGGGCTATATAATTTTTACCACATCAGTATAATAACCAAAAAGTACCAATTTTAATAGTCAATAGCGTCATTAATTTTGTCTAAGTTGGGCGTCGGGGATGAGTTGTTTTCTTAAATTAAACAAATAAAGAAACAAGAAAAGGACTAAAATTATACATATAAAAATTACAAAATATTTATTGGACAAGCCTAACACAGAAATAATAATGATTTTTTCCCCAAAATAACCACACCTCTTAACATATCATAAAATATGTCGATCAGGCGTATTATTGTTAACCTCTCGGGCCTCTAGCCCTCAAGATCTTTGGGATCAATCAATGAGTACCTATCCAAAACAGTGAAAACGGATACCCTCGAATTCTATCTTCTTGTCTCTTCTTCTCTGTCTCATCCTCATCTCCAAGGTCCGAAATATTTGAGGCTTTTGCCATGCAGAGTGTGGCTATATCTTATAGGAGGTCTGTACTCTGTTTTTCAGAGTTAAAACCAAGCCGTGCAGCGCTCCAATCGTGAAACTGAGCGGATCTGAGTTGTGGGACTTGTGGCTGAGTGACCACAATCCTTTGTTCGGTAAAAAATGACAAAGATCTCTAGTTTAGGAGATTCTTATTTGCTTGGAGGTATTGTAAAAATTATGATCCAAAATTTCAATTTCAGGCTCTACGTAAATTAAATTGGAAAAAAAATAAAATGGTCGTTTATTTACATATTAAATTTAAAAGGTCGTTGTGTACTACCTCCGTCCCAGCTAACTTTGCACGGTTGACCTGATACGGATGTTAAGAAAAAGCAGATTTTGGGGAATCTTTGACTTTTTTACAGGTGGAGATTGAGGGTGGAGATTTCGAGGGTGGAGATTGTGAGAGAGATTTCCTTTTTAAGGGTGTGCAAAGTTAAGTGGGACGGACCGAAAAGGAAAGTATGCAAAGTTAGCCGGGACGGAGGAAGTACTTTATAAGTAATCAAAATGTCGTATATTTTTATGGTGTTAAGTCTCGGGATAAATCTGTTTTTTTTTTTTTTTTCTCTTCAAGTCGCACATCTTCACAAAGCATTCTAAAATGAAGATTTTATCAAACTAAGATATATACTCGGAGTAACAAATCAAAGTTAGGGGTTTCAACAAAGTTGATTTGGCCTAAATTTAACCTAGGTCGAGAAGCTCAAGAGAAAAGCAAGACAAAAGGCAAATAAAAGCACAAGTTCTTGAATGTTCTCTAAATATATTTATTATTAATATTTTGATATTATGGTATAAAAATCTGGATTTGACTATAGTAAACCTTAGGTATTTTAGTAGAAAAAACATGATTTATATAAATAGATAAAGAAAATATGAGGTATGAATATAAAAAGGAATTTACTAGGAGTAAAAGGAGGAATTTGAGTTGATAGAGATTATATTACATAGAGATATATTTTAAAAAGAAAAAATTCCTAATTTAAGAACAAAGAAAAAATCCTTTCCCTCCCACGATGACTCAAACTCAGGACCAAAGGCCTAAATAGTAGATGTTCTGCCACTTGAACTATCCAACTTCGTCTTACATAGGGATATATTTGTCCATTCCAAATGTTTTTAGTTTATCTTAAGTCCGAAACGAGTAGAGAATTTATGAACGGGAGAGTATTACTAATCTTGTAAGCTCGTCAAAACATCTTATAAGATGTTTGAGAGTTTATAAGCTCCAAAAAAAATAAGTTTATCTAGTCCAATTTACTTTTTAAGATTTTAATTTTAATACTTGTACTCCAATTTCACGTAGTACACATACTTCACACACAACTACATACATTCCACAAACACCCACATATTTCAAACGCACTACACACCACACACACTTCACACACACTACACACCACATACACCACACACACTATACACACTTATTTCACACGCACCACACACACTTCTCACACACCACACATGTTACACATGGTTTACACATTAATCAAAATGTGCGTTTGATAGTCCCCCGCTAGCTCTGACTAATCTCCTATTGACGTTAGACTTTCATTGGCAGTTTATTATTTTTTTTTTAATGATTCATCTCCGTCTAACCACGCCTACACCCAATTTCAACTTCCCTAAATCCAACTAGTTGCTATGCCCCATTCCATTACCCAACCATGCCACATTCTCTTTTACCCTCTTCGTTTCATGTTCTTTATGACGTCATATACTACTTTCATTCCGTTCTAATTTTTCTACTTTCTTTTTCAATTTATCCTAATTAACTTTTTAGCTCATAAATGATAAATTTCTCTCACAATCTCCAGTCTCAATCTCCATTTTTAAAAAAGTCAAAGATTTCATAAAATCTATTTTTTCTTGTCATTATGTATTATCTACAATTTTTAAGTTAGTCACTAAATTAGACAAAAAGAAATGAAAAGAACAATTATAGGGAAAAGATGAAGCGAGGAAAAGAAGAACTATAGAAGCAAAAGAAAAAAAGGAAATAAAGTGTTAAACATTGGGCAAAAGCCTAAAGAGAGAAAAAGAAAAGAATACTATCTCCGTTTGTTTTACTCGTTATTTTAGGTATAATAAGAAAATCAAGGGGCATAAGCAATGGACAAATAAGTCCTCAATTATATTTTATCCCCACAAACCCTTTAATTTTCTCCTAATTTTCTTATTATCGTGTTGAATACTTGCAGTATTAAAAATGAAGAATAAATTAGATATGTTATATGATAATTAGAGATTTTATAAGAATTAACTATAGAGTTAGTATTGAAAAAAGACAAATACTTGTATGTGACCGTCACACGGCCATAACACGGTGTGACAGGAAAAAGTATCAGTTTTTATGGTAAAAGTATCACGTTTATCTGTAAAAGTATCACTTTCTTTTAACAAAAAAAAAATATCACTTTTTGTAGTAAAAGTATCACCTTTAGCTCTAAAAGTATTAATGTAGTAAAAATATAACTTTTATCTGTAAAAGTATCACTCTTTCCTCTAAAAGTATCAATTTTTTTGTAAAAATGTATTTTGTCACACGTGTGACCGTCACACACAAGACTCACTCTTGAAGAAAAAGTGGGAAGAAGTTAAAATCACAACTATTTATAAAAAAATCATATAAGCTAAAATGATAATTAAAAAAACGAAAGTAGTAAAAAATTGAACAACTATGGAAAGAAAGAGAAAAAAAAAAAAACAATTGTTATATAGACGTGGAAAACCCTGAAGAGGGAAAAAAACTCTTTAATTCTAATAGTTGTAGTTGTAGGTTCGAATTCCACGTGAAGCGGATGAATCAATTATTTTTCTAATATTAATAAGTAAACAAACAAAAGTAAATTAGGGGAGAAATTGATTGGATTTAATCTAATACTCAACTAACTATATAAAAAATTAAAGGACTCAAACAAATAAATAAGTAGATAATACGATTGTGAGCAATATCAAAACAATATCAGTTCTCATTCAGTATCCCTCTACTCGTAGAGAGAATCAATTAACTAATTATACCCGATAATCTATCCCACAACTTTCTAACCCAAGACCGACAACAAGCTTTATCAACCCGAATTGTCTTTAATCTTAGTTAACTAAAATAAGCTCTTAGTCAACCCTATTTAATTGAATAACATTTAGGCTCCATTTGGATGGAGGGATTTGTGCTATGGATTTATAAATCCATTGTCAAATCCACTCCATGTGTTTGGATAAAATACTAAATGAGTGGATTTGAAAATCCAGATTTTTAAATCAACCCATTTACAAATCTAGGATTTGAAATTCTCCATTTTACACTATATTTGGGTGGATTTCAAATCCTTTGACAAAGGTAGTCATTTACAAATCCATCCTGACTCACACTTCTCTCTCCTCCCCCCCCCCCCCCCCCCTCTCTCTATCTCTCTCGTCCTCTCTCTCTCTCTCCTCCCCCGCTCTCTCTCTTCTTCTCTTCTCCCTATCGCTATCTCTTCCTCTCGTTCTCCAATAAAATGCTCATAATATTTTTTTTAATTCTTTTTTTCCTTTTATCTCTAATTAAATGCTCCCAATAAATTTTTGGGATATAAAATACATAATATGTATATATGTGTGTATATATATAATTAGAAAAAAAAAATTATTCGGTTCATTTTGATGTAGATAAATACTATTTTATTTAATAAAAAATATAAATTGTTAGTTTAAATTTTAAAGAAAAAAAAAATTGAATTTTACAAATATTGTATCAGTGTTTTGCCAAATAATGGATTTGAAAATTTTGGATTTCAAAATCCTTTCACAAATCCACCATAAATCCAAACAAGGGATTTCAAGTCCATGGATTTCAAATCTAAGGATTTTGAAATCTATTCATTTTAAATCCCCTGACAAATCAAATCCCTCCATCCAAATGGAGCCTTAGGTTTAATTCATCAAACGCATTCATTACTAAGTCAATAGGCTAAACTAGACTCCAAATACACAAACTCGATTTGGATGACCTAGATTTGTATTACCCCTAACGAATTAATCGTTAATTGCTACTTATGATTATAAATCTGCAACAATTACGGATTACAATTCTATAATTTAGCGATGGACATATCAATAAACTAATTCGACGGGCCCTATCAAACCAAGAAATCGAAATATCATAAATCAAGCAATCAAATAATACAAATAAACTATCGGAGAGAAATCGAAATACAACTACAAATCAATTAACATAAAAATACGAGTAGGATTTAACATCTTTTTGAACTGGCAAAAAGTTGATTAGCTACACATCCTACTTAATATAAAAATGGAATCGGTTATAAATAACAAGTTTTAATTTTTCCCGCCCAAACTCATACACTATTTGCAAAAATCGCAATTATATAGTAAATATTATGGCAACTTTAAATACATGGTAAATCTTATGTGCCGGATATAAATACCACTTTACTCCTGCTAGCTTAAATTAGTTAATATATTTCGCGCATGTTTGGGGTTTCTTATTGTGTAAATATTCTAATTTTGGTGTATATATATATTACATGTAAATCTACAACAGGGAAATTTGGGAAAAATAAATGTGATATGCTTTGTCAATATCTTAATTAGATAATGCCGAATAATAATCAAAATATTCTAAATGATATTAGTTTCATATCATATCAATTAAGTCTAATAGATTTTAATTTCATACCATATCAATCGAGTTTTTGTAATCTGTGTGACTCTTAGTTAGCTTGGTGAATTTGGTTAACAATGACGAAAATATTATAATTGATATAAATCTTATATCATATCAATAAAAAATCTTACTATATAATAAAAGAATCTAAACCTAAGAGTTAACCAAACATATTTTCCTGCTCATTTACTTTAAGAAATTAGGAGATTTAAATCATAACTAACATAATAAGATATTTGTATATAAAATACTTATATATAACTGGTAAAATATTTGTAAAATTAGTTCCAATTTTAAATTTTGTTGCAATTTGGTATATAAAAACATTATATCTGACGTATTTTAATTGATTCACTTTATAATAAAAATAAATATATTAAAAATAAAATAAGAAAAAAAGAAAATATTTTCTGATTATTATTTGTTCTATAATTGATGTAAATTAAACATAGCAAATTAATCTTTCTTTCATGACCTTTAATTTAACATCTCCATGACATATTTTAAAATAAGTTATACTAAAAAATGTAATTGTTTATCGATTATTTAGGTTAGATTTTGTAATATGGTTAAATTATTTGATTTGCGTGATATACAAATAAAAACTAAAGAAAAATATTATGAATAATTTATTTATATATACTTATTAACTAATATTTCTACAATATAAGTTAATTTTGTTTATATTTTTTAAACTTTATTTGTATTTTATGAACAAATCCATAAATATATTTTTTCGACAATATTACAGTTGTTCAGAAATAGTAAAACTAACTATTTTCAATTTCTAAAATTACATATAATATTTGATTTTTTTATAAAGAACAAAAAAAAAATATATTGCGAAGGAACATGTGTGCCCACGTTAAGAATGAAAAGAATTTAGAGATCACTTTATCTTTTGTAGCTCTCTTTCTCACATGTTTTGATTTTTCCAACATCCTAAAGGCACATATAACTTTTTTTATCCATTTTTTTAATTGCAATAGATAAAAAGCAATCATCTTTTCTTAGTATTTAATTTGATACTGATATTAAATATGTCGATATAATACATTAAATATAATATAAACAATTGTATGTTGGTTGATTATTGTGCTTAGATTTAAATATTTATTGTGAGTTGAACTATTTACATAGGATATGTGCTGCAAAAAAAAAAATAAATAAATAAATAATTTTTATTAATGAAATTAAAAGTTGTTAGATAATTTAATGTCCTTATATTTAACAAAACCGTTTTTCAGTTATATTGTTCGATTATTTGACTTCGATTTTTCTTACAAATAAATATATTTTAAATTGTGTATCACACGACGGAGAATTCTAATAGCTATAATAATCTCGAACATCTTATAACAATAAATCAAAGACATAAATTAAACGAACGGACGGAAAACAAAAACCAAACAAAGTCTACATCCAGTCGAATGATCAATGAAACTCCCAACGTTTTACCTTAAACTCTACTACCTCCGTTCAACTCTAACTTTTTTTTTTTTTTTTGGTTTGTCCTAATTTAATTTTTCAGTTCATAAATAATAAATTCTTTTTCACAATACCTACTCTCAAAATCTCCACTTTTGAAAAAATAAAAAATTTCATAAAATTTTTTTTTTCTTAACCTTCATATCCGATTAAAATAGGAAAGTTAAGCCGGGACTGAGGGTATATTTATTTTCGTAGAGGAGAGTTTTGGGCCATTTAGAAGTCAACCCCACTTCAATGTCCATCTTGGGCCTTGGGTAAATCAACGCACATTAATTGGATTTGCTGGGCTAATTTCGGCCTTATCACTCAATAATACGCTTTGTACCCTTTAATTATTTTGCTTGGGCCCACTGATTTAAAAGTATTCCAAGTTTACTTCATTTATTTAATATAAAAATATAATTTAGAGTATTTGAATTTAATGTAAAAATAAGTAAAAAAATAATCAATGCATAATAAATAAAATGCAATAAAATCATATTCCGCATCATCTAAATAATGTATATTTTTCTAGTTATCGCTCCACTAGCTAACACCCCTTCGTAGACAAGGTCATGGCTTGCTGAGTGGGCTAATATTATGATTTATTTGTTTTCAACAGCCAGAAAAGAGAAGAAATAAAAGGTGCCAAACTCAAGACTGGTATTAAGAATATAAATATAATATACTATCTTCGTCCGGTTTATTTTGCACACTTTCACATTTTGATCTTCCTATCTTATTTTGTACGCTCATAAAAAGTAAACTTCTTTCATAATTTTGATCCTCAAAATCTCAACCCTTAATCTTCACTTTTAAAAAAGTCAAAAGTAAAATCTAAGCCGGGACGGTCGGAGTAATATCTATCTAGTTGCATTTGAATACAGAAAAATTTACAGGTCATCAAACAGATTCGTTTATGTCAACTAGATTTTAAAAAAAAAAAGTCAACGTGTCCGCAGAGTTTGATTATAGTTCAAATTTCAATCATCTTCCAATTTCTTCCTCCGAATTCCAAAAGTCTGAGATGGCTGCTTATGGAGCTTTGATTTCTCTGTCTCATATACTTCATCAGATTCTTAATCCACCTCCTCTCAACAAAATCATCATTGACAGACACCATATTCAGTTTCTCCAAGGCAAGGTTGATTTCTTGATCGATTTTCTCGAAACTTATCCCACCAGACGCAGCCAAGATATCGCAGATGTTGAGCCGCAGATCGTGGATGCAGCTTATGCTGCTGAAGATATCATCGAATCCAATGTGGTGGAGCAGATCCGCACAAATGACGAAGATAAAATCTCCTCCATCTTGCCCGAAGGCATTCAAACCGTACTAGGGAAGTTTCTCTCCATTGAGGAGGAGTTGATGAAGATCAAAGACAATGGGGAGGTGATGAAGATCGAAGACAGGAGAGTTAATGAAGGAGGATACCCTGCTGGTGGGAAGATGAGCATGGTGGGATTCGAGGATCACGTGACTCAAATAATGGATGCTCTCACTACTGATGAGCCCAGTCGTCAAGTCATTCCTATCGTAGGAATGGGAGGGATAGGAAGACTACCCTCGCTTCAGCTATTTATAATCATCCTTCTATCGTTCAACACTTTGAAGTTCGTCTTTGGGTAACTGTATCTCAAGAGTATATCGTTGAAGACATTCTTGTAGCCTCTTATATGAAAATAATAAGGAAGGTAGTAAAGAAATAGGAGACATATTGTACAAGAAATTATATGGTCGGAGGTACCTGATAGTAATGGATGATATGTGGGATGTTGAGGTCTGGGACAAAGTAAAAAGGTTCCTTCCGGTTAATGATAATGAAAGTCGAATCTTGGTAACAACTAGGATATCAAACTTGGCTAATGATTTGGGATCTTATAGCTCTCACGCGGTTGGTCTTCTGAAAGAAGAAAATAGTTGGGATTTACTTCGTGAAAAGGTGTTTGGGAAAGAAGATTGTCCAGGTGAATTGCAGGAAATTGGGAAAAGTATTGCCAAAAAATGTGGTGGACTTCCTTTAGCCCTCGTTGTGATTGGTGGACTTCTTGCAAAGTCGGAACGAACAAAAGAACATTGGGATTCTATTGAAGAAGATGTTACTTCAACCATTAATTATGGAAATGGGGAGCAGCTTATGGAGATATTATCTTTGAGTTATAGTCATTTGCCTATCTATCTAAAGCCATGTTTTTTATATCTGGCCGTGTTTCCAGAAGATGCCAAAATTCTTCGGGTCGACTTGGTCAGGTTGTGGGTTTCGGAAGGACTCATCAAACTAACCCAAGGCAAATGCTTAGAGGAGATTGCAGATGACTATTTCGATGATCTTATTAGTAGAAATTTGCTTTTGGTTTCTGAAAGAGGGAATAGTGGAAATGTATCAAAGTGTACGGTTCATGATCTCTTAAGAGATTTATGCATTTCAAAAGCTGAAAAAGAAAATTTTCTTTACATTACAAAGCTTGATAATCCTGCCATTTCAGCCAATATAGAAACCAAAAGGCGCCTCATCATTTCTTCTTCTACCCAGCAACAAAAAGACACTGTAATTGAAGCCTTGCAATCAGCTAGATTTACTAGATCTTGGACAACCATTGGCAACTCGACAAGTTTTTGGGAGGAATCTAGGATTCTTCTTGGCTTTATGTTTCTAAGGGTAGCAAATGTGCAGGATATATATGAAGATTATTCCAAAATTTTGCAGCTCATTAACTTAAGGTATGTAAATAGTGTATCCCCAAGTACTAGGATTTATCCAATGTCTCAATATTGGAATTTACAAACCTTAGGAATTTCTGGGGACCTTGATTTACCAACTGAAATTTGGCAGATGCCACAGATTAGGCATCTCAAGAGTTCTAGGGGAATTTTTCTCCCTGATCCGACTGACCAAAATGAAATTATTCTTGAAAATCTTCAAACACTTAAACCAGTCGTGGATTTCACATTCACGGAGGAAGTTGTAAGAAGAATTCCAAATCTAAAGAAGTTGGCAATTCATTATCGTTCAAAACCTTCTGCTACATCTGGGAAGTATTGTCTAAAGAATCTTGTTCGTTTCAACAAACTTGAAAAACTTGAACTAGAAGGTGATATGAAATTATGGACCGATCTCTCATTGCCAGATTCACTTAAAGAGTTGAACTTACAAAGTTGCTTCTTTCCTTTGGGAGATATGTCCATTGTTGGTAAGCTGCCAAACCTTGAAGTTCTCATATTGGAACATAATGCTACCAGTGGCAAAGTGTGGAATCCAGTTGATGGGGAATTTCGTCGACTGAAATGCCTAATGATTTACAGTTGCAAGTTGAGTATCTGGGGTGTACAGAGCTGCCATTTTCCATGTCTAGAGTCTCTACTTCTTTACACTTATTATCTTCAAGAGATTCCGATGAGTTTTGCGGAAATAATAACACTTCGAGTGATCGATATATGCCCAGGTGAGTTACTCGGGAGTTCAGCAAAGGCGATATTAGATGAAAGAGAGCAACTCGGATATGAGCCCTGCAAGTTAAAGATGATCTATTGGAGTGTTTGCTTAAGGATGGGGAGTGCTGAGCCAAACCTGGCTGAGTGAGTTAATGAGTGTGCTTTATTGGGATTTGGTCCCTAAATCTACTGAGCCAAACCTTAAACAAACACACCCTATATGTAATAAGAGCTACTTGGATTTTTATTCCGTTGATCTGCAGCATTGTTAATGATGACAGGTACAATTTCAAACTAATTTTGGCTTCTGAATATATACTCCCTCGGTCTAATTTGCCTATTTTTCTTTTTAATTTGTCCAATTTAATTTGTCAATTCATAAATGGCAAATTTCTCTCACAATTTTTACACTCAAAATTTTCACATTCAACCTTCACTTTTGAAAAAATCAAAGATTCCACAAAATCTATTTTTTTTTTAATCTTCGTGCCCGGCCGCCAAGGTATGCAAATTAAACCGGGACGGAGGGAGTACATAATGATGGATATTTTTAGTTGCCTCTCTTCCGTACTCTGTTTTCATGGACTCTTTACATGATTACATCACATCTATCTTAGGGTTGTTTGAAAAAGAAAAAACCAAAACCACGTGTAACTTGTTTAGTTTAGCTCTAATCTATTAGAAACAGATTATTACAATTTAATTGATTTTTAACTAAAGCTAATCTTTATCCATTAATAATTAATATTAACTCAATGTTCAAGTTTTTCTTTTGAAGTTCTTAAATACTCCCTCCGTCCCATTTAACTTGTCACAGTTGATCAGGCACAGATGTTAAGGAAAAAAACAGATTTTGTGGAATCTTTGATTTTTCCAAAGGTAAAGATTGAATGTGAAGATTTTGAGGATGAAGATCGTTGACTTTAATTGTCATTTATGAGTGTGAAAAAATTAAGTGGGACGGATCAAAATAAAAAATGTGATAAGTTAAATGAGACGAAGGAAGTATATTCTTATCAATTTTTCTATAAGTTTTCAAATATCAAACTTATATAAGGTCACGATTTATAACAATTAAATTTTATTTAATTGTTACTTAGTTGGATTTCCACAAAATAATATTTAAGAAAAATAATGATATTTTATGAAAAAATAAATATTACCTTTCTAAAATTGTTTTTATTACTTTTACGTTGAAAAATAATACTTTGTCTAGAAAAAAGTAATAGTATTTTGATAAAACGTACTATTATTTAGAAAAAAGGAGTAGTACTTTTTTAATAAAAAAAAACACTTAATATTGTGCTTTTGAAATGTATGTATTTTTGTCATTTTTTAAAAATAAACTTTCAGTATTTAGATATACGAAATATTGTTATCTTACCCTCTTATTTAGAGTAATACCTTTTTACGACAAAGAGTAATACATTTTAATTTTTCTAGAAAAATTATTACTTTTCGTGAAAAAATATCATTTACTAACTCGTGTACACTTCAAGATAGGGTAACTCTATGTAGCAAATTATGTTGTCTAGTTATGTTTAATGTAAATTATTTTTTTAAAAACTGATTTAAATTTATATTTGCTTATATCCATGATATATGTAAAGCTTCCGTGAAGTTATATTTACGGGTAAACCTGTAATATGTGTATGATATACAAGTAATACTGTACTAGCTAAAGATAGAATCACTGGTGACAATGTACATTATACTGAATAATAGATCGTTCACTTTTAGGTCGCTCCTGAACAAAGTTTCTCGAGCTGGGTAAGGCACGCCTCAAGAGGATTGAAGTGATTTTATGTGTATCTACATATTAATTTAAGATTCCAAATGTGTTTACGAATTTGATTACATGGATGATTGTGAGATGCAACTTGAATATATTGATATGTGACTTCTATGACTCTATATAAGATTGATTATGATGTCTGATTGTATCTGATTATGTTATATGCAATAATGGTGTAATTGTCTTTTATTGAGTAATTTGTTTGTTACCTGAGTGAGCAACCGAATGACCCCACGTGGTATTTTTCCAAACACTCACCCCTTCCTTTTTCAGGTAATAAAATGGAGAAGGACTGAAGAAGAATGTGAGCACTCGTTGAAAGTGAAAGCTTTTAAAAATGTAATAAGAACTCTACATTTGCAGAATCCTAATTTTATTTTCTTATGTAATATAATGAAATAAAATTTGTAGATTTTGTAATGCACTTCCGGTTTAAATTATGTCGAAATATTTTGATGATATTGAACAATTCTGCTTTTAAAGTTATAGACGACAACTTTGAAATTTGAAGGAAACGGGAGTATTCTAATGTTGGAAATTGACTTTGAAAGGTTGGTGTTGATCAATCTTTGAACAGTTTCAACATTTATGTTTTCATTTGTTGAAAATGGAATTAAGTTACAAAATCATAATTTACGTTTCGAGTATACAAATTTAGTGTATTTATTTCTCAAAATTAATTTTTGAGTGAATGAGAATTTAATGCTAAAGGTTGCAACTTAAACATGGAAAGTTGGAAGAGCTAAAGGGAAATGTGGGAATTTGTCCCACATAGGAAAGATGGAGTAATTTGGAACTCCTTATTAAGAGGAGCACTTGATTAGGAGTTATCAAGTGTGATTTCTAATGTTTAGAGGCGCATGTACGTGTCGTCGCGAGGAGTTGGAGGAGCCTTAAAGTTTTGGCTTGACGGGCTCGCGGCGGTTCAGGTCAGGTGCGATGACATGGCACGCCAGCGAGGCGGAACGGGACGCACCGGATCGGGTCACGCACTAGCCCGGATCCGCGAAGTGCGGTTGGTCGCCAGCGGGTGCGTCCAAGTCCGAACTGGTGCCACCAAGGGTCAAAATGTGCATTTCCGAAAATGCACCACAACTCTACGTAAACTATAAATAGACTAGCCCTCCCAAATTCCAGTATAAAGAAGTCCCGAGTATCGAGTAGTTCACCAAAAGTTTTGGTTTTGTAGTATTGTGATTCCAAGGCTAAAAGTCATTGTGTCTTGGGAAGATTATCGAAAACCGAGAGCAATAGAAGTCAGGGCAATATCGTCTTATGGATAGCGAGTAAAACTCGTGCCTCGACTTTACCAACTGTGTAACTGAGTCGTTCTTTCAAATACACCTCACTGAAATACCAAAATCTAATATGTATTTGTGTAAAGCATTTCAATCCAACATATATTTTATCTTTTACACCACTGAAGTTTCTTTTTCAAACCCTAAATAAGGCCAAAAAATTGTAAATTCACCATTTTCATTAACTTAGGAGGTCAAATACATATATTGCAAAACTCCACCGCTAGTCCCGCCTATGTATTACACTCTTATTAGCCGCCTTTTGCTTTTTTCAGATTACACGTCACCTACGTCCCACTTAACCAGCTAACACTGACATATCCAGAATTTTGAAAGTAGAGGTGCGATAAATTATTTGAACATGGAGGAATCTCCGATTTGTTCTCCTGCGGAGGTGGGGGTGGGGATGGGGAAGGAATTGTCCCGTCCCATTCCCCGGGAGGACCCGATAATATTATTTAGTTTTATATATTTAGATGGTAGAAATATATTTTATTTTTATTATATTTTTATTACTGTAATACTAAAATGACTTATATGTACTATATTTTAGATTTTCTTTATTGACCTTGTTAAATTTAAGTCTACGAATTATTTTTAAATTTCTTTATTTTAAATTTTATTAGTAGATATATTAAATAAAAATAAAAAATAATAAATAAAAAATAATAAATAAAAAATAAAAATGGAGATGGGGATGGGGCCAAAAAAATATCCGCTAGTTTCGCGAGGATGGGGAATCCCTGCGAACGCGAGGACGGGGATGGGGACTTAACCTCCGCCCCCGCCCCATTGTCAAGCCTACTCCTAAACAACAAAATTAACCTAAAATAAGACAACATACTTCAATTCTTTTTATAGATTTTTGGATTTTTTTTTTTCAAATACAAAAATAACATCAATTGAATACTAGGAGGGGTCACCTTTTCTCGTCTTTTGCCTATAATAATTTATTCCTTCCACCAAATCATCCCAACCATCCATTCCACTCTAACCTTATGTTTGTTTCTCATTCTACCTTCCAATCCATCTCCCTCATACTCAATTAATCAAATTCAAGGGTCAAATGCTAAAAGGAACGGTATAAGGCTTGTAATGTATGACTATGAAAAACAAAGGTTCAGGCTCAAATGATTAACTAGGGACTATTTTATATAATTTCGGCGAAAAAGGTCAACTTAAAGCTGAAAAAATAGGTTACAGGAAAAGAATGCCTACGATCACTTTATAAGTTCACTTCATGTACTCGACAACATTTGTAAGAAGACTCAACGCAAGTTCGAGAGACTGAATGACATTATGACCAATATATATCACACTGAAAGAAAAGTCAATTACTCCAATAATGAGAGTACAATTAAGGCTCAACTTCTCACAAGCTAAATTGATCACTATTCAAAGTTCAAGCTCAATTCGTCTCAATATGTCTATCATGCTCTTCTATGTGTCATGCTCTTCTATGTTTTGCCTATTTTACCCTCTTAAAGTTTAAATATTCTAGGGACAATATTGTAATTTTTTAATATATTCTAATAATTTTATTCGGATCCTAATTATAATTCTGATAGTATTCTAATATCCTAATTATATACCAAGATTCAGTAATTTTTTAACCATATGAAGAATTTCACTTCATATGTGTAGCAGACTAAGAAATCAATTAAGTTAACAGTGGTATGTTCATGATTAAATAGTTATATGTTTGTGACTTTCGTTTGACAAAATTAATTACACTTGCACACGTTCGCGGTTTGCCTTTATTCTAATAATATAATGGGTATGTTCAAATATTAATGTGATTAATACGAAACCCAATTTGCATTCCATGCCTAATTCTGCGCATCCTAATTATGTACCGAAGTATCGTGCAAAGAGGTTAAACATAAAAGTATTCTGGACAAATCTAGAAATGAATCCAATCTTGAATCGATATTGAATGAGATTTCTTGGAGAACAGTCTTGATCTTTGGCTAATCACGAAGAATCAAGAAACGAATCAAATCATTTATTGATAATATTATAAAATCATTGTCCTACTATATTATCTAATCAATGTAGTTAACTTATTATTTTGCAAGTATCAATTCATAATAGTAAAGTTATATATGGGAAAGTATGACAAAAAATGAAGGACAAAATATTAGAGGAAATAGTCAATCAAAAGTCAATGATTGCCTCGCAAACATTACAACAAATGAATTCAAATGTAATCAATATAAATAATAAAATATGAAAATATTAGAAAACCGCAATTACGCTGAAATATATTTTCATGTTAGGCGAGCTTCAATTGCAAACAACACTAACTTCAACTGTTTACAAATTAATACACCTTCTAAAGAGCTTAAGGATATGAAAAAATGATAAGAACTCTATATTTAATTTGGAAATAAAAATAGTATGTGTAAATTATTTTTAAAAAGTCTATATGAATAGTTAATATATTAAATTTTGTCATGCACCATTCATGATGCTTTAGCTACGTGCAAACTATCAATGGTCCAAAGGATAAAAAGTGCAAAGAGAGAAAACACTTGAAGATTTCATATAACAAAAAGAAAGTTTGACAAAGGTAAAAATAACAAAAAATATAAGTAGACGATAAAATATAACAAGAAAAATAAAATCAAAATATACATAACCGTGTAGTTTAAAGTTGGTTAAAAATATATGCTAAGAAATATACTAAAAACAATCATTCGACTAAACTAAAAAATCAATCAACTTAACAGTGGTATCTTCATCGAATACCTACTAGGCTATTACTATTATACCAGAATGGTTGAAGGTGTTGAAAATGAGGCAAAAATATGATATGACTCCTGCAAAATTTAAACTGGATTGATGCACAAAAGTGAGACTACTACAATATGCAACAAGTGTTAAGATGAGCTAACGGAAGCAATACCAAGATACAAATATGTTAATAATATCATCTTCGTGATACTTTTATAATAGGCTGGGTCATAGATCTCTTGGCCCGACAAACTTGACTTGATGGACTAAAAGACCGACGAGTCGCGAGCTGGCCCGATAATCTTAGTATCTATAGAGAGCTAGGCTGGGTCGGACTGACTAATTTTAAGTCTAATCAAAATTTGGCCCGGTCAGGAGTATGGCGTTGGCCCGGTCAGACCCGACCCGACCCGTGGGCTAGGTCCGAACCGAGCTAGGTTACCCTAATTGCCACCTCTACAGGTACATAATAAACATAAACGTTCATCAATGAATCTACATCGCAACAATAACCATGTATGATGAGATAACAACATTATATCTTGGATGCTCAGCACATGAGTGCATTGAGTCCATAGAAAAGGTAATAACTTAGTAATAACCAACACTAATAAATTCATACATTAAAAAATGTGATATTACTAATATAAATCTAATACAGGGAAAAGATGAATTCAAATACTACAAAAAATTAATCTTGCTGAATGCAAATGATGTGTGGTTTTTCACTGCACAAGATCAAAATACTAATTAAAGTTGTCGAATGAAGATTGAACACAATAAAAGAGGCAATCGAAATGATAGAACCCACAGAGCAAAAAGAAGAGAACGAGAAATATACAACTACAATAATACTTCAAGATAAACTACAAAAGTGGAAGGGAAGAAAACAAGGCGAACAACAAAGAAAAATTAAGAGGATGAAGAAACTAGAAGAATGGAAGAGAAGAAGAAACGACGTAACACAAAAACAAGAGTAGAAGACTGCATTCAGATTGAAAGCGATGATAAAGCGATAGAGATCACAAAACAAAAATAAAGAGGAACAAAATTACAACTTTAGTTTTGGAGGATAAAACTATAGAAGTTGAAGGGAAGAAAACAAGAACAAAATCCAAGAAAAAACAACATGAACAAAATGCAACAACAGAAGAGAAGAAGAAATTAAGAAATATAAAGAGAAAAACAGAGGACAACAGTCAAATAGAGCGATGATGAGCAAACACTCAAATAATTTTGAACAAATCATGAAAAATAAAAAAGATATCGGTAACAAGGAAGATCAAGAAGGAGAAAAAATAGAAAAAAGTGCATCCGTAAAAAGAAAGAATTATGCCACTTCAAAACAACTTCCAAGACAAATAAGGTTTTTTTTTATTATTTTCCTTTTTTTCTTTTTAATTTTAAATAACATAGATGAATATAGTTTCATATAAATCAATTTGAAGCAATTCATTTATAGGTACTAGGACAAAGTTGTGATGTCACAATTTTTCTCAGGTTACATATAGTATTTATTATTAGTTAATTTAGTAAAAATGTTGTATATCTTATTTTACATACTATGTTTAGACTTTTACTCAAATTAATATTTTAACAACTACAAAATTTTCGGACAAAATTTATAGAATAATTTTTTAAAAAAATAAGGGTACTGTTGAGATATCTCCAGTTTTACTTAATTATACGCAAAAGAAGTAGGCATATGATGCTATTATGATTTCTTATACAATTCTCTGGAAAATGATTTCTTCTCTGAATACTTTCCGTTGATTCGAAATTGCTAAAAAAATAAATATAAAAAAAAGTGCCAAAATATAATTTTTAAAATTAATATATTAACACTACAAGAAAAGTTCAAATTAGAGATGAAAATTAGTAACAGATAATATCGGTCTCTAAATAAAAACAAAAAAAAAATAGAATAGTGACGTAAAAATGGCAAGAGATCATTAGTATCCGATTAGTGACGAAATAATAACCGCATATTAGAGAGTGAGTGGTCTCTATTCTATTGATAATTTAGTCTCTAATTTTATAATAGAGATGAAAATTATGTCCCAAAATTTAGAGAGGAAATTAATTGGTCTCTAAATTTTAGAGAAAAGCATTATAGAAACCAAATAGAAACCAAACATTTTGTCTCAAGCCAATCACTACTTTAGTCTAGGATGGATACCATGTGATTGGGGACGGATTTTTATGTCTCTAATTTAATTTTTTCTTATAATATAAGTGTCGCTTGTGCAATACACGTGCCAAAGTCTAGTATTCTTCTAAAGCTCCACAAAACTCACTTTTTGGAATTTGTGTTTGTGAGAGCATTTCAATCCAACATATATTTTATTTTTTAAGCCACTGATTTTTTTTTAAAAAATCGAGAGAAGGCCCAAATTTTGTGAATTCACCATTTTCAACTTAGGAGGTCAAATACATAAACTGAATAGAGGTAATCAATGCCAGCTTTTTATTGTTTTATGGAAATTTACATATAGCAAAAAATCAGTACAGATTCACTTCAGAGCATGGGATATCATATTCACACTCCTTTTTCGCAAAAATTCGCGACTGATCCCTGTCTACTTAGCTCGAAACTCTAGTTGCCCGCCTACATTTTCCCCCCTTTCATCACTGTCTAGGTCCTGACTAGATGTATGGTCTTAGTCTGCTGCTCAACTTCGCTTAGCGACTTTTTACCAAATTGAAATCACATTCTCCTCAATAACAGATTATTGCAAAGTTTGTCACATAATGAAACTATAAACAGAAAACATCAAAGCTTTCTATTCATTTCTTTTCTATACATTTACACATAGTAGATAGCTACTACAAATTCATTCCAGAGCATGGAATATTTCATCATTCACATTGCTCTTCCAAAAATGGTTAAAAAAAGTTACAAGGCCTCAAAATCATTAGAATCTCATCACCATCGATTCGAACGAAAAATTTGAAGGCCTAAGTACAATATTAGTGGATTACCTGAGTAGTCGCTGGCGATCTCTGAAGGCTAACAAGCGAGTAATACGCCCCGTTTGACCCCTTAGACAACAAAGACGAATGAGTCCCCTTTTCCACCACTCTTCCATTGTCTAAAACCGCGATTGTATCACAATTTTGTATGGTACTCAACCGATGTGCCACAACCACACTAGTCCTTCCCACCATGACACGCTCAAGTGCATCTTGCACCACCTTTTCTGACTGCGAATCCAATGCACTTGTAGCCTCGTCTAGTAACAAAATAGCTGGATTTTTTAATATAGCACGAGCAATAGCGATTCGCTGTTTCTGTCCACCTGATAATTGTAGCCCTCTATCCCCACAGAACGTTTCATAGCCGTCTTTTAGTCCCGCGATGAAATCGTGCGCATTGGCTGCTTTAGCTGCCTCTATGATTTCAGCTTCACCAACATCTTCAAACTCTCCATATACGATGTTTTGTCTTATAGTACCAGCGAATAGCGTTGGTTCTTGACTAACAAGTGCAATGTGTTTCCTCACTGATCTCAAGTGATATGATTTTAAATCTCGACCGTCGATTTTCACCACGCCTTTTAACGGATCATAAAATCTTTCGATTAGGCCTATTATGGTTGACTTTCCCGAACCACTTTGACCGACTAACGCAGTTGACTTCCCTGCCTCAATGTCAAGAGAAAAGCCTTTGAATATCATGGTATCCGGTCTAGCCGGATAAGCGAAATTAATGCCCTGAAGCTCGACCCGGCCAGTTAACTTGTCGGGCTTGTAGCCCTCAGGATCATCAGGCTCAATCAACGAGTACCTATCCAAAACAGCAAAAACAGACCCCACAGCGTTGGCCCCTTTAGCAAGATCGTTCGTCATAGTCCCTGCATCAGCGATGACTCGACCCGTGCTGACTAAAATCATGAAAGTCTGAAACAGTGCTTTTGCTCCAATGAAACCTTCTGCTATGAGCTTTCCACCGTACCAAAAATCTAAGGCCCAAGTGCATGTCATTAGGCTTTGGGAAGTCCCGAGCCCGATCCCGGCAAACCACGATTGGCGTATGCTTTCCTTTTGAGGCCCTTCTTGGGCCTTTTCGAGCATTTTGAGAATCCGGGCTTGTGAAGAGAAGGCTGTTACGGTTCGAAGATTTGAGACCGCCTCTGCTGCGAGCTTGCTGCTCTCTTCTTGAGACTTGATTGCTTGTTTCGACATGTTTTTGAGAAGGACTCTTTTGCAATAATAGCAAATTATGATGAGGGGCTGAACTGCAATCATCACCAATGCTAATTTCCATGCAACAGCTAGTCCCATTGTGCAAGCTATGATCACTGCAGAGAATGTTTGGATAAGTAGAGCCATCCGATCGCCCACCAACGAACGAACCTATATTATGACGTGTAATCATTAGTGATGTCATATTATACACATGTCTTGTAATAATGCAATTAAAACAGTAGATGCAACACGTACCACATTAGCATCTTTAGCTAGCCTTGAGCAAACAGCACCAGTGGCGTTTTCGTCCTGATCAAACCACCCAATTTCAAACGTGAGAATCTTGGACAGCATTCTTTCTCGGATTCTCTTCGTCAATTGCTCCCCCATTGCCGCAAAATTATAATGCTGGCAAATGTTAATCAAAAACGAGAAAACAGCCAACCCAAGAAAACACAACGCGTATATCTTCGTCCTCTCCTTGATTAAATCATGATCAGGCAGAAAATAAACGGATATCATTGACCCCATTGCAAAGGCATATAGTGGCTGAATAGCACCAAATAATATCGCCCCTATGCACCCTAGCAATGCATTCTTCCATTCGGGCAAGTTCATAGCCAACAACCTTCTAAACGAAGGCGTTTGAAAGACTTGATCACGGGCCACAATCACCGTATCCTGGCCACGAGCCGAGTTTGCTGAGCTGGACCGGCTGACAACCGAGAGCCTTCTACTACTCGTGTTATGGATATCGTTGCTTGTAATGGATGACGGCCCAATACTGTTAGGACTGATGGTTTTCTCAGTTTGTTGGAGGCGAATAAGTGAAGTGTAGAGCCCGTGATCATTTTCGATAAGATGATCATGCGAGCCAATCTCCATGACCTGGCCGTTTTGGACCACGGCAATGACATCAGCATTGCGGATTGTGGAGAGACGATGGGCTATGACGATGGTGGTCCGACCCATTGCGGCCTTGTCGAGAGCTTCTTGGACTACTCGCTCGGATTCGGAGTCGAGGGCACTGGTGGCCTCATCAAGTAGGAGGATTTTGGGGGCCTTGATTATGGCTCTAGCAATTGCTATTCTTTGCTTTTGGCCTCCTGACATTTGTACCCCTCTCTCACCTACCTGTATGCAACAGAGGTATTATGTTGCTACTTCTAGAAGCAATAAGTCAATTGAATGAACATAAAATGGCATCACAAAGCAGTCTAAAATATAGTAAATTCAAGAAACTGTAAGATAAAGATTTCTCAAATTGTCGTTTCAGATGGATTCTTATCAAGCATGAATTTAGAGGCACCAATATTGGCACAGCCCGTCCCAGCCAATATTTTGGACGGGCTAAGTATCATCGAGCTGGCCAGGCTCGTCGCGAACCGACCTATTCGGGTGAACAAAGTGGATAGGGCCGGGACGGACAACCTGAATTTCAATGATGGATATTAACCATGGGGAAGTTACTAAGTTAGACCAACTGTTGCACTAAAATTTTGGTAGATTAAATTATTGTTAAATGATAAGTACACTTAGTCAACTAGATAAATATATGATCTACTTGCTATACTTAATACAGTGTGATATATTATAGCTGTAGAGGTGGCAAAAATGGCTCAACCCGACAAGAATGTATGTTTCGATGTCCCAAATGTAATCAGGCAGATTTGGCCCGACGGGACTGCCCCAATTTTTTTAGTGTTTTTAGGAGTGTTGGGATATGCTCAATATCTAGCAGACTGACATGACTTCAGCCCAGCCTTGGTTATTGACCAGCACGATCAAACCGGGCCGGGCGACCCAAATTGACAGCTCTAGCAGTGGCCAAGTCAAACAAATTACCATTAAAGAATGAATGAAGGTAACACTGGGTCAAATTTAGACATCAGACTATTACCATTATTTAATAAAACTTAAGAATGTCATCAAATAAACAACTCCAAATTCAATTCTAATTAATTAAGAGATTCTTTTTTTGAACAATAAGATAGGACAAGTAGTTTTCCTACAGCATAGTAATGGTTGTCACTTATCATGATGTTTATTCCACTTTGACAATATGCTAAGGATAAACAGCATCAACATCCTTAGATTCTTCAAAGCAATAAAATTTACTCCCCCCGTCCCGGCTTATCTTGCACAAGAGGGGTCGGCAAGGGTATTAAGAAAAGTTGTTTTTTGGTTGTTTGTTGACTTTTCAAAGGTGAATTGAGGATGGAGATTGAGGGTGGAGATTTTGAGAGTGGAGATTATGTTATAATTTTCTTTTTTTAGGCTGTGCAAGATAAGATGGGACGGTCGTTTAAGGAAAGTGTGCAAGATAAGGTGGGACGGAGGGAGTACTTTGGTAGTAATTTGTTTTATATGAGAAGGTGAAGCAACAGTCAACCCTACAAGGGAATAGTGACCCACACTAAGGGCACTATCACAATGGCATTGAACAGGATGAGCCCACTATGATCTACAAAGTGCAGAACTTTCTTTTTCTTGGAATATAACACCGTATGTAGTTTGACACATTGCAAAATATAAGTACAATTTTAATTTTTCCGACAATGACGTAACTATGGTACTTGAGGTGCTGCACCAAGTAACATACTCCAGTTGCAGTGTACAACGCACTCACCATGTTTGTGTGCGTCACCGAGTGAATATGTAGTACATTGCAACTAGAGATGGCAACTCGGGTCACTCAGTGAACGTCATATGTCGGGCTGGGCCCAAGGTGCTTTGGCTAAAATTTATATGGCTCAGCTTGTCTAACATACTGGACAGGTTAGGCCGGGCATATTTTGACAGCTCTAACTGTAACACGTAAATTAAGTGCAAGATCGAAGGTTTACCTGAGTGTCGTAGCCTTGAGGCAACTGCGAAATGAAATTGTGAGCATTGGAAGCTTTGGCAGCCTCAATAACCTCTTCCATGGAGGCATCTTCTTTACCAAAAAGTATGTTTTCTTTAATGGAGGTAGCAAATAGGGCTGGTTCTTGACTAACTAATCCCATTTTTGACCTAAGCCACTTGAGTTGCAACTTGTCAATGGCTACCCCATCAAGGAGAATCTCTCCACCAATTGGATCATAAAATCTTTGCAATAGTGCAATCACTGTCGACTTTCCCGATCCACTTCCTCCAACCAACGCCACTGTCTTTCCTGCCGGGATTTTGAGGTTAAAATCTTCGAAAATTATGCTCTCGGGCCTCGACGGATAGGCAAATTCGATGTGTCTAAACTCGACTTCTCCGCTAACATCTTCAAGTATTTGGCCTTCCATATTGTCAGAGTCGATCTTGGGGACTCTCTTGATCACTTCCTTTATGCGCTCCGCAACTGCACTCGCCTCGGAAAAATACTTCACGTTGGACAAACCCGAACCTAATGATCTGTTCACCAAGAAAAACCCAAGTAAATACGAAAACATAAACAAAAAACATACATAATCAATGTCATTTTCAAGAACCAATATCAAGTTTAATAGCAGATGAAATCCTCTGTCCCACGTATCCTGCTATTAAAACTATATTGCGTAGTTTTCATAACAGAACACGGAAAGTGGGACAGAGGATACAGTTCTGACATACAATAGCAAAAATGCTTACAATCCACCAATAGCAATAGCAGCTCCAACAGCAAAGACAGTGCCTCCTTCTTCGCCATGGTACATGACCATTCGACTACCATAATACGACAAGAACGACCAGATTGCAAAGACAATGCCGTTACTTCCGATAGCCAAGCCTTTGGCCAAACCTTGTCTTAATCCCAACTTCACAGTCCCCTGTAGAGCAGCAGAATATGCAGCAATGGTCTTGCTCTCACCAGCAAATGAGTAAACAGTTCGCACAGACGAAAGAGCCTGTTCAACTATCACGCCAGCCTTGTTATATTCGTCCCGGATTTTTCTTGCAATGCTCATTAGAGCCCTCCCGTACATCAAACCCGGTATGAGGAGAAACACTATAAACGGGAATCCTACGAGCGCTAATCTCCATAACATTAAGAATGCAACGAAGTAGGACCCAAAGAACGTTGATAGGTTCATTATAAAAACCGGAACCTGTTGGCAGAATCAAGCATGTTACAAGAGGTCTAATGTAGCATTTCGCAGTGTAACAGTCAATTAGATGCTACACCCGATGCACCATGCACGGGTGCTTTAAGCCGTTCTCTCATGCATACACAAGCACTAACAAACACACCTAGGAACGGACCCAGAACATGGGATTATGGGGGCAGGACAAAAAAAGAATCATCGACCAACAGTAATATACATATGATAATGAATATTAAATATATTATTTAAATTGAATATCAACAATATTTATTATTAAATATGTCGAAATGTACCATTAGTTACCTATATATTAAAATTTAGAGTGGCTTTATATTATGAAAATGATCTAAATTTATCCTAGTAATAACTTTAGTGGGTGCCAAAATACACACATTCTTCAAATATAATGTATTACGGGGATACAAATAGTGGAGTGGGAGGTGAACACACCCAAAATTAATGGGTTAATTGAATCACGCTCCCGTGTGATTTCATACTCTCTCACAAAATACCCTCGTGCTTTTAACATTGTACGAAACCCTCACGTGATTTCAATAATGAGCATAATGTCCATTCTTTTTAGCAGAAAAGTTTACTTTATTAATTTTGTATTTCTAGTTTAAATAACCTTTGTAAAAGTCACTTTATAGTAGAAAAAATAACATGAAAAATATTACAAAAAAAACACATAAAGTATTCTGCTCGAAAAAGTAACATAGAGGTTTCCTATAATTATAAAACTACATGGAAATCTCGCGTAAGATTACGAAAGGGGATGGTAAGTTATAAATGTAGAAACCGTTGAGATATATTTATTAGGATAAAATTGAAAGTTACCTTTTCACTAATGGCATCTTGAATAACTAGACTGTCACTGGAGACACTTTCAATGACCTCAGCCGTGCTTGTCACGTGCAAGTCAAAATATCCAACATCTTGCCTCATTACAGCTTTTAAATATGTTGTCCTTAATCTTGAAGCTTGTCTCTCTGCAGTTCTTGTCCAACAATACCCCTCTACACACACAAATAGAGTGACTTATTAAAATACGAATTGAATCTTCTATTCTAATTTGTGTTTCATCTAATATTTCATTATATTCACTGCACGTCATATGTTAATTAATGATATCATCATATACACGTGAAGTGTAGTGATTGTTTTGGAATACAAGATAAAACACGAATTGAAAAAGGGGGTCTCATCTGATTAAAATAAGTGAAATTAATTATAAAGTCAAAATTCGAGGCAAGCCTAACTTTGACTAAATAATAAAATAATCTACCAAGGAAACAAGCCACCCATTGAGCGCAAGCTATGTAGCAAAGAGCCAACGCATTCTGTGCCAAAAAGACAATTGATTAGTTAATTTGGACTAATCAAGAAATATCAAATTCTTACATTTCAAGAAAATGATCATAAAAGTACAAATATAGTTTCTATAAAAAAAATTAGCCGCCCAAGTTATCAAAAGTCATTCCAAATATTAGGCCAAAAATCATAAATCATTTTTGTCTCATAAGTATTTGTTTTTTCGGTTTTAGTCCCACATGTATTTACTTATCAGTTTAGTCTTGTAAGTGCTTCAAATGTCCAATTTAAGGTCAATTTCAACAAAAAGCGTTAAGTTGGCCGAAAATAGTCATGTACTACTTACGGGACCAAAAATAATTTTTGACCCCAAATATTACTTTGCCACCCATAAATATAAACAATTATCAAAACGAAAATTTTGAATCAATCGAAAATCGACTCCAAGAAACATGAAAATGAAGGAAATTAAATATAAAAAATAGAAAAAGAACAAAAAATGCCTTTTTGGGCTAACAGAATAAGTACCAAAATTAAAATAATTTAATGAACACATAAAGGGTTAGTCCCACAATGTCATATAATATTATGATATTCCTCTTTATCTACTACTACCTCCATTTCTTTAGACGTAGTTTAATTTACAATAAATGAATTAATGGTAAGCAAAATCCACAAATAAACCTCATTTAAATTTTCCATCCCTCTTAAATTTTTTTAAATTAGTAGGTGTGTTTGTTTAAGGTCGAATAATGCTAAAATACTGTTAGATAAAATAAATAAAGCAATGAAAAGTATACGAAAAAATAGATTTGTCATTTCTTATATATTGAGGAGAAAGTTAAAAAATGATTCGGATTTTCTACCATATATTATACTAATGACGTCACATAATTACTTATAATATATTCGTGATCATCATATACACGTGTCATATATGGATTAAAATATGGTAAAAGATGTATTGGGAGATCCAAAATGGTTATATAAAACCCACCCACACTTTCATTTACATCATTCCTTTCCATTAACAAAACCCTAAAAAACGAAAATAAATAAATAAATAAATAAAACTGCATCTGGAAAAACGAAATACTCCCTCCGTTCCAGTTCAATTTGCCTATTTTGATTGGGTACGGAGATTAAAAAAAAAAAATTATGGAATCATTGACTTTTTCAAAAGTGAAGATTGAATATGGAGATTTTGAGGGTGAAGATTGTAAGATAAATTTATCATTTATGAACTAACAAATATGATTTGAATAAATCGAAAAATAAAATAGATAAATTAGAGCGGAACAGATGGAGTAATATATTACTGTATCGTTTAGATTAGAATATAGAATTTCACTGATATTTATCTTCTTCATATCAGACGAAGAAAATCTGAAATTCTCACCAACCTCCACAGAAAAGTCGTGGCAAAGAAAACACAGAAAACACACACTAAATGTGTGTAAACACAATGAAAACAGGAGAACCAACCTTGTTAATGGATTGAGAGAAAGTATCAGAAAGAGAAAGTTGAGATTGTCCAAGGCTGTTCATGAGTTTACTGGTAACTAAAAGCATAACAGGCATTGAACTTCCATCGCCAAAAGCTCCAAACACGCCGAGTCCCATCAACAGCATATCCCAGGCATCAGCATGCATAAAAATTGACCCAAATGATATGTTTTTGGTCTTCTTCTTCTTCTTTTCATTATCAGAAACTCCCATAGTTATCTGGTAATTAACCCCACAGAAATTATGACAGCAGAACGTCTGATTCTGGGGTTTTGTCGGTTAATATATTAAGAGAGAGAGAGGGTCTTTGGGAAGGATAAATTGTGATGGTACTCATAAATGAGTTCGACGATCGGATGTATATATATATATAGATACACAGTAGAGAGAGAAAGTAGAGAGAGAAAGGTGGGCTCGGGAATGATAGAGACCGGTGGTACTTTTATGCTGCTGGTATTGTGTGCGATTCTATTCTGTTTCTGTTTCTGGTTTTGTTTTTTATCGACATTTTACTATTTCCGTATTAGTATGTAATTTTTTTTAAGTGGTTAAAGCTTAATTTATACTCCCTCCGTCCCGATTAAAGTTTCCACTTTGATTTGTTAAGAAAAAATACTACCCTTCGTCCCAGCTAACTTTGCATACTTTCCTTTTCGATCCGTCTCACCTAACTTTGCACACCCTTAAAAAGGAAATCTCTCTCACAATCTCCACCCTCGAAATCTCCACCCTCAATCTCCACCTTTAAAAAAGTCAAAGATTCTCCAAAATCTGCTTTTTCTTAACATCCGTGTCAGGTCAATCGTGCAAAGTTAGTTGGGACGGAGGTAGTAGTTATTTGACTTTTTTAAAGGTTGAGATTTTGAGGGTGAGGATTGTGGAATTAGTTTTCTTTTTTGGGGTGGCAACTTTAGTTGGGACGGATCGAAAAGGCAAGTAGGCAGCTTTAAGCAGGACGGATGGAGTATTTTTTTGTCGGTTAAATTTACACGCTTGTCTTATTGATTCATCTCACTTAATTTTGCACATCCCTAAAATAAAAATTAATCTCCATAATTTTTACTCTTAAAATCTTATACATCAATCTCCACCTTTAAGAAACTCAAAGAAAAAACAAAATCTGTATTTTTTACATCCATGCCACATCAACCCTGCAAATTTAATCGGGACAGATACAGTAATTTTTATTTAGGATAAAATTATTGTTAGTCCCGTAACTTTTCACTAGTACAATTTTTGTCTTAGAAAAAGTTAAAAAAATAATTTGATCTTATAACTTTGGAATTGGTTCGGATTTAATCATTTTTTTCCGTTGGCTGGAAAATCGCACGTACCGTTCATGTGACTCAAGTTTCGGCTACTTTTTAAATATGTGGCACCGACAAGTGACCAGAAATTAAAAAATAATAAATAAAATAAAATTCCTTTTTTATTTTTTTTTAATTTTACTTCACTTCAATGTCACTCGGAGTGCAAGTATTTAAAAATTGGACGGATAAATAAGTCATGTAGCTGGCATGTGCAATTTTTCAGCTAAGTTGGTCACCAACAGCAAAAAAAAAAGGATTAAATTTGGACAAATTTCAAAGTTACAAGACTGAATTGAATTTTTAACTTTTTTTAGGACCAAAATTGTACGAGCGAAAAGTTAGGGGATCAAAAATAATTTCAGCTCATTCATAACTAGATGTCCTCCCATACATAATATATTATATTTTATTAATAAAATGTACTGAAATTATGTCCTATATACTAGTATTTGACAGTATAAAATTGGGATACGTATCAATAAACTAACCTATCAATATATTATTATCCAATCATCTTTTTTTCACTTTTATGTCATATCCTATATGTATTTATTAATTTTACTTTTAATACCTTGTATTATCACAAATTCAAACTACCAATTATATTTTCATAAATTTGGTTAATTAAATTATTTGAACGTAATATTTAATGAGGTTGAAATTATAAAAAGTATATTTCACATATAAAAATTAATATTTTTAATTATATATATATACATCATGGATGTCAAATCAAAGATCGTGAAAAGAAGATTAATTTAATATAATTTTTGTAAAAGCCAGAGTTGAGACGAAAAATATTATCACACTTTTAAAATTTGCGGGGGAATAAATAAAAAAGTAAAAAACAGCAGTTTTTTTTAATGGAACGCCTGTATTTTACCCATACTTTTAAGACCATCTTTTAATATTAAGTAGGAAATAGTATAATATACTTAGGTTGTGTTTGATTATAGTCGGGGGATGCTGATAAGTTGTTGAGTAAATAAGATTGGCGAGAGTAAGTTGCAGGTAAAAAGAGACGTGTGATTATGTTGGTGGTGGAAAATGTTGGGTGCTTATTTATAATATTTAATTATAAAATAAGATGAATATATGTAAAAGTTTTTTAAAAAATAATTGGTTAAAAATTAAGACAATTTTTGAAAATTACGATTAAATAAAATTATGTTCACCCTTTTAACCAAATAATTAAGTTGGACCCAATCATTTAACCCTTAGATTATATCACTAATTAATGTACATTTGATGAGGAGTTGACTTGTAATCTTTTTTTGTCGTCATTAATGACGCCGATACGTTAGAGTCTCAGGGGTGATGATCCACCTTAATTATTTGATAAAAATAAAATAAACATTTAAGAATATAATCAAATTTGACCTACATTTTTTATACAGAAAATCGTGACCTACACTTGCTCTGTATTGGGGGAGATTTACATTATTCAGACGGTAAATTAGGATCTAAATAGTTAGGCGGAGAGTAAGTGTTCGTTAATGGACAGAAAGTAATTCAAATTAAGAAAAAAGTTACTACTGATTTTTAGTGTATTTTTCATTATGTTTTTTAAGGATGAAACGTATTATTTATCAGTGAGCCCAATCCTCAAACAATTTAATGTTTATTACTAAATTTGAGTAGTGGCAATAAATTGTTTGAATTGATTTTGTGCCTATTAATTACTTCAAATGGATAAGTCGTGTTGAGTAGTAATGTACAAGATGTTTGGTGCCAATTTAGTAGAATATTTCATATCTTACTTAATTTCTAGGAATATATATTGATGTTCGCGCATCATTAACGAGCACAATAATAAAAACTAGATGCTATTATTATCGTTTCATTGGTTTTTTAGTACAAATTCTAAAAGGAACTGGCTAGTAGGATTCAACTCCAAATCACAAACTTAGATTAAAACTTACATACTATGAATATTGTTAAGGTAAATGAGAAAATATACATATTTTAATTAAAAATTTGCTATATTTATTGATTATAAGCCTCCTAACTTAACAAATAGAAAAAAGAAAAAAAAAAATAGAGATGAAAAATTGGTCTTCAATTTACATGCTATATGTCTTTAAACTTGAGTAATGACCCATTTAAAGTGTCTGGTTTCAAAATGATGATTGTCAATATTTAGACACAAGTTTTTTCTATCTCTAAATTTAGTAATCGAATTTTTTTGTCTCCAATATAAAATCAAAGATTAGATTACATATACAATAAAGAGGGATTATGTTCATTTTAAGTATTCGATTGCTAGTTAATGCAGTGTAGACTCAAGCGAAACTAAATTATTACTAGATTTGAGTAGTACCAATAGATTGCTTTAATTGATCATTTGTGCCCATTAATTACATCAATTGGATAAGTCAGAGTGTGGAGTAGTAATTACTAGAAGTTTAATGAGTATTTGCCACAACTTAAGTGAAGTAGTCTCAAATAATAAGTATTTGTCACAACTTTATTGTCATCTCAATAACTCGGACACAAATAATACATTTGTGACCACAAAAGTGGTCTCAAATGTCTCAAATAATAAGTATTTGTCACAACTTTATTGTCGTCTCAATAACTCGGACGCAAATAATACATTTGTGACCACAAAAGTGGTCTCAAATGCATCTCAAATATTTTTGCAACAACTAATTGTCCCTAAAAGTAGTCTTAAAGTGATCTCAAATAATTTTTAGAGAGATTTGTGACACCAAGTAGTCACAAATAACTTATTATTAGTGACCACAATTGTGCTGTAAAAATATGTTATATAATTGTGCTGTAAAAATATGTTATACAAAAGACCACAAAATATGTCCTACATTAAATATCGTAATATTAGTAACAGATGCAACAAACATATTATTAGTTACTTAAGTGTATGAGTCATAAACTATATTATCATGTCATATTCAAAAAACAAAAAAAATGGCTTATTATTTTTATAGTTAACATAATTTTCCTTCTCACAAAATAGAAAAAAATAATAAGCAAACTAATTTAATCAATAAATTACTTTAGCAAATATATCTAAGTTTTTTCTATTATAAAGTGTAAATCTAACAAATTTGTATTTTTTTTATCATTTTTTTAAACAAAACAATTTGAACTATCCAAAAATTATTAAGATGAAAAGAGGTAAATTTAAAGAAAATAATTTTAATCTTCTTAAAAAATGTAAATGATTTTAATCCTTTTAAAAATATTATTTTTGGAATTATAACACATTTTTTATTTTATGTGCAGATGTTCAAAAATTAAAGTATATCATAATCATCCTAAAAAATATTTACACTTAAAAATTAACATTTTAATTAATATATGTACATCATGGATCTTAAATTGAAGATCGTTAAAAGAGGATTAATTCGATAATTTGCTTATCAAAAACATAATTGAGATGAGAACGTTATAAGACCTTAAAATTTCGAAGAAAAAAAAATAAAAATATATAAAAATTAAAGGAAAATAATTTGATTAAAAGAGAAGCCTAAAAAAACGTTGAGGAGACACATCTCCCTCATTTTAGGGGCTCTCTTTTAATATATAATAGAAATTATTTTATTAATTTTATATATTTAGTACAGTTGAGTTGTGTTTTTCATGAAGATTATTATATATATTGCTTTTATAAATTTATATTAAGAATAATCAAATGTCAACCCTTGAGATAACATTTTAATCATTCACGCATCAGTATTATATTCAGTTTCTCAGTTATTTTTTGGCTAAGAATTTTTCTTTTCATATTTATAGTATTTTATTTTAATTGGACATGACCTAATTAGGTAGGATAGAAGAAATCGATATACAATCAATTTTTTCATTTAATCTAAAAATTTAGCCGGCATCGCCTTCTTCCCTCATTTTCCTTCATGGAAGGATGGAAAATGTTTCATCTTTAATATTTGTTTAGATTTTTCTCTTTTCAATACCTGAAATAATGTAAGATCCATCTCACCTTCCGTCAAAGTTTTAGTGTGAGACTTCCCCGTATTTATGTACGTCGTTTTCCGACGTTCTCTGGTCTTTCTTCACTGAGTTTTTACTCCGATTGTCAAAAGCCCTTATGCCTGGGTCGGTCATTCAAATCCTTTACTCGTTGTGCATGTAGTCACAGGGCAAGGAACAAATCTTACTTCTACTGGTCTTTTCGCGGCTAATATTTAACATTTATTTGATGATATATGATTTGTTAGCATAGAGTATATGTCTGGTAGAATCAATTTGTTGGCACATAGTCCTCTTATCTTTTTCCTTTTCTTCAGGAGATCCAATTATTTGTATAACTTTTGATTTTTCAGATTGAATTGAAAATCTTGTACTGAACGATGATTCCTCGATTATCAATCTAATCAATCTCAAACAGGTACTTAGAAAAATCAACAAAATTTGAACATTAACACCTTCAGTCCACATTCAGAATTTATGTGCTTATATTTAAGTATATTAGATCATTTATCTAGTACTCCCTCCGTGTCATAAAAAATGTCATTTTAGATACTTTGAAAAGGAAAAAGGGAACCAACCAAAGTAGTGGCGGTTCCAATCAAATTTTTCGTTCCTAATCTATATTCGACAAATAATATATCAAATTAATATTCTTTCTAGGATCTTTAGTTTCACACCCATATTAAATACATAAAAATCGATTACTTAAGAACAAAATAGTAGACCTAAAATATGAACTATATTTTTTGTAATATTAAATTATTTGTTTAGTTTTGTAATGTTAAATTTTAATTTCATATAATTTTAATTTCATATAATTAAAGCAATAGAATATTTTGTCCCGTACATTTCTCGGGCGAACATCTAGTTCTTTATTAAATGGAGGAAGTACTTAATAGTGTAAAAATTAAAAGTATAGTAGTCTTCTAGAAAAAAAATCAAGCTTAATTATATGAAAAAGATTCTGTTTGTATGATAAAACTATTTAGCTTGTGTTGCACTCGATTAACAACTAATCAAGCTTAAATAATTAAATACGAAAATCAAACAATTTTTTAATTAGTGGTTGAGTTTTTTACACCTCCAGTCCAAATCAAAAGTCTCTGGCTCCGTAAGATCAGGATTTTATTCACTCATTAATACTTCCTCCATCCCAATCAAATTTGCTCATTTTCTTTTTCGATACGTCCACACTAATTTGTATATCTTTAAAAAAGAAAAATTTGCAATCTGCACCTTTAAAATCTGCATTCTCAATCTCTATTTTTTAAAAAAAATCAATAAAAAAATAAAAAATATTTTTTTGTCAATATACGTATCCGGCTCTACGAATAAATTTGAATGGGATGGAGATAGTAGTACGTAATTAAATATTTTTCTAATCAAAATTAAAATAATCATAAAAAACGATAAATAAGTAGAATTAGAAGTACCTGACTATTGGCCAGATCAATCAAGATGAGGTACTCTCTTACGTCATGCTTTTCCAGTCCAGTTAGTTTTAGTCTAAACCTGTCGAAATGAGCTCTGTTCGATGGACCAGACGCTTAACTTGAGAAAAGATTGGGCTAACTCGATTTTATATTGATCCAAAAAAATAGTCCCATTTGCCCGACTCGAGCAGCCCGACGGGTTAAATGGGCTAGTCCAATTTGACCCGATAGCCCAATTTTATTTTTTCTATTATTTTTTATTTTTAAATAAAAGACTCAATATCCACATTAACACTATCTATTAATACCCATCTTATTTCTCAATCGTGTAGCATATTTTATTGGAAAAAATGGATTTTTAATAGTTTTAATTTAGGTTTGTATGGAATTTGGTATTGAACAAACATTTTAGGAAAAATGTATAAATGCATTGGGTTGAAATTGGCACAATAACCTGATGGCCCGAAGATAGGCCGGGCTAGCATTTCAGCAGCCCGAAAAAATTTGGCTGACCCGACCCAGCCCGATATTGTATGTTGCCCCGAATGAGTTGGTTGGTCCGATCCGACCATTTTAACAGCTCTACGTGCAGGTCAGAACTAAATACATCCTTCATCTCACAAAAATAGCTTTTGTTTTTGTTTTTCGCTTTCCTTATTAAAACAGGACAATTATCTAAAATATCATTATAACAATAAATGTCTTCTGTGATACATGTCTGAGACCACATTTTGGTCACTAATAATAAGTTATTTGCTATCATTTATTATTACAAAACTCTACAAATTAAAGACAACGGTACAACAATATTTGAGACGCATTTAAGATGACTTTTTGTTGTCTCAAATATATTATTTTCGACGGGGTTATTGTGAAGACCAATTAGTGATGTCATAATGTCTCTACAAATATAATGGTGATAACTTCTTATTATTTGAGACATTTTTTGGTTTCAAATGACCATTTTTCTTGTAGTGTATCCTTACTTAAATAAGGGTATGCATAAAATTTATCTTTCTAAATACATCAAAGAAGTTTTCTAGAGTATATTTATTTTGGATTACCATCAACCTATATTAGGGGACATAATCCCGATAAGCACACTCATATACTCCTTCAACCAAAGGTAACTCAACACTCTTTAGCAAACATACCCTCAGGGGATATTTGGACTGAGATTGGGTAATCCGGATTGAGGATGACCTGATCCCCTTTTATTTCACTTTATAGATTGGTCATCCGAATATTCTCCATCCACCTCCTATTATCTACATCATTATCTACACCACCTTTTTACAATTCTCAATTAACATTTTTATCATTACCTAACACCCTACGTCATCCTTTACAATTTCTAATATACCTTTTATAATTTTCAATGCATTTTTTTTATCATTACTCAACCAATCGATCATTCACCTAAAACTATTGGTGTGACATCTATAATGTCACATCCTTAAACAAAATTGACCAGTCGTCAATATGTCGTAGTAAATGGACACATTTCACTACATCTCATTCTAAATTTCCTCTTAATATTCGTGAAACATGAACTATGATTATCTTTCTGGAACGGAATGATTTATAGAATAAAACTCCGTAGTATTCCGTTGTAAACAAAATACTCCGTATTTATTTAATTAAATTGGCATACGGAAAACTAGGCAGTCTAGGCTGCACGTTGGAGGGAATCCAGGAACGGATTGTACTGTATATGAGATTTTATTTTCTTTTGTTATTATTATTTTATTTTATTTTATTTTTTATTTTATGGGGACTAAACAAATGAAAATCGAGTGCAATGCAATCAAACAAACAAATATTTTCAACTTTACTTGTTAAATTAACTTTATTATATGTTAAAAGAAAAAGTTTACTTGTTATGTTCATTTGATCTTGAAACCCTACTTGGAAGAATTAAAACTCATAAATACATTTTTTGAGCCTTAGTAGTTTTATTTATTTATTTATTATCTTTACAAGAATTTTCCGTAGTATGATGCACTGACTTAAGAGATATTTATTTATGATAAAACTAAAATCAAATATCATATAAAATAAACTGAATTCATTAAAATAAAGAATTTAAAACTTCAAACAACATATAATTTCACATGTCAAAAAAATTCATATAATTTCAAGTTCTTTATTTCAGGGAACAAATTTCATATAATTTCATATTTGTTTTCGATATATCAACTTCAATATTTAAGGGAACATTATTTGGAAGATTGATATCAATATTCTGTTCCAAATTTTAAGGGAATCAATTTGGAAGAGCTTATAGCATTATTCTAATGTAGATACGGAACAAGTTCCTTGATATAGGGGACTAATCACGTCATAAATTCCATAGTTACGTGTTTACCTTTGTTTAATTGTGCGTTTAGCTTTAACCGAATAAGCTTACAATATAAAACGTGTTTTCCCAGAATGGCGACTCGAAATGAGCTTGCAAAATGTGTTGAATACTATTTATAGATGGATGTACTTTTATATTAAGTACGATTTTTATTTATTTTTTAATTATTGTTTTAGAATTAGTGAATTGTCAGGGATTGAGGGGTAAAATACACGAAATCCCCTTGTGATTTAAAAATTATGCACGAAATCCCCTTGTGTTCTAGAAAATGCAGAAGATACTTGTTTGTTATAAAAAACTATGCACACTCTCCCCTTCTATAAAATTAAATGGAACAGTGAGAATTTTTAGTGACACGTCTGTTATACCCTTGATATACCAGTCAAAAAACAATCAAATAATTACCGTGAGAATAGTCGAAGAAATTATTGTGAGAGCCAAACTTGGGGTTGATTCTTTTACCACATTCTCATCTATCTAGACTTCTTCGAAAATTTGTGAATGTTGCTTTTGTTGGTAGATCGCTCGTAGCACCGCTGAACGGGTATTTAGTTCTCCGGATTCATTTTTTTCTTGTTTTGTTGGTAATTTTATTTTAGATGGGCTAGAGTTTATTTGTGAGAATCTTTAATAGTAATATAATATTTTACTTTCTATTATATTACTATTAAAAGAATTACTTATAAAGCAGAACAGGTGACAAAAATATTAGAAATTGATGGAGGAGATTAAACAAATATTAATATATAACTAGCATGAAAATAGAGATTATGGATGCTAAAATGAAATATAATGAGTGCAAAATGAAATATAAGGGTAATAAAAATATTTTGACCAACCAAAAGTAGGAAAAATAACGCATAATTGCATATAGGGTTGTAAATAAATCAAATATTTTTGATTCGATTCGTGATTCGAATTCGATTAGGATGATTCGGATTCGAAAAAATCGAATTCGAATTCGAATACGAATTAATTATAATATTCGAATTCGAATTTGAATATAGTTGTATTCGATTCGAATAATTCGAATATTCGATTCGTTTATATATAATATATTTTAAAAATTAAATAATACATATAATACTAAATATATGTATATAATATATTTATATAGCTATTATTTAAATTAATTTATATATGATACTCCCTCCGTTCCAAAATAGATGATGTTTTAGAAAAAAACAGAATAATTAAGAAACAAATATATTACCAAATATAACCCCCTAAAATTTGTGCAGATAAGATTTAATGATATCAAATGTGAGTGAGAGGTTGAAAAGTCAAAGATATTTTTGGATTTATATAGGGATAAAATAGAGAGAAATGGTAAAAAAAACCTAGAACATCAATTATTTTGGAATTTGTTTAAGAAGCTAAAACATCATCTATTTTGGAACGGAGGGAGTATATATTATTAAAATTTATAATTGAAAAAACTTAAAAAAATAATAATATTTGAATATTTGAAAAATAAAAAATATTAATATATAAAAATGAACAAGAATTTTTCGAATCTCGAATCGAATCGAATAGTTCGAATATTTCTCACGAATCGAATTCGAATCACCTATTTAAATTCGATTAATATTCGATTCGAATTCGAATTCGAGTTTATATTTTCGAATTCGAATCGAATTTCTTAATATCGGTTCGATTCGATTCGTTTACAACCCTTATTGCATATGAGCCTATGAGGCGCATGTAACACAGTTTTATTAAGTTTGATTGAATTGGGGATCTTGTGCATAATTTTAATAACAAAAAGGTATATTATGTATATTTTTTAATCTTACTTAATAATAAAGGGGAACCCTCTATAAGTAGAAACAACTGATTTTCCCGCCCAAATAATATTACTAAATAAAAAAATATTAATTTATGGTAAAATCTTTTATAATGAGAAAAAAATCTCCTATCATATATTAGCTACATTTAAATGATATTCAGCCAAAATTGGTCATAAACTGCTATAAATTACTCCCATATTTAAAGAAAATCTCCAATCTCATATTAGTCATATTTGCAATGATATTCTCCAATCATATATTAGACATATTTGTAATGATATTATGTTAATAATCACTCAGTCATATTTAGGAAAGGTTTCCAGTCATATAAAAATGACTCGCCATTATCTGTCAAAATCTACTCTCATATTGAAGAAAAATCTTCAATCATTAGTAAATAAGATTTGTAGTGATATTCGACCAAATTCTAACCGTATATGTTGGTGACATTTATTTTGTGAGAGTTCAAATCATACATCTTAATAATTTTTTTTTTATTATTTTTTTTTTTTTCATTTGTATACGTCCAATTATATAGTACCTATAAATGAACATGTCAAATTCTATCATTTATTTTGGAAAAGTTCAAATCATGCACAATTACTCGGTCAAAAATTGAGGGAAAAATGACGAACTTTCTATCTATAAACATCCGTCATACTCCTCAACGTCAGGTTTATCAGTCAAACTTTCTTTGTTGCTGACATTTATCAAACGAGTTAATTAAGCAAATCAAGCAAATCAGATGATTATAATATATAACTATCATATTTGAACCGATTATAGTAGATTCTCAAACTATTTAAATAAATTTTACACCCTTTGTGATATTATGTCCGGGTATTTTACAATCTGTGTTTATTAAATAATACACACATACAGATAAAATAGGATCAAAATTGGATATGTATGTATTCGTTGAAGTCCTCGATGGATATTTTGTTAAGTAGGATCCATATCGACTTGTCGTACTGGAAGTGTGTGTGATATACAACCCGGCGAAGCATGTGAAGTGTATTGTAATAAAAAAAAAAATCTATTTTTATTTATTTAATCTAATAATTTTTGCCTGCTGGTTTTCACTGTTTTCTTATCCATAAATGTAGTTTGTTACTGAAGAGTTCTACGTAAACTTTTCCAAGGAAGTTCCGACACAATTCAAGTTTGATATGTCTCAGGGTATGTTGCATGATGTTCGAGTTATCCTCCGTGAATTTTTTTTAATACATTGTAGATGGTCGGTCTCATTTTATCGAAGTCTCAAAGATTCGGCAATGTGATCCATCAGATTTAAATATTTTACACCCTCATCATTCCAGGTGTTCATGTTTCATAAGTTTTGAGCGATTACGGATGGTCTAGCTATACATTTTAGTTATTTTAGTTATTTATTAGGGATTATATTTCAATTTTGGTTATTACCTGTGCAGATGGTGGGTTTATGTTCATTTATGTATCCCTAAATAAATTAAATCATAATTCGACTATTTTCTAATTCGTAGTTCATCCATTATTAATGTCATGCATGTATGATATGTAAAATATTTCATAACCGTGCATCGCACGGGGGATTTACTAGTTTTTTTTAAACACGGGGAGATTTCGCGCAGATTTTCAAGATCAAATGGGGATTTGGTGCATTTTTCCAAGGATTGAGAGATATGTTAAATTAGTTAATACTCCAAACTTAAAATAATAAGTCAAAAATAAACGAGGAATTACTTAATTTCTTTTTCACACCTTAAACTACTTTTATTGAAATTTTGAAAAGAATAACAACTAAAAGTCTTTCAAAATTCCCTTAAACCAAAAAAAAGAAAAAAAGTCTTTAAAAAGAAAGAGAAAACAAAGACACCATATCTCTAAATGATAGTACAACAAACTTTAAAGAAATCAAAGAAGGCAAGACACGAGTTCTTTTATTTGATTTTTTTTCTTCTTATATATTTTATCTTTTTTGTTTTTTGAGGAATAATTTAGAGTTTTTCTTAAGGCAGTGAGTTGTTATTAATATGATCTCTTAACGGTATGTTTGTTTATATATTTACCCGTCCGAATGGAGCACGATGCAATTCAAACTTGTGGTTGGACTGACACTTAGAATTAGAATCCTTTTTAATCGACATAAATCCTAACATATTCTACTATCTTTTTCCACTACTCTCTATCTATTTCCTCATTTTCCACTACTCTCTATCTATTTTCTCATTTCTAGTGTAATGATTGCACTTTTTTATAAATCCTAAAATATTTCATCCTAGGATAATACAAAATTTACATCATAAATTTTTTTTTGAAAGGAAAGTAAATTCATTGATTAGCTGGAATCAGCCAGCACTGGTTGACAAAGAAAAGAGGGAATCGAGTCCCAAATAGCGAAAGATAAATTACAAGATTTCGCATAAGAAGCGACAGAATGAGCCACCGTATTCTCAAGTCTACTAACCCAATATAAAACACGAGAGGGATAAGATGCAAGCAAAAATTTAATATCCGAAAGAATGGGGGCGCAAGCAACTGAGCAGTCAGTGTCCCCCAGAGGGGCCAAGATGGCTGTACTACAATCTCCAAAAAACTGAACGTCTTGTAAGCCTTTTTCTGCAGCGATAGATAAGGCTTCACGAAGGGCAATGAATTCAGCTAGTTCGGGGTCCGAAATACCCGGAAACGACTTTGTTTGAGCAAGGAGGAATACACCAGCAGGATTACAAATGAACACCCCCACAAACGCAGTACTCCGAGCGGAAGAGATGGCCGCGTCAAAATAAATCTTAGGACCAGCAGCAGCAGGCGGTAAGCAACGCAACGGATCAGTAGCAAATCGAGATTCAGGGCGCATGTTAGCGTTGCGAAAATCTTGAAGAAGACGGGAAGCAAGTATAACCAATAATGAAGAATCGGCAGTTGTATTACCAAAAATGAGGCTGTTCCGGTGATACCATAGGTGGTTGGCAAGGACTACCGCATATTCAGTAACATGATTGTCCCCGGAGAGTACAAGAGTCTGGAACCAGAGGTCGGCACATGGTTGAGCGAATTGCAAAATGAAAGGACACAGACCTGCTGATTCCCAAACATGGGAGGAGAAAGGGCAGTAGAAAAATAGATGGAGGGTAGACGGATCCGGCGCATGGCAGGACGGACAGGTAGTTGTTGATGGTAGATGGCGGGAGTTGAGATTATCGCAAGTAGGCAGAGAATTGGTGCAGCAACGCCATATGAAGTGAAGGATACGACTTGGTAGATTAAGACTCCAAAGCCTTTTCCACAACGGATTAATACCAGCACTAGGAGATGGAAAAATCGGGCAGCCAAATACTTCAGGTGTGGAATCCATGATGAAGTTATATGACGATTTAACCGTGAACTTTCCGGACCGATGATGATGCCAGATCCAGCGATCTGAAGCTAGTCGATTACCAAGAGCGAGAGAGAGAATGGTGGAGGCTTCTGCTGGAGTAAAGATAGAGCGGATAAGCTGAACATCCCAGCCACCCGAAGTGTTATCACGCAATTCCGAAATCGTTGCATCGAAAGGAAGAATGGAGCATGGGCTTTGAACCCTGTAATCAGGTGAGGTAGGCAACCAACGATCATACCAAATCCGCGTCTGAGATCCAGAGCAGATGAGTCTCCGAGCACCCATTTCGATAACTCGTCTACCTTCAATTATACTCCTCCATGTGAACGATGGAGAACCACCAAGCGGTGCAGACAGAAAATCTGAATTCGGGTAATATTTTGCCTTAAAGAGCCGAGCCACAAGAGAGGAAGGCTGTGTAAGAAGACGCCATGCTTGTTTGCTTAGCATGGCTATATTGAATGCCTTCCATTTTCGAAAACCAAGTCCACCATTCTTTTTGCTGCTAGTCATTCTGTTCCAAGAGACCCATCTCATCTTTCGAGAGCCATTCCCATCTCCCCACCAAAAAGCGCACATTTAGCGCTCAATGTCGTTTAGCACTCCGTCCGGAATTCGGAAGCATGTCATAGTAAAAGTTGGGATAGATTGAAGGACTGCCTTGATTAAGATCTCCTTGCCACCTTTGCTGAGTTGCTTTTCCTTCCAGCCTGAAATACGATTCCAAACCTTGTCCTTCAAATTTGCAAAAATTTCGGATTTATTTCGCCCAACCACTGATGGAAGACCCAAATATTTGGCATGTGAATCCACCTGAGGAATACCAAAAATGGCACAAATGGAAGAAACCATAGCTGCTGGAGTATTCGGGCTGAAATAAATTCCCGATTTGTCAAAATTAATTTTCTGCCCGGAGACTGATTCATAAAGCTGGATTGCGTATTTTAGAAACTGAGCCTCTTCCATGGTAGCATTTCCAAAAAGTAACGTGTCATCCGCGAAAAATAAATGCGAGATAGGAGGAGCCGAACGAGCAATCTTTACCCCGCTGATGTTTTGGCAAAGTTGCAAATCCTGCAAAAAACATGAAAACACTTCCGCGCAAATAATAAAGAGGTAGGGGGACAACGGGTCCCCCTGTCTGATACCCCGTTCTGGTGTAAGCTCACCAAAACTGGACCCATTCAGCAGAAAACTAAACCCAACAGAGGAGATACACGAAAAAATGCGATCACAAAAAGTACGAGGGAACCCCATAGCCAACATGACGCGATAAATAAAAGACCACTCTACTCGGTCAAAGGCTTTACTCATGTCTAATTTGATAGACATTAAACCCGAGCTACCCGACCGTCTGCGTTTCATATAGTGATGCATTTCATGAGCAATAAGAATATTATCAGTGATGAGGCGACCAGGTATAAATGCAGACTGAGAATCAGAAATGAGCAAAGGTAGACATGGTCGAATCCTATTGGCTAAGACCTTAGCAGCAAGCTTGTAAACAACATTACAGAGGCTGATGGGCCTAAATTGGGTAATAAGATCCGGTTTTTTAACCTTAGGCAAAAGAACAATAAAAGTATGGTTGACCTGTTTGGGGAAACTGTTAGTAGATAACATGTGAAGCACAAATTTGGTAACATCATTACCCACAATATGCCAAAATTTCTGGAAAAAAACAGGACTCATACCATCTGGGCCAGGTGATTTGAAGGGATGCATTTCCTTGAGTGCCTTGACAACTTCATCCCCGGTGAAAGGACGAAGAAGATTGGATTGCATTTCCGGAGTAGCCTTCAAGCGCACGCGACTAAGGGCTTGGTGGATAGAGGTTGGGTCGGGCTGAGATGTGGAGAATAATTCGCTAAAATAGGAGGATATAAGATGTTCAATTTGATTTTGCTCAGACAACTCGGTCCCGGAAGCATCTTTGAGAGATGTAATTTGATTCAACTCATGGCGGGCGCTTGCATGAGAATGGAAGAATGAAGTATTACGATCACCTTCACGATGCCAATGTTGTTTGGCACGCTGTTTCCAAAACAAGTGTTCTTTATCCAAAAGAGATTCAAGCAGGGTCTTAAGGACAGTAATTTCAGCATGTACTTCAGGTGTGATTGTGTGTTTTCGGAGCTCCTCAAGTTTTGATTTTGTAAGCTTAATATCATCCGAGAGTTTGGAGGTCGACTTGCCTCCCCAATGAAGAAGACCAAGTGTACAAGAATCAATCTTATCAGGCACTCCCAAGTTATTGGACGACCATGCATTCTTAATAATGGTTTCACAATCAGCAGATTTGATCCAATGGGCTTCAAAACGAAAAGGCCGAGGACGAGGTGTATATGGAGTTGCTGGGATGCGACGATTAATACGGATAAGGAGAATGGAGTGGTCGGAAGAGTGGGTTGGGATATTACGAACAGTAGTGGAGGAGAAGATGTTTCGCCATTCAGAATTGATGCAACCTCGATCTAGCCTGCCACGTTGCGTAAAGGGGTGGACCGAGCCCCGCAACCAAGTGAATTTGTCCCCGTAATATCCTAAGTCAGTGAGATCGCAATGGGCAAGAGCCTCTCTGAAATTATCCATCTGCCATTGTGCACGAGGCGCAATCCCTTGAAACTCATTGGAAGTTAGAACCTCATTAAAGTCGCCTGCACAAAGCCAAGGTAAAGATGGGGACGCATACAGATTGCAAAAAGATTGCCAAGAAACCCGGCGGAGAGAAACGTCAGGTTCTCCATAGTAGCCTGTGAAACGGCATGGCTGATTGTCAACAAGAATGACAACGTCAATATGTCTATCCGAAAGAGAACACAAGTGAACATCAGTAGATTTATTCCATAGCAAAGCAAGGCCACCAGAACGGCCATTAGACGGGACTGAAATGCCGAACCAATTCAACTGTTGTTTCAGATTCTCAATATATGAAGTGGAGCTCTTGGTTTCTCAGAGGAAAACAAGAGAGGGAGACTTAGTGCGAATAAACTCGCGTAATTCCCGAACTGTGCGGGGGTTCCCAAGCCCCCGACAGTTCCAGCTTAGGAGATTCATTGCTGTCGGCGGGACTGGGCTGTCAGGCCAGTCGCCGCCGATGAAACTAGTTGCCGAAGAGTCTCGAGAGGGATAAACGATGAATTGGGAGGGATAGGGGGAGAACTAGTTGCGGGTGAAGTAGTAATCTTAAGTTTTTTGGAGGGAGAGAAATCAAGAGGAGCAGTAGAGGTTGGCATAAGTTTGGGCTTCGGGTTAGCAGAAGGAGCAAGGATCATGTGGGTATCTGGTGAATCAGTGGTATTGTGTTGGCGAGGTGGGCGTTGATGTCGTTTGAATTTTCGGGAAGATGTATTGGATATGGTGGCGTTTTTTATAGGAACAGAGATGAGGAAGGGACTGGAGGGAAGAGGGACAGATGATCGGGAGTGAGTTGGGGAAGTGCATGGATCAGAAGTATCTGGGTTGTTGAGATCAGAAGTAGAGTGAGGTGATGATGGTAATAGATTAGTGGAGGGTAATGTATTAGAGGAGGTTGATAGATTAATGAAGGGAGGTTTTGGATTGAGGGGGGCTCTCGGAGCGTGTGGGGATGAGGGATCAGAAGAGATGGGAATATTTGTGGAAAGGTTGACAAATGGGGGATTGACAGTCGGCTTAGAGAAGGCTGGGGTGGCCGCAAGAGCCTTATGAGCAATAGCAGGATTAGAGGATTGAGGGAGAGGAGTAGCAGCAGATTTAGGGTGTTGATGGTGATGAGGAGGGGAGGAGCTGTGAGGTGAGGGGGCAGATTTGGATAGGAAAGGGCTGGAGTTTAAGGGGGCTCTGAGCCAGGATCCATAGGGAGAAGCAGACGGTGCTGAATCAGTATGAAGTGGTTTTGAAGAGCAATCAGCATCAATGTGTCCAAAGCAACCACAATAATAACAAAAAACTGGCAATCTTTCGTATTGTAATAAGCAGCGGATAGCAGAACCATCATGGATGATGGTAACAATTCTTTTCAGAGGAATGGTGGTGTCAATATCGACACGGATACGTAAAAATTTCCCAATCAAAGATCCATCCCGATCATGATCAACTGAGATAAACGTACCAATTTTGTTACCAATAATTCGGGCTGAGTCGAAATTCATTAGGCCAAGAGGAATTCCAGAAACGTGAACCCAAAATGGAGAGTACTTGAATTCCAAATTATCCATAACGACTGAAGGGTCGACAGTTCTCAAAATCATCAAGTATCTTCCAAAAAACCATGAAGCCCCGTGAAGAATTCGAGAAACATCATTCTCAGATCCAAAGATGAACAAAAATATGTTTTCACCCACCGATTTAATGGAAAGAGAGCTGGCCTGCCATAAAGGACGAAACACTTCATCCATTTGTTTAACAGTGAGGTTGCGGGGCGATAACACCTTGCCCAGAAGAGAGACCGATTTGTTGAGAATCGGAGTAGGAGTGTCGGCTGTCGTGGCCTGTGCTTCAGAGGGTGTAAGGGTTAAATTCGAATAGAGTTTGGCAAGAGAGTCCGCCATGGAGGAAAGGAAAGAGAGGGGGTCGCGCACGGAGAAAACCAATCTGGAAATCAATCCAAAACCTCGGCGTCTTCACTGGTCTGAACCTGCAAGACACAACAAAGAAAGAAATAAAAAGAGGGAAAATTGACAAGAGAAAACAGAGCACTAGGAAAACCTAGACTACGACACTAGGAAAATTCACACATTCTAAAATTTGCACATCCGAAATTGCCACGTAATAAGCTTAAAGATGTGAGTTCTAATCGACTCAAGTTTGCTTCTCGGTGAGAAAGTACAACCCTAATTACTTGTATAATATCACATCTATACTATATAATATAAGAAAATCCGCCTAATTTATAAATCAATACAATTTCCCGCCTAAATCAAACTTTCTAATACTGGAAAACCTCCATTTCAGCCTCCATTCGCACATGCATGACCAAAAGCGCATTTATTATTCAATATATTCCTAATTGAAGCATCAGCCATTTTTTTTGTTACATTAGCACAAATTGATTAATGATATATGGAAAACATTGGGCTGCCTAAATTGAACAATCTTTTTTGTATGGTAAATAATCGAAATTAAGCAGATTGCGTTATTTATGTAATTTAAAACGTAACTACATAATTAATAATCACATATGGACAATAATGTTGAACAAATCAGTAATTATTCTGCCATATTTAAAAATCCATTCAGATGGCGTTACAACCGTAGAGAATATCATGCAATCCCGGTGGAAGAATATTTTTGAACGATTCATCAATATTACCTAATATAATTTCATATTATCTACACCTAAAGCTATTATGAAATACTACCTCCGTCCCAACTTAACCTGCCTACTTGCCATTTTAGTTTGTCCCACCTTAACCCGCCAGCTCCATAAATGACAAAATTTTCTCACAATCTCCACCCTCAAAATATTCATTCACAATCTCCACCTTTAAAAAAGTTAAAAAATTTCACAAAATCTATTTTTTCTTAACCTCCGTGCTTGGTCAACCTAGGCAGGTTAAGTCGGGACGGAGGAGTACTAAATATTTCCGAAATAATATTCAACGACCATATCCCTTTTTATGCATGATTATTGATTTATGAGTAATAGTTATAGGAAGTATTATGTACTATGGATATGCCCTAATACATGGGCAGATCACTGGACATAATTTCAATCTATATTCAGCCAATCAATTAACGTTTTAGGATGAAAGAGAAGAATTGAGAATTAAATAATTTGACAAATATACCCTCAACTAAAATCTATTTTAAGTGATAAAGATTTTACCAAATATGTGATAGATTAAAAAGTAGAGATATTTTAGAATTGAGCTCAGGGAGAAAATTAGTAGAATTTGTAAAAAATATCTAAAATATCAATTAATTAGAAAAATAATAACTATCTGGAGAATCAATTAATATGGAATGGAAGAAGTATTGGTTAACGGATAGTGAACAATCATATGCCCCTTAAAATGGGTGACTAGAAATCTAAATTGTGATTATACATATAGGCCACTGATTTAGCATTTTCCATTTTTTGAACTCAATCTATACTAAATTTTGGATACCTGATTTAATGATGTGAGTAGCGAAGACTATTGCTGTTGTTCATGCGTGACTTCAACTTTAAATATTATTTCGGTCATTATGCGTCAAATGTTAATTACTTTTCCTATGAATTCACCCTATTTATGCACTAATCCAGTAATATTCAGAGAAAAAAAAAAAATCAATTCACATACGTATTTAGTTAATTAGATTTCTATAAATAGCGGTATAATCAGGTTAAACATCATCACATATCTCTAACGTAGTTCTGCTTTTCGCCTTTCATGCCCCCGATGTATTCTTTGGTGAGGGATGTTAACCTGTCAAAAAACCTGTGGTCGATGAAGGTAAGGTTAGTCTGTACGTACACTTGTCCAGCATATGGTCAACATAACAGGATTGTGAACACGATCATGCTTCCACAATGAAGAGGTTTTTCTTCAATTTTTAATATGAAAATAAAATATCCTATAAAATATATTTCGTACATAATCCTGATTGATTCTTACATGATGAAGGACGGACGAATCACGCTACAATACGAGCCAACCAGAGAGAAATTTACGCTAAGCGACTATTTGAAGATTATTTGTACGCGCTGAAGAATTTTGTTGTCACGGACAACAATATGCGTTACAAGACGACATTCAACAAATTCAAGATACTCTTTATAAGTCAAACCCGACGTATAGAACTATTTGATGAGTCATTTCCATCGATCCTTTATGACTTTGTGCCAGTAGATAAGCTACTGAATTTGGATGATTTGGATGAAAATAAGCTGATAGGTATGGATTACGTTGTTACACTAAATTACAAGTAGTTCAATTTCGTTATATGGTTCAGAATTTTCGTGGCAATCAATTGTTATTTTCAATTATATATTACCTTAGATAAAATTTTGACAAATTTTCAGACATTACTGCGAGGATATATCGATTATACTACCGCAGTACAAGGATATTAGAGGCGATGTTACAAGGATGATGGTCATAGTGTTGGAAGACGCTGAGTACGTATATTTGATGATTAAGTTTGCATTTTCGGTATTGGCTAATTAATTGGGGTTAGACTCTGTTTCGACTTTACTAAAGCTGAAAGCAATTTTATTCTTAATACATGCATATGAACCATATTTTCAATATTATCTTGCTTTTTTTTATTTTAATAGGAACAATACTATGTCCTCCACATTGTGGGGTGATTTTATAGACGAAATGATGCTGGTTGTTGAAGGCGGCGGCCTACATTTACTGGTTGCTATATTATGATTCTTCAGGGCTAAGCAGTTCAGTGGTGAGTTATAAGTTATTATTATTATTTTTTTTTATCAATTAGTCTATATCCGTATTTTTTATTGAGTCTTATATCAAACTACATCTTATTTGTCGATGAAATTTTAGGTCAGGTTATTATTTCAAATATGTTTCATGCATCTAGGATGATATTTGGGGTCATTAAGGAAGAAGTGAGGGAATTCCAGAAGAGGTATACTTACCCATCAAATGTTATTTTATATTATCAAGTTATTCAACTTATAACGAGTTTTTGCTCTAATTTTCTCTATTTAATTTCCTTATCCAAAAAAAGTTGAAGGCTAAGTCCTCCATCACTACATCAATTAGTACAATATCATTAGCATCTGGTGTTACTAAAGATGATGAATTGGCTAAAGGTAAGGTTCAAACATTGAGTGTTCGTCAGCTTAGTGAGAGGTAATACTTATAGATGATAATATTAATTATATGAAGATTTCGAGTTACATTGTGGTGTAACTTGCCTTCAATATAGTCTTTCGTCTAATCTATACCATATTACAAAGCATTATGTAGTCTGTCTTCTTTAGTTAATTGCGACAATTAGTTGTGTGTATTACTTATCAACATGGAAAAAGTAGGCCGAATGATATAAACTACTGTGTCATTCTTTGAAGTGTTATATAGCAGTAAATAGATTACAAATTATGTATCTAACGCAAAAAGGTTTATGTTACCTTCTAATCTATTGGCTATTAAGCACATCTTATAATTAGTATCTGCGACTTAGAGGGTGTTTGGCTAAACTTATTTTAAACATATTATAAGCTTCAACATCTTATAAGTTGTTTCAAGAGCTTATAAGATGTAATTTGTAAGGAGCTTATAAGTTAACAAAGTGTTTGGATAAAAGAGCTTATAAGCTTGCAATTGAATATAGTGATTTAGCTATAAAATTTGGATCTAATTTAAAGTTAATATTAAACACACATTTGATTAGTGTGTGGTGTCTGAAGTGTGTGAAGTGTGTGTGAAATTTGAGTGTAATAATTAAGATCTTAAAAAATAAGATGGAAATAAGATGGGGTATAACAACTTATTTTTTATAGATCTTATAAGCTCTTAGAGTTTATTTTTTTGTCTTATAAGCTCTTAAACATCTTTTTTTCCCAACCACTTTGCAAGAGCTTATAAGCTCCTAAAACATCTTATAAGATGTTTTTAGGAGTTTATAAGCTCAGCCAAACACCCTCTTAATCTTATTACTGAATAAAACGTCACAATTGTAATGGTTTGTTTTATTTTATATAATTGGTGCAACTTGGTTCATATTGGGTGTAGCCTCAATTGTTGACATTGAGGATAGCAAGTGGTGTTACCTGTCGTGTAATAAGTATTTGCGGAAGATTAGAAGTATAGATGGTAAGTTTAGAAATGTATATTTTTTTATCTTTTTTTTTTCTATAAGAGTTCACCATAGACATACACGAATTATTTTTCTTTCTCTTTTTGTGGACTCTAATATTTATATATTTCATATTTTATACATCTCTTATTTTTTTTAATCAATTGATCAATTAGTTACTTTTACATAAATCGACAAATATTTATTATATTTATGTATTAAAACATGGTCGAATAAAACTTATACATATACTCTCATATTACTAAACGTATTAACAATCGTGCATCGCACGGGTGATTTACTAGTAATATATATATATTATCAACGATTACATGTTACATTGGTGCATTCAAATTGCAGAACGTAAGACCCATCTAAAATGATTAAAGAATGAAAATACAAAGTAAAAGAGAAATTTACCAAATAATTTATATGTAACTATTTTGAAAATGTTATGTAGTGTTTTTATTGTGGAAACATTCATTGTTAATCTTGGCTGCTTATGGGAATAATAAATGAGTAATTCTCCAGCTATAATCAACTTTTATATTACTACCTCCGTTTTTCTCAGTTGTCTTTCTAGTTTTTTTATTTTATTTGTAAATAGTTATCATTCTAACTTTTTTACCACTGTTTTTACAATACTAATCCTATAGTTATGGGAAATTACAATATATAGAAATGATTAAAAAAATCAAGCGATTTAAAAAAATTAGTTAAGGGCTGATTCGTCAACTCCTTAAATCCCTTAATTTTTTTATCCAAGGCTAGAATGAAAACTAAAAAAACGGAGGTAGTAATTTTTAAGCTAATTTTGTCAATTATCCCCTTAATTCTTTTGTTGGTAGGGACAAGTTAGTGTTGGTTGTATGACTATAAGGATAAAAATAATTTAACGAATTTACTAATAAACAATGAATTGTGGTGGCTAGAAATTAATACTTTATAACATGTGGAACACCCCATTTCTTTTGTATTTTATAATAGTAAGCTAATAACGTTTTTCTCAAGAAACAAAATTTAAATCAATAAATTAATTAATAAAGTTTTGCTAAAAGGAAACGAGAAAAAGGAGTGTGCAACGAGAAAGAGTTTTGCTAGACTAACTCTTTTGTAGTTCGTGTAATTCGGATTATGAGTAAAAATATGTTAGTGTTTATGTATAAATGTATTATATGTTGTTGCCAATAGATGCAAAGACCTCTAAGAATAACTCACTAAACCTCACAAACAAAACCTCAATCTCTCTTTGTATGCAAGATGAAAAATAACACTCACAATCACAAGAAATTAAACTGAACAACACCAGAATTACGTGGTTCGGCAAATGCCTACATCCACGGACCAAGAAGAGAAGGATTTCACTATGATCACAAAAGTGTTACAAGTTACATCATCTTGAAAACCAAGAGCTTTCACCAACTTTATAGCTCTAATCCAAGATAACCGCCTTCTAGAAGAAAACTATAACTAACCATGCGCCAATAAGTCAGTTATAACCGTCTAGCTATCTTGCTGAATCCGGAAATGAGAAGTTATAGCAGAAGAATCCAAAATATCACAACTAACTCAATATTCTGATAAGCTAAAAGACAACACAGAAAAGACAACAGTTTCTTCTTCATAGACAACGGTTTTGACAGTTATGTTAGTTAAAAACCATTGTCTTTTTAGCTGAAACTATTTTCCAGAATTCCTTTGAGCTGAAAATTCTTCTTTCTGATTTTGTTTAGCTTCCATACTCCTTCTAAGTTAGAACCATGATTGTTGAGGACACTCCATCATACTTCACATTCTCCACCTTGTCTGAAACAATCTGTTTCTCTTACCACTTCTGCAATATCAATCAAACCTGATTCTCTCCTTGATCAATCACAGCCTTACAAGGCTGCTATCTTCCTCAAACTTGCTCCACCTGAACCAACTGCTGACAATATTGAAATTTACCAGCAGTTAAAGCTTTAGTTAACATATCTGAAGCATTCTCTTCTGTTTTTACCTTCACCAGTTTGATCAATCCCTTCTCAGTTATATCTCTCACAAAATGTAGTCTGACATCAATATGTTTACTTCTTTCATGAAATACCTGATGCTTTGCTAAGTGTAAAGCACTCTGAGAATCACACAAGATTTCTACATATTTCTGTCCCAAACCAAATTCTGTAAGAATTCCTTTAAGCCACATTGCTTCCTTCACTGATTCAGTCACAGCCAAGTATTCTGCCTCTGTAGTTGATAATGCCACAACCTGTTGCAGCATTGATTTCCAATTTATAGATGTTCCATACATGGTGAAGATATAACCAGTCTGAGATTTCCTTGAATCCAGATTTGAAGCATAATCAGAGTCAACATATCCTTGAATAATCCTTCCATCAGAAACATCAGTTCTCTTGAACACCAAACCAACACTGCTAGTTCCATTTAAGTACCTGAGTAACCACTTCAAAGCCTCCCAATGAGCCTTTCCAGGATTGGCCATATACCTGCTGACTACACTAATTGCATGAGCAAGATCTGGTCTAGTGCAAATCATAGTATACATTACTGAACCAACAGCATTTGCATAAGGTATTCTCTCCATCTCTTCAGCTTCTGCCTTTGTCTGTGGCTTCTGTTGTTCTGATAATTTGAATTGATGACCTAATGGAATAGACACTCTCCTTGATTCATGCATGTTAAACCTTCTGAGTACCTTCTTTATGTAATCTGTCTGATGCAAGCAGAGAATTCCAGCTGATCTTCTTCTATCAATATCCATCCCTAGTATTCTTCTGGCATTTCCAAGTAGCTTCATATCAAATACTCTCTGTAATTCAAATTTGAGCTGGTTGATCTCACTTTTATCCTTACTTGCTACTAGCATGTCATCAACATATAGTAACAAGAATACCACTACCTGTTTACCAGAGAACTTTAGATATACACAGCTATCAAACTTGGATCTCTCATATCCAATTGTCTTCATGTGTGAGTCAAATTTGATGTACCACTGCCTTGGGCTCTGTTTGAGACCATATAGAGACTTCTTTAACAAACACACTTTGTCTTCATGCCCTGGTATTTCAAATCCCTCTGGTTGTCTCATATAAATCTGTTCATTTAAATCCCCATGAAGAAAAGCAGTCTTTACATCTAACTGTTCTAGCTCCATGTCAAACTGATTTACTATAGCAAGAAGGATCCTTATGGAGCAGTGTTTGACTACTGGTGAGAAAATCTCATCATAATCAATCCCTTCTCTCTGTGTAAATCCTCTAGCAACCAGCCTGGCTTTGAATCTGACTGACTCAGTGTGTGTTACCTCCACCTTCCTCTTATATATCCATTTGCAGCTTACCAGTTTCTGCTTATGAGGTTTGTTCACTAATACCCATGTCTTATTCTTTTCCAATGATTCAATTTCTTCCTTCATAGCTATCAACCACTTATCCTTGTCAAGACTGCTGACAGCTTCTTTGTAAGTCCTTGGTTCAGTGCAGGCAACCTCTTCAGCTGTTATCAGTGCATAAGCTGTGAGATAGTCTTCAGAGTATCTGGTGGATGGCTTTATTACTCTCTTGACTCTGTCCCTTACAAGTTGATAGTCTTGAATATCATCCTCTTCTGTTTCATCAGCATCAGAGTTTTCTGATTCTGCAGTGTCATCTTCATTTGTAACCTCCACCTTAACTTGTGACCCCTTGGTGATGGATTCAGTGATCAGTTTCTGATTGTATGATTCATTGAATGGCATTACATCCTCTGCAAACACTACATCTCTACTGATGAGAATCCTTCCTTTTCCTGATTCTGTACACCAAAGTCTGTAGCCTTTCACTCCTGCAGGATATCCTAACATAATGCATTTCAATGCTCTGGGCTCCAATTTGTCTTGCTTAATGTGCACATAAGCCCTGCAGCCAAATACTCTCAGATGTGAATATTTTGAAGGTTTCCCTGACCATATTTCTTCAGGTGGCACACCATTGTTTGCTGCTGATGGACACCTGTTTATCAGATACACTGCTGTGGAGGCAGCTTCTCCCCAAAACCTTTTGTCTAGTCCAGAACTGGAGAGCATGCATCTTACTCTCTCTAATATAGTTATGTTCATTCTCTCAATGACACCATTTTGTTGGGGGTTTGCTGGGACTGTTTTATGTCTTTTAATGCCCTTATTCTTGCAGAAGTTATTGAATTCTTCTGATAAGAATTCTAGTCCATTATCTGTTCTTAGGCATTTCAGTGTTGTCTGCTTCTCATTTTCAACCTCTTTGCACCAGTGTTGGAATTTATCAAACACTTCTGTTTTTGACTTGATCACATATAGCCACACTTTCTTTGAGAAGTCATCCATCAGGCTGAAATAATATCTGCCTCCACCTAAGGTTTGGACCCTTGAAGGTCCCCATAAGTCTGCATGGACATAATCCAGGATAGCTTGCGAGTTTGTCTTGCCAGTAGGATATGGTAGCTTCTTGGATTTCCCAAGAATGCAGTCTTCACATCTTGGTAGACTGTCTGCTATGTCCTTGCAGTCAATTGCCTTGATTTTCATCAGTTGTTGAATTCCAGATTCACTAACATGCCCTAATCTGGCATGCCAAAGGTGTTTGTCTTCAGATATTATGGCATCAGCTTCTCCCTCAATTACAGAGCCATCAAGGTAATATAAACTGGATCTTCTTACTCCTCTGAGTACCACTTTGTTGTCTTTTATGACATTCAGATAACCCTCTCCAGATTGAAAAATGCACCCTCTAGATTCAAGTGTTCCTAGACTTATCAAATTTCTTTTCAGTTGAGGAATATACCTTACATCTTTGAGTATCTTGATGGATCCATCATGAATCTTTAGTCTGATGGAGCCTATTCCTCTCACAGGGCACACATGATCATTTCCCAGCATAACATTTCCAGTTTGGAGTTCTTTGAAGTCATAAAACCATTTGATGTTTGGACTCATGTGAAAACTGCATCCAGAGTCTAGAATCCAACTGTTTTCTCCTTTTTTTTCTGATACATTCAAAATCAGTGGATCTTCTTCCTTGGATTCTGCAATTTCTGCAGAGTTTGATGCATTGTTGCTCTTTTGAGCCACCCTTTTCTTCCATTCGAAGCATTCTTTCTTGAAGTGACCAGGTTTCTTGCACCAGAAACACTTCTTGGATTCTTTATCTTCAGCAGCTTTGCCTTTGCCATTTGCCTTCTTCTTTGATGATTCAGTGGTTCCAGGTTTCTTGGACTTCCAATTTTTTCCTCCTTTTATACTTAGGCTCTCTGAATTTCCTTCTGATTTGTCCAAATGCACTCTCTGCATTTCTTTTGATCTTAATGCAGTTTGAACCTGTACAAGGGTCACAGTGGACTCTTTCCCATACAACATAGCATCTTTTAAATGATCATATGACTTAGGGAGGGAGTTTAACAGCAAAATGGCTTTGTCCTCATCACTCATTGTGACCTCTACAGATTCTAAATCATCAAGGGTCTTATTGAAATCATCTAACTGGTCTTCAACCCCCTTTTCATCAGAGAATCTAAAGGAGAAAAGTTTTTGCTTAAGGAATAACCTGTTGGCAGTGGATTTAGCCATATACATCTTGTCCAAAGCTTGGATAATTCCTGCAGCATCCTCTTCCTTTGATACTTCCCGGAGAACTTTATCACCAAGACAGAGAACCACCAGGCTATGAGCCTTTTCTACGATTTCTTGCCTCTGAGCAGGAACCATGTCCTTTGGGAATGCACCTTCCCCCTTCAGCGCAGCAGACAAGCCCTGTTGAACCAGAAGAGCTTTTACTTTGATTTTCCATAATCCATAGTCGTTCTTGCCGTTGAATTTCTCAGTTTCCATCTTCGCGATTGACATGTTTGCGTTTAGATTCTTGTTCTTCGCTTCTCTTCCCACAGACGGCGCCACTTGTTGCCAATAGATGCAAAGACCTCTAAGAATAACTCACTAAACCTCACAAACAAAACCTCAATCTCTCTTTGTATGCAAGATGAAAAATAACACTCACAATCACAAGAAATTAAACTGAACAACACCAGAATTACGTGGTTCGGCAAATGCCTACATCCACGGACCAAGAAGAGAAGGATTTCACTATGATCACAAAAGTGTTACAAGTTACATCATCTTGAAAACCAAGAGCTTTCACCAACTTTATAGCTCTAATCCAAGATAACCGCCTTCTAGAAGAAAACTATAACTAACCATGCGCCAATAAGTCAGTTATAACCGTCTAGCTATCTTGCTGAATCCGGAAATGAGAAGTTATAGCAGAAGAATCCAAAATATCACAACTAACTCAATATTCTGATAAGCTAAAAGACAACACAGAAAAGACAACAGTTTCTTCTTCATAGACAACGGTTTTGACAATTATGTTAGTTAAAAACCGTTGTCTTTTTAGCTGAAACTATTTTCCAGAATTCCTTTGAGCTGAAAATTCTTCTTTCTGATTTTGTTTAGCTTCCATACTCCTTCTAAGTTAGAACCATGATTGTTGAGGACACTCCATCATACTTCACATATGTTTTGGGTAAGTATATCATGCTGAAAATATATTAATGTTTATGCTCATAGGCATTACTTGTTTTGGGTAAATTATTATCTGTGCACAGAACGAGTAACATATTTAAGTATAAACAATTATAACTCACCTAAATTACAACGTGCAACTGATGTATATGAGACTTTACCTATGAATATACCCATTTATGTAGACATTGTAGAGGTGATCATTTAGGCAGTTCAGACCAACCCAACCCGTATGGCTAATGTTATATGTTAGGCCGGGTCGATCCGATCTAAAATTTCATTGTGCTAAAATTAGTAAGTAAAGTCTGTCTTATCCTCCTATAATATACGTAATTTCCAGACAAGTTTCCTGTCGATCGAACTTTTTTTATCCATTAAGTTGGACCTATTAGATCTGATGATAATTCGAACCACAACTCTTATGATCTAATCCAGCTAAACTAAGGGGCCTCCAAGCATTGACGGACCCAGAAACTTAGATGAGGGGTTCTATTTATAGACGAAACTAGGAGTTTATCTGACAGGGTAATTATTAAATTTTTACTATGCTCTAAGGTTATTTGGAATTCTTTCACTAAATATGGAACAAATTATGAGTAGGTTAGTAATCAAATTCTTTTATATTTGACTCTAAATTTAGATAAATTACCTTAAAAAAAATGATATTTTAGAAATTTTAAAAGGAGGACTACCGTTGAACACCTTCAAATATGTCTATGAACCTCAATACTAGCCAACTCTATAAATAAAACTATAAATTTACGAACAATCTAGATAAGGTCAATAAATTGTTCTAATTACAAAAAGAAAAAAAGTAATAAGGATATAATTTTTTACATTCATTATATTTCTAACATCCTCTATTACTTATGAATAATAATACATCCATCCAATTCAAGTTAAACAATAGAATTATTTTATTTTATTTTTTGAGAAATTTATTTTATTTAATTAAGTTGTATTAAAATCGACTAAACTATATATATATATATAATAGCACATTATGATGTGGTTAGAGGGCCCAGTGCCCTCCGACCCATATGTAAGTCCGTCAATACCTCTATGTCTATGTATTACATGGACTCCTAAGTCATAAGGGTAACATCTAGAGCTAGCAAAAATGAATTGGACCATAAAAATATAGACCTAAATATCACAGGACCTAGCACGCCCGAGTCAATTTGATAAAAGTTCGACGGCCCCGATGCGGTCCAAAAGCCTTAAGATAATTAAGGAAAATAAGTTAGGTCGGACACAATAACGTTTAACTCAATAAAATTTTAAATCGATTCAACTGAACCCGATATAAAATAATGAATTGATAGATTGTGCCGACGGGCCACTCGAATGGCTAGATCCAGTAATACTTAAGGAAAAAATATTTGTGTTTGTTGAACGTTTTCTTTCAGTAAATTTAAGAAATCAAAATTTCCAGTTAAATTTGAGTCTCTTAAACAAACAGGGTCGGCTATATCTATATGATGATACATGAATGTGGAAAGGGGTACCTAACCTCGTCTGTCGTGGAAATTAAAGCCGCATAGAGAAGTTAACCATGAGATTCAGTACCAGCCCCAGCCTGCACTACCCCTCCTATTTCGACACGTGTCTCTAAATTTATACATTTTAAATAATGTCGATTCTTATAATTCTCCTTCCATTCTCTCTTTTTCAGAAAAGAATCATAAAAAGGTGCCTATATCAATGGTGGATAGTACAGAATATCAGTACACATTAATTCATATGTCTACCGTTTTATGTGACGCATCTTTCTCGTAGGGTACGTTTATTTATGAATTGAGATTGTCGTAGAAAATATGTAAAAATTTTAATTGTATGAAATTATTTTAGAAAAGAATGTGATAACATTAATAAAATATTATCAAATATTACCTCCGTCCCTACTAATTTTTCAGACTTTTCGTTTTCGTCCGTCCCAAGTTAACTTGCATACCATTTATAAAAGAATGTTATAACACAATCTTCATCCTCAATTCACCTTTGAAAAATCAACAAAATCTAAAAAGAAAAAAAATCTTAATACTGTCAACCCTCCTAATACAAGATTAGCCAGGACAGAGGTAATATTTGTTAAAAATGTGATCAAATTGTATCAAAATTTTGAATAATAATTAATTAAATTGTCATGTCCTCTATCCGGACGTGAGAATCCATAAACAAGTATACCCTAGAGTAGTCCACTATAATTTAAGGATAAAGCTATTTGGGTCAATTCCGTCCGGGTCGAAAAAAATATTTTCTTAAAATTAATTTTTTCTATAGATGTATTGAATATTATTAATGAAAATTTATTTGTGAAGACGGTAACTAATTTTTAACATTAACATTCGATTACGGGTCGAAAAAGAAAAAGAAAACACACCAAAATTTGTATAGTATTTCAAAATGATAGTTAATATTTAAATTTCATTTTGGGATAATTATCAATTATATTTGTAATTTAGTTTAGGAAATGATCAGAAAAAGAAATAATTTTACCATACTTTTTTTTTCTCGGCCCATGGTCTGATTCAGCCCAAATAGCAGCTTCTATAATTTAATGTGAAACAAAAAAGGAAAAGAAATGGTGGCTACCTTACTTATGTCGCGCCACCATGATTTTGAAGCCACTTTTATTTAATTATATACTTTCTTAATTTATAAATAAGTGTTATTTTAAATTATCATATGTAATTTATAAGATTATGAAATGCACAATAACATTTCTTTATTTTTTTCTCCATTAATTTTTTTTTATTACAATAAATTTCTCCATCTCTTATTGTCATATAATATTATAAGATTTTTATGGAAATTTCCTTAGCTTTAGTTAAAGATAATGTTGGAATAAATAGACAAACATTGCTATAATGACATTATTTTGCGAAATTCTTTTTCCCCATAATGACATTTATTTATGTACGGAGGAATATTATATTTATATCATCTCAAAAGAAAAAAATTATATTTGTATAAGATTAAATAAATAAGGTTTTTTTTTTTAAACCATAAAAATAGACTTACGAATTTGAAGAAATATTTCAAGTCCAAGTTCTCCCTCTTTAGAAATATAATCAAATAGTTTCTTACAAAACTCCAATTTTATCATTATTTTGTTATGCCATTCATAAGATGTGTGTTTAAGGGTGTGTATATTACTAATTAAATTTACGTGGAGTGGTTGACTAATGAATTTTTAGGTATTCTAATAAATTATTATTTTTATGGGCCTGAGCCGATCAACTCCACCACCAATATTACAAATGTTCTTTTATTTATTTGAAGCAACTCATCTATAAAACTTTTTTCTCTCAACAAGTCACTTTACAAAATATAAGTGATCGAAAAGTCTTAATTCTTTAAATTTGAAATGAGAAAAAATAAGCCAAAAAATATTTCATTAGTTTAAAATATAAGAAATATATAATTTATTTATTAAACATGTTACCCAAAAAGTGTTACTTATTTTTAAGTGTTATTTATTCAAAATGTTACTTATTTGAAAGTGTTATTGTTTGAAAATGTTACCTACAAAGTATTACACATTTTAAAAGTTTTCAGAAGTGTTATATGGAGCTATTATACATTTATATGTGTTACATATATAAAAATTAAAATTTTGAAAGTATACAAGAATATTACATAAAATCATTTATGTTGCAGTAACGATTTGTTCAAGATCTGATGTTTGTGAATTAACAATGATATATGTCGATTCACATTACGTGATTTATGTGCAAATGCATACCTATTTGCTAATAACTATATGAATTCTTTTCTTTTTTTTTCATGTAACATTTACAGATGGAGCATCCTACTGAGATTCATAATACAAGTTGTTTTGATATATCCTCAAAATATTAATTCAATTTCAGAGGCAGTGGGAATTTTCACTTTTTATATTTTATAAGTTTGAAATTGGTTGTATTTGTTGTACTCCCTCCGTCCCACACTAACTTTTCACAGTTGACCGGGCACGGAGGTTAAGAAAAAACAGATTTTGTTTTTCTTTGATTTTTTTAAATGTGGATATTGAGTGTGGAGATTTTGAGGGTGGAGATTGTGAGATAAATTTCTTTTTTAAGAGTATAAAAAATTAAGTGGGACGGTCAAAATAAAATTAAAGTAAGAAAATTTAGTTGGGATAGAGGGAGTATTATTAATGTATAGATATTCCAGCTGATAAGCACTAATAGAAGTCCGTCCAAATTAATAGTTTTGTTGTGCCTTTATATGAACTTATTTCAAGATGCTAATAAATAGAGAAGTTTCATCAAAAGTAATTTAAGCAGTGTCAGCGTGTATCCGAACAGGAATGGCAACGTGACGCGTATGGACGAGTTTGATCTTTCTCAAGATTCGTTTTACATGAAAGAATTAAATTCATAATTTTTTCTGTCTCGTCTTCTCTGATAATCCGATCTCACCATGTTCCGCTTCGCTAACCCGGCGAATTTACTCGACCCTCGATGTTGTTTTAATTTTCTTTCTCAATATATACGCTATTGTTTTTAAGATATAATACTAATTTTATAATTGTAATATATATAATATAAAATATACATTATTGATTGAAAATCTATTTACGAAAATGACTAAATAAATTTAAACACAATAACAAGTAAAAACAATAAAAATGTGAATATATTGATAGTAAGTTGAATATATTACTACTCCATTCGTCTCGTCTTAATTTGCACACCTGCTCCAACATATATATTAAGAAAAAACTATTTTTTTACTTTTTAGTTGACTTTTTCAAATGTGGAGATCGTAAGAGTTCTTACCATTTTGGGAGTGTGCAAAATTGGGTGGGACAGCCGAAAAAGAAAGTGTGTAAATTAAGGCGGGACGGAGGGAGTATAATAAATAAATAAAAAATAAAATATTAATATAAATAATATATACGGGGCAGGTTTAGCAAAATCCACAACTCTATTCAAATCCAGAAATACTCGTTTGACCGGGTTTGAACCCGTCCATAACCCGTTTGATCAGGTTTTTACTCGTGCCATACGAAACAGGTTTAGAGCAAATTCAGGTTTTAACTGGATTCATTGCTATCCCAAAGAATAATCAAGTATATATAAATTGTTGATTTCTAAGATAACTAAAATTGCTACTTCTCGATTTACAAACATAAAATAAACGAGAAAATATTAGGGTCTGTTTGCTTAACACTTGGCTCAGTAGATTTAGAGGACCGAATCCCAATAAAGCATACTCATTAACTCTTTCGAGTCAAATTTAGCTCAGCATTCCTCAGTCTTAAGCTAACGAACCCTTAGAATTTCTATTTATGGACGATTGCACTTTTTATATTAGGTAGGATCTCAAAGAAATTGGAAAGTAGTCTGTTTTAATTTGTGTCCACTATTAATTTGACCTATAAATATTAGAGAAGATAATAAAGAGGGAGACAGTGGACACTGTTGGTTTGGATGAGGTAAAGGCAAAGCATATCATACGACGCATTACTATTTTGGACCCTTGTATATGTCGCCCATTTTCTTAGAAGATAGATTTGTCTCATACAAACTTATTCGGTAATCATTCCGACTTTAGCACTGTAACGAGATATTTTGATATTTTAGAAATATTTGGTATTTCGTTTCAAATAATCAGTGATTTAAAAGGCGGTCGTCTAGTCCGTCTCAATTTTTAGCAAATCGGCACCCCTGAGCGTTTTTCATAAGGCGCCCTTTAGGCGGTTAAGTTTTTTTGTTTTTTTTCCTTTATGCAAAAACGACGTCGTTTGACTAATTTTGGAATTAAAAATAATAAAATTTAAAATTGAATATGATTAAAACTCTCACCCTTTCATTTTAAATTTTTTTATATGGTACACCGGATTGAGCCGATGTTATGATCTTAATACGTGTGATGATGTGAGGAATATATCTATTTTTGTAATTTTATGTAATTTTTATTTGCTAAAAAAAAAAAAAAAATCATCAGCTTGGGTGGCGCCTAGGCCGCCTAGACACTAAGCGCCGCAAAAATGCTCTGTCTCCATTTTTCATGTTCCGCAATCTTGCGAATAATATATAGGGTTAATTTCCAAAAGCAACCTGTACTTTGAGGGGTTTTACATTTTACAACCTAAAGAATTTATTTTTTCCGATTGGAACCTGTATTATGCGTTTTTCTTCACTTTGCAACTTCCGACTATATTTTCCGGCATGTATAGGCCATGTGCCCAGCACATGCCAAAGAGATCAACAAACTGCTGACATGTGGCCACCAATAAAAATTAAAAAGAAAAAGAAAATAACATATAAATATATATTTCGAAAAATTCAAAAAATAAAAAATCCAAAAAATAGCATGACATATATTTTTAAAAATTCAGAAATTTTATTTTAAATTATAAAAAGTTATTTAAAAAAAACTAATTTAAAAATTCTAAAAATGTATTTAAAATTTAAAAAAATTATGTTAAAAAATCTAAATATTCAGAAAATTTAAAGAGTAAAATTCTGAAAATTATTGTAAAAATTCTAATATAAACATATATTTCTAAAAATTCAAAAAATAAAAAATCTAAGATAGAGCATGACATATATTTTTAAAAATTCAGAAAAATTATTTGAAATTCAAAAAGTTATTTCAGAAAAATAATTTAAAATTCTAAACATGTGTTTAAAATTTTAAAAACTATGTTAAAAATTCCTAATATTCAAAAAATTTAAAGAGTAAAATTCTGAATTTTTTTATAAAAATTCTAATATAAATATCCATTTCTAAAAATTCGAAAAATAAAAAATCGAAAAAACTATAGTTTTAACTTAATTTGGAATTATGGATCTGGTGGTGGATCAGCAGCAGAGTGCCTTCATTCCAGGCCGATTAATTACTGATAATGTGTTAATTGGTTTTGAATGTATGCACTGGATTCGGCATAACAAGAAGAAGAGATCGGGGTATTGTGCTCTTAAGCTGGATATGAGTAAAGCGTATGATAGGGTGGAATGGGATTTCCTGTGTGCGCTTATGGCTAAATTGGGGTTTGCTCAGTCTTTGATTGATTTGATCCGGAGGTGTATGTCTTCTGTGTCATATTCCTTTAATCTTAATGGTGAAATTGTTGGGGCGGTCACAGCTACTAGGGGGTTGCGTCAGGGAGACCCGTTGTCCCCTTTATTGTTTGCTTTATGCTCGCAGGGGCTCTCGTTTTTGCTCGCGGCGGCTCAGGAACGTGGAGCTATAAGGGGAGTGCGTATTGCACCGACCTGTCCCATCATCTCCCATCTTTTCTTCGCTGATGATAGTCTCTTATTTTTTCGAGCAACGGCTACGGAAGCCACCAATGTGCGGGAGTGTCTTTATATGCACACGCTTCTGGTCAAGTGGTGAATTATGATAAATCAGCTTTGACGTTTAGTCCTAAGGTGCCTGGGTCCATTATCTTGGAGGTGAAGCAGGTTTTGGCGATTTCGGTGGTTCAAGGGCATGAGCTTTATCTGAGTTTGCCAACTTTCTCTTTACGGGATAAGAAGCTGCAGTTTCGGTTTCTGAGAGAGAAGCTATTGAAAAGGATAAATTGCTGGAGTAGCAAAATGTTTTCAAGAGGGGGTAAGGAGGTCTTGATCAAATCTGTGTTGCAAGCCATACCGACTTATGTTATGTCTTGTTTCCGTGTGCCGGCTTCCATTTGTCATCAGCTGGAACAGGTGTGTGCGAATTTTTGGTGGGGAGCTGATCCTGAGAATAAGGGATTACATTGGGCCTCTTGGTCGAAATTATGTCGACCGAAGCTTGAAGGTGGTCTTGGATTTCGTGATTTTGTATCTTTTAATAAGGCGTTGTTGGCTAAGCAGGTGTGGAGAATGTTATCTAATCCTCAATCTTTGGTGGCGCGCCTCTTTAAGGGGCGATACTATAAGCATTGTGATATTATGGATGCCAACCTTGGCTCTAATTCATCATATATTTGGCGCTCTCTTTGTTGGAGTCGGGATATTTTGGATGAGGGTCTGATTTGGCGTGTAGAGGATGGACAAAGTATTGCACCCTTCAAAGATAGGTGGGTCCCGGGCTTGTCATCAGGGCGTATTATGTCTCGATTGGCTACATCGGGAGTGAGACTCGCACATTTTATCTCAGTAGGACGAAGATGGAATGAGTTGCGTTTACGTCAGGTTTTTCTGCCTTTTGAGGTGGAAGTGATTTTACAAATTCCATTGGGTAATATAGAGAGACCTGATACACGATATTGGAAATATGAGTCAAGTGGTAAGTATTCGGTGAAATCAGGATATCGTGTGGCAATTGGTGGTTTCTCTCCCCCCCCCCCCCCCTCCTAATTCGGTTTCTACGGCTCTTGATTGGTGGAAATTCATTTGGGCCCTCTCATTGCCGCCACAGGTTAGGATTTTTATATGGCAAGCCTCTTTCTGATTTTCTTGCTTTCCCTTTGAATTTGGTTCGGCATCACATTCCTATGATGGCTTCGTGTTCATTTTGTGGTTGTTCTTCTGCGTCTACTTTACATGGATTGTTTTTTTGTGATCGAGTGAAGGAATTTTGGAAACATAGTTGTTTTTGGGTTTCTCTTAAGAGGATGCGTGATACCTCTTTTATAGATGTTGGGATGATGGTTTATAAATTGTTTGGTAATGATTTATTCCGAATTTTTATGTTGGCGGCGTCATATATTTGGAGGGCTATCTGTGACTTTCGGCATCATAGAGATCTTATTTGGAAGTGTCCTAATTGGATAGCTGTTGAGGAGTATCTTGTGCAGTATGACAGGATATCGAATGTGTTTAATGCTCCATCCTCCCCAGCTCTGGCAAACTCAGAAATTAGATGGAATCCCCCACCGGGAGATTTTTTCAGGCTTGATGTAGACGCGGCGGTGAATGAGGCGCGGGGAAATATGGAATTGGTTTTGTGTTACGTGATCACCAGGGAGGTGTGGTGCTGGCGGGTTCGCATGCAATTGGAAGGCCATTATCGGTTAAAGCCGCGGAATTGGAAGCTATCTTATATGGAGTTCGTTTCTGTGTGGAATGTGGATATGAGGGATTTTTGGTTTATTCGGACTCTTTGCTAGCCGTGCAAGCAGTTACGGGGCAGGAGGTTCAGTTGGATTATTGCGGTATGTTAGTGGACGAGATATGTGCGTATATTAATAGGGATTGTATTTTCTATATGCCTAGGAAGTGCAATCGTGTTGCGCATTCTTTGGCTAATTTTTCTTTTACATCGCCCACTCCTTCAGTATGGATGGGATCTGATGTGCCTTTTTGGCTACAAAGTCTTGTAATTATGGACATGAATTAATTATAAGATTTGTTGGGTTCAAAAAAAAAAAAACTTAAGTTTGTTAAAATCCCTTCCAAGATTTGTTAAAAAATAGAATTTTAACTTAAATTTGTTAAAACCCCTCCCAATATTTGCTAAAAAACACTCCCTACGTCCCAATTATATAGGCTTGTATTTCTTTTGGGATGTCCCAAATATAAGTCCAATTACTATATATGGTAAAATTTATTTAAGTCATTCCACTATTAATTAGTCTTGAAAAGATAAATTATTCAATTTTTTCTCCTAGTAACTTTTCGAAAACTACATATTTATCATGGAATCTTGGAATAAATAAGGTACTTCATTAATTATTAGACATAAAAAAATGTAAAAACTAAACTCATTAAATGTAGGTTGTAGAAGTAAAATTATTTTTCAATTATTTTCTTAATCTCCGTGAAACTCAATCACCCTATATAATTAGGACGTAGAGAGTGTAATTTCAACTTAAATTTGGGTGAGATGGTAAGACAAGTTGTCACTTGAGCACCATAATTCTTATTAATATAATATGTCTACACATATTATAAAATTATTGATTGAATATCATATTTGAATATCATATAGATCTTTTCAGTTCATATGTTCATTTATAAGGTGTGCTCAATTTGAGACTCAGATAAATTACTCAAAAGTTCTGTTCTAAAGTTCCGTCTATCTTCGGCTGTACTCTGTTTAGGTGTTAGACGGTTGATCGTCTATGTTTTTTTTTCCGACTCCTTCCTAATTAATCCCGCCTAGGTCTCAATTAGACGCTAGAACCTAGATTGTCGTCCGACTAAGCATCTTTTAGAACATTGCTCAAAAGATCAGTTATACGTGTTGGTCTCAAGTGGTAAAGGTTTACAGGGTTAATAAACCTCTAACTCGATTTTTTCTTCTTAAATACTTTGAACAGTAGTTTGTTACTTACTGTAAGAAACTTGTTCTTACAACAAAACTAATACAATAAGCTGACTTAAGATAGTATTCAAGAAGCAAACTGATCTTAAGTTGCTTAAAAAAAGCAATGCTCGGGCAAAGTTTTATGTAGCAGAATATTATGCAAATCCCTTTTTCTTACAAATCAATGCATTACGAAAGTAGGATGCCAACAACAGTAAGTAAAAGTAATAAAAAACTAGATACAAAGTTTATAGTGGTTCGAATGTGGGGGTAATCCTTCTATGTCCATTCTTCCCTCACACAGAAAAAAATTACTAAGCTGTTCACACAGTACAAACATAGCTACGCCGAAATAGCTCCTTACAATAGTTTTTGCCAATCTTCGGAAGACTACTCCTCTACTCTATACACATTTCTCAGAACACCAATCTACTTTGAATCTCGGATACTCTCCGTCAAAAAATGCTCGTGAGATAGATTTAATGAAAGTTTTTCTTCAACTTCTAGTAGCCTCTTGAATATGAGTTGAGATGTGGGCAAACTTCCTTATTTGAAAAGGATTATGATCGAGACAAAGTTTGAGAGCTAGCTTGACTTGAAAATATGGATGTAGCTTGAATTTTCACTTGATTACACTTGTTGTTGCTATTTGCTCTTGTTTACTTTGCACAAAACACTTGAAAGTTTTGTATGTGTTGAAGCTTTGAATTAGAATGCTTGAGTGCTCAGTGTGAAGTAATTTCAGTTGCTTAATAATTCGGTAGCCATTGCTTTGTCCTCTGTCTTCTTCTATTTATAGTAGTTGGGATATCTTTCAGTTGAAGAGTGAGAAAATATTCTCGTTGACATTTAATGTTCCTTGTACGACTTTAGAGTCGTTTGTCCTTTCTACAGAGTTTAAGTTATAGTGGTTGCGGCTTATTTTCAGTGTCCAGACTTTTTATCAGGTAACGTGTCCCCACGTAATTGGATACTCAGTACAAGATTTGAATCTTATCTGTGCTGGCTATATTTTTGAAATAGATCCTCTGACTTTTGACTTTGAATTTTGATACTGTAGACATGACTACTGCTTGCTTGCTGGTTGTATCTTCCTTACTGCAAGCAATTAATGGTGTATGCTGAACTAGTACAAACACCTTATTGCACGCTCGCCGCAGTTTCTCTTTCCTTAATGATTTCTTGGATTTCCTTGTTGAATATAGTCTTGATGTCCTTAACGTGTGCTTGTTGTGACTTAGTTTAAGTAGTACTAGTTCTTATCTATTACAATGAATACGTAATTCATGGAGGCACTAGTTCCTACCTTAAAATTGGAATTTTATTGTCGTCATTGTTGTTAAACTTGCAAGTCAACTCATATGATTCTACGAGTTATTCATGACTCAACAATTAAACTCGTATCCTAAATCAAGAATTGGTGGAATCATTGTAGAATCACGAGTTGAATCGGTAGAATCATAGAATCAACGCGTACGAATGTACGATTCAAAATCTAAAAAAATAATGTTTGTATACTAAAATCTCACATGACTAATATTGTTTGTGCCTAAACACTAATTTGGCCAAAAATCATTTTTTGTCGTTTTTTCGATTTTAATCCAACAAACATTTGTTTTTTTTAATTTAGTCATGTAAGGGTTGAAATTGTCCAAGGACAATTGTCGCCGAAAAACACTAAATTAATTGGCCAGAAATAGTCACATGCAACTCACGTGACCCTAATATTAGGAAGAATCTGGCGATACTAAGTGATGTGGCATAAAATAACTCAGTTGGATTTTTTTATGTCAAATTTTAATTCAAAATAAAAATATTATTCATGTCATTAGAAAAAAATAGACTGGTTTTTGTTTTGCAATTGACACAAACCTATAATGTAAAAGAATATTAAACTAAACTTAATTAAAATTATCAGAAAAAATAATTGCGTCTTTTCACATCCAACAACCAAGTTCCCTAACACAAAAAATTTCAAATTTCTTTGAAAAACCCACTAAAAAATCCCAAACTTTGGGATTATCAGCGACGAGGGGAAGGAGCAGCTTCACGGTTTTGTGCGGAGGAAGGGGCTATAAACTGAGCCTTTTCCAAATACGGTGAGTTTCGTCCAAATACAGTCTGTTTTTCGCTAATGAAATGGATAATATTTTTATTTTGAATTAAAATTTGACAGAAAAAGTCCAACTCAACTATTTTATGCTACTTCATATCGTCGTATTCTCCAAATATTATGGTCACGTGAGTTGCACATGATTATTTCCGGCTAATTTAGTGTTGTTCGACGAAAGTTGTCCTTAAATTAGGCAATTTCAGCACTTACATACTAAATCTAAAAAGGAAATACTTTTGGGATTAAAATCGAAAAAACAAATATTTACGGGACTAAAAATGATTTTTGGCCCATCGATTTTAAAGCTCATTCTACTTTGAAAGGAAAAACAAAAGAACCTTTGTGGAGATAGTTTACGCAAGACGCGATATATATATATATATTTGCATAAATTGTAGAATCTTACAGGTTTACAATTCGATTTTGTAGACGATCCACTGATCCGAATTAAAATCGTGAGTTTAACAATTTTGATCATCATCAAAATTAAAGATAAATTTTAAGTTTCACTTATATATATATATATATATATAATATGCGCGTGTGCGCGCGTGTGAAATAATAATAAAACTCACACAAAAACTTTTTCTCCAGCCACTTAACACCATTTATCAAGAAGTTGGCCCAAACAGAATGTATGCCTATGCACTTTATTTTCATTATTGAGATGGAACTTTTCAGCCATTTGCAAAATGAAATCAATAATGGCACGCTTGGTTGCTAATCATCAATGGTAATAATAATGGGTATGAATGAGGGATCAATTATATTATGGAATGAAGTAGAGGGAATTATTAATAAAATAAGGTAATAATTAACTTATTTATTATGTACTAAACATTATAAATAGGAATGAGTCCTCATTCATTCCCATTCCCTATCCCTAAACACTCCAACCAAGCGGACCCTAAAAATGGTCTCATATTGTCATTCTACAGGGATCTCTAAAATGCATATGTAATACGTACTAACTCCGTCTCCTTCTAACTTGTCTAATTTTTTTTTGGTTTGTTCAAATTTAAATTGTCAGCCCATAAATGATAAAAAAATTCTCACAATCTTCATTTTCAATCTTCACCTTAAAAAAGTTAAAGATTTCACAAAATCTACTTTTTCTTGACCTCCATGCCCGATCAAAATAGGTAAGTTAGGCCGAAACAGAAGGAGTATATCAGTATATGTTTTCTGGATATACACGCATTATTTGAAATTTAACTACCCTAAGTCACTTATTTTTTACTCACTAAGTCACCTTTTCTCAATCTAGAGGGGAATTAGGATTTGTTTGGACGACCTTAAACCTGGTTTATATGCATCGAACCCGAGCTTATGTAAAGCACACTAGAGATACTACAAGAAAATTCTTAAATTTCATCGAAATTTTTTTAACGAAACATAAATTTGTTGGAATTTCAAAATTTCTAATAGCAATTCCAACATAAAAAATAATCATTGGAATTCCAACGACGAAATTCTTGGAAAAAATTTCCAGCGAAAATTCCAACAGTAAAAAGAATCGTTGGAATAGCTGTTGGAAAAAAAAATCCAACGACTCATCTTGCCGTTAGAATTTGACAATTTTCTTATAGTAAGACCTACAATATAAATTACATATATAAAATATATATTATTTATTAGTCCCTGTTTCGTGAAAATGATAGTCCCTTATAAATTTTGCACAGATTAAAGAATTCATTTGTTATAAGTGTGAATTATTGATATATCATAATTTAATTTGATAAATACAAGAGTGTCATATATAAATTTATATTTAGTTTTAATAAATCATTTAGTAGAGGTGGACTAGGAAAATACGCATTTAGTACACTTTTATAAAGGAAATGGTTATTATAGTAATTGAAGTATATAAATGTATTATATTTATATTTAATAATTCAAAAGAAGATACATAATGAGTATTGATGTCATATGTTGTATACCTACTGTGAACATCTTATGTGACGTATTTTAAATATATTATAGTTAGATCGATTAATTAGAGGATAATAATTGTTGATATATTATTTCAATAATTTCGATTTTTTTAAGAGTACAATTATATTCTTTTAATGGAGTATAATATAATTAATAAATTAATATGATAAGTTAAGAGTTGATCGGGTCATAAGTAATTATTGGAGCATGATTTAATTGGGTCCGACTGGGTCCCTTCGATGACTCAATGTGAACTAGAATAAATTATAGATATTATAATTTATTATTGCAATACAATAAATATATTGGATATTGATACATATAGAAGATGGAGATATTCAGGATCGGCACATAACATATTCCAAGGGGTGTCCACACATCGAGTATTGCAATACAGTTCATGAGAACACCGGAGAAGGCTTGGAGGTTTGAAGCGAGATAAGAACACGCTACAAAAGGTATCAGTTTAACCCTTCTAACATAAATTAATTAATATGTAGAACATATGTAACACCCGGATTTTCGCAAAAACTTGCATATTATGTTTAAATTGATTTTTCATATTTTAGATCTCTTAAATTATACATACATATATTTTTACTAGACTTTGATAAGCTAACATCTGGGAAACAAAGTTCCATCCACAATGCAGGAAAAGCTACCAAAGGAGACTGAACTTGCTCGTATTTCACTTGACTAGTACAAGAAAACGATGTTATAAGATAAGTTATGTAAGACACTGCAATTATTACCTCCTAAGTGGTACACCATATTAAACACTATAATCATCAAATAAGTATACCACCCTTATTTTCCCACACCACAAATATGTAATTACAACTATAAATATTCGTACGAAATTACAATTATAAACATCCAATTGAGAAGAATGGATAAAGGCTAAATTAAGGGATAAACTCCATGCCACCCTTTTGATAAAGCCTATCAACTAAAAGCATGACAAAGCATGCTAATCTACCCCCCCTCCCCCCTAAACAATCTGACTAAGCAAACCTACAAACACCCCCTTGAGCCACGTACTATAAGATTTGCATGAAATGCTTAAAACTAAATACATACAGCCCCTTATATATATATATAATACATATGAAAGTAAAGGAAGGCAAATCATCTGCCAACTCCCACTCTTAGAAAAAAGAAAAAATAACAAAAGCTACTAACCCTCTCAACCGACGAAGGGTGCCTCCTAACGAATTACTACACTACGAAGGTCTAACGAGTCAAAGGATAAACTCCTTAATTGTCAAGATACAAGGTAAAATTTCTAACCCCCTCGAGCTAGTGATCATGTAAATGATTACGGATCTTGTATGATTAATCATCACTCATCAATTTTACTCCACAAGGTGAAACTTACGAAAATTATATAAAAATATCTACTAGGTATTTTTTAAAAAACTCTTTTACTATGTATAACTACATGATGTTAGAAGTCTATGGTAAAAACTTGAGAATATTTCGTCAAGTCTATGATTTTTGGCGAATTTTACAAGTTAGGCTGATTCAAGGTCCAAACTAGGTAATTTACGAAAATTAAATAAAAATATCTACTAAATATTATTCAAAACTGTTTTACTATAATTAATTATATGATGTTAGGAACATATGGTTAAAATTTAAGAATATTTCGACGAGTCTATGATTTTAGCGAATTTTACAAATTAAGGCTGATTTTAGGTCCAAAATGGGATAATTTAGGCTTTGAAAAATCTGTTTTGTATAAATTTATCCCTTGGAACTTTTTGTGAAATATTGGATTATGTTATAGTTATTACCTAATATAACCTTTTCATGACATCTAAGCACGTGTAAAATCACATCACTCCAATCAAAGAGCTATCCTTTCATGCATTAGATGTTAGATAGACCTTAAATAATTGTGTTAGTACGTTAAGATATTTTATAAGGTACTCGAGTATAAATATAGGTGTACCTATAAGCTAAGTTGTCTAAATATTAAATTCCTAAAAATGTGAGAGTACTGCATAATAAGACTAATAGAGCAAAAACCGTCACAAGTGTAGTACGAGCTAGATCAAGATCTTCCTGGGGCTTACCCCTACAATCAAACGACAAGAGTGGGTAACTCTTATTTGATGTTCTTCAATTTTTTGTATTCTTGTGTACGCTGGCTTGGCTTCAGGGTCATTCCTTTATATAGGACCTTCGGGTCACCAGTTTGGCATCAGTGTCATTCCGTTATACAGGACCTTCAGGTCACAGACCTTCGGGTCAGTAGTTAGTTGGTCGACGGGTCAATTGATTATAGTTTTACACGTCAATATACAGTTTCATGAAATTTTGAATAAACATATCCACTGGGTCACATAACTCATGATGATATGTGTAAACGATTTCAGGTACGGCGAGAGATGATGATGTATAGCTAACTGGAAGATAGGTTTCTCAGTAGATGCATATGTAAATATTTAAGGGTGTTTAAGTTCGTTTTGAAACTCGCAAATCGTACATTCTATGTTTGAAATATGTAAATAAATAAATGTGAGTTGGATTGCTTTACATTCTAGTAGATATTATATAATATGCTTTTTGAAAGCTTCTGATTCAGAGATGTAGGTGGAACGCGAGTAATTTCCCAATATGGTACGTAATTTTGAAAAGGGAGAAAAATTTATAACTCGTGTTTTGTATCAAAGTTATTCTTTGGTTGTAACTCTTCAGCTAAAATCATTCGTCAAGCAACAGAGAGTTTCAGTAGCGACTCTGAACCATGATTTTGGGTTCGAGGCTTTACAGCGTGGTATTAGAGCCAGGTTAGGATTTTTCCTCGGACTCTGAGTCAGAAAGTCTTTTCCGAATGTAACAGAATGATTTGAAAATTGTAGAAAAAGAATGGTCTTCAGTTAAGCTAAGCATCTACATCAACCCGAGGTAAGTACGTATAACCAGGTTTTTGAAATACTTTGTTAATTACGTTAGTTAATTGAAATATTTTACTTTTAATATCGCTAGTTATTAATATTTCCTTTTAAGAATATTGCATGCATATTTTTAATTTTATTAACTAGTAATTGACACGGGCGGATGTGTTGATGATGTTGTAACTAGAGATGGAGCAGTTAGACCAACCTAGATCCCAGGAGGAGACCGAGTACAAGGAATGTTACCAAGTAGGATGGGAAAATATTCGGGATTTCATCACCTGGATCCGTCGTGCCCGTAGAACAGCCCAGGTAGCAGGTACAGAGGATACAGACATAGAAGCAGTAGTTCACCTAAAATCATGTTACACTCTGCCTATCGCAACTGTGCCCAGACGGTCTACGATCGATTGCTCGTCATCGATAGTAGGAACAGTGCCCGGATAGAATACCACACATACTGTAAGCTAATGTACTGCAAGAGATGACGATGTATAGCTAACTCTTGATATGCCCTGCTCCTGATTAACAGGAGGGGGCATAACTTAATGTTGCATAAAGTCCCTAAGTTGGACAAAGAAACCTCTTGCTACATTAGCTATACATCATCATCTCCCGCCGTACATTAGCTTACAGTATGTGTGGTATTCTATCTGGGCACTGTTCCTACTGTCGATGACGAGCAATCGATCATAGACCGTCTGGGCACAGTTGTGATAGGCAGAGTGAAACATGATTTTAGGTGAACTACTGCTTCTATGTTTGTATCCTCTATACCTGCTACCCAGGCTGTTCTACGGGCACGACGGATCCGGGTGATGAAATCCCAAATATTTTCCCATCCTGCTTGGTAACATTCCTTGTACTCGGTCCCCTCCTGGGATCTAGATTGGTCTAACGGCTCCATCTCTAGTTACAACATCATCAACACATCCGCCAACGTCAGTTACTAGTTAATAAAATTAAAAATATGCATGCAGTATTCTTAAAAGAAAATATTAATACCTAGCGGTATTAAACGCAAACTATTTCAATTAACTAACGTAATTAACAAAGTATTTATAAACTCTGGTTATACATACTTACCTCGGGTTGATGTAGATACTTAGCTTAACTGAAGACCATTCCTTTTCTTACAATTTTCAAATCATTCTGTTATCGGAAAAGACTTTTGACTCAGAGTCCGAGGAAAAATCCTAACCTGGCTCTGATACCACGCTGTAACGCCTCGAACCCAGAATCATGGTTCAGAGTTGCTACTGATACTCTCTGTTGCTTGATGAATGATTTTAGCTGAAGAGTTACAACGGAAGAATAAATTTGATACAAAATACGAGTTATAAATTTTTCTCCCTTTTCAAAATTACGTGCCATATTGGGAAATTACTTGCGTTCCACCCACATCTCTGACTTAGAAGCTTTCAAAAATCATATTATATAATATCTACTAGAATGCAAAGCAATCCAACTTACGTCTAGGGCGATACCAAGACAAGATATGCACTAAATATGATGATTTTAGTATAATATATAATATGATTTTTGAAAGCTTCTAATTCAGAGATGTGGGTGGAACACGAGTAATTTGCCAATATGGTACGTAATTTTAAAAAGGGAGAAAAACTTATAACTCGTGCTTTGTATCAAAGTTATTCTTCCGTTGTAACTCTTCAGCTAAAATCATTCGTCAAGCAACATAGCGTATTAGTAGTGACTCTGAACCATGATTCTGGGTTCGAGGCGTTACAACATATGATAAACTGGTCGATCCTACAATGATGTATCCGATCTTCATATTCAATATTGTGGATGAGATAGAAATCGTAGTTCTAGTAATTACATCATTGACCATAGTACTCACCATGATTGTGCAATATATAAAAATTCTATAATAAGTATACTACTATATGTCCTTTATATGAAATTATACACCTTAAGAAGGCCGATATGGTAGTTTAGACAATTGACCAAAAAAAATTAAATCTGCAAAGGAAATTTAACATATTAGTTATTTTTCCGTCTCAACCAACTTCTCGACTATTTCATTCCAAAGAGGTTCAGATGGTTTTAAACTTTGAAATTAAAATAAATCGACTCCATTTTCCCCCGTCCAATGTTGATGTCAGCTTTTAGCTACGTCCAACTTTAGATATGTGCCTAACTTGACGAAATCACGTTTCACAATGGTATATGACACTTTTCCGGTTAGATGGAATTCTACTGGTTGGACCAAACTCATAAGTGGAGCTCGATTGTAGACTTGCAATCCTTAACTTGTGAGTTGTGACTTGGTCCCCTCCACCCATCATGTGACTTGTGTCTTTGTGTCATTGGTCCAACTTCAGACATGTGCCTAACTTAGAGAATTCACATTTAACAATTGTATCACTTTCTCATTTAGATGGGTTCCTGTTGATTGGACCAAACTCATATGTAGAGCTCGATTATATTGAGAATTGGACCCACTCGCAACCATGAAACGACAAGATAAACGAAAGGAGAAAAGAATAATTAATCACACAAGAACACACGAATTTGGTAACCCAGTTTGTTACGAAGCGTAACTACATCTAGGGCCTTACCAAGCCAGGATATGCACTAAATATGATGATTTTAGGAATACAATGAGTGGAGATGGATACAGCTATTTATAATAGTCAAAATAACTCTAAAACTTGTCCCCCAAGTTTCAGCCGCCGCTACGGGTCGCGGCCGCGATACCGACTCGTGCCCGCGAGGTGTATCATCAAAATTGACATTCGCGCCCGCGACTGTTTGTTCGATCAAGGCCTCTGCTCTCGCTCCGGGAGTCGAGGCCGCAAGCTTTACTTGCATCCTCGAACCCCCTTTGCGCACCTTTGGTCGCGGCCGTGACTCCCCGTCGCAACCGTGACATCCCCTGCGCCACTTTAGGCTCCATATCCAACAATCTCCCACTTGAATACTAAAACATCCTCTCCATGCAACTCTTCTTGAGCTCGTCTTCTCGTTTCCCTCGGTATCACCATCTCTTCTTCTTCTTCAAGTTCTAAGGCCAATTTCTCTAAGGTCACCACCTTAGTAAACATGTCAGCTGGATTCTCACTCTCGAGAATGTTCACAAGTACCAAGGCTTTCTTTTCCAACAGGTGCCGTATGAAATGATACTTCAATTCAACGTGCTTTGTTCTCGAATGAAAAGCCGGATTACTAGCCAAGAAAATTGCACTCTGACTATCGCTGTAGAGTACACTATTTTCATGCTCCTTCCCAAGTTCACAAAAGAAACTTTGCAACCGCATCATCTCTTTGCTCGCCTCCATCACGACTACATACTCCGCCTCGGTGGTGGACAATGCAACCACCTTTTGCAACTTCGATGTCCAAGAAATTGTCATACCATCGTAAGTAAAGATATACTCAGTCGTACTCTTTCTCCCATCAAGATCCTTAGATGCTAGGTCCGCCTCAACGTAACCAACCAACTCAGAATTTCTTCCGTCAAAGCACAATGCTTTATTTGTGGTAACTCGCAAGTATCTTAGAATCCACTTCACTGCCTCCCAATATTGTTTCCACAGATAACCCATGAATCGAGTCACTACTGCCACTGCATGCGCAATATCCGGACGAGTACAAACCATGGCGTACATGATAATGCCAATTGTCGATGCATATGGAACATTCATCATTTGGGTACATTCCTCTTTAGTACTCGGCGACTCCTTCTTCGACAGCTTAAAGTGACCCTCCAAGGGTACATTAACCAGCTTGGAATCCTCCATGTTAAACCTTTCCAGGACCTTCTGAACATAATCCCTGCGAAAGATACAACAAATTCTCGATTCTCATACCTAAAATTTGTTTTGCTTCTCCAAGATCCGTCATGGAGAACCTCTCAAACAATCGCTTCTTCAACCTCTCCAACTTCCTCGAATCGGCTCCTACAATCAACATGTCATCAACGTACAGTAGTCGGATAAGATAGCTTTTGTCAAACATCTTGTAGTAACAACAATGGTCAGCATAGCATCTATTGTAGCCAATCTCTATCATGAAATTGTCTAACTTCATGTACCACTGCTCCGGAGCTTGCTTCAACCAATACAAGCTCTTCTTCAAATTGCACACAAGATTTTTCCTTCAATCTACCATGAATCCCTCTGGTTGTACCATGTACAACTCCTCCACTAGATTATCATGAAGGAATGCAGTCTTCACATCCATCTCATGTAATAACAGGTTCTCCGCAACCACCATACTCAACACCGTGCGAATTATCGTCAACTTCACAACAGGAGTAAATACGTCCGTATAATCAATACTGTACCGTTGCTCGAACCCTTTCACACTAGTCTCGCCTTGTAGCGCTTGCTACCATCGGCCTCATTCTTGATTCGGTAGGCCCACGTGTTGTGCAATGCCTTAATGCCCTTGGGAAGCTCAGTCAATTCCCAAGTGCCATTCACACGAAGAGACGTCATTTTATCTTCCATGGCAGCCTTCCATCTTCGTCTATCACCAACTTGCTCCGCCTCTTCAAATCTCTCAGGTTCACCACCATCAATCAGCAATAAGTAGTAGTTAGATGGCGAATACTTATCACGGAGCCTTCGATCTCTAACTGGTCTTTAAGGTGGTGGTGGTGTTCTTGGTTCATCATCAAGAACCTCCTCATAGATCGGATTCCCCTTACTCCTACTCTAGTCTAGATCATCTAACTCAACAGTGCAGGGCTTTGCATCATTAGTGCCCAAATTCTTCAACCTATCCTTGTACATTACCTGTTCATTGAATACTACATCCCAGCTACGAATTACCTTTAAGCTTTGCTCATCCCATAGCTTATAGCCGAACTCATCGCCTCCATACCCAACGAACGTACTCTTGATGGATTTTGCATCTAACTTACATTAACAGTATTCACAAGAGCATAAGCAACACAACCGAAAATACGTAGGTAAGATAAGTTTACCTCCTTTTCAATCCATTCCTCCTCGGGTATCCGATTGTCCAAGGGAACCGATGGACCTCGGTTGATCAAAAACGCAGTTGTGCTCACTGCATCCGCCTAAAACGACTTAGGCAAGCCGCTCTTCAGTCTTATACACCTTGCTCGCTCATTTAGTGTTCTGTTTATTCTCTCGGCGACACCATTCTGCTGGGGCGTTCCACATACAGTCCTCTCTGTACGAATCCCATGCTCAGCACAATAATCCTTGAACTCCTTGAGTTCATACTCACCTCCATTGTCGGATCGTAAAGACTTCACCTTCAGTCCTGTTTCATTCTCAACCAAGGCTTTCCACTTTCTGAAAGCATTAAATGCATTAGATTTACTTTTCAAGAAATAAATCTATACCTTTCAGTGGAATCGTCGATGAACGTCATGTAGTACAATGATCCTCCAATAGGAGTCATCGGCGTTGTTTTCCATAGATCGCTATGAACCAACTCTAACTTTTGTTTCTTCCGGGCCTTGCCACTCCTCGAGAAACTCTTTGCGCCTTTGTTTCCCGAATACACAGTCTTCACTCAGGCCAACTTCCACAGTTTGCAGACCAGACAATCTACCCTTCGAACACATCGGTTTCATCCCTTTCTCGCTCATGTGGCCCAATCAACAGTGCCACAAATCCATATCACTGTTGTCATTCGTAAGGTCAAGGGAATCCTGCGAATTACTAGTCATGTATAGCGTTCCTTCCTTCTCACTCCATTCAACATTAACTTTGATATGTTTGATATCTCAACTTTTACGTTTCCCTTTCCCACGATTTTCAGGGGTTCATCATCCGTCAGATATACCTGTCCAAAATTGCCAGAAACGTAATCTTGCATAATACCGATATTACCGCAAGAATGGAATGACGCACCGAAATCCAAGACCCAAGATTCCATGGGACTGCACACGCTCAAGACCAATGCATCGCCATCATCTTCATCCGTGCCTGCGTTCGCTGTCTTCCTGTCTGCATGTTCCCTCTTGTTCTTCTTCGGCTCCTCGCATTGGTGTTTGAAGTGACCGAGCTCATCACAGTTCCAGTACTTCACAGAATTCACGTCCTTCTTTGTCTGACTCTTCCCTCTGGACGACCTCTCCCTAAATTGCCTTCCCTTCGGTCTGCTTTTGTTCTCGGTGTTCAGCGCTGACCCTGAGGACGATCCCGATCCTGATTCGTTCCTACGACTCTCTTCCCCGATTATAACATCCTTCACCTTGTCAAACTTCAGCTTAGCGTCTGTGGCGCTAACGACTGTCACTGTACCGACCCAACTGTCAGGCAGAGACGATAACATAATTAGGACCCGAATCTCATCTTCAAATTTAATCTCCACCGAGTCCAACTGTGAGGTTAAGTTTGTTGAACTCATTCAGGTGTGCTGTACCGGTGTTCCCTCCGTCATCCCCAGATTAAACAGCCGTCTAATCAGATGGACTTTGTTCGCCGTCGATGTTTTTTTATACATCTCCTCGAAGGTCTTCAGCATCTCCTGTGTAGACTTCGCGCCTGTGGTATGGTAAGCCACTTCCTTGGATAACGACAAACGCACCGCGCTCATTGCTTTCCTGTCCAATAACTCCCACTCCTCCGCAGACATCTTTTCGGGCTTCTCCTTGAGGGGTTAGTGCAAATCCTTACCACAAAGGTGATCTTCAATTTGCATCCTCTAAAAGCCATAATCAGTTCCATCGAACCTCTCCGCAGAAATCTTGCCGTCGTTCATCGTGAATTCTCCCAGGAAACGAACCTGATGCTCTTTATACCAATTATTGATAATTGGACTCACTCACAACCACGAAACAACAAGATAAACGAAAGGAGAAAAGAATAATTAATCACACAAGAACACACGAATTTGGTAACCCAATTCGTTACGAAGCGTAACTATGTCTGGGGGCGATACCAAGTCAGGATATGCACTAAATTTGATGATTTTCATAATACAATGAGTGGAGAAGGATACAACTATTTATAATAGTCAAAATAACTCTATAACTTGTCCCCCAAATTTCAGCCGCCGCTACGGGTCGCAGCCGCGACCCTGACTCGTGCCCGCGAGGCGTATCATCAAAACCGACGTTCGCGCCCGCATCTGGCTATCGCGCCCGCGACTATTTGTTCGACCAAGCCTTTGCTCTCGCTCCCTTGATCGCGGCCGTGACTCCCCGTCGTAGCCGCAAACTCTGCTCGCATCTCGAACCTCCTTTTCGCACCTTTGGTCACGGCCGTGACTGGGAATCACGGTCACGACATCGCCTACGCCACTTTAGGCCCCATATCGAACAGATTATAAAGTTGCAATCTTTAATTTGTGAGTTGTGACTCGGTCCCCCCACCCACCATGTGATTTATCTTAGTGCCATTGCTCTAATTTCGTTTTATTTCTATTTCCGGAAGCGTGTTGATTGGGTATACGCACAACAGCTTATACAGGAAGATTTTGCCTTATTGGGTAAATTATAGGACAATAATCAAATTTATGCAACGCTGGAAACTTCATTCGAACATTTAAAATTATAATCCACACGTGTTGATAATTGCAATTCTAAATTTCTAATACGATTATATGTTTGTATTAGGCTAGTTTTTTTTTTCAAAAAAAAAAAAAAAAAGAAAACTTGATTACGTTTTTACGTGACTTACTCCTGCATAATTTTTCAAAAAAAAAAGAAAAAAGAAAACTTGATTACGTTTTTACGTGACTTACTCCTGCATAATTTTTCTACATCTTACTTTAACTATATAACTAAATTGATATTACGTGGAAATATTAGCTGAGTCAGATAAAAAGTGTAAATTATATAGTATATGCTCAGTTAAAGAAAAACTTAAAGGAAAAGCAAAACAATAACCGAATTATGCAGTAAGAGATCCGAATCAATTTTTAACATAGTAACTGGTTTTTCTTATTAAATGAGATGTATAGATCGAATTTTGTTGGACAATTAATAATTTCCCTATTATTATAATTTATAAACGAGGTTCAATTTTTCTTTTTTTTTTCTCTAAAACTTAATAAATAATTTTTTTCATCTAATCATGTTGGAGAATATGGACAAAATCCATAATAATAAATTAATAATAATAAACACTGGTTTGCTTTTCTGGAAAAGAAGATAAGCGTATATTGGTAAGGACTTCGTCTATTTTACAAAGTTTATAAGTGTTATGTATGTAGTGCTTGATATATTGATTCTAATCGTTCATTAAAAGTTCGATTTGATTAATAATTTAATAAATTTAAATATACTAATTGAAACTTGTTAATATTATAAATAAACTTAAAAAATAATATGCTTCATTTGACTCAACTCGGCTCGACTCATTAACAACCCTACATATATATAAGTCAATAATGTTTCTCTATTTTTCTGAGAGAGAATTGTATTCATGTAGCGCCGGCTTAAGTAGCAGATAAGGTCTATATAAATGAGTAGCTCTCTTGTACATCAGTTGTATGGATTTTAAATCTGTACGATTCGAATTGCGGGTGAATCCGATGGGTATTATGCTGAAAGGTAATATATTTCCTGAAAACGTGTAACACCTTTCAATATAAACCGTGATATCTTTTGATAAAAACTCCATGTAATTCACATATCGGCCATCAAACTTTGGTGTACTTGAGAATTTGTTTATATACATTGACTCCCGCAACAAAATACAAAAGTAGGTTGTTTTTTACTCTCTTAATTTGCCTGAAAGCACTCTATGGGATGTTTGTTTTCTACTTACTACAAATGAACTTCAAATGTTAAAATATTCATTTTTTTCTTTTTATTTTGAGGTTTAAATTCAAAATTTTCAATTCAATACAATCTTATTCTGCAGTACAATATTACATCCATGAACCTTTACTATAATTTATTTGACATCTACAGTACAATTATACTTTATACAATCTCAAAACAAACATTAATTTTTATTAGTCATCTTTATCTATAAATTCTAGGATTTTAATGGCAAGATTTCTTTCGAGCCACTTAAACCTAAACCAACCACCCCTACGGGGTTTACCTCATGAGTGTACCACATAATGAATAATGTACAAATTAATAAATAATCCCTCCGTCCCGCTAATTTTTCGTATTTTTCATTTCGATCCGTCCTACTAAATTTTTTACATCCTTAAAAATGAAATTTCTCTCACAATTTTCATCCTCAAAATCTACACACTCAATCTTCACCTTTTAAAAAGTCAAAGAAAAAATAAAATCTATTTTTTCTTAATTTCCGTGCCCGATCAACTGTGAAAAGTTAGCCGGGACAGAGAGAGAGAAATAATTATGCTAATTTACAAATCATTTAAGAGAGTGAAGAGGTGCATGTGATGTGACATTGTGGCTCCATTAATTCTGTCACGCGCTATTGCCACAATAGACTATACAAACCACTTTAAATGGAATATAGAATTTACTTCATTCCTTCCCAAAAAGGGTAAAAAAAAAAAAAAAAAAAAAAATGCTTATGCTTCCACCAAATTTCTTGCTAAAGAAAAAAATAAAAAATTTAATAATTCTTACAAAATCATATAGGGACTTTTTTTTTTGACTAAAATGCTTATATAAGAATAGTAGCAGTAACATAGTAATAGTAGTAATAATAATAATGATCCCAAAAAAAAAAATCTAGTACACATTTTCTTAGATGAGAAGTGTCGTTTTTAGTAACAGTTTATGTGACGGTATGTTGTTCCAAAATATCTGAACAATTGTTTATAGTCTTTTTAAAGAAAACTAGTTATTGTAAAAATAATCTAAAATATATTATTTGCAAGGGAATTGTTGACCTGACTAATTATCAACAACATGATATCTCCAATGATACAGTTATGATATATGAGCTCGTTTAACACACGATTTTTCTTTTATATATTTGAATTATTTCATCATATATGACTAATTAGTAAAAAAATAAATTTTTAGTTGAATATGTAAAAAGAGATATTAATTTTTGAAATATAACTTTTATTTTGAGACAAAAAAAATCATTTTTAGTAGAATATTTTTATGAAATGAATGAAGTATATATTACCACAAATATCTACAAGTTCGGCCGAAGCTCGAAAAAAATAAACAAAAAATCTACAGATACAGACTCGGCTTGAATAGGGCAATCTTTACGCATTTCATGGCCCAAGCGAAATAATATTTGTGGCTCATTCTAATATGAAATAGAAGACTTTTCATTTGTAATTTATTGATTTTTGAGTTTCGAGTTGCAATATCATCAATTATTTTTTCATAATTATGTTTCATTATTTCATGTACTCCTTCCATTCCACCTTATCTCACAGGGAGATTGGCACAAATATTAAGAAAAAATGTTTTTTGAAATTTTGTTGACTTTTCAAAGGTGGATTGATGATAGAGATTTTGAGGATGAAAATTATGTTATAATTTTTCTAATGTGTGCAAGTTTACCGGGAACAAACAAAAACAAAAAGTGTGCAAGATAAAGTGAGATGGACGAAATATATAAGATTAAAAGCACCGAATATTATTCTTAGTTGAGATAAACATATATCTATATATATCTTTGTATCTTTTCCAATCAAATAGATATATATAATTCATTTAATATTTCCAGTCTATAAACAATCCATACATTAGAATCCAAACTTTTCTTACTACTTCAATCTCCTCATTATGCAATTACTCCACTATCACATGAGAGTAATCCACACACATACATATTTCATACATTGTGGACGTTGCATCTGTGGGGGTCGTAGTAATGTTCTAAAAGATGTTAGGTAGTAGTCGAGAGGTAGACTAATATCTAATATTTATTGGGACTTATGCAAGATTAGTCGGGTCTAAGTGAAATTAAACAGAGAAAAATCGAAAAAAAAAACATAGATGATAAATTAGCGCCTAGATAGATATAGTTAAAGCTAAACGGAAATTTTTAGAACATACTAAAGGATCCAGCCCATTTATAACCATAGAAATAACAAACTCCTAATAAAGGAAAAAAGATAGTGAGTAAACCAACGCATGTTAGTTATATACTACCTCCATTCATTTTAAATGTTTTTTTAAACTTGGACAAGAAAATTAAGGGATAGGATGAATGGATAAATAAGTCCCTCTTTAATTTCTCTCTCCCTTTAAATTCCTTAATTTTCTTCACATTTTTTTACTATTGTTATCTAATTATATGGTAGGTTGTATAACGAGAGATTTTTTAGGAATAGTCAAAGGGATAGTATTGGAAAAAATGTGGAGAAAAAGTTAAATAAACATCTAATTATAAACAAAACACAAAAGCTAAGGGGATAATTGGACTGGCATGCCCTCATCCGGATGTGACATGAGTCATCTTCAACGTATTTCATTTTACACCGGATAGCTCATCCCTCCACATCCACACCCTATTATATATATCACCTTTTACAATTTTCAACATACCTTTTACAAATTCCAATACACATTTTACAATTTTCGATACGCATCATATCCTACTATACCCTTAAACAAAAATACTTTTTTGGATGTTCCGTCCGTGAATGTGCCCTATCGAACGCGGTACATATTACTATATTTCAATCCAATTATCCCCTGGAAAAAAATCTAGAAATACGGAGGTAGTATATCTAACTATTATATTTCAAAACATTAATAATGTGTGCAAGATTTAAATCTATAAATTGATGTAACGATAATGTGGAGCCTAAAAAAAAAAAAAAAAAAGTGCATAAAAAGTAATGCAGAATTTGATAAGATAGACAAGTGTAGAAGCAAAGAGGTTTAAAGTCTGTTTCCCTCATCATTGTCATCTACGAAATTGTCATAAACAATTGGGAAGGATAGTTAGTGCCCATTGTCGGGGTTTCTTTCGACTGCTCAAGTACAACTGATACACTGGACCACCGCACCAATTAACACACTGTCGTCTAAATGGGTCGAGTAGGGTGCGACTATACTTCATCATATCATATCCTATTTGAGTTAGGATTTAGGTAACTTTAGTAGATCAATCGGGTAACTCGTGGGTTGATATGATGATACGAGAGGCCTAGTTCGTTGGACCAACGTCATATGTCAGATAATCAGGTCGGATCAAAATTTTGTTGTGCAAAACATTAGTGAATAAAATTCTGTTCATCTCTTGAAATCTAACATAGTTGTTTTCGGATCTTTTGCCTTTTGTCCATAGAGTAGAACTTTTTGGATCCGATAGTACTTCGAAGTTACATTTCTATATCCTAGCCTGTGTCAAATGTCACTTGGCTGAGATGGCAGTACCGATTTTACCACCTCTAGGGAAGTTGACCGATTAATATTTAATGTGTATACATCAAATATAATGTGATACAATCAATTATTATAACGTATATAATACGTAAATGTTATATTATATGTTAAACAATAATTTATAGAGTTAGTATGTAGTATATTAGATATATTGCTAATTATATAATATGTAACACATATAATATTATGTTTGGGTAAATGGGATAGACGGGTATGATAAACGGGTAATTTTAAATTTCCTTACCCTAGCTGATCACTAAAATATTAGATTTTAAGTAATACAAACCCTATTTACTTATTTACATACTGGTCGGGCAATTCTATCGGTGGGTAAAATTCACAATCCTAATAACACTTTTATAAGTCCGTCTTTCGTAAATAAAACTTACTTTTATCATAAGAGGTGCTCGCTCTGTTTCATTAAAAAGTTTCCATTTAGCTTTTCAAAGAAATTAAGGATTAGTAAAAAGGATAAATATATCCCTACACAATTTATTTAATTGAGACATGTTTTGTGTAATAAGAAAATATAATCAATTAAATTAAGTTGGTTGTTTCGGATAATATTAAAAAAAAAATTGTAATTTTTTTGCTAAAATTACATTTTTGGAAAAAAAAATCCACATTCTCTAATACGATATTTTGTATAAAGATGTCTCCAACTATCTTTCGAATCCATATTCTCACTTCAGTTAGGATTTTATAATATCTTTAGACAATGTTTTACTGTTATTTCTTTAATAAAATCTAGGTTTGATATCACTTTGAAGAAAATCAGTGATTAGGGTATTTTATGTATTGTTTCTTGAATCGTAAGATAGATTTTTGTAATAATTTAGACATCGAAATAATTTTAGACTACCATGACCAATTGAAAATACACCAGGGCCTAACTGAAACCATATTATAATATTTTAAGGACAAAAAAAAATAACATTATAGAACTAATTAAAACAAACCACAACATTTTAGGGATCTTAAAATATTTTGTATCTATGGGATAACATTAAGGGAAATGACAATTGTACTTTCTGGACTAGTGGTTTTGATGATAATACATATTTGGACAATATATATAGTCGCATTATGTCAATCTCGAAATTAGTTTGTACTCCCTCCGTCTTAAAATAAGTGTTGTTCTAACATTTTTTTATAAAAGTTAAGGATTCATAAAAATGACAAATATATTCATACAAAATTCACTTATTTTAAAACGGAGAGAGAGTATATTTTTGCATTTGGAAAGAGTTCAATTTGAAATCAGCCAAATCGTCCCTATGACTATATTTATATTTTGAAAATCTTCGAATATGTCTGGACTTTAATTTTGTTCTGAATCTTCGAATCGTTTTGACCTGTATTCATCCCTGGCATGTAGTGTATGTTAAATGAAGAGGTCAGTTGAGACACATAATTTAATCTAAAAAAACATACTTCCTCCGTTTTATAAAGAATGTCATTTTAGTTGTTTTTGGAGAAATTAAGAATTGATATTTAATTGGTATGTTTTGTGAAATAAGGAAATAATAAACTAAATTAAGTAGGTTATTTAAGTTAATATTGGAAGAATTGTAGTTTTTATGGTAAAGTGACATTTATTGTGAAATTTTTCAAAGTGTCTAAAATGACATTTTTTATGAAACGGAGGGAGTAATAACTTTCAAAACAAACGTTAATATTTTTCTTCAAAATAAGTAATATCTTTCAGAATAAACACTTATACATTTTCCTGAAAACTTTACCCAATTCGTGGATCCGTTTGTGGCCTGAATTGCAAATATCTAAGATCCCACAACTGACGTATATGTGAAGTTGCAAGTCTTGTGTACACAAATTGCACAAATCTTGGATCCATGCAATTCAGGTCGCTGATGAATTCACGGATTAAATGTAGCCCTCTCACTCCTTTATTAAAAATATTAATGTTTATGTTGCAAAATATTACTTGTATATTTCACCATAAATAGTACTAATATCTTTTGCGAAAAACTACACATAACTTGCGTATCCTTCCATGATCTAAAATACATGGATATAATATCCGTGCGACTAATGTACATAAGAATATTTATTATGAGCAACAATTTATGTTACCATAGATGTCTTTAGTGTCAATCAAGCATCAATACTACAACTTTACCATGGAAGTCATCATGGGGGGTTAAATAAGGTCAATATCAGGCTCCAACCACAATAAAATCGTAGAACCATATTTTTTTTGTATTATTACCATTTTTTTAGTTATTATTTTTTACTAAGTCCATTCCATATATTTCTTTGAGTTCATATACTTTATATCCAATAATTTCTTTTCAAATTAATATATCACTTGTTATAATTTAGTAATTTTTTTAATAAAAAGTTAAATCTCTTATAAATTTTGTTATTAATGATTTTTTTTCCTTTTAAGTATAGCTAGTGCGACATTTTTTTAGATATTGTTAGATAATAGGCACGTATTTACACATAAATACATACATGAGAATCGACATATACCTTTGAATAACAATGAAAGAATATCGTTGATTCACAAACGTCGGATCTTGAACAACCCCTCTGCAATCCCTCTGCAAGCCCTTGATAGCATTACGATCCCTTTGGTGGATACTATTAGTGCATCCACCGATTCCACGTACCTTAAACTCTTGGAGGAATCAAGGTGATACTCCAAGAAAGAAATGTAAAGAGAAAAATAGGAGCATGAGAGAATTTTGTATTCACGGGAGAGACAACATAAAAGAATAAGGAATCTCAATCCTTTTATTGCATACTAATCATTAAGAATATTTGCTTGATCAAAATTTCATATTTATAAGATATGTATGATATTTTTCATTAAATATTAGCGTTTTTGACGAATTTGTAATTTTATATTTTAGCCCACTGTATTACTAAATCCTGAATCCGTCCCGGAAACCATCAGTGTCAATGAAGCACTTATTACAAGTTTATTCAATCAGTATGAAGATCCACTTATATCACATGTTAATTTGATTGAATATGCAAATTCGGATACAAATAAATCCATTTGGTATCATATCTACTCTTATAGCAAAATTATGATATTAAATCTTTTCAATTGACTCCTTGCAATTAATGGTTACTATAAATATTTCCAATATATTCCAATTTGTCTATTTTGAAGGATTCAACATGTTAAAGTATAATCCTTGTTATTTTTCTCACATAAAAAAAATAAAAAATAAAAAAATGCTACCCCTACATAAGATGAACTCAAGAATGAATTTCGAACATATCCAAGTCGTTCTTTCTAGCACACAACATGAGTTACAGTTTTTCAAAAACCATCTTCATCATTCTCGTACTCTTGCCATGTTTTCTCCGAACAAAAGCCGCCAGACAATGTGTAATATATGCCGAACAATTTGAAGTTCATGTACACAACGATCTTCCGAATAATTCTAGTCCGTTGAATCTGCATTGCGCGTCTGGAGATAACGAACTTGGGTACCACACACTCAATGTGCACGACGAATTCCATTGGCTGTTCTGCGAAACGTTCTTTCATCGTACTTTGTTCTTCTGTTCTTTTACGTGGGAATCGAAATTTATCCATATCGACGTTTATAAATCAAAATCGAGATATGACTGTAAATCATTTTTTTGTCACTGGTCAGCAAGAAGTGATGGTATTTATTTCTCCGGCGAAAATCCTCCACAAAATTGGACCAAACGATTTGACTGGTGATTTATATTTTGTGCCTATATATACGTAACCTTGGTGGTCATGTAATATTTTATTTATATGATGGTAATGTTTACTTTGTTCGATTGTCTTTTTTCTTGTGCTTTTTGGATATTGACATATATATACTCTTGATAAAATATAAATTTATTTAATTTTCAGCAGCATTTTATTGGCAAAATAAATTAGTATTAACTTTTATTTACAATGTTCTTAAATCACTTGGAAGGAGTTTAATTTGGAATGTCGTCTACGATATTATTCGAAAATCTTCGACTGTATCTGAACTTTGATTTAATTATGAAAAATTTAAGTCTTCGAATGGTTTCGAGTCCTAGCTACAACAATAAATAAAAAAACAGAGGTAGTAGTTTTTTAGACGAATGTATTAGTATTTGTATCTTTCACGAAAATCTGTATAAAATACGACTCCTAAATCCGTGTCAGCCTAGATTACATAGATCTAAAATTCGTGCAGCTAACGTACACGAGAACTACTCTATGTGTCTCATAATAAAATATTAATTACGATCACCCATATTTTTCAATATTGATTCGAATTTTGACATCATAATAAAATGCTATCTTATAAAATGTTAAAACACACGTATGATTTCACTATTTAATTTTATTTCTCAATTTCATGATGCTAACCACAATATCATTTTTTAATCGACTTAAACACAGACCAAACACCCCTAAACACGCTTTTTGTTGCAAGAAGATTAGAACTATTTTATCTTTCAACTACATTATTACTGCTCCCTTCGTTCACAAATAAGTGTCATTTTAAATTTTCAGGTGAAATTTAAGAATTTAGGGGACGGACAACAACACTCCTCAAATTTTCTCTCCATCATCTTTTTTATTACCATAAATTTCTCAAAACCTTCTTTATTTAATATTATAAAGATTTATATGGAAATTTCCTTAGATTTAGCTAAGGATAATATTGGAATAAACTTGCAAAAAATGCTAAAATGACACTCTTTTGTGATAAAATGATTTTTTCTAGAATGACAAGTATTTGTGAACGGAGTATTAATAATTTTATTCTCTCCTTTTTGCTTTTTAATGTTTTTTTCTTAATTTGGGAGCTGATGAGCCCAATACAACAAAATTGTCTTTTTTAGATCACAAAAAGTCAATTCAAATAACAAGTAGTCACAAATACATTATTTTGTGAAACGTGGTCATTATATATGGAACTAATATGGAAGCAAATAATTCCATTGCAAATAATTTATTTGAGATAATTACATAGTTCGCCTCAATTACTTTTTTTCCTATAACTAATTATCTCTAAAAATAATATAGAAGTATGTTTTATATAAATTATAAATCGAGTAAATAAACTTATTTTTTAAAAGACAGTAATTATCGTCTAAGTGACTGCTTAAACCTTTTTGTTACAGTAGCCTCCACAATTGTTTCGTAGGTCAATGAGGAAAAGATTGAGAGGAGTAGGTTCTCAATTACTTAAATTTTGAAGCAGTAATAATACTCCCTCCGTCTCGTCTTGATTTGCACACTTTCTTTTTTGGTCGTCCTATCCTATTTTGCATACCTCTAAAATAAAAAGGAATCTTACAATCTCCACCCTCAATCTCCACCTTTAAAAAAGTCAAAGATTCCACAAAATCTATTTTTTCTTAATATACGCGTCGTAGCAGGTGTGCAAATTAAGTCGGGACAGAGGGAGTATATAATTACATAGAAATTGTATTTTCATATATAATATTAGCTGAAGGGTTTAAACATTAAAGGAAGTCCCATTTAATTTTACGGGGATATTAAGAAAAAATTGTTTTTGCTTTTTAGTTGACTTTATTAAAGGTGTAGATTGAGGATGAAGATTGTAAAAAAAAATTACTTTTTAAGGGTGTGCATAATTAAGTGAGACGGACGGAAAAGATAAGTGTGCAAATTTAAGGGGGATAGAGAAAGTACAAGGAAAAAAATTATTTTTAGTTCCGTAATTTTTTTTTTTTTTTATTTTAGTCTCATAAGTATCTGTTTTTTCAATTTAGTCCCGTAAGTGTTAACCAAAAATACCAAATCGACTAGAAATAGTCACGTGACCCAAATAATTAGTAAAATTCGACGACTTATAGTGATGTGGCAAAAATGGATTTTTTTTTTTTGTCAAATTTAAATTCAAAATAAAATTATTATCCATGTCATTAGAGACATAAAATTATTTGTAAAACCATGTTACACTAACCCAATTAAATTTAATTGGGTGTGTGTAATATGACATGGATAATAATTTTATTTTAAATTTAAATTTGATAGAGAAAAAAGTCCAACTCAACTAATTTTTGTCGCGTTGCTACAAGCCGCCGAATTTTACTAATTATTAGGATCACGTGACTTGCACGTGACTAATTCCGGCCGCCGATTTGGTATTTTTGGGGGAAATGTTTTCTTAAATTGGACAATTTAGGTACTTACGGGACTAAGTTGAAAAAGAAAATATTTATGAATTAAAATGAAAAAAATAAATACTTACGAAACCAAAAATAATTTTTGACAAGGATACAAAGTTGTTCAGGTCACAATAACTTAATGATATTCTCTCATCAATTTATGATAAAGGTAAGAAATTCGAACCCTATTCTTCCTCTCGACCACTCAGAAAGACAAAAAAATTACAAAGTCCAAATATACAGTAGTCAGCTGCAAAGTGGAAAAGTTTATTCAGCAGAAATGTAATGAAACCAAGTTAGAATTGGTTTCCTAAAGTGCGCATCCAGTTTGCATTAGGAATTTAGGATACCTTAGGCATATACATTTCAAAATTGGCGGCGGTTATTCGCAGCCCACAAAATTTCTCAACGCAACTCACTTCTTAATGCAATTCACTTTTAGTTAAAATTTAATGTGAAATTCTTAATACAGTCCACTTAATATTAATTAGACCCTTTTCTTATTAAATTATATTATTTCAGTAAACAAATTATAAGTAAAACATTAAAAAGTCAAAAAAGGAAATACGAAAAACAAAAACAAAAGGGCAAATTATGTTTCATTAATACGCTTTTCTGAAATCGATGGCAATAGCCGCAATCGCAATTGTAAGTTTATAAGATGGTTTTAATTTTTTTGCCCACAGACTTATTAGATTGAAGAAGAATCAATGGAAGTCTTTTTAAATGAGTCTCAATTATCTTTATATTTTGTTTAAGAAGCCAAAGAAAACAAATAGGTTGTAGAGACGCAAAGAGACATAGGTCCTTGTTTACGACAGGGCTTTATTAGCGTTGAGGTTCGACATTAATGAATCGAAGTTTGATGTTTTAGCCTACGTAACAAAGGAATTTCGATCGTGGGACGTGTACTTGATTACTGAAGAAGAAGATTCTAGATTCAATAATGGTTATCGTTATTTATGTCCTCCATTGACGAACCTTGAAGAACATATGATTTATGAAGATTACACGCAAAAAAGAAAATTATACTTTTTTTGTATGTTTCCTATATATATATATTAACTTTAATTGATTGTGTTTATTATTCATTAAGGACGTTGTAGTCTTTTACTATAATTTTTTAATTTATTAAATTAATGGACTTTCACGTTGATTTATTGTGTCTAGGCAGCACTAATTTCTAATCTCTTTCTTTATAATAATTGGTTATGGAAAAATAATTATTTTTTTTTTAGTCATTATCGATAACATTTTAATTTTCTGTAAAATTCTCGTTCACACGACTTTTTAACTCGGTGATGTGTCTACTTGTTACTGCCTTCGTCTCAGATTATTTTGTACATTTTTCTTTTTTCTTTTTTTGCCGTTACAGCTTATTTTGCTCACCATTAAAATATATACTAATTTCTATGTTCATCTTCAAAATTTCAACACTCAGTTTTCACCTTTAAAAAAGTCAAAGGAAAAGTAAAATTTATTTTTCCTTGACATCTGTGCCAGGTCAACTAACAAATAAGCCGAGATGGAGAGAGTTAGGGGTGCTCACGGTGCGGTTATGCGGTTTCTTTCACAAAATTTCAATTGCATTGCCTTTTGCGGTCGGTTAATTATCTATATTTTCAACCGCGGTTTATCAAAGAAAATTAATTGTACGGTTTGAAACGGTTCGGGGCGGTTTGGGGCGGTTTGGCGGTTTAAGTAAATGTTAACAAAATCCAATTCCATTTTCACAAACACCAACCTAATAAAATAAATTTAGTGTCCAAAAAATGAAAACAAGTAGCCTGAATTCTCAATTGAATAGAAATAATATAATTTACCACTCAAAACTTGGAAAAAAATATTATAACTAATTAAGTGGAATAACATAATTTATTGATAGTATGTCGAATACTATAACTTATACTAGTAAGTACTATGTGACCATTCGGCGGTTTGGCGGTTTGGTCGGTGCGGTTATGTACCAAATTTTCAATTGCACCGTCTTTGCGGTGCGGTTTTACTTGAAATAATTAACCACGGTTTATCCTAAAAAAACATGTATAGCGGTGCAATTCGGTGCGGCTTGGGCGGCTTGGACGGTTCGGGCGGATTTTAAAAATTGTTGCCCAGCCCTAAAGAGAGTACTTATTTGTAAAATTAAAATTTTAAAATTTTATTTTAACACGTAAAATAAAACATTGACTTTTGAAACATAATCTTTTGTGACAAAAAAACATTTATGAAAATTGAATGCAAGCTAAGATTATTTTTTTTCTTTTTTATCTCTCTCAAACATCCCACCACTCTTATCCAAACCCAAAAATAGCTTTCATCTTATTTCCTCATATTTATATATGAGATTTTATTAGGTTTGGTGTTCATTTTGAATTGATTGCTAGTGTCTTAAGCTTTCACCAGAAGCGTAATGACAAATTCGATATCAAATATTTAGATTCGCGATTTGTCCAGTGCAACATCGATTTGTCTAATTTACTAAGATTTAAGTCTGTAGAATTTTGAATCTAGTATTTTTGTGATTCAATTATTTAATATTTATTTATATTATTTTGATAGTTTCTTATCAATTCGTGTTGATTCCAGTCGTTTAACAATATTTTATTTTCAGGCAAAAAATATAAAATAAAAATGACTTACAACATACCATTCCATATTTACGCATTTTTACAGTTCGTCATATAAACTTTTGCAGCACACCGTTTGAATGGCACACAACATAAAGTTCACTTTATATAAGGCAGGATTTTGGTGGTGCGTTTCAGTTATGGAATGTGACAACATAATATATTGGGTTTGCCAGTGGTGCTAACATAAAAAAATCCTAGCAATAATTATGTTTGTAATGGAATAGTTTTGGTATAGGATTAGACTTATCAAGTTTCCTAAAATGCCATTGTACATCCAATATACCTAGTTCTCACGCATATTCAACTACTTAATTTTCTTCTCTTGATTTCGACCATCACTATAACTTAGTGTGGAAAATTTACTACTTCGGCTTTTGCACTTATAGAGGTGAATCGATTCTCAGTGTGTCATTTTATGCAAGGTATCATAAGAATTCGAATTTGAATTTGAAGTTCAATAGACGCGGCCCAACAAGTCAATAGCTGTCGAACCTGATGGGACAGGTCGACTCAATAAATTATAATGTATTTTCAAGGATGTATTAGGACAGCTCACATTTTTTATCAAACAAGATTTCAAACTAATCCAGCCTGAAGGAAGGCATTGGCCTGGAGGCTCAGACCGGTCTGGACTGGATGCCCTAAACTATCCGGACCACTAGCAAAAGAAAAAAAAGAGGTGTAAGAAGCCAAAAAATACACAAAATGAAGTGCATGTAACAACACTATAAAACGAGATCCTTCTTTTATCCCTCTGATTCTAAGTACTAGTTATTTTAGATTTCATAGAAAAAGTTAAGGAATTCCGAAACGAGAAGTATATCCCTATATTTTTTTTTTTGTTTTTTTTTTTAGATAAGTATATATATCCCTATATAATCTCTCTTTCATCCTTAGTCCCTTTATTACTTCTCGAAAAATCACTTTTTATCTTTAATTTTTCACACTTTCTCCTCTCATACTATGATATATTCGTGTAATATTGAAAGAAAGATAAAATTATGATACTTTTAAGAAGATCTATTGAGATATGTATATGATACTATTGGAAGAAATGTGATTGATATGTTCTTTTGTAACAATTGATTCTCTCTAAAAGAACTACTCCATCTATTTCTTTTTAATTGATGTTTTAAAATAAGGTGGATGAAATTAGTGATTCAATAGATGGATAAACATATCCCTAAAAAATTAAATATCTAAAAAAAGACAATTAGTTAAAAAAATCTTTACTACAATTTTTCCAATACAAATCCTAATAGGGATGGAGTCGATAAATCCTGGTAGGTGGAGTCGATGAAATTCGATTTTGGAGTCGATAAAATCCGATTCATGACCACTTATCTAAATTACAAGATTCTCAACCAACAGAGCTATAAACAATTCCTAAAATCTTTACTAAGCTAAAACAACCATTAAAAGGAAGACAAAAACTTATATGTGACCGTCACACGATGTGACCGAAAAAAAGTATCACTTTTTATGGTAAAAGTATTACTTTTTGACAAATAGGATCTAGATTATCATATATGTGTGTGTTGTGTATCACGAACTATCACTTTTATCTGTAAAAGTATCATTATTTTGAGGAATTATAGGGTTTACCTAAGACACCAGTACCCCAATAAATCTCAACCATTAAATAAACAACTTTTAAGGAGAACCCTTAGATCTAGCAACTTGTTACCTGAACAATAAGTTTTCAATTAAATTATAAATAAGTATAATTGCCTACACCCATCAAACCCCCTTCCCCCACCCCCACCCCCTCTATCCCAACCCCAGTACGCATCATATTATTTCTTTTTTCTTTTAATTGTGAGACCTTTTTTTTGTATTTTTTTTGTTGTATAGTTCAACTCATTAAATTATTCTTTTTATGTCTATCATATATACAATTATATGATATATATATATATATATATATATATCTACACAAAATTATTTATTGAGTAAGAACGTGAGTTTAATTTTTAAATAGACAAATCATTTTTTTCTCTGAATTTCTAACTGTATCAATATTATTTTCTTCAATATTTGACAGTGTTCTAAAAATCGCTAGGCGCTAATCGGTTGGTTCATTGGGGCCTAGCGCCTAGGCGGCACCATCTTAGACGAATAATTTAATTATTTGATAAATAAATAATACATTCAAACAATATTGAAAACAATAAAATAAACACCATCAACTTCAAATTTTAAAAGAGTTAATAGTGGATGGGAAAATTACTAAATTAGGGGTATGAAAAGAAATTAAAATATTTTTATCATTTCTTTATAATGTTGTTTTTTTTTATGAAGTTGCAATTTGTTTTCGTTTTGAAATGCTATTTTCTTTTTTCTCATTCTTTTAAAAAATATTTATTAGATTAAAATGACATTTTAACAATAAAATAGATAAACAGTGAAACTTTTTCGCCTTAGCATTTGCTTGTGTGTTTTTAAGTTAGTTATAAATTATGATGGTATGCACAAAGATGTTATAAAATTAATAGTTTGGAAATGGGATCACTTAATTTGAATTTTTATTATTAATATTGATATTGATATATTATTTAATACATAAAATGTATTACGTAGACTAAATATTGTTTTTGATATTTTAAATTATCAATTTTTATTTATTTTAGTCACCACCACTAGATCAATAACTTTCAATTCTATCTTTTATATACACATTGATTTTTCTCTCAATGTAATAAATGTAAAAAAATTGAGTATCAGATAACACAAACTGATTAGTTGTGATTTTAATGAAATAATCAAGTAAAATAATTTGTAAAAGAGATTTTTAATTGTATTTCGAACCAAATACTATATTTATTGTACAAACCACAATAAGCACTGAAATCTTACTCAAATAATCAACAAACAAATATTAAAATATTCTAAATAGAATATCTTATTATTGTATATATCATATGAATGTCAAATCAAACATCGTCAAAATATGATTAATTTGATATAATATACATAATAAATAGATTAGAAATGAAAAAAGATATTCTTTAAAACGTAAAATAAATTTTATTCTAACCAAATGTGACAACAGCTTATCAATCACAGTCCAAAATTTTAGTCTGAAAAGTGTTACTTACAGAATTGTCACTCATGTGTGTATATATATATATATATATAAATATATATATTTGGATATTTCATATGTAATGTAAAGCTTAATATTTTCCTCTTTATCTCTACTTTTATTATATATATATATATATATATATATATTTTTTTTTTTTTAATTTATCTAAATAAACTTTTAAGTTCTAATTATAAATAATAAATTTTCTCTTTATAAAGTTGGATTTTCGTTTGCAACTTTTAACATTTCATTTGGTGATTTCAAATATACTTAAATAATTTTTATTTAATAAAATCTTATTTGAACAAAATAAAATTCAAAATTTATTTAATGAATTCGAATAGCAAATTAAAGTCTTTGAGTTCTTAAAAAATATTTGAATATTTTCGTGTTTTATTTGGTATTGTAAATTATTTATATAAATATTATATTTTTCTTGTAAATAGTTTATTTATTTGGAAAAAAAAATTGATTAATGCGAACAAAGTTATTCAGATTATTAAGAGTAAAAAAGATAGTTGATATTGATTAGTGCGACAAATTATTATTTGTTTTAGAAAGTGTAAAACATATAATTGAAGTTTCAGTAAAAGTAAAAAAATTAAAAAGATTGCTAAATGTAACAAATGTCATAATTTAGGTTCCAAAGAATAAATTTCCTTAAAAGAGTAATTTCAACTGAATAAATATTATTAAAAACATAAAAAGGTAATTAAAATTTATTTTAATAACTATTTTAATACATAATTATATAAAAGATATTTTAGCAGGTTTGATGATTTAATAAGTTGATTATAGCTTTTGATTTAATAGAGTAGGACTTTCATTATTTAATCGATGAATTTTCTCCCTGCATGACTTAAATAAAAAATATTTGAAAACATGTCAAATAAAATAAATTGATTAATTGTATTTTTATAAAAAAAATACTCATATTTTTTTTATAAAGAATATATTTTACTAATTTTAGTTGCAACTAAGACCAAAATATTATAGTCCAATTCACAATAAACATAAATTATAGCACAAATAATTAACCAACAAACAAGTTGCTTATTCAAATCAAATATCTCATTATAATATATGTGACATGGATATCAAATTGAAGATCATGAAAAGATGAATAATTTGGCGAATTATGCATAAAAATCGGATTAAAAATGAAAAAAGTTATTTGTATTTTAGAGAAATAAAAGAAAGTTATACAAAAAAAGTTACCAATTATGGTCTAAATCTAAAGCTTGATTCGAGCTTGAGCTCGATAAGTTAAAAATGTTGAAATAAGGGAAAAAATGTCAAACTACCCGAGCTCGACTCGTGTTTGGCTCGGTTAAAGTTCATTCAAACTCGATTCGATCAATAATCAAACAAGCTCAAGCGTAATATTAGAAGCTTGATAATATTTCAAACAAATTTAAACACTAGTACATCCAATTCGACTCGATTCGATTCATTTACCACCCTAATTTTAATTAAACTTCATTGTAATTCTTTGTTGTTGCCTTTTTTTCTTTATGGGACTCACGTTTGGAACAATTTGGGTGGAATTGAACCTAATCAAGAAATAATCACTATCCTTATCATAAAGTGTTTTTGTTATGCTAATGTCAATATATTCCATTAAATATTTGGGGGATACAAGTTTTCCCTTTTAAAATATCTAAAGTAGTGCCATGTATAAAGCTTCAAGGTTCTGTTTGTTTGCTTAGTTGGTACACACATGTTTATGTAAAACTAAAGTTATCAGTTAAGATGTAATACTACTCAGTCCCATGAAGATAATTGGTCATAGTGGACGTCAGTTGCACGAATCTAAAATTCGTAGATAACCTTTTATGAAAAGGTATGAATACGCATATTAAAAGATATTACTTGTTTTAAAGAAATGTATTAAGTTAAAGGTAATATATTTATTAAAACAAAGTAAAATCTTTCGGTATAAACAGTAATACATTTTCGTGAATCCATCATTAATCTGCATTGCAGGGATCTAAGATAAGTGCACTTTATATACGTGAGAATTTATGCATGAAAATATGTTTGGTTCTCATTCAGTCTATCATGACACAAAAATAGACTACTTACTATATTAAACATATATTTATGTCCATTTTATTTATCTCGATGTTCCCTGAATTAATCAAATATATCTAAATATTAATAAAAGAAAATAGGGTTACGAAATAAAATAAAGTAGAACTTTAAACTACAATTTAACCAGGATACAGATCCTTTGTTGGGGTAAAATCCAGCAAAAGGTGATGGGCCTCAAACGTCACCGTTTCGGCCAAGTTTTGATCCTCTCTTTCTTTTTTCTTTTTTCTTTTTCTTTTTTAATTATTATTTATTTAATTCTCTCTTACTCTAATGAAATGATACTAGAAATTTATTTAATTCTCTTTTACTTATGAATCCTGAATTACAGGAAACTTTTATGTATACCGTAGGAATTCGGTACACTGAAATATCTAACTAATAAAATATCGAAAAAATTTGGTATGTCGTATATATCAAAATATTGAATTTTTTGGATTATTATATTGTTACCGACCAAAATTTTACGGTATCATATTGTATCGAAAATATGATATACAAAAAAAATTAGTATTTTCGATAACTTTTCGATATGGTACGTGCGCTATTACGACATTTCGTATTGGAGTTAGAAGTGGGAAAAATACCGAAATGTTGAAATAGCGCACATACTATATCGAAAAATTACCGAAAATACTGAAACTTTTTGTATACCGAATTTTCGATACGGTATGATACCGTAAAATTTTCGATCAGTGACGATATGATAATCCAAAAATTTCAATATTTCCATATATATGATATACCAAATTTTTTCAATTTTTTGTTAGTTCGATGTACCTAATTCCTTCGGTATACAAAGAAGCTTCCTGTAATTCATAAGTAAAGAGAATTAAATAAATTTTTGGTACTTCATTTCATTATAGTAAGTAGAGAGAATTAAATAAATAATACTTAGAAAAAAAAAAAAAAAAGAGAATCAAAACTTGACCGAAACGGTGACGTTTGGTGCCCCAACACCTTTTGCTGGGATCTGTATCATTAACGATCATTTTTAGTCTGTGTAAAAGCAATTGTAAAATTACTTTTATAGGACAAACCAAATATTATTAACTAATTAGGGTATATGTAGTGGATGCAAGTTGCAACATTTTAATATGGTTAAGTTCAAAAGGCACAAAAGGACTTGGTAGTTCACTTTTGACACGGGGGAAATAACCACGTTGGGCTACAACCTTTTTTTTTTTTTTTAAACTCCTTAGGTTTGCCTTTGTGAGATTTCTCTGCGCCTTTGTGCGTCTTTTCGCGTTTTGTACGGCCTTCGATCTCTGGTCTTCTATGAATCTTTCGATTCGTAGGTTGTTGTGATAGACAAGCGTCCGAAACGAAGTTTGATGGAGATGGATGGTGATTCAAAGTAGAAGGTAGTTGTTCGTATTTTTTTCCGGCTCGTTGTTTGCTGTGCATGCAATCACGGTGCACAAATCAGGTCTTACTGCTATTGACTTCTTGTTGATGATATTTGACGTATGCTTTTGATGGATTATTTAATGTAATTGCTCATAGGCTCGCACGTTTTTTTCTTTTCATCAACCGATTTCATTGTGTGGATAGGTCCTGATTTTTATTAGGTTGAGTCTTGTAATAGATATTGATTAATGAGATTTTCGATTTAAAAAAAAAAAGAAAAAGAAAAACTAATTCTTTTAAGCAATGTCTAAATCGGTCCAATTTTAAGGATTTTTAAATTGCACTAATACTAATTGTTTTATTGTTTTTTCTGTTATAAGCATCTTTTAATTGTTTTCTGTTTTTCTTTCAATAAGGCAGTGTTGGAATCACTGCCTATGTGGTAAGGCGATGTTACTAGTCTATATATGGCCCGTCATCTTTTACCTTTATTCAGTACGATTAATAGTAAAAAATCGACAATATTTTGCTTTTATTACTAAAAAGTTTGCTTTCGTGAAACATAGGGTAGCAAACAATTCGCAACCCATCACGACAATCGAAATTTAATATATTTATGATGATAAATGGACCGAACTCGTGAAATACGTTGAGAAATGGATTGAAAGCGGATCAACTTACTATATATATATATAACTCATTTAATCCATTTCTAATTTAACAAAGTTTGTTGTTTTTTTAGTATCGGATATAGTTATATAAGAAAATCAGAATATGTTTGAAATAGTAAACTACTCCCTCCATTCCATATTAATTGACGTTTTAGGTTGAAAGGAAAGAATTAAGGATGAAATATTTTGACATATATACCCTCAGCTAAATATTTGACTAAATCAAAATATCTCTGATAAATTGAAAAATAGAGATATTTTAGAGTTGAATACATGAAAAAATTTGGTAGAATTGGTAAAAAAATATGTAAAACGTCAATTAATATGAAACGGATGGAGTAATAAATTACCAAAAAAACAAAAAGCTACAAGGATTGATCAATAACATTTTGTTTAGTTTATTTTTTAAATTGATTTCCATTTTTTGGGGTGTATTTGGCCCCATTTAGATATATCTATTTCTTGTTTTCTATATTTAGTATTAAAGATTTAAAAAAAATAGAAAATCGAGAATATAATCAATCTCAATTACAAATCTCTCAACCCAATAAAGAAAATTAGGATCAATTCACACACACAATCGGGTCGACTGAAGAAAAGAAAAAAATGCGCAAGTTTATGAACAATTACATTAAATATATAATCCGTCAAAAGTATTCGCCAAATATCGTCCACGACCACAATAAACCCAATAACAATAAAACCTGATTCGTGCCTCGTGACTACATACACAACAAGCAATGAGTCGGAAAAAAGCACGAACAGCTACTTTCGACTCTAATCAAGACCATCAATTTCCATCAGACTTTATCTCGGATGCTTGTCAATTACAACAGCTTTCAGAGTCGAAAGATTCATCGGAGACCGGAAGCCGCACAAGGTGTGGAAAGATGCACTGTTGGAAATTGTTTTGGAATTTTTGGTTTTAACCCAAAATTGACCAATTTAATTATTTCAATCCATTTTTAAAAATGGAAACAAGTTGCAGATTCATAATCTAAGTTTGAAGTAGAATTTTTAATGTATTAATATGCTCAAAATCAATTTCGGGTGAATGAGATATTAATTGTTAAAGGTCGCAACTTAAACTTGGAAGTTGAAGAGTTTATAAAGGAAATATGGGAACTTGTCCCACATAGAAAAATTGGAGTAAATGGATACTCCTTATTTAGGAGACCACTTGATAAGGAGTTATCAAGTGTGCTCCCCTATGGTGGATCCTAGTGGGACCCGAGCCCGGGCCTGCAACGCACATGTCGCATTGAGTCGCTTTAGGAGCGCACTTTGCACTTCGCTCGTCTGGAGGAGCTTTAATGTTTTGGCCAAGTGGTACAGAGGATGGCTCGCGGGTTCGTGGCGGTTCGAGTCAGGCGGTGCGGTGACGTGGACCGGGAGGTTCACCCCTACCGGATCGGGTCAGGCCGGGCGGGTCAAACCGGTGCGACTCACCGGGGCGCGGGTCAGCCTGCAGGTGTGACCGCCCAGCATACTCGTGGGTCCAGTCCAAAGGGTGCCACCAAGGGGTGAAGAGGTGCCTTTCCAAAAAGGCACCACAACTCTTCAATATATATAAATAGGTCCCTGCAGACTTTATTTTATTCATTCCAAATTCACAAGTTCATTCAGATTTCAAAGCTTTCCAATTTCTGCATTAGTAGCTAGAGTCGGAAAGTTCCAAATATCCGTGTACGTTCGCCGATAACTTCCGATTCGTAGTGCAGCGGTCTGAAGTTTTAAAGTCGTTGTATCTTGGAGGGCACCCGTATACGTGGCAATTTCGTCTTACGGATATAGAGTCAAACTCTACCCTCAACTTTGTCTGCATCTATTCATCTTCGTCTATACACCTCTACTAACGTCACCTAACACGCACAAAGGTGCAGAGAATTCTCACAAAGGCAAACTTGAGGAAAGAAAAAAAACAAACAAAAAAACAAGACGAAATAAAATAAAACAAAGATAATCAATAATATGTTAGAAGTATTATCCTCTTGTAATTGGAGAATGGGGAAAGAAAGAGTACTAAATTTATACTTATTCTTTTTTATTTCTTATTAATTATAATAAGATTAACTCATTATTAATATAGTTTTTCTAAGGCTATATAGATCTATTTATTAATGCACTTGCGTATTGAATTTCTCAAAGTTTGCGTGGAATTTGTTGTACGAATAGTAATCATTTACTAGAGGGTGATAATTTTCGACACGAACTGATAGCACACGTCGAATTTGTACGGTACTTTCATATTTAGGCTGAGATTTATCAAGTTAAAGTTTTTTGTCGAATCAACTAAATAATGCAAGATAATGTTCGGGGCATACCGTGGTAATACGATAATGGCCCGACAATTATTTATTTATTTATTTTAAATAAATGAATAGCCGGACAATGTTATAGTTGGAAGAAGTTTACATGAAGAGTTTGAAGATATAGAGTTTAGTTATAGTTGTCTAGAGGCAAATGCTCATTAGAAAATTCGAAGTCATTTGTATCCTATCTTATGTTCTACACCTTTTTGTGGTGGTTTTCTTTTTTCTCGATTATGTGGATGGAGTAAGTGTGGAATGAATGTGCTATTTACTTAAATTTATATTTTTGTTATACTTTTTACAAAAACCAGCTATTATAGTAATGGTAATAGTAGTTTAGTGGGTTTGAATAGAACATAAGTATATATGCAAGTATTGACGAGTTTATTAAGTCGGAGTGAGTTATCGGTTCATTATTGTGTCGATTTAGGCCGCTATTTTTAATTGTGCTGGCTTAAATTACCGCTTATTTGTTCAGACTGTATCCGGCACAATTTATCACTCCCTACCATTTTCTAGCCGGTGGAATGTGCGGAAGGTATTATTATCAATAAAAGCTGGTGGCCCAAACAAATGCTTATTTGGGCTTTGTCTAAGGCCCACATAATTGTTGACTGTTTGGCCCATATAGCTAAATTCAACTTGGACATTGCAGAACAATATCAATGGGCCGCTGATCCATCCATAGACTTCATTGGGGATTTATTAATAACATAAGTTCCACACAACGGTTATCTACTTGTGGCCATATAGCTTAAACCTAGGCATGTCAAAATTGATTCGTCCCAATTCGATTCATTTCGATTCGAAGTTTTTAGGATAGAGTAAAATTCAACTCGATAAAGAACGGGACACGCTTCGCCAAGGCGAATCGGGATCGGGTCATATCCCCCGCCTCGCCCTGCCCCCGCCATCCCCCCGCCCCTATGTATGTATAATGTTTTTTAAATATATATTATATATTTAATATATAATATTTTATATATCGCATCCTAATATATTAAATTATGATTAGATCGAGTGTTTAAATAATTAAATTTTATTTTTCAATAATTAAATTTAAAAAAATTAAAAAATATTAAAATAAAGCTAATGTAAACCTAAAAATTAAAATTCTATGGACTTCAAAAAGAAAAATCAAGTTTTTTAACAAAACAAATCAATTTTTTTATTAAAAAAAAATAGTGGCGGGGCGGATCTGCGGGACAGATCACAGGTCACTCATTTTTGCCCCGTGGCAGGGTACGGGGTGGGCAGGGGCGAGGCGTGTCAAAAAATTCAGTAACCCGACCTGACCCGCTCCGTTGACATGCCTACTTAAATATAGAAAAATTAATAAGGCAAATCAACCATATTGTATCAGTCAGTAAATCAATCATACTGCATCAGTAAATCAACAAAATTGATAGTGCTATATTGTATGACTAAATGTCTAAATCAACCATACCTTAAGTGCACAAAAAAATACTGTGTGAGTGGTGCACAAAATATTTAGTAATTTTGCATCTTCAATTTCCATTTTCTACACATCTTTTTAATGTTTTCTTGTTACTTTGTTCCAAAACATCTTAGGATATGTAATAAAAGGAACAAAGTAAAATATACTTGTTGATTTTTTTTAGGGATAATTACATATAACCATACAACCTTTGGCCATTTTTTCACTTAACTATAAAAAGTATTTTTTGTTACAGATTCTCATATAACCTTTGCAGGTTTTATAAGTAACCATATGAACTTTTTTTTCGGCAGTATCTCCGGCCAAGTATGCACGTGGCGTGCACGGGGTCAGCTAAAATAGGGATATTTACGTCATTTTGCACACTCCAACAGCTCTAATTTCCCAACCACCTCTATACAATCATTCCCTACCCCAATTTAAGACACCAAAATAGCAAAAGCCATCAAAGAAGGAAGAAGAAGCTAGTTTTTCAATTCAAACGAGTTGAACGGAGAAAGTGGAAGGTATGGAGGTCGGACTTTGTTTCTTCGGTAGACTGATTCGAAGGAGGAATACTACAGATTCGTCGAGCTAACATTTACTGTGCTATACAGTTAACTAAAACGGATGGAATTTTGACACTGTTGTTGTTGGTGGCAATAATTCGTGTAGTGAGAATGCAGTCGAAGGGTTTGGCTTAATTATAGGGTAAAATAAACAACGTAGCTACTAGGAATTTTTCCACTTTTATGTGTGTTGATCATATTTTTGCAGTTGGGAGGATGTATATGAAAGGTATATATATGTTTGTATATTTATATATTTATTCTTTTATGTCATATTTAGATAGGGCATTGTATATATATATATTTATACTGATTATTTGAATAATTATGTTATATATAAAGAAAAGTTATATTTTAATTTTATTTTATTTTACTTCCCCTGTTTCTGTTAATTTTTATATTGTATGGCTCTAAAGGTAAACCTTATTTCATCTAAAATAAAATACTAACAATTGAAAAAGAAAGCAAATTTGATTCGAATATGATGTTTTTATGGTTACAAACTTGCCAACTTTTTCTTTGTTTAGATACAACAAAGAATTTAAATACGGTTCAATTTCACCCTATTCTATCGTCGGGTTCAACGATGCTTACTATGCTCGATTGTGGTGGTCGAACCGGTCTACCGAATAAACAAAGCCCGACCTCCATGCCTTCCATTTTTTTCGTTCAACTCGTTTGAATTGAAAAACTAGCTTCTTCTTCCTTTTTAATGACTTCTATTGTTTTGGTGTCTTAAATTAGTGTAGGGAATGATTATATAGAGGTGGTTGGGGAAATAGAGTTGTTGGAGTGTGCAAAATGACGTAAATACCCCTATTTTAGCTGATCCCGTGCGCGCCACGTGCATACTTGGCCGGAATGCTGCCGGAAAAAAAGTTCATATGGTTACTTATAAAACCCGCAAAGGTATATGGTTACTTATAAAACCCGCAAAGGTTATATGAGAATTTGTAACAAAAAGTACTTTTTGTAGTAAAGTGAAAAAAGGGTCAAAGGTTGTAGGGTTATATGTAATTATCCCTTTTTTTTTTTTTCATTAACTTTCTATTTGAGAGCATTTAATTGCAATTTTGTTACTCTTTTTTAATACAAAAAGTAATATCAATGAACTAGCTTGCAATTATATCATCTAACCGTCAAAATCGTACGGTTAAGATTCAGCCCCACCGTACTATATAGATGGGGAAATATTATTTGCTCGACTTTCAAGTTTTTCGAATAGTCTCTCTTCAGCTCCATGGCGGGAAACGATTCGCAGAGGCATCTCCTCACTTTAATTCGTGATTACAGTTCAGAAAAACATGAAGGAGGTAAAACCATAAGGCTTGAATCTCACTCCCGATTGCACATTTCCACTCCAATAATTAAATGATTTTTTTATAAACGCCATGGCATTTGGTGTTAATTATTAATGTTTGCAGAGAGGAGAATTGTGAATCAGAAGAAGCGAATCGAAGAACTCAGATCTGAACTGGATGCATCAAGTAGGGAGCTGGAACAGGCAAAGCGTGACAAAGAGACCACGGAGCAAGAGCTTAAAGGCTATGAAGTTGAATTATCCATGAACGAGGCTTCGCTTCAAGCGCTAGAGGTTTAAGTCCATCATATTTTTCGTGGTATCTCCATTTTCTAAATTTATGCACGTATCATGCTTGAATGAAGATGTGTTTATAGGTCATTATTCTAATTTATCTGCCACTTCAAGGAAAATCTGATTGATCTGCTAATAGTTCTAATATTTCTCCCCAAATCTGTTACTTGATATGGAAGAGAATTTCCTTAATTTTCGCCAATTGTTTTATTCTTTTTGAGAAATTATGTACGTCAATTGTGATATATTGTTTCGTTGTACGATATTATCGCCGGAATTTGGTTTTAGGCGAGGATTGCTCTCACAAACAATGAGATATCAAAACTTGGATCTGAAATGGCGGCTCTAAAGGTGTGTTCTACTCTTTTGCAGACGTATCAATGGTAGTTCGTTTCATATGCACCTCATATTGACTGAGATTTTCTGTTTTATTTGTTTATTGACTTTCACTTGGTGAATTTTGCTTCACTGATGAAGAATGAAGGGAGTTCCCTGAGGTACAATTTTATATATGATTCACTCACCGTTAATTAAACTGTTGCTTACGTTTCTAAATGTGTATATCTAATGGTTACACACACGCAGATACACCCTCGGTTTAGGAGTTGATGTGTATTTAGTTTTAGCTGTTCTATCTTACAATTATAAATGTACAGATCTAATTTGTCTTTGAACATACATATCTTTGGTTGGGCAGAGATGCATTCATTGCAAACATGCTTGAGCTAAATGCGACGATAAGGTAAGCCGCTCTTTTATTGTTTACCAATGCAACTGTTGCCCCCATGCCGAGATCTATTTCCAACTGTCCTCGTACATTTGGTGATTAGTGTGTTTCGATTTTCTCTAAGGCCAGCCTATGCCATGATTTTTACCCAGTAACATATTCTTAGTATATCATTTGCTTGATATGAAAGGCATTAAAAAATGAGGCAGAAAAACACCTAATTATTGCTTGGTAATCTAGATTCATTTAGTCAATTTAAAATGTTCAAAATTTATTCCTACTTTTCCTGTGTCACAGGAAATTTCATGAGGGCGTGACCTCTTTCAATGCGGGAAATTTCACTCCAGCAACTTTAGATAGTGGTATGTGTTATACATGCATGAAAATAATATACCAGCTAAAATGATTGATTCCACACCTATCATTGATTGCATCAACACATAAGTATAGGAGATCACTGAACTAATATAGAATAAGAAAGTAATCCTTGATGTTGATTGCCTCATAAGTTATTTAGGATATGTCAGCTAAGAGGAATACCATATCCATGTTGGTTGCATCGGCACAAAAAGTTTAGGAGATCATTAACTTGAATTAACATTATAATAAAAAATTAAAAAATAAAAAGATTTGGAAGATACCAAAGTAATCCTTGATGTTGATTGCCTAGGAAGTTTTTTAGGATACGTCAGCTTAAAGGAATTCCATATCTATGTCGATTGCATCAAAACAAAAAGTTTAGAGGTATCATTGTAAATAATTAACATAAATAATAATAAAAACATGATTTGGAAGATAAAAAAGTAATCCTTGATGTTGAGTGCCTCAGAAGTTTTTAGTTCTTTTTATTTTTCTTACCTTGAATTGTTTGCTTGCTCTAATCTTAAATTGCTTCAATTTGGTACTAAAATAGTTTGACTCATTCAAAAGCAGGCTCCTTAATTGAACATGAGCAAGATGCTGAACAAGCCACATCAGTTGTAGAGAATAAACTTGCTCAAATAATCTTGAATACTAACAAGGCAGAACAGCAATACAAAGCTGAACTAGAGATTCATAATCAGGTGACGAGTTCAGCTTCATACGTAATAATATAGTGCAAGACTCAGATGACCAGTTGGGATGCCTAATTAGAAAAAGGAATGTATCTATACAAAGGATTCTGTTAATCATGTAATGTGCTTGAATATATATGATGCTAAGTTTCTATGGATAATCGGAACGAACATCTGGTGCTTGTGCAGCTCCAGAAAGAGCTTAATGATTCGGAAAGAAAAGCATCGCTGTTGGAGTCGGTGATGAAAGAAAGCATGGAGCTGGAGGAGTTGAGTAGATATCCTTGGGTTTCTTAGTTACTGTCTGTGCTCATTCAAGCTCCTTTACTAATACATTCAAGTTGCAGGGTGGGTAATTTTGACTAAGCCCAACCTCAATCAAGTTAAAATTGGAAATTCTAATAAATTTCTTGATTCCAGAAGCACAGTCATTGATGCATAGTTAATAACTTTAAGTTGCTGAAATTGCATTCCTCATTGTTTCTTTGATTTCCAGAAGGGACTTAATTATTGCCATTAAAAGAATATATGCTGTGAAATTTTGAAATTATTAGCATCTGTATTCGCCATTTTTGGTTTGTAAATCTAACTGCAACATTCAGTAGTCAGCATTCATTCATATTTTAGTGAAGCAAGCCGATTTTAATTTTAGAAACTCCCTAGTAAAAATCATTGAAATCACTAAGAATTTAACTCATTATACGAATGATACTGAACAGTTCTGCATTAGATGAAAATCCATACCCATTTGCCATATTTTTTCCTTGACTGGAAACAAGCAGACTACAGATCTGGAAGGAGACTGTGCTGCTTTTGGTGAAGAACTGCAGAAGAGATTTTTATGTCCCCAGTGTAATAAAGATAATTGCGAGGAATATGGTGCATCTCTTCAGATGAATGACGGGACCTAATATTTTGTAAGTAGTTTCAAACTTCTCAATCTCAGTTTGTTAGCATACTCAAGCTGTTCATATACCATAAGATAAATCACTTCCATGAGAGTATAGCTATCTGCAATCATATGGAATGTTATAAATTCATAGTTGATACTTAACATTTCTTGCTTGTACTTGAAATGGTTTTTCATTTGGTTGATTTGATTGTGTGGGTGCACAGAGCTCATCTGACCTCATTGCAACTTGTGTTTTCTTTCCTATATTAAATGTTGGTAGCACATAATATCTTGAAAAAAATTCGATAGGCATGATTTTTTCCTCTTCGTTTTCTTTACAGGTTCTGAGTTCTGTTGTTTGTATGAAACGGGGGGTATATGAAACTTTCGATTAAGAATAAAACAATAAACATAACTGCACTCACTCTTTGTCATCAAATACATTTTGTCTATATAATTGCTGCCCGAACTTACACATCCTCTACAATTAACGAGAGCAATGTGGATGCAGCCTCACCATTGTCCATTCCATTTATCTGTTGCAATACATAGGATAATCAAGGATTGACCTCTTTGCTCTTAAATTCAGAAAATTTCTGTAAACAAATTTAACATTCGCAGTTTTACAGAAAATTTGTGTTATACTAGGAGACTTACAGCTGTGCTCGTTGTTCTGGTGGAGAAGGTGGTAGGGACCGTGGGGCACCTTGTGTTTGTAGATTTGACTACAAGTTGCGTAGAGAAAAGAGCTGATACAGGCCGATGATCAGAAAACTTGCTTTCACTTCGGAAATAGGAAAGTTGCTTCACTCCTTTGCCATACCATAGAATTCTGTCACACCTACAATTAGCAAACAAAAGACCTTATTATTGTCCTAAGAAGACATTCTCTTAATATAGAACTCCTCCCTAGTTTCAAGCATACAGACAACATAGGCGAGAACTTAGTTCAGTGTCTCTCATAATCAAATCTTACATCAATTACTAACTCAAATGAGTAAATTCACGACCAAAAATAAGCTAAATTCACATAACCGAACATTACCATGCTGGAGTTCTTTGCTTCTCTCCTGCTCTAATTGGAAGTCCACCCGAGTACCTATTGCAGTTATACGAAGAATATTTATAAGTCGGTGCGAATTTTATGTTTCCTTCTTTCCAACCCTGGAACACACCGCCGTATTCTAGTTCCCTCCGCAACTGATCAAACCTCTGCAATGCTCTCCAATCTTGTTGCTTTATTAGCTGCCTTGCTAAGTTGTCTTCTAGGTATAATCTATAGTTGAGATCTCCGAACCAGAATATCCGACTGTCCTACAAAAAAAACCGTTCCTTTTAATTTTCTATTAATCAATAAAGATTGATCATTATTTTCTCGAAGTTCAACTTACTCATGTCCTAATATAGTTAATGGATGCAGCTTGTCCCCATCTTCAGGCAGCCGTTGGAAAGACGTTCTCCTGAAAATCTCCGACACTTGGTGATTCCTTCTTCCTTCATCGCCTTTCTTCTCCCCCGAGGCTAAATGCGCAGCTACAAAGCAAAAACTAGTCCCCCCAATAGACATGCTGACTGAAACTGATCCTTTATTTCCCAAGTAGCCCATTATACCGCAAGCCACCGAACAAACTTTGACACCTGATACGTCGTACCTCTTGAGCAATTCCCTCCTTATCCACACACTAATGAAAACACCAACCATTTTCTTGCTTGCCATTAATTCATACCTACTGAATTGATTTCGTTTCTCGAACCGCTGCTCCTTTGTAGGAATCTCAGTTTGGTTGCTATCAACTCCATCATAATGATAATTCTCATTAGTGATGGGATGTATCATAGGTGTTAACCATGGGCATCCGTATTTATTGTTAAGTGTTTCCCCTATTAGTAGATTCCAGTTTGCAGCCTCTGTCGGATCCTCTGCTCCTATTACATTCGTCGCCTTTAACGGAACAATTTCTTGGAATCTGTATGATGTTACATGGTTCTTACCTCAGATAGATCGATAGATAGATATATAGAGTGTGTCTGTGTGTGTGTGTGTTTGTGTTTTGAGTATTTTGACATACCCAAGAACATATATATCAGCTGCACAATTTCTGAGATTCAGCCATTCATCCAAATCTACAGCCAAACTTCCTACAGGAGACCTTCCTGCCACATTCCAAGTACCCACAAATATTCTAGGGAAAGAAAAAACTCCCATCATTATTATTGAACATTTATTTCAACTTTTATCATACGTTAGCACATAATATTGTTCAGTAACTAACCTCAGCTCATTGTCAGGACTGCATGGATCCATCTCCATCGACCGGAACGAGAAATCGTTAACGGAATCATCGTCGTCTCCACAACCACCTGTCTTGCCAATACATTTAAATGTTAAGCTATAGGATATAGAAAAACAAAGGCACAATGAAACAGTTTATAAGTCATTTACTATGCCTGGAATTTCAGTTAATCGAAATGGATCGGTTTTCTTTTGCTTCCTGAGAAACCAGCGCTGAAGCCTCTTTGATCTCCATTTTCGAGGTTTTTTTTCCATTGAGGCAAGAAACAGGAATAGTCATGCCCCAGTCACAAAGCAGTGGAGGGGGGAATAAAGGCTGTTAAATTTGTCATGATAGAATCATAGAAGATTTGTACATTTCTTGCCAAATGTTGATGGAAAACTGGAGTTTGCTGTAAGAGAATGGATATTGTATTGACCGCCTTCCGAAGAGACAAATAGAAGGGGCCTTATACAACGTGTGGCTGATACGGTAATCACAAGAGAGAGAGAGTGAAGGTCAAAGGTGGCATATTAGATGAAATTTAGGTGGTCTAGAATGGAAATTAGGACCTCACATGCTTCTATCATAACTTGATTATTGGAGGTGCTTACCACGTATTTCTCGTGTCATGTTTTCAACTTTCCTTTCAGGAAGATAGTAGATACTACTGATATGCCCATGTTACCTTTATCCGACAGATTTGGATCTTTTAGAATACTTTACGGTGCATTTTGAAGAGAGAGTGACACACTTTATATGGGTCCCATAATTTTATATTTTATTCATATATAGAATGTGCCACTCTGGCCGAAATGCACCTGTAATAAAATCCAGATGGTTCAAATCCGTGTCGGCCCTCTATCAACTATTCCATCAAGGTCATGAAAAAGTGCCGCTTTAGACTTATTTAGAAAGATTAAGAATGGGTGGAAATGGTAGGTATATCCCTACACAATCCATTTAATTGGGATATATTTTTTGAATTAAGGAAATAATCAACTAAATTAAGTAGGTTGTTTATGATAAGATAGGAAAAATTATGAATTTTTTTTTGTGCTCAAGTTCTTTTTAACATTTTGAACTTCTCTAAAAGTCACTATTTTAAACCGAATGGAGTATGTAATATGTGGCATGTCTAAAAAAAATAAAAAAAATTAACCAGTAATTATTTTAGATGGTCACATATGGAATAAAATACAGACATTATCATAGGTAGCATAAAATTGCCCACACTTCTACAAACTCGGTAACTTTTAAAATTCAAAATTTGCCCTCAGTAAATATGAGTACTCGGGGGCACGAATTGCAGATTTAATCCACTAATTAAGGACAATATGGCGTTGTTATCTAGTCTCGAATTGGTTTGTTTAGGTATTGATATTTGGCTATTTGGAGTTATCGTTTCTTATTAATCTCTGGATTATGTTTGTTTGCAGATTACTGGGCATGAATAAGGATGTCACAAATATTTGAATAAAATGGTTATATGGATGTTTTCTATAGGACAAAAATTACATTTACAATAATAAAAGAATATTTTTAGTGTAAAAAGTGTTAGACCAAGTATTCTGTACAAAAGTTTTAATTTTTAGAAAATAATAATTTTTTTGTGAAGAAAGTAATACTGTTTTTATGATATAAGTAATTTTCATTTTGTGAAGAATAATTGACGGTTTCATTAGATATCTTACAACTAGAATCCCCCTTTTTTTCGATCCAGTTCCTCCACCGCCGCGAACCCCAGTTAGATTCAGGCTTTACACGAGAGTTAAAGAGATTGCTATTCAATTGTGTTCATATTGGGAGTTACATTTTGGGTCGAGCGAGTAAAGTCCTACCCTTTCTGCTGAAAAAAGTTTACAAACCACTAATTTTTCTTCCTTTTTTTGTCTCTCTACATATATAACTAATTATCTTATAAATTTTATTAACTATCTTAATCTTATCAGATCTTTATTATAAAGCAACTTTTTAACTTTACAACCACTAATTTTTCTTCCTTTTCTTCTCCACATATTGAACCAATTATCTTATAAATTTTATTAATACCTTAATCTTATCAAATCTATAAAAAAATATTACTTTTGGACTTATTGTCAAAAATATATTGTTAGTTATTTTTTATTTTTTAATATAGAAAATCTGGAGATTTGGTTGTTGGACAATATCAAGAAGATATGTCGTTATTTGGAGAAGGAGTTGATCTCATCCATATTGAAGATTATATATAGGAATCCTCCTCACATCAGAAAAGTATTGAATACGTGAACATATTTTGGAGAGTCAAATCTATATCTAAGTATTCGAACAACTTTATTTTTATTGAGTCGAGAGCTGAACATTTGGAGAGTCAAATCTATATCTAAGTATTCGAACAACTTTATTTTATTGAGTCGAGAGTTGATGTTCAGCGTGTTATAACATAACTTGCGAGTTGTAATAGTTTGTCAATCTTAGTGTGCCAAGTAGGTGTAGTTTGTCAGTCTTAGTGTGCCTAGGTAGAAGTGTTTTCAGGAGAAGCTAGGCGGGCTCAGGAGATTTCGTTCGACCTTCGGTGGTGTGACGAAGAAGTCGACCAGAGTCGCCGGACGTTCGGGAGAAGCTACTTCAAGGCGGGCTCGGGAGAGTTCGTCCGACCTTCGGTGATATGCCGTGTTAGTGTCAAAGAAGTCGACGAGAGTCGCCGTGTGATGCGACGAACGTTATTAATGATACAATAAGTTAGGTATAGAAGAGTGATGTCTTCTTGTAAAACATAGTCTATTTGACAATATTATCAAAATAAAGTTCGAGGGGTCTGAATGATTCAACCTCGCATTTATATCATGATATTTCTTACCAATTTTATTATTTCGTATTGAGTGTTATAACACTGGAATGCAGTTCGTAGGAATTTTAAAATCTTTAATGTAAAGCAACTTTTTAACTCACTTTGTCACTGTCCAAAAACACCTATTTTGACAAATTATATCCCATTCAATTCCAAAACAACATAAAAGTTATGACTCACGCAGCCCTTAATTTTTACAAATTTGTCATGTACCCTTTGTAATAATAATAATAAATAAGTTGAATATGTGAAGGGACAAAGATGAGAACAAAAAATCAGTATTTGTCTCGTCTCATACCCATTGTGAATCTATCTAGGTATTTAAGTGTTCTACCATTTTTTTCTTTTTTAATTATTATTTTCTGTTACTAATGATTTCTTTTAGTTTTACAATTTTATTTATTAAAAAAAGTGTTAATGTTTATATATAAAGCTTCATTTTCAAAACGTAACAATTTTTGGAAATAAAATATTACTTTTTAATAAAAGTAACTTTCATATTATAGAATTCAATCGTATCTTTTCCGCTGAAAGAGTAGAACCACTAATTTCTCCCTCCTCTTTTTTTCCTCTCCGTAGATGATCAATTATCTTACAAATTTTACTAACTACTTTAAAATTATCAAATCTTTATTATAACTTCTATGACTATCTAAATACCTATTTTTACAATTACATCCTATTCAATTCCGAACAAAATGTTTGACTGACACAATCCATAATCTCACTGCCGAATTTATCATCACTTCTAATTAACATGAGATATAGCATTAGCACTAACATAGTCTACGCGTATGTTTGTTTAAAATTGAAGAGTGTTGAACAAAATTTGATGAGAAAGTTAATGAGTGTGCTTTACTGAAATTTAATCCCCTAAATAATCAAGAGAAACGATAAGCAAACACACATGTATCTACTACTGAACAAAAATTAAAAGTTCTTTTTTTTTTGGGCACATAAAGAGATTTACTGGATATTGTTCAAAATATAGGTCGGATTTACTTGATTTGTATATTTACAATTTTACCATCGGAAAGAATACCCGCCTTGCGTTCACAACTGGAAGGGTCGAACTAATTAAATCCACTGTAATTTTATATTTAGTACATTACTACAAGAAGAAATTATATGGAATATGTGAAAGGGACAAACATGGAAATGTTGATATTTTGTTCTATATTTGTACACCTATTAATAATAAATCAATCGAATATGTGAAGGGACAAAGATGATAATGAAATGAAAACTCAGTACCTGTCTTTTCTCATACTCATAATCAGTCCATATAGGTATTTACTATTGTGGAAATCGGGCCGCAGGTCCAATCAGAAACTTTAAACCTAGTTTCTATCACTTTAACTTATAAGTTGTAAAAAATATTCACATTATTAAAATTGCTCCCATTTTTTTGTTGGGAAACTTTAACCTCAATTGGCTGTGACATAAGAATGTCATGTATCATGTACTCATGTACGATCACAGGACATGATACACGACCACAGGATACAAGACCTGTCGTGTATCATGTCCGACATGATATACGACCACAGGACATGATACACAATCTGGACGTTTATCATGTCCGACATGATACACGATCACGTGACATGATACACGGCAGGTCGTGTCCACAGGACATAATACATGACCACAGGACATGATGCACAACCACACCTGGTCGTGTATCATGTACGAAGTGGGTGACTGTGAGGGTGAGGGTGATAATAAATTAGATGAAGTGTATAATGAAAATTACAGTCGAAAAGTTGGTATTTTTACAATTTAAAAGTCAAAGTGACAGGAAACATTTTTAATGTTTCTGTCAGGGTACAATTGCGTTTTCCCCTTACTATTTAGTGTTCAAATCATACTAGGTCCCTCTTTTTACTTACTAGTACTACGCACGTGCGTTGCACGTGGTTATAATTTTTTATTATTATTTAATAAAAAAAATTAATTTGAACATAAAATAATTGTACATTGTGATCACTGTAATATATATACATAATTTCATAGATCAATGTAATAAAAATTAATCCATTGAACAAACATAATTTTGAAACAACTAAGAACTAAAAGAATTACAAAAGAGAAATAGAAAAGTTAGATAACGTTAGTCTTAATTAAATAAGTTATAATAATTAATGTTAAAAGATTCGTAAAAAACGACATACCATGATATATTGTAGAAATATTTAGTCTTACAAAATTTTCTATTATACACGTAAAGTTTGATTTATTCAAACTATTATTTACTTCTTATTATACACAGACTCGATCATCATTAATATATCTTGAATAAAGTTATACGATGATTGAAAAACTATATACGGAATAATGAGGCATATATTTTTATGTTTTGCACCAAATCATTGACATTTGAAGAAAAACACATTTTTAATTGTCTCATTAATTATATCATCAACTGACATTCATAAGTCAATTATTTGTTTATATACACACAAAATATTAGGTCTAACGTACTTTTCTCTAATTTTCTAATAAATAATTTCGATTTCGATATACATTTGCACATGAAATTCTTTACATATTTTAATGTGAGGAAAAACTTCCAACAACTTAGTATCAAGGTCCAACATCCAACTTTTGTCATGAAAGCTATTTTCTATTTTTCTTTAATTATTAAGTATAACCCTCTTTAATATAATGTACTTATTGATTTAAGATTGCTTATTTCAATTTTCCTTAATTATTTTTTCAATGCAACGTCGAAATTTAAAAATTATGTGTGACTTACAATAAAAATCATACTATAGTATAATTACAAAATAAATAATATTTTTTATGGAAGATTGACTATGTACATAGTATTTCACAATCTTCAATCAAGACACATGCTACAATCTATATAAAATATAATAAATGTTTTACATAATTTGTAATGTCTTTAATTCCTTATTTAGTTATAGTGAAAACTCCTAATTTTTTCAAACATTGCACATCCATTTAAAAGTCTTATATATACATGATTAAACCACGCATTTCGATTTTATTTTTCTCATTTCATTTTATATTTAAACTACACCGTACTTTATTCGACGTAATTATTTTTCTAATCTATTGTCAAGTTAATATTAACATTCACATTTCACTTTTCTTTATTTTTCAGCATGTTTTAATTTAATTATGTGATACTTATTCACATAGTACAATTGAATCATTCATAGTACAACTTAGTTCATTATTTCTTTATCGTTTATTTTATTCTTTATTGTACCCTATAATTTATATAGCATAGTACATTCATCTATCAAGTTATTACATATGCTTAATATATATATATATATATATATAATATTTTTATCGATTTAATAATTTGTTTAATGTTAGATCTTAAATATTTAAAAGAATTGCAACTATTCATGTCCACTAATTTTTTTGTTTGCCATTTTATTATTTCTCAATAAAATTTCACACCTCGATCTAAACTCCAATTATTATAAACCTTGTGATTTTTATGTCTCTCTCCAATTTTCTACCATAACAGTTTTTTCTTTGGTCTACTAAAATTACATCAACTATTAAAAGTATTACATCAGTGAGTATATATTTATGTAGATGTGTAAGGTATGTGATTAAAAATTATGTTCAACTTATAGACTTATTTGAATAAAATCGATCCATTGTATAGACCAATAGTACTTAAATTTACACAATATCACTACCAATGCATTTATAGTTTTTATATCTTCGTATATCTCTATTACTGATTTCATATATAAGCTACTTTTATCGTTTTCCTCCATCTTTTTCATCTTATATATATATATATATATATATATATACATAGATATACACATATATATACATATATAAATGACTTTATCGTATACTTTTTAAATTCAATAAAATTCGTAAATCAATTATTATTTTCTCTTGTTGTAATGTTTATAAATGTTACTTATGAAATATATCGATTTCATTCTTCTAAATCATTGAAAATAAATATAATATATAATCTCATTTCCTACAATTATAATAATTCGATTTATATTTACTTAGTAATGTTCATACAAAGAAATTTAGCTTGTTAACATATATATTGCTAGTTTAATCTAAATTTAAACTGTAAGGCTAAATGTATGCCTAGTTTAATCCAAAATTTGAAATACTACATTGTAATAATTAACTTGTATGTACATCTACCTATAATATAGATAGTTAATTTTTGTTTTTGTATACTTTTCTCATAGTATAATATGTCTAACTCTATCATATTAATTTATCCTTTGATTTTTCTATTATATTATCTAGACTCGTCTATTATAACTTTTTTCATAATGAAAATTTACTTAGACCCTTTAATATTCATAATTTTTACGCTAGTTTTTTTTTATAATTTTGTTTATTATGTTAATAAAGTTATATCTACTAATAATAAAGTCTATTCATAAGTTTGTGTTATCTTTCTTCACAATTCATTTTCTCACTTCTATTCATTTTATCATCATATAGTTCTTATTCAATTGTTTTGACATTATTTTTTATTGTTGGACTTTGATAAAGTGGTATACACAAAAATACATACAATTTTCTAACATGTCCTTTTACTTACTCGAAAGTCAATTTTAAAATATAACTTAGCAATTTCACATGCAAAGTCATTTTATTCTTTCATTTTAGTACTTGCTTCAAGTTTATATTATAATGAAGTTTAAATACTATGCTCTAACACTTGATCAATTCAATAGTTTACACTTTAGTCTAAATATTACATATTCAAATCTTATTTTTCATTAGATAACTTATATAACTTCTATTATTGTTTCCCATTGTTATAATATTGATACTTCAATAATTTAGAAATTTAGGGAGATTATTGCAAGTAGCAAATTTATAATATTCAAATTTAGACAAATAAATTGTTACTATTAGATAAGTATTATTGTAATTTATATTTATAATAAGAGTTGACTGTTTTATTTATGACCAAACACTATGTAAGAATTTGTTAATAATTTATACATAGTAATATAAATCATTGTGAATCATTTACATATTGTTCTGACATATAACGTTTACATTTTTTAGACTAAAAGATTTAATTTAATTTCATCTATTTTTTCCAAAAATTCTTTAATGGCATTTGTTTAATTTAACTTTCAATCATTTTTATATAATAAAAAAATATAAGTACGATCATATGTCAACAATCTTGTGTCTATTATTCGACTATGAAGTCAAACTTATAACTATTGAAATCATATTAAACTATTACATTTTACATATTTTAAATATTTTATCATATAAGTATTATTAATCTTGAGTCATTCATATATTGTGGCAAATTAAATATTATATAATACACTATGGTCGTCTTGTCAACATATTTTTTGTTGTAGTTATTGGAATGAGTATATATATGTTATAGCTATGTACCATACCTAAATTAAAAAAAAAGTAAACTAAAAAATTATCTCCAAAAAAATAAAGATGATAAATTAAATCAATAAGAGTTTTCAATATTATTCATTGTTCTGATTTTTATGTATATGTTTTTTTCTTCTTGTTGCTAATCCTAAAATCTAATAGTACTTTTTCGCCATGAATACACAAAAAACTTAATATAACATTTAGTACCTAAATGTCTTTATTGTATACCACTATTGCAAGTTAAGATTTTTGTGGTTATCATCCTAACAAAGAAGTTAAAGTTTGGAGCTATTAAACTCTTATTAAACTATGCTTAATTTTCTATAATTTTTTATACATATATAAATATCTTTTGTGTACATTTCAATTATTTAATATTTTGAGAACCATAAACTAAAGTACTTTAATATTCATAATATCTTATATTCTTATTCCTTTTTAATATTATACATTATATTATTTTTTAATTTTTTAATATACTTTTTTCAATTCTTCATAAATTTCATATAGTTCTTCTAATTGGATCTTTTACAATTGTAGAGAAATGAGAAAGATCGATTCACAAAATTTAAGAGTAAATAAAAGGAATATGATACACTATAGTTGTCCTGTCAAGTCCTTTTTTTTTTTTTTATGGTTAGTAGAATTGGTATATATATTATAACTACGTACCTAAATTAAAAAGAAAAAAGTAAACTAAAAAAAAAAATATCTCCAAAATGAAAAATGATAAATAAGAGCTTTCACTATTATTCAATTGTTCTAATTTTTATGTTTATAGTTTTTTTCTTATTGTTGCTAATCGTAAAAACTTTTAGTATTTTTTTTCACCATGAAAACACAAAAACTTAATAGTTTTGCAAACATTAATAATTCTAAAGTACCATTATTCGAAATTAAAAGTCTTGGAATCATTATCCTAGTTAAAAAATCAAACTTTGAAGTTACTAAAGTCCTATAATATGTTTAAATTTCTATAATTTTCTTATAAATACATAAATATATATTGTGTAACTTCAATTATTCAATATCCTAAGAATCATATACTAAAGTAATTTTACTTATTGTAAGTACCTTTGTGCTTATCGGCCTTTCTCATTTCTCTTCAATTATAGAAGAAACCAATTAGAAAAATTATTAGAAATTTATGAAGGATCGAATAAAAAGAATATAATGTATTTTTACCACAAATAAATAATAATATATTATGAATATTTAGGTTCAGCTTATATCATCAGTCGAACTATATATTATATTAAATGTGATAGAAAATTTCATAAGTTGAGACTTGAGAGATGAATTTCAATTATAAAATGAATCTTACTAAATTAATAAAACTTAAAAAAATAAAGTTACTAAATTAGCCTTAAAATTTTGCTAATTAATGGTTTTTTTTCTTTTTCTATAGTTTTTTTTTTTTTTTTGACAATTATATAAACGAATCTCATCATAAAAGAGATAAGAAATTTATAAAGAAACTTAATAATAATAATAATAATAATAATAATAATAATAATAATAATAATAATAATAATATATTATTATTATTATTATTATTATTAAAACTAAAAAAATATATATAGAATATGATCAATATGTAGGTTTAACTTATGCCATTAGATGAATTACATATCATATCCATGAACTTTTTAGGGTATCATATTTATGAATTGATAGATGAACTATATAGGGCTCTAACCAAATAAATAAAACTTTGAGAATATAGTTAATAAACTAACCTTAAAAACTAAAATTCATTAATAATATAATAGGCAAATCGAATTTTGTCTAACTATATATAAAAAAGATTCAAAGATATAGTTTATAAATAAAACTTTAAAATATAGTTACCAAACTAACCTTAAAAATTCAAATTCATTAAGGATATAATAGGCAAATCAAATTTTGTAAGAAACAACTCACACTTTTATAATAGAAGTAGATTATTTTATGGATAATGTTGTCTGAGCAAAATATGTTCGGGTAGACTTTTATTTTTTTTCAAAAAATTCTTTTTTTTATAAATGTATTATAAGTTAGTAATGAAAAATTATTTGTGAAAACGGGAATTAAATTTTTAACATTTACATTCGATTACAGATTAAAAAAAAAATGCCATTTTTTAGAATACTTCAAAATAATAGTTAACATTTAAATCTCGCCTTGTGGTAATTATTAATTATATTTGTAATTTAAAGCAGAAGATAATTAAAAAGAAAAAATATTGAAAAAATATTTTTTTTTTTTTTTTTTTTGTTTTTTTGTCTGCTTGGGCAGATTCTGCCCGTTTAGCAGACTCCTTATTTTATAGGTAATGAAATGTTTTGGAAGATTTGTCTTGTTGCCTTTCTTTTCTAACCCTTACTTTAAACTTAAATAAGCTATTTCATCTGTCTCATAAATGAATCATGTTTTAAACATGTACAACTTTTTATTTTGATCCATTTTATATAGGTACAACTTTCTAAAATCCATCAAAATGCATTTACACGATTTATTTTATTTATTTTATTTGACTTATTCAATCAAATTAAACTAATTTGTAAGTAAAAACTTTTTTTAAATTTTACTTGAACTAGTAAAAATTATTTTGAGTCGATAAATTCTTTTTAAACAGTAGTCATTTTATAGAACTCGTGGAATATACGAGAAGGTGTCTATTTTTTCATTCATATTATGTCCAAAAAAATAAATCATGGTTTATGGTGTACAACTTTTTATTATTAATTAATTTATTGAAGGTTCAATTTTTTATTGTTAATTAATTTGACGAAGATACAATTTTATAAAAACTATTTTCAAAACCATCTTAATTTTGATGATGATTATTTCTATATAATTTATTATATTTTTAGATGATCAATACCCATTTTCTATGTGCTAATGCATCTTATCTTGATCTGTTAGGTAAATATTTTATCTTGTGACGAGATTTTGCGCATCTTTTTGATAGAATAATTGGAGATTATTTTATCTGTTTCATCTACCCAACAAAGAAATTAAATATTCGGTATTTATGTATGTCGATTTTTTTTTAGAAGTAATATACAAGGTTAAGAGAAGAGAACCAATTTCCGTAATTTATGATATTCTTCAATTATCTACTGCTTTGGACTCGTTTGATTTTTCCTGAGTTAAGCGATCAGCTAATAGACTAGCTCATGGCTTCGCTGCCCTTAGTTTTTCGTCTACTTTTAGTGAGGGATATGTTGGTGTTGTCCCTACTATGTTGGATCATATTGTAATTTCTGAAGCCGATTTGGCGGCGAATTAATGATAATATTGATCCAATCTATAAAAAAAAAAAAAAACCAATAAGCTAATACTATAAAATAATGAGATTTGATTTATACCAACATGCTAGTTTTAATTTATATATGTCAAACATATTAAATTATTTTAATCATATAATATTTAATATGCATCTCTGAATTGTGTTTTAGAAAGCTCTAGTAGACCTAACTTATTGTGTTCCAAATGTCCATCATAGCAATTTAAATTCTCTATTCTAATTATGATATGACAATCGTGGTTCATAATTACTACTTCCTCTGTTCCCGACTTATTTTGCACAATTAATTGGACACGGATGTTAAGAGAAAATAAATTTTGCATTTTTTTTTTACATTTTTAAAGATTGAGATTTTAAGGGTGAAGATTGTGGGAATTCGTTTCTATTTTAGGAGTCTGCAAAATAAGCTGAGACGGTCGAAACAAAAAGTGTGCAAAATAAACTTGGACGGAGAGAGTATATTGTTTTAATTAGAATAGAAGATTTAAATTGCTACAATTTCCACGTACAATTAAGTTCATAAGCTCTTAACAATAACTATATACAAGCTTTTTCATGCCAATAAAAAACTTGAAATTTCTTCAAAAGTGTTACAAGCTCTTAAAATAGCCATCAAATCATCTGTTCCAAAATATGTATTTCACACACTAAGAAGATAACACATGATTCATAACTTTTTAGATTATAAAATCATGGACAATGTATCACCTTCCCAGTGTATGAAACACAAAGTAAAATACACATTTTAAAACAGATGATTTCATCGGCTCAAAATATAGCTTATCAAGATTTAGGAGCTCATAAGTTACTTAGGATTTTAATTTGACTTCTTTTAGATTCGTTCAACTAAATTACAGATGTTATGGTAATACAAAACATCTCAAGTATTGTACTCCCTCCATTCATATTAATTGACGTTTTAGGATGTTCTTCTTCTTTTTAATTAATTGATGTTTTAAATATTTTTCATTAATTCTACCAATTTTTTTCCTGGACTCAATTCTTAAATATCTATACTTTTTCAATTTATAGATATCTTGATTTGGTTAAATCTTTAGTTGAGAGCATATCTGTCAAAATATTCAATCCTATTTTGATTTGGTTAAACCTTTAGCTGAGAGTATATCTGTCAAAATATTAGATCCTTAATTATTCCCTTTCATCTTGAAACGTTAATTAATATGGAATGGAGGAGGGAGTATATGTTTTTATTCCAAATACTTCAATAAATTAAATTTGGGTAAGACTTAAATGTCAGGGTATAATAAATCTTTTAAATAAATTTTGGATTCACATACTAAATTATCGAGGAAACTAAAAAAACAATAAAAAAAATCTTCCTCATGTACAAAGACGGAGCTATTCACCCCAATGTGTGCCCCCACAGAAAAACAATCATTTTTTTTTTTTAAATATTAATACATCAATTCAGCTAAAAAGTAGTATTATGCCTCCATATTCCAATTTTTTAAATACTTTATATTTTCGATATTGATTGTATCATTTTCTATATTAATTGTGTCCCCGTTACAGGATTTTTTTGAATCCGTCATTGCTCATGTATTGCGATTTGGATCTATCTTCCACATAATTCTTCGACATTTTTTCTTTACACCATCAAATTAATACTCCCTCTCTCTCACTTAATTTGTCATACAATTCATTTCGATTCTTTCCACTTAACTTTTCATACCCATAAATGACAATTAAAGTCAACACTCTCCACACTCAATTTTCACCTTTAAAAAAGTCAAAGAAAAAGTAGAATCTATTTTTCCTTAACATCCGTGCTCGATCAACTGTGACAAGTTAAGTGAGACGAAGAAAGTATTACGTACAAGTGATTTGTCATTTGTTGATGTATCGAGCATGTGATTCTAATCGGTAGAAGAGAAACCCAGGGAATTTGTCGAACGACGATGTGACTTGGTAGTTGGAGGAGTATTTGCCATCTTTTAAGCAGTTGACTATTCGGAGAATAATGATTTGGTTAGTGTTAAATACGTGTAACGAATTATTGATTGAAAACTATATATAAACAGTACTAAAGTTGTATTTTATCCATTAATATATTCCAACATGCGTCATAATGAGATTGCTCCTCACGCTGCCCAACTTCACTTCTGGTGGCATCCCATCTTTAATCTTACCTTATTACCTGTCTCTCTCCATTATTAGTTTCACTAATTCTTATACCAACCGTGCAATTCGGGTTAAACAACGGATCATAATAATATACTACTATCGTCTCGGTTTATTTTGCACAGTTAATCGAACATGAATGTTAAAAGAAAAAGATTTTGTTTTTTCTTTCACTTTTTTAAAGGTGGAGATTGAGGATTAAGAGTTTGAGGGTGAAGATTGTGAGAATTAGTTTCTATTTTAGGCATGTGCAAAATAAGTTGGGACGGCCGAAAATGAAAAGTGTACAAAATAAGTTGGGACGGAGGGAGTATCATTATTTATACAGATATATACTAATTACTTATTCTAAAAAATAATGCATTTTTTTTTAACTGCCCGCAAATAGTGTACTTCTCTTGGACACTAGATCCGTGCAATTTAGATTGCTGACGAATTCATTGGATTATGAGCAACTTTTCATGAAAATGTATTAGTGGTTATACTGAAAGGTATTACTTGTTTTGATAAATAATATTCTGCTAAAAAAGTATTAATGTTTATACTAAAAAGTATTAGTGTTTTGTGCTGAAATGTACTGTTTAATCTAAAACGATATATTATGCTAAAAGGTAAGGTCATTAGTTAGGACAAGTAATAAATTTCAACATGAAATATAAATAATTATACATTTTCGTGCAAAACTCCCCACAAATTGCAGATCCGTCCGTGGTTGGAATTGAACGGATATAATATTCTTAGATCAGTGTACTTGATGTACATGAAAATTTGTCTTCTTGTTGTTGTTTTTATTATTATTATTATTATAGTAGGAGTGGACCTTCCATCAATTGGAAGAGTTACGTCACAAAATTATTTTATATGCATATATATATATATATATATATCAGCAGATGGGCCTTGCCTTGGGCTTCAGGAATGTTGATGTTCTGGTCTCTTATTTGTTGGGCTTCTGATTTTTCTGACATTGGGCTGATAAGCTTGCCCCCTACTTGGGTTTTTGGGATGCTGTAATAATGAAATGGAATTTTGGCCCCTCTTTACATTTTCCTTTTTTATGTCTTTTTGAAATTATTATTATTATTATTATTATTATTATTATTATTATTATTATTATTATTATTAACCTATAACATATAACTAAAAAAAATTACAAAGTCGCCATGCTAGGATGCGACTATCAAAGTAAAATATATAATTAATGTTGCCTCTAACCGAAGGCGACTTTCATTTAAAAAATAATAATAATAATGTATGTCGTCCTTGCTAGGGACGACTTTGAATAAAGATGGGAAAAATTTGAGAGTCGCCACTCGCAGAGGCGACTTAATACATAATAAAAAAATACAATTATTTTTTTAATATAGCGATAAACAGTACAATATTTTAAATTTGTTGTTTTATTTCTCATTAAAAATAAAAAGAGAGAGGAAAAAGAGGAAACTCAATAAATTTTGCAAACTATGAATATTCCCTTGTATTTGTTTATATTTACAAATTGTACCTACTAAGTGGAATATTTATAAACAAAATATGGACTTCAAGGTCCTCAAGAGTAATTATAACACCTAAAGGAGGTATTTGTAATTTAAAACATAGTAGAAATTGGGTGTTATCCAATCCATAAAACAGACATGTTTCTTGACAAAAATATGGTTATGTTTCTTATTTTTATCCACTTTTTACTGTAAGTTGTAATTATTGTTGTTGGTGATCGATCCAAAATTTTTTATGAACGGGGTACAATTAATATATAAGAAGCTTTATTAATATACAATATATAAAATATAAAAAGATTGATTGACTACAAAGGTATAATACTAATTTTTAACTTAATTAGCAAATTAATCTAAAAATTTAATAATAAGACAAAAAAACTTATGGGGCACCTGCGCCATAGTGGGTTATGTGCATCCGTTTATGATTGTTGTCACATAATATATATATTCAGAATTAGTGCTTGATTAAACTCAATAAGTGAAAGTATGAGTCTCGGAAAATGGAAGATCAATTATTCGTGGTGTCTCTTTTGAAGATTTCGTTGTCATTAAATATTTCAACATTGATCTGCTAACTTTTTTGGGCTTTCAGTAGAAGATTAGTGTTAAATCCGAGATCAATTATTTTCGAACGCAATTTATTCAGCGCAATATCAACTTGTTTGATTGACTTGATTTAGAGGTTTAGATCTAGTAATTTTGTGCTTCATAGGTTTCATATTTCATTGTATTGTGTTGATTATTTATTTTTGCCAATCAATGCTGATTTATTCGCACGATTTAACAAAATTTTATTATCTGAACTTAGTTTTCTATTTTAATTTAGTTCCCTAACTATTGGGAGTATGCAATTTTAGTTCTATAAAAATAAAAATTAAGTAATTGAGTAATGTAACAATTTTAACTTTGCGAATGTATTCCTACTTAAGGATTCTTTGCCGGTTACTCAAAAAAAAAAAAAAAAAAATTATATATATATATCCTATATATATCAATGTGGTTTACATAAATTTATCCCTTTTTAAATATTAAAATAACTAAATACAATTGAAAAAAATATTTAATAAATCTAAAAGGTAACAAGTTAAATAAAAAATGTAAATGAAAAATAAAGAAAAATGTTTAAATTTATTCAATAAAATTGTAGGAAATAATTTAGAATAAAGCAAAGACATTTTTGTACCAAATCCATTAGTTAATAGCTATACTCTAAATATGTCAAATTATTTTAGATTCATTTTAAGTAATTAAATAACAAATTTTACGTTGTTAGTTTCTTTATTTTCTGAGTATAGTTTTTAATTAATTTGTTATTTTTAATATTCATTAAATACTTTTAAAATTTATTTTAGTTATTTCAATATTCAGAAGATCCTAATTTATCTTGAATATAAGAGTATAGGGTTGTATTTATAAAAATTAAAGTTTCTATTTAAATGAAAAAATAATTCACGATCTAATTTGAATATTATATATATATATATATATTCAGGGTCACTTTCCCTTTCTATTATGGAATAAAGATATAGCTTCGTGTAATCTTGTCATTTGTCACATCATAAAGAGAAAAAATAAAAAATAAAAATAAAAAGGAAAGAAAAAGACAACTTTTCTGCATGGAAAAAAAAAAAAAAATTGCAAAGGTTCTTCGGATTGAATAAAAAATTCCTACCTTTCGATTTGACCTAGGATTTTAATTTTTCTTTTTAAGATAAAGTTTCATGTGCATCAGTTGTACGTTGTAATTTAAGTTGGGTATATTATTCATACTTAAAGGTATTACATGTATTGGATAAAAGTTTTACAATACGTTTATTCATAATGTGGTTTAAAAATAAATAGTGATATCTTTTTACTGTGATATATTTATTCATCGCATATAATATCTTTAGATATAAATAATAATATTTTTTGACTCATAATTCAAATTATACGGATCTAAAGTGTTGGGAAATTACGAACAATACAAATAATAACCGTGCAAGAAACAATAAAATCGACACAAAGAATTAACGTGGTTCACTAACAACTTGTTAGCTACGTCCACGGCCAAAAGGGAAGAATCCCAAATTAAATTCAAACGAGAGTCAAACAAAGACCAATAGTCGAGTATCTATCAATTGATACTCGACCCAAACAAACTCCAACGCTTGAACAATCAAGCCAAATTCAAAGCTAAACAATTCTAAGACACTCTAATCTCTCTATCCTGTGTCTATCAAAGGACTCCAATAGGACCTATATATAAGCCCCCAAAACCTAATTCTATACAAAGAAGAAATCCAATTTGGGCCTAGACTTGCGTCGGCCCATCTGCTGTGCCGCCAGGTCCGCCTCGGCCGTGGCCATCTCGCCTCGGTCGAGGCAATCATTCTGCCCAACTAGACTCGGCCGAGTCTACCTCGCCTCGGCCGAGGCAATCCTGCTGCAGCAATGTGGCGCGGTCGCGCCGGAGCCTCCTTTCCAGCGATAATTCAATACTCAACTTCAATCCTCCATCTCGATACGAACTTCGATTCAAACCCAATAAAATTCAAGGCACAAATTCTAACAATAAGTCCGTATAATTGATGCACGAGATTCCTTCCCTCTTTGAAAGGGTTGAAAAAGATGGTGCCTGTCCTTTAGCCAAACACGCGTCCAATGTGGCTTATGATGTGATAATCTTGTTTAATGACGTGGCACATACTTGGCGCCAATAGGTCCGTACACAGAAAATAAGTATGTTTGCACTTATTTTTACTTTTAAGAAGTGGGGGTAGCCATGAACGGTTCGGGGTTGATATTGAACATCTCATCCTCATTCTCATTTTACGTCTCGAATATCATTTTCATAAATGTTTCCACTTAAAAAATTTAGGTTGGGGGGATGGAGATTTCTTATTTAGGGAATGGATCCACTACGAAGAGTAGGGTTCTCTCTATAATTTTTTCATTAACTCAAACTTTCTTATTTTTTATACAATTTTATAATAAAATATTAATATATGCTAACTTTAGAAATTTTTGAATCAAGTATTACTTATAATAAATAAATATGTTCTCTCAATTTATTTAAAATTTAGAAAAATGGTCGGGTCTTATACAAAAGTAATGAAGAATTATTGTACATACAAATTAGTTTGTTGGTAGAAGAGAATTAATCATATATGCACTAGCTAGGATGAATCTCCATGTCCTTAATTATGTATATATATTATACACATTACAAAATGACATACTACAAAAAAATTAAGAATTAGGGAATGAGAAATTCAATCTTAATTAAGTGAGGAGGAGGCGGGGACGGGATGGGGCGGGAAACATGGATCTCATCTCCATACCATCCTTACCTTTTCTAAAGCGGTGAATCCCCATTCTCGCCCCCACTCCGTTATCATTGAGGAGTCCACTACCCAATAACATCGGGTTATAAAGGGGATGGATCACACGAGAATTTTGTCATCCCTATTAAGAAGTGATTAAAAATAGAAAATTTAGAATTATAACTTATATAACAAGTAGGTAGTGCATAAAAAAATAATTTTAAATAATTGAGTAAAGAGAAGCAACAAAATTATACTTGGAACAAGGTTGTAAAGTTGCAAGAAACTAATTAGGCGGTGGACTAGTCAGGGTTTAGACGGGGCTGACCGGACGTAGACCTAGTTAGATGAGAAGAAATCAAAAAATAAAAATAGGTGACCAATGAGAGTCTAGCGTTTATGTGTGGATTAATCTGAGCTAATGAAGGATTTATGCAATAAAGACTCCAATTTTTTTTTTTTTCAAATTATAAGCCGAAAAGCACCGATAAAAGCAACAAACACCCCTAAATCACCGCATGCGATCAATTTTGACAGAAACTCCAAATTTTTCTTTTTTTAGGATTAAGAGTGCATTTGCTTAAGATTAGAGAGTGCTGGAATAAATCTAACTAAGAGATAGTGAATGTTTATTAAGATTTGATCCTCTAAATTTATTAAATCCAATCTTAAGCAAACGAATAAGTTTATAAAATTGTAATTGCTACCGAGCTTAATTCGGAATTTCTGTATGAGACTGAATTTACAATCATTTAATAGTTATTAGCACTTCGGTATTAATGTAATTTTCTTGGATTTGGTATTTGTAACTTGTAATATTGAACATGGAGACCAGAGAAGAACAAGAGCAATTAAAGTTTACCCAATTTCTTTTACTCTGAAATTTCAATTATCACAATCTTCGATTTTTATAATGAATCGTCTTAAACTAATATCCTCTATTTCAATCAATGTTCAGTTTTTTATTTAAACTTTTTATATATATGTCCCACATATTTATATAGTCATTTTGTATACGTTATATAGATTAATAGTATTAAAATATGAGATGCATCCTAACTCGCCAAAAATAAAATTATTAAAATAAATTTTGCTGAAGATTTACTCTCAGTAAACAACTCAGCCACTCAATTGCTAGTCTCAGAACCCACAAAATTGAGCTCAAAAAATATATCTCAAAAAGGGCAAAAACACACACACACAGAGTAATCTACAAAATGACTTTTGTACCCTTTGCATCAGAAACCAAATGCTGCTTAAACCTAGCAATGAATTCCTCAACCTTCTCCTTCAATTCCTCCTCCGATAGATCATCATAACCTTCCTTCTTCCCATCATCGTCTTCTTCCTTCTTCGTCTCGTCATTTACAGAGATTACAGTCTCCATCAATGTCGCAACCTCACCACCACCATTAATAGAAACACATTCTCGCCTTCTCGTCTTCTTCTTCTTCTTCTTCATCGCCTTCTTCTTCTTCAAAAACTTTGCATACGAAAAATCCTCGCCGTCAATTTGGTCCAACGGGATCTGATACTTAGAAGTAAACAAAATCGCCAACAACAGAAGATTCAGAGCAAGAAATACCCAGACGCGCCAATGTGATAACACGGAGACCATAACTGCACGCTCAATACACGCCATGAATGCGGCTGTTCCGGCGGCGAAGCTCACTGCTTTTAGGCGGTCTTCGCCTTTCTCGTCTCCCACCATTTTCTGTCTCTGGAAAAATGTTAGTGTAAGGAAGTGAGCATGGTGAGAAATGGAGAGGGTGAAGGGTTTTTTATAGAGAGGATATTAAATGGAACAGGAAAAAGGAGAATGTGGCATGAAGGAGTAGTAATGATCAGATGAGAGGGACAATAAGACATATATTCTAGTTGCAGGCAGCAGCATCACTGCCCAACTTTATCATTTTTTGCAGAAGCTTATCATTGCTTCCAACTTTAACATTTTTTTGGTAAGGCCTAGGCGTGCACCAGTTTTTTATTATGTTGAGTATAATGGTAGTATAATTCGGATACACTAAATAAATATCACTTTATACCAAGGTTGTAAAAGTCGCTAGGAGTTAGTTAGGCGGTGCACTGAGGCCTAGTAATTAATTGGAGCTTGGGCGGAGTTAACCGGGGTACAGGCGTGGTTTGACGGGGAGAAATCGAGAAATAAACGTAGGCGGCCAATGAGAGGCTAGCGCCTAAGCGAAGATTAATCGGAGCTAATCGGGAATTTTTGCAACAGAGCTTTATACTATTCACATGATGTATAAATTCTTGGACGTATACGTTCCAATGTGCCACATCCTAGCACAAACATAAAACTATATATTATTATCTCAGTGTAGAAAATTATGAATTGAATGAGGTGATATATATGTGCAATTGGTGGCTTAACAACAGTTTATAGTCCATAAAACTCTATAATCATCTTTACCTTATTCTATTTAGGAAATTGGACTCATGAGTCATGACCCTTGCAAGGGAATATTAGACCTATTAAACATGTTTTAGTAAAAGTTGGCCAATTACGAAGATTAAGCCTGAAATTAAACATATGAAAATCCAAATACGGCCCCTTATGACAAATTTAATAGAATAACAAACTGTTCATAAGACGCTTAATAAAGTGTAGTAATTTTTTGCAGTGTTTATATTGTACGTGAAGTCGCCGATGTAGTAGGCGGCACTGCATAAGTTGCCCCTGCCATGGGCAACAATGGCTCAAAAAAATTTCTTTTTCTTTTTGACTTTCTTTTATTAGAGTTGCCCATACCAGGGGTGACATTGGTCTTTTTTTTTTTTTTCGTTTTCTTGTCTTATTAGAGTCGCCCCTTCCAAGGGCGACATTGAGCAATTTTTTAATTTTTTTTAACAAAGGCGCCTTTACTATAGGCGATAATGACAGCATAAAGGCGAAAGCTGCAGGATTCCCTCTTGCATGCAGTATGAATTGTCAATCACATTGAATTGTATTTTGTCCTCTTTAGCTTGCTCTCCTGCATTTCAACCGAGATGCGAGTCTATAAATCAAATGCACTCCTCTTAATTGATTACCCACTCTTCATAGTGCCTCACATCTCCTCTACAATGTTTGCCTTACTTTAAGTCATATAGAGTACAACATGTGAAATTTTGTGTAGAAAAATTTATCAGTGTATAAATTTCTATTTTAATTGTTTCCATCATTAATTTACAGCTTCTATTAATACAGATTATTGTGTTGATAGACTACTTTTTAATTTCTTGTGTATTAGCGAATAATTAGGAAAAACAGTTATAGTTTATAGTGTTTATTATATTAGCTTGTATAATAATATGGATAACTAAGTTTGAAATAAGGAAATAATCTAATATTTTTTTACATGTAGTTATAGTATTTACAGTTAATTTATGTTGCTTTAGTGAATAAATAGGAAAATGAATTATAATGTTTGTTAAATAATATTGGAGTATGGTGGAGGAATTTTAAATTATGATACCTAGGAAAATAAATTTGACAGATATATATTATGTTATTTCATTTTATATTATGATACCTTTAAATTTAATACATTGTTACCGCCCCTCATATCGGAGGACAAGGTGATGAACTGGACATTGGATACATGGACTGGTATAAAGAGGTTACACGTCGAATGATAACTCCTAGATTAGGTGTGCAAGAGAGATCTCAACGAACACCAAATGCATCTATAGAAATTTTGGTGGGTTAACAATTTCAATTTGAGTATTTATATATAAATGCAAAATGTTTACATTTTATATTCACATATGTTTATTAACCTATCATTTTAGGAAAAAAGGATAGTTGAGAGCATGCATCAACTAGCACTCGGGAAGAGAGAGTATATGAGGGAGCCGGCCAGAAGATTTTTTAAGGAGTTATATCAGGAAGCGAGCTTCATTTCCATGATCATCGTCCATCCTACCATCAGCAGCAACCGCATGCACAACACCAAGCTGATCCACTGCTCATGTCATATGATATAGACCAACAGGGGAGGAGGCATAGCACGTCTACACATACTAATTTTAGACAAAGAGTTGATGTGTCCACTTCGCTTGACCCCCGTCCATTTAGGTCTATGACAAGCGATCTACTAGGGTCATCACAATCTTCCATTCATGAGCATCCTGGTGTGGATATGCAGTCAGGATACTATGTGCCTCCAATGGTACAAGAACAAGATCTCGTCACTCCTTATCGTGGTTCAATGCACTTTGATTAGTCATTCACTTCACTCTTAGAGTTCGGGCACTATACAACAGATATACCAATTTTTCCTCATCAGCCAAATTTGACAGGTCATCGAGGACATTTTAATACGTTTCATATTCCATATTCAAGTCAAACATCATCTTCATCTGGTCACCAACATGTAGTTTGAATATCAACACACCAGATGATGGTCAAACACAATATGCACAAGACAGTGAATCTGATACCAAAAGAGATGAACGAAGAGGTAGGGCTAAACAAAATAGAAAAAAGACTCATTGTGGAACAAGCCATGAGTATTAGGGTTTCTCTTGCAAACTAGATGTTTTATTTTGGTACTGATTACTTCATATTAAAATATTTATGATAAAGTGAAATATTGTATTTTTAATTTAAAAATCATTTATTAGAAATTGTGGAATGTGGTTATAAATTATTTTTCATCCTATTGTCGCCCTTGCTATGTACAACATTTAAAAAACAATTAAAGTCTTTCCTGCTACGGGCGACTCTAATAAGAGAAAAATAAAATGGTCAATGTCTTCACTAGAAGGGGCGACTCTAATAAAATAAGTCAAAAAAATTAATTCCGAGCCATTGTCGCCTATGGCAGAGACGACTTATGCAGTGTTGCCTACTACATGAACAAGTTCACGTATAATATAAACACTGCAAAAAGTTACTATACTTTATTAAGCGTCATATGAATAATACGATATTCTATTAAATTTGTCGCCCCTTATCTCTTCACTTATTATTTTCCCAACAACAGAAATAAACCATTTAGAATTCAATTTAGTGGTATTGCAAGATTATCTCAACATAATTATAATAATTATAATAAAGATATATTTTGAGAAAGTTGAGGAGGGATCGAGCTAATTTTACATTTGGCTATTTTTGTCTAATTTTAATTTTAAGGCATCTTCAATCGTGAGAGGTATAATTACTGTCATATCACTGTCACATTAAAAATAAAAATCACTATATTTCTATTTATTTTTCCTCAACCATCAAGGTACAAATTATACTTTTTGCAGGTCCCACATTTATACTACTAATTTTATTTTCACATCTTCAATTTATTAAAATCTTATTTATAATTTTTCCTCACACGATTAATTAAATATTCTTTAAAAAAAAATTAATATATTTTGCTTAATATTTTTTTAACTCGTCTTTTTATATTCAATAATAAACATAACATTCATGGATTTTTAAATTAAAATTATCGTTGGAATGGTTTTAAAGGTTGTGCAAGAATAATTTGTCTTAAAGACTTTTCTTTTAAAATTATTCGTTGGTAATTAAATGCATGTGAGAAGTTCTCTTAATTTACTACTCTATCTTATCTCAAATAAATATTAAATGATAGAACAAAAAATAGAATAAAAAGAAAACTGAAAAGGTTAATTATACCCAAAAATTCTCTCCTGTTTGTATCTATACCACAATGATTTTGTACATAGCGGATGGGTATAAATTTTAAATCGTACCCCCATAGAAGATACTATTACTCTAATTTTGAAACTGAATGGTTGGATTAGTCAATTAAGTAGCATACGGTTCACAGGATGGGACGACTCATATACCTCGATCAGGACAGGTCAGGGCGGGTCGGGGCAAAGGGTTGGTATATCCGAGATGGTGAAAGAGCAAAGAAGAGTGTCCGGTCTGGTGTGTAGGATTAATGGCAATCAAGACTGCAATGCCTTTTTGCCGGTTTCTGAAAGCTGACTTCACACACAAAGCTTGCCGGCTGGAGGACCACATCACTGCACGCCACCCCATGCTCATGTTTCCTACTATCTTTACCCCACATATTTACCCAATGCTTATTACTAAATTTTTTTTCTTCACTTTTTCATCTTGGCTTCCTATGAGGTCAACTCAAAACTCCTAAAATGATTTTGCTTAATTTTAGGAAATCCAAGTCTAGATCATTAATATACATGTAACATGACCAAATTTTCATAGTATTATGGTATCATCTTTACTATTGCAAGCTCTGTTCTAAAAATCACCGTCTATCTTCAATTATATTCTGTTTAGGTCATAGAAGATTCTTGGCCGTCTATATTTTTTTCCCTATTCCGCACCGCTTAACTCTACTTAGACCTGATTAACCCTGTTTATATCACAATTAGACGTTAGACCCTAGTCTCCTGTGCGACTAGAGCCTAACGTTTTTTAGAAAATTGATTGCAAGGTTAATGACCGATTCTAGATCATTAATATATACTCCCTTCGTCAGAATGAACTTATACACTTCCTATTTCGATCCGTCACAAACAATTTGCACACTTAAAAAGGAAACAAATATCACAAATTATATCTCACAATATACTTTTATTTACCAAATAAAGCAAAAAGATAGGTTTGAAAAGTCAATATTCCAAAAAATTAATTTTTTTTTAATATGTGTGTCTACTTGCTAGTGCAAGTTTATTCGGGATAGAGGGAGCATGTAAAATGATCAAAGTTTAGTAGTATTGTGTGTGGTATGATCCTTACGGCTGCAAGGTGAATGACAGAGGTTCAAACCCTGCCCCAACTCAAAGGAGAAAAAAGAAACATGTAACATAAAATAACTTACTAATTGAACAACGTTTTAATTTTTCTCTTTTTTTCTCAGCAATTTTTTTTTTTAGTCTTTACAAGGTCTAGCAAGCTTGGTTTCGACAAAGGAAGTAAAAAATAGCAAAGGTTTGAACCCATAATCGGCTACTATTGTAGTATTCCGCTTTCATTTAATAAATAAGTGGTAGAGTTGTTTATCCACTATTAAGACGTTTGAATTCGAGAGCAAGAATTAACGTGCTTAAGATTGGGGAGTATTGAGTCAAATTTAACTGAAGAAGTTAATGAATGTGCTTTATTTAAATTTAATCCCTTAACTTCAATGAGGGAAACTTAAGCAAGCAAACCTTTAATCTTTTCATTTCTTGAGTTTTTTTTTTTTATAATATCACTCGTTAATCAATGGATTGTTTCGCCTCGATACACGCACAAGTTATATTGTAATTGTAGAGACCTCTTTTGTTTATACAATTTAAGTTTATAATTCCGCTTTCATTCCAGTTTTTGTTGTAACATTGTTTACAACTTTCAAGGCAACACACTTTCAATAGAGTATCATAGTATGACAGAAAAGAGGAAGTTAATCCTTGATAAACAAAGTGGATCCCTTACATTTTTCATGGTGATTCAGAAACCAAAGCTGCACAAGTATTTGTTCTCTACTCCCAAAACACACCCACACGCATTAGGCAATATGTATATCTATCTTAAGAAAATAGACTACAGAAACCAATATAACTTGGTGATAGCGTAATCAAACTTTAGATAGAATTACATACTTAGGAATAATCATCATATGGACATTAACATATCATAAATACGAATATCGAGGCGTTTCTTGGTTGCAGCTTGTGTAAGCATATGAGGGAATACCTGTGCCAGTTGCCAGCTATCCCTACAAGATCATCCAATCAAACAAGCTTGAATTCCAAAAGATGAATCAACAACTTCTTTCATAAACAGTAGATCTCTTCCTCCATTTCCTGCTGTAAATCATCGATTTCTTCTTCAGCTTCCTCTTGAATGTATATCTACAAAGTCTTTCAGCGTGCTTGGATGCTTTAGTTGCAGTGCCACATTCAACACCACACTCAATGCTCAACGAACTAGTCAACTCAAATTTCGCAGCAAGCTCGTCCTGTTTGACCACCACATCAACCAACTCCATGTTTTCTGGTAGACCTTCCGTATGTACAATTTCCTTTGATATTCCGGCATCACTAATATTCTCAATTTTGGTCCCATCTTTTTCCTGATTTTCGCCATATTGCACACACCGTTTCACTTTACCCCTAAAACAAGCAAGATTTGAAAAGGCCTGACGTGGTTTCTTGGTCTGGTAAGAGCCTTTTCGACCACATGTAGTCATAACATCGCCCCAGAACTTGAGTTTTCTTTTCCTGACACTTCTACGGATTATAGAAACAGATTCATTTTGTTGAACTTTTCCTTCTGATACAGAATTACTTTCAGCAGCATTTATGGTCTCAGTATTGGTTAAGTTGTTACTAGGATTCAATAATATTTCTCCAACAAGAGAGCTCTCTTGCACTAAACTTGTCCCAGCCTCACAGATTCTCTGTGTGCGTCCATTCCTGAACCGCTCAGGCTCGTTTATCTCATTCAAGAAAGAGTTATTTTCACCAGAGTAAACATTGGATTCAGAATTGTAAGTCACACTTGGTCTACCAAAAGGAGCAAACTCAGATCCAGGGCTCAATGATGGTGCCAAAAGCTCATAACCACTGCATGGGTCCTTTGCTTTTACGCTAAGCTCTTCGTCGTTTTCTTCATTCTGTATCACCATCAGCATTTTCTTGTTCTTGATCTCGTACAGTCGCTCCTCTGCCTGGTTCAGTTCCGCTCTAAGGTCTAGTATGATCCCTTCTGCTTCATTTAGTTGGGATTCTAGCTCATCGTGCTTTCTTTGTTGATTCAATGACTTGAACTCTGCTTCTTTAGTCTGTAAACAAAACCAATCTGATTGCTTTTATATTACATCATGCTTCAGAATCTTCAAAGAAAGTTAATAAATTGATTTGAAGAATCGTTTTCAGCTCCAACAAGGCAAGATTACTATGCATTCTCACTCTAAGAATCAATAGAATTTTGATCATATTGAATGTTTATCACAATCTAATAGATTGTTTCTTAGTGCTCTATATGTATTCTTCTCTTAGTTGCAAGGGCCCCTCGTTAGGTCTAAGTTTCTGAACCAATTCAAGTCCGTTTTCTGGAATAAAGCCACTAATATCACCACACATCACAGCAATAATATTTATGCAAATAATACGCACGCATACGAGTACACTGTGTTTTTATGTTTGATATAGTCTTACATTGTTTATCATCCTGTAATGTAAAAGAAGAGTAAAACACTAACAGTAACATGTTATAATAATGAGCACAAGCACGAGCAGAATTGTTTGAACATATTCTGCAAAGTCCTAACTAAGATCAAAACGACAAACATCATATTGGAAGTCCTCCCGCAGATTCAAGATTTTAACTAAATCTAAAGAAATTCATACAGGAATCAATAAAAACATAAAATTTAAAAAAAGTACATTACACACACTTATTCGTAGTAGAAGATAATAGTAACAATACCTAAACGGCAAAAGTTATCTCAATACATGGATTAACGTAACCTATTAATCGATCAAAATTCAAACGCTTCGAAAAATTCTCCCTAAATGAATATAAATGAGATATTGCAACTATTTACGACAGATGCAAATAATTGTAGAAAAACGTCAAATTATGCAGAAATCAAATTCTGGAATTACCTTAACGTCGATCATCTGCTTCAAACGAAGCAGCATTTCAGCAGCCTCTTCTTTGGTGGAATTCAACTCCTGCTCCATCCGGCGAGCTCTTAATTCCGCTGCCATTACGCGCATCGCCGCCTCCTTCGCCGTGTTTAGAATCATATCCGCATATGCTCTCTTCAGTGCCTCCATTTCCTGCACCAAACAACTAAATCAATAACATGTAATAGCCTTAAAGTAACTGTATCTTCGGCAATTTACGCGCTTGCCTCCATTTCGGTCATGGTTTGAATCCACGATGAGTTGACGAGAAGAGGAATTTGGAGTCGACGAGCTAGAGAGCGTGACTGTTTATTGCAGTGATCCTTTTGACGATAATAGCCCCGCTTTCAAGCCTTATTACGGTTTTGATGCTTATAATACGACGTCGTACGTTGGAACATGCTGAATTGGGCGCGAAAAAATAATTCCGTAGGCGCGAAAGGCAAGGGACAGTGAATTGTCCATATTTTTGGATTGGATTTGAGCAATGGCCCATTTAAGTGGAGGTCCATTTGTCAAAATATTTTATTGTAATGTATTGAATTGAATGAAATAAAAAGAAGAAAGGACCCAACTAGTATCTTTATAAAAAAAATAAGAAAGGTAGCGACATACATGAATCGAGTTAGACCGAATATTTAAGAGTTTGAGTTTGGTTTATAAACTATTGAGTCGAATTCGATTTAATTTATCAAATATACGAAGGGCTCGCGAGCTTACTCAAGCCTCTCGCGAGCCTAATTGAACCCAAAGAAATTTAGTATATAAATATAAATTACAAATATGTTACTCTCTCCGTCCCGGCTTATTTTGCATAGGTGATCGGGCACGGATGTTAAGAAAAAGCAGATTTTACTTTTTCTTTGACTTTTTTAAAGGTAGAGATTGAGTGGTGAGATTTTAAGGGTGGAGATTGTGGAAGAAGTTTCATTTTTTGGAGTGTGCAAAATAAGGTGGGACGGCCGAAAAGGAAAAATGTGCAAAATAAGCCGGGACGGAGGTAGTATTAATCATTATTTAATTAAAAAGAAGCTATAAATTCTTAAATTATAATATACCTACTAAGATTAATTAATACTCCCTCCGTCCTGGCCTAACTTGCGTACTTTGATCAGACACGGAGATAAAGAAAAAACAGATTTTGTGAAATCTTTGACTTTTTTAAAGGTGGAGATTGTGAGAGAAATTTGTCATTTATGAGCTAGCAAGTTAAGTTGAGACAAACCGAAAAAGAAAGTAGGCAAATTAAAGTTGAACGGAGGTAGTAACATATATTCAAATGCATGAATTTAATTATATAATTTTATATTTGTTATAAGCATATTATGAATTAATTATAAGTATGTCAATTTAATTTTTATGAACGAGCTCTCTCGAGCCTACAAACGAATTTGCTCACAAGCTAATGAATCGAATATCTAATACCTTGAGTTTGATTTGTTTATTTTAACGAGTCACATTAAACAAGTTCGATTGAACTTTTTACCAATCGAGATCCGAACAATTCATGAACGACTTGATTCGAGTGCATCACTACAGAGAGGTGAGGATTCAATAGGATTTCTTTTCGTAGATGTAATATTGATTTGAATGTTTCTTATTAAATAAATAAGAGACCAATCTAATTTCAAAAGGCCTCCTGTGTTGGACCGACACTAGAAAAAACTAACAAGTAACAAACAACAACATTACAACTTCTCTTTTCTTCTGAAAAATGGCTTTATGAAATTACATAACCTAAGCTATTTAGAATCTCTGAAAAATTAGACAATTTTTCCAAGTTTTACAAATAATAAGTGGGGAAAATATTGGTAGAAGTAGAAGGCAGCTTTTGAATCGTGGTGTTAGTCCTAGATCTTTAATTTCTTTCTCTTTTGTATTTAAATTGTGTAACGTTAATTTTGTAATACAAATAATAAGTTTTTATGGTGTTAGATAGATTATTATCGTGTTTTTGTTGTTACCGGCTGAGAGGGGAAATACGGACCTCAGACTGAAAATATGTGTGTGGAATATATTTTTATTACCAGCACAAAGGCTGAAATAGAAGTACAAGATCAGTATACACGGCAATGGCCAAAAATAGAAAAGGAAAATAGCAAAATCTACTCCTATGATACAGAAGCTAATTTTAGAAAAAAAATAAATTAATTGTGGAAACATATCGTTTCCTTCACTCCCCCTCAAGTTGGAGCGTGGAGATTACGAACGCCCAACTTGCTTAATAGAAAACGGAAGCGTTCGGTCCCGAGAGGTTTAGTGAAGATGTCAGCAATTTGATTCTTGGTGTCAATGTAGAATGGTTTGATTTCGTGCGACTCAACCCTTTCGCGGACGAAGTAACAATCCATTTCGACGTGCTTGGTTCGCTCATGGAAAACAGGATTGTTGGCGATGTGTCGTGCAGCTTGATTATCGCAAAATAGTGGAGTGGGGTCGATCGGAGAGGCCTCAAAGTCCTTCAACAACCATCGGAGCCACAAAATCTCACTCACCGTGCTAGCCATGGCTCGATATTCCGCCTCTGCCGAAGACCATGAAACGACTGATTGCTTCTTGGTGCGCCATGATATGGGAGCGCCACCTAATGTAATTAAATATCCCATTCGAGATCGTCGAGTAGAAACACATCCACCCCAATCAGCGTCACAAAAAGCTTCAAGATTCAAGTCACCACCTGCCGGGAAGAAAATGCCTTGTCCAGGCGTTTGCTTCAAGTAGCGCAAAATGCGCAACGCCGCCTCCATATGCGGTTCTCGTGGATCGGAGAGAAATTGACTAAGGACGTTGACAGAGTAGGTAATATCCGGCCTCGTCACTTGTAAGTAAAGTAATTTCCCAATTAACCGTCGAAACTGTCCAACATCAACTGGTGGGTCGTTTGTGGCAGCATTCAATCGAGCGTTTTGTTCCATAGGAAATGAACTGGGACGACATCCTTGCATCCCGCTCTCCTCCAAGATATCTAGCATGTATTTTCGTTGGCTGAGCACAATCCCATCTGGTGTGCGAGCCACCTCAATCCCAAGGAAATATTTTAAGGGCCCCAAGTCTTTCACACTAAAACGTTGATCAAGATATTCTTTCACTTCGTTAATTTTTCTATCATGATTTCCCATGATGATCACATCATCTACATAAATGAGTGCTGCCACATAAACAGAATCCCTTTTAAAAACAAAAAGAGAGTGATCCGCACGGGACTGTCGAAAACCAACATCTAAGAGTGCCCTCGTGAACTTATGGTACCAGTTGCGCGAAGCTTGCCGCAATCCATAAAGAGACTTCCTCAATCAACAAACCCGAGAATCACCTTTCTTGGCAAAACCTTGTGGTATTCTCATGTACACTTCCTCTTGAAGATCCCCATGCAAGAATGCATTGTTCACGTCCAACTGGTGAATTGTCCAATTTCGTTTGGTGACTAACTTTGCAATTTGGGGCAAATGTTTCATGGAAGTCAATTCCATCGACTTGCGTAAAACCCCTCGCCACAAGGCGTGCCTTATACCTCTCTACTTCACCATTTGGTTTATACTTTATTTTGTACACCCACTTTGAGTCTACGATTCGTTTTCCGGGTGGCAATTGCTCAAGGGTCCAGGTCCCATTTTGTTCTAATGCATCGACTTTCTTTTGCATCGCCTCTCTCCACATTGGGTCTTTCACTGCAATATGGAAGTATTTAGGCTCATCACTGACACGTCGGTTTCTAACCTAGTGTTCCGCAAGTGTACGGATGTAGGTGTAGTAACGATTATCAAGGTCGATCCCACAAGGAATAGTTTTAGGTAGTTTGATACCCTAATACTCTAGGAATGTCCTAACTAGATACTAAGTTTTAAAGGTTGATTTTACTAATTAAACTACTCAATTAAATATAACTTCAAACTTAGGAAACACGAAAACTAACAATCAAAGAGAAAAGGTATCCTAGGGCTTCGATTTCAGGATATTATTTCAATGTGGAATATGATTAACCTATTAATTTACCAATTCTAGTGTTTATTAGGCGGCACGACAATAATCTAATCCTTCTCTCGAAGCGATTAAACCGTTGATTAATTAAGCTAATTACCCTCTCGAGTCAATTAAACCTAATAACTCCCAAACGATCTTAAGCCACAGCCTACACAGTCATAGACAACTGCGCTCTATGTTCTAAGTCTGATAACAATTCCCTCCTCTCGAAGCGGAATTGTTAAACTAAATTACTAAATCTAGGTGATCAAGCTAAATTCAGTTTAAGCATAAATATAGAGATAAAACACATAAAGAACGGAATTAATAGATTAAATCATAAATCAAAACATTGTTATAAAAATCCCTACTTTCTAACCCTAGGACACGAATAGCTTAGCTATCCATGCCTAGTAACAATCCAATACAAAATCTTAATAAAAACATTGTAAAGAATTAAACTAGAAAAGAATAAATAAACCCGGATGACTCCGTCTCGATGATCTTCGTCTTCTTTGTCCTCCAAGATGATGTAATTTATGTTCTTGATGATTGATTCCCCCTACTTTCTAGAGCTTGGGGTCCTTTTTATAGAGTTGAGGACGAATCTTGGGGAAGATAGGCTCAAAATCCTATTAAAAATAGGAAATATTCGCAGAAAAATACTTCTGACACGGCCGTGTTGCTTAAGTGACACGGCCGTGTTGCATTGCACAATCCACTTTTCCAGCAACAATTTGACACGGCCGTGTTGCATCTGTGACACGGCCGTGTTCCATTCCAGAACCCACAATGCGTTGCAAGACACTTTTGACACGGCCGTGTTGCTTTGTGACGCGGCCGTGTCGGTTCTTGCCCGGTTTTGCTCCTGGACCGGTTCAGGCCGGTTCGGACCAGTTTGGACCGGTTCTTGGACGGTTTTCACTCCTTTGGGCCGGTTTTCACTCTATTTGACTTGTTTCTCCTTCGTACTTCATCCAAATGGCATAAAAATACCTAATTATCTTCAAAACAAGTCGAAACACGTCAAATGGCCCAAATATTATAAATATCAATAAGTGCTGGTCAAATATACACGTATATGCCATAAAATATGATCCTAAATCGACCTAAATACATGCATAAATAACGTGTTATCAATCACGCGAAGTGATTGCCGATAAGTAAGCCTTATGAGAATTAGAGAATTTATCGTAAGAGACGAAATGAGATAAGGGGTGTACCGTCGAGGATTCCAGAGTGGTCGTGGGTTGTGGGTGGTCTATAGAGGGAGGTATGTCTGTCAAATAGTCGCCAAGCCGTTTGGGCTGAACACGAACCCTATTTCCACGACCAGCATGTTTAAAATTATCTACCCGCTGGTCCACATCGGTGAAATCCTTATTTTCTTCTTCTGTCTGGCCCAAACCCGCTCGGCCCAATTCTGTTTTTGCCTCAAAATCAGGTGAGTTAGGTTCCAAATCAGCTGGGTCAGCTCCTCCACTTTGACCCAATTCAAGTACGTATCTATCCTCACTGTTTGAGGTAATAAAATCAGACTGCTTAGGCAGCTCATCGCCCAACTTTGCCTTCTGGAAAGGAAATTCGTTCTCCACAAATTTAACATCCCTGGATGTTCAAATTTCCCTCTTGAGCAGGTCATAAACCCTGTAACCTTTCTGACCATGTGGGTAACCGACAAACACACATGGCCTCCCCCTTTCTCCAAATTTGTCTCCCTCTTTATTATCTCGTGCATAAACTAAGCAGCCAAAGACACGCATATGCTCATACGAGGGCTTCTTATTAAATAAGATTTCGTAGGGTGTCTTGTTACCAATAACCTTAGACGGAAGTCTGTTTATTATATATGTTGCAGTCAAAGCACACTCTCCCCAAAACCCAACTGGAAGATTAGCTTGAAATCTCAAAGCTCTCGCTACTTCAAGAATGTGTCTATGCTTTCTCTCGACTACTCCGTTTTGTTGAGGCGTGTGAACGCACAATGTTTCCAAAATAATTCCCTTTTCACCATAAAAATTCATCATAGAGTTAGAAGTGAACTCGCCACCATTATCACTTCTTATTCTTTTCACCTGTTTCTTAAACTGAGTATCAATCATATTGCAAAAGTTGACTAAGCAGTTACTAGCATCAGACTTGTGTTTAACAAGATAAATCCAAACTGCTCGACTAAAATCATCACTAATTGATAAAAAATATCGTGCCCCAGAAAACGAGGGAACACGATAAGGTCCCCAAATATCACAATGTAATAAATCAAAGCAATTAGTCGTCTTAATCGAACTATCAGAAAATGGCAATCGCGTTTGTTTAGCCCTAATGCACGAATCACAAGGTTCCAAAACAAACTTATTAATAGAACTGTTTAGAAAATCAATTTCACGGAGCTTAGAGCCCGAGGCATGACCCAATCGTTGGTGCCAAATTTTTGGATCAATCGAAACCTTCAAAGCTGCCCCAATCCTCGTCTTCGGCTCCACAAGGTATAGACCACCGTTGCATTTACCCACGCCAGTCAGGATCCTCGAGCATGAGTCCTGTATGACACAAGAGTCGTGGTAAAATGTGAGAGAACAATTCAAATCCTTCGTGATTCTACTCACAGATAGCAAATTGCATTTAAAGTCGGGAATATAAAGAACTCGGTCTATCCATAATCCATTTGGCAGAATGGAACTTCCCAACCCCTTTACTGGAATGGTGTTTCCATTAGGAATGGTAACTGATATCCCACTCTTACATTCTTGCATCTCATTTAATAAATCCTTATTGCTAACAATATGTTCACTTGCACCTGTGTCAATTACCCAAGTCTCGTTTGAAGAGATCTTACCAGCCATGTTTACGGTAGGAGATTTCGAGCTTTCACCTTCTATGTAATGTTTGACCACGCTAGCATATTATTCCGCACTAATTCCCGGAACTGAACTCGTCTCAATACTAACATGCGCTGCCTTAGCGTTGTTCCTGCGATCTCCACCTCTTCCTTTATCGCTACGGCGCCTTCTATCCTCCCACCAATCTGGATAACCATTCTTCTTGAAGCAGACTTCGATAGTATGTCCGGGTCGGTTGCAATATGCGTACAGAGACTCATCACCAGTTGCAGCAGATTGGCGCACATCACTGCTGCGTCCCTGGGTTCTATATGCAAACCCATCACTGCTCGATTTAGGCTGAGCTTCTTGGGCCTGAAAGGACGTCCTCTGCTGGGCTTGGAAGGCAGCCCCTTCAAGGACGCTCCTCCTTCCGCTGGATATTAATTTTTGTTGTTCGTCCTCGGACACCATGTGATAGGCGGATCCAAGAGACGGGGTTGGTTTCGTCGTTAGGATTTGAGTTTTGATGGTTCCGTAACTCTCATCAAGACCCATCAAGAACTCGTAAAGTTGTTCCTTTTCCTTCATCTCGATTAATTTCTTACGATTCCACATTGGCAAAGCCCACAGCTACACTTCGTTAATGGCGAGACAGATTGGATTTCATCCCACAATCCTCTCAACTTTGTATAATATGCAGAAATCGAAGCTTTCTCTTGACGCACCAGTGTGAGCGCGTGTTTGAGTTCATAAGCACGGGGAGCACTTTATTTTCCAAAACGTTCTTCCAAGTCGCTCCATATCTCCTCAGCGGTGTCGGCGTATTTAACGCTATTCCTTATGTCTTTCTCCATGGCGGTTCTAAGCCATCCCTTGACCATCGCGTCACATCGTTTCCATAGCATCAATTCAGACGTGCCTTCTTTAGGTGTCTTGATGCTTCCATCAACGAATTCGATTTTATTTTTGGCAAAAAGAAAATTCTTCATCTCTTCGGACCAATCTCCATAGTTAGAGTCGGTTAGGAGGTCGTTCACATGCAATTGTCGTGGATAGTCTGAAGAGTGTATGTAATAAGCGGAGTTTGGATCGACCGTCGGAAGGGTCGTCGGATCTGGCTTGTCATCATCGGGTTTCGTCATGACCAACAGTCGTCGATCTAGGGATTTCACAGGATCGAATTACTTCTGCTCTGATGCCATGAAAATATGTGTGTGGAATATATTTTTATTACCAGCACAAAGGCTGAAATAGAAGTACAAGATCAGTATACACGGGCCAAAAATAGAAAAGGAAAATAGCAAAATCTACTCCTATGATACAGAAGCTAATTTCAGAAAAAGAATAAATTAATTGTGGAAACATATCGTTTCCTTCACAGACCCCCCAACTCTGAAATCTATCCTCCGTCCAGCTCTAGATAGAAGCAATATGGAAAAAGGTGCGATCAACTCTGATGGTTTCACACCATCAGACGAGCACTTCCACTCAGCTTTGAATCACTGATCGTCCCAGAGATGAAGCCAGCTCTAAGAACTAGGTTCGAAGCATCGCAAATCGGACTGACTAAGAACTAGGTTCGAAGCATCCTCAAGCCCTGGGGGAGGGACGCTCCCCTAAAAGAACCCTGGAGTATCTGCGCTGGGGAAGTGTTGTCGTTATACTTGATGTCCAAGTCAGGTGCTCCTTAGTTCGGTTCGGATTTTCTACAACAATTGATGCAACATCTCCTGCAACAGTTGCATCAATACATAACACATAAGCATTGATGATGCATTGCTTATGTCATATTGTACACTTGTTCTATATAAACACATGTGCTGTAGAAGATGTTGTATCTATTGTTGTAGAAGATCCAATGTGTCCTTGGTTCCCCGATTAACAGTATAATTAATTGCTCCTTTAATAACAAAAGGGACAACACATTCGGTTGAAAATTGATTTAAAATTTTGCGTTTTGACCCAAAATTGACCAATTTAATTATTTCAATCAATTTGTTAAAAATGGAAACAAGTTGCAAATTCATAATCTACGTTTCGAGTAGATGAATTTAATATATTAATATGCTCAAAACCAATTTCGGGTGAATGAGATATTAATTGTCAAATGTTGCAACTTAAACTTGGAAGTTGAAGAGTTTATAAAGGAAAATATGGGAACTTGCCCCACATAGAAAAGTTGGAGTAAATGGATACTCCTTATTTAATAGAGCACATGATAAGGAGTTATCAAGTGTGCTCCCCTATGGTGGATCCTAGTGGGATTTTAGCCTTTGGCTAAAATGGACTCGAGGATGGTGCGAAGCACCATCCGAGCCCGGGCCTGCATGTTGCATTGAGTCACTTTAGAGGCGCTCTTTGCACTTCGCACGGTTTGGAGGAGCCTTAAAGTTTTAGCCAGGTGGTCCAGACGGGATGGCTCGTGGGTTCGTGGCAGTTTGAACCAGACGGTGCAGTGACGTTGACCGGGTCAGTCGAATCGATCCGTCAGGAACCGGCTCGGACCGGACGGTTCACCCCTCACCGGGTCGGGTCGGATCGATCGCCAGCGGGTCGGGCGGGTCGAACCGGTGCGACCCGTCGCCCGCTAGGGCGCGGGTCAGCCTGGGGGTGCGACAGCCCAGCGAACTGGTGCATCCAGTCAAAATAATGTCACGAAGGGGTGAAGAGGTGCCTTTCCAAAAAGACACCACAACTCTTCAATATATATGTAAATAGGCTCCATCAAACTTCATTTCATTCATTCAAAATTCACAAGTTTATTCAGATTTCAAAGCTTTCCAAATTCTACATTAATAGAGTCAGAAAGTTCCAAATATCCGAGTACGTTCGCCGATAACTTTCGATTCGTAGTGCAGCGGTCTGAAGTTTTAAAGTCGTTGTATCTTGGAGGCGTTTTGCTTTTATACGTATTGCACCGTGTACTTGGCAATTTCGTCTTACGGATATAGAGTCAAACTCTAGCCTCGACTTTATCTGCATAAAATACATCTTCGTCTATAGACTTCTACTACCGAGAACTAACAAATTCTGACACGGCTGTCAGGTACAAAGGCACACATGGAAAAAATTGATTGGATGATCAAAATGATTGTTTTACCCTTTACATTAGGGAATAGTACGTATAAATAGTCCTCCATTCAATTTAAAAGGGTTACACACTAAAAAAACTCTGACTCGCACTGTCGGGTGCAGACAAATTAGATTATTATTATTACCTAACTATTCTTTTCCTAGCTAGTAGGTGAAGTAAGTCAGGGTCGATCCCACAGGGAATATGAACTAATCGAATTATTGTACTAACCAAATTTATATAAGTACTTATAATAATACAAATATAACTATAATAAATGGGAAATTTATTTGATTAAACTAGCAAATTAAGATGAATTTAAATATGAATAAACGACATTCTCGCCTTTAACCCAGTATCCCCCTAGTCTGAATATCCATGTAACTAATGCAATTGCTTGACTAATTAGTTCTGAAACCCCTACTCCAAGAATTAACAGGTACGCTTAGCTAACTCTTGTTACCCCTTAAGTATAATTAACTACAGGTTCGCTTAGTAATTAATCATATCCAATTAAGTAGTCATAGGATACGATCGCTAGAGCATCATTAATCAAATGCTTAAAGACCTAAGGTAATGGAGTAGGTACGGTGTTGTACTCACAAGCTCGGTACAATTGACCGTGACTTATGTTATCCTAGCGAGTAACCACTTTTTGCTACTTTTGGACACAAATGCATAACAATTACGGATTATGAATTTATGACCTAGCTACATCTATATGCCTATTATCAGGGTGATCAATCCACAATAGCAACCATATAAAAGATAGAGTAAACCAATAACATAAGTAATCTCAGAAAATAATTAAATCAAATAATCACCGGATTATTTACATAAACATTAGTTTAGGGTTCAACATAGTCAAAGACGGAAAATATAAAATTTAGCCGATCATAGCGATCGCTAAGAACAAATTATAAAAAGAAAATATTAAATTATAAAATCCGAATTGCTGAATCTTGAGTCATCGTGTTCTTTAGAATTTTCAAATCCGAGCTCTTCAATTAATTCCAAGCGTAATTTTCGAACTTTTGGGTCTTCTATTTATAGACGGGGATGAATTTGGCTCAATTTAGGCTGAAAAATGAATAATCCGCTCGCAAAAATGGGCTGGGCCGCCTTCTGTCTCGGCCGAGACTCAATAACTCGGCCGAGCCTTATGTATATCTTTCTCGGCCGAGAAAGTTGGGCTCGGCCGAGAATCTTCTACAGCCAAAATCCAGATTCCCTAACCTTCTATCTAAGTGAGTCTCGGTCGAGATCAATTTCTTGCAGCTTTTGACTCGATTTTTTTCGGTTTTTTACTTGCGGGACTTGTTCTCATATCCTTCCTTGGTCGAGTTCGACTTTTTGGTCTAATCTTACCCAAATAGCTTCAAAACAAATCATAGACATTAAATCATCCAAAATGCAAATATGAGAAATATCCGACCACTTACGCATGCAAATGTCACTAATTAGACACTTAATTCGACCTATTATGCAGGCATAATTAAGTGTGCCGAACTCTTACTACTTCGTTACTTATTTTTTTGCGTTTGCGAGAAAATTTCTGACTTGAGCATTGAAGGATTTTCACCCGAGCACCCTCGGATCTATTTTGCAGATACACATGCGTTTTTGAAGCGAAGGTCCGACCCGATCCAACAACCAATTTTTGACACTTTGATAGGTATAACCAAAAAATGATTCATACCCAAACTCGTTCAAGGCTGATTTCGAACAACCCCTATCAACTGACGTCGTATGTGGGAAAGTCCTTGGGCTTAAGGCGTGAGAGTTTCTCTCAACCCTCTTATATTCCGCTGATTCTTTGTGACCCTAGTGAATTCGTCTAGTGAACAAGGAGGGCCTGAGATTTGTGGATATTTTTTTATTAAAAATTGTTTGTGTTCATCTTGATAGTATGGCTGGTGAAACAACTCCTCATGACCTGAGCTCTAATTTCGAGAAGGAAATAGCTATAAAGCTCTCCCTAGAAACACTGAAGTCAGCCCTTTAAACATTGACTGGGGTTACTCCTACTACTGAGGGCAAGAGTACCACCACCTAGCCTCCCCTGTCGGGCAGTGCAACGATGTCTAAGGACCAGCTAAACTACTTGATTAAGATGATCCTGGACAGTGCTCTGGTTAACAGGGGTGGACTTTCAGCCCGCCCCTGGGGTTCTTTCCCGTTTAAAATTAGGAATAGAGACGAGGGACTGTGCAGCACCCATCCCCGTGGAGGATGTAACCCACACGGAAGTAAACTTATCAAGGTTAGCTGCTTCGCTGCCCCGAGAACGTCAGACAGGCACTGGAGAAAGGAATGCCCCGGCCATTGAGAGCACCACCGAGAGATAGAACTGCACTTAACAGGGGTGAGGAGGTGGCGACCACTGAGTATTATGTCAGTTACGCCACCAATGTAGACACTGTTAACCAACAACTCTCAACTCTTTTGACCAACTCGCATGGCTTTCTACTCACGTGATGTTGCTGTGCGAGCAACTCAACTCATCCTCTTAGCTGGTGGATCTTTCTGAAAGCTTCTTTTAAAGTAGCAACCAGTATTCTTCCTTTTCTAGTCACGGCAATTCTATTTGGAATATTTATTGTGGAAAGTGAGTGTCAAATATGTTGCATATGGTTGAGCTTAAAAGCTGTTGAGTAAAGCTGGGAGAGGAAGAAGTCATAAGCTGGAAAAGCAGTTGGAACAGCTTGAAGAAAAGCAAGGCAGAAAGCAATTTTTGTTCAGGATAAAAGACAACGGTTTTAACATAATAACTGCCATTAAAACCGTTGTTGTTTTATCAATTCCAGGCAGTTTTGCAGTTTGAGCTTCTTGATCAGTTTTTCTGTTTCAGCAGCGGTTTTTTCTCACGATTTCTCATTCTGTTGGATTCTCTATATATTAAGAGAGAGACTACACTCCTTGTAACACAAGTTAGAAAATATTAAGTGAGAGGAATTGGAGAGCTTGAGAGGTAGAATGAGTTCAAGATTGTGAATCTCATTACATGAGTGATTCCTTGTAATCTTTGATTCAAAGTAGTGAATGAGCTTCTGATTTTGCCCGTGGATATAAGCATTTATGCTGAACCACGTAAACATTGTGTGTTCTTGATTCATTTCTAGTTTTGTGTCCATAAAATTAGAATTGCTTGTTAGGTATTTGATAGTTGGTTTGAGTGTTGGTTTGGTTGAGTTTTGGGATCTGGTTTTACAACATTTATAAAGAAAATTGACATTTAAAGATAGAAAATTTGTTCTTTAACTATAATTATTATATTATATATGTAAACATGTTAGTTGGGGGCAGCGGCCACTGTCAGCCTGCCTCCTAATTCCGTCTCAAAATACAAACACCTAAAGCTAATGAAAAACTCTAGAATATTACACAATTTCTCCAATTTTTTACCAATAATAAGTTGGAAAAATATCATGGTAATGTCCTAGATCTTTTATTTCTTTAGCCGTTGTTTTTAAATGATGTAGTGTTAATTTTTTAATTAATAGAATTAAAGTTTTATGGTGCTCGTCATTATTGTGGTTTTGAGGCTCCCATCATTACATACACTAAGCACCTATTTAATGTAATTACTCCCCCCATTCCGCGAGAGTTTGCACGATTGACACGATATGTATATTAAGAAAAAACTGTTTTTGCTTCTTGATTGATTTTTTTAAAGATTTAGATTTTAAGGGTGGAGATTGTAAGAGAATTTTTCTTCTAAAAATGTACAAATTAGCGTAGGACGTACCAAAAAAAGAAAATGTGCAAATTCGAGTAGGACGAATGGAGTATGTGTCAAGCATCAATATTAATCTATCGAAATATCAATAGAATAATTATATAAACATATCAATATGTGAATTTGATCGGAAGAACCCCCACCCTTGACGCTCAAAAGTGTTGTTTAATTGAATCAGTGTTCCTTTTTGGGAATTTTTTTGGATGAGTAGTTCTCGTGTATACCATTTGCACAGTACGGATGATAGATAATTTTTCATAAAAAGTTATTAGTGTTTATACTAAAAGATATAATGAAAAAAAATATTATACGAACGATGTATTACTGTTTATGCTGAAATGTATACTTATTCTGAAGAAAGTTATTATGTAGAAAATGTATTAGTATTTATGCTGAAAGATATTATGCGAAAAATGTATTAATATTTATGCTGAAATGTATTATTTGTTATGAAGAAATGTATTATATCTTTCTTCAGAATAAATAATACATTTCAATATAAACAATTATATATTTTCATGATTCGCACTTTAACTCGAATTATACAGATTCAATATCCGTACAATTAATGTACATGAGAATTAATGTTTTTGGATTAACATATCTTTCAATGAATTTGCACATGAATTTTCATATTTTTCTAAGGGCAATATTGTAATTTGTAAGTGAGAACTCCTGGACCTTACCACCTAACTCCCTATTATCATTTATCAATGGTGGAGGCAGAACTTATGGATAGAAGAACTTTTGGACAAATATATAGAACTACCGACCAACACTAATGTACATGGAATAATAGAGTTTAAGTAGATTTATTAGTTAAATAAAAAATCAACAACATTTATTATTGAATATATTGAGATACATTATTAATTACTTATATATTAAAACTTAGAGTACCTTTATTGCATATTATGAAAATTATCGATACATATCCAATATCTTACAGGTTTGAGAAGGACCAAAATACACACATCCTTCAAAATAAATATTCCCTCCGTCCCGCTTAAAGCTTCCTACTTGCCTATTCGGTCCGTCACAACTAAAGTCGCCACCCAAAAAAGGAAACTAATCCCACAATCCTCACCCTCAAAATTTCAACCCTCAATCTTAACCCTTTAAAAAAGTCAAAGAACTGTTTTTTCTTAACATCCATATCCGATCAAAGTGGCAACTTTAATCGAGACAAAGGGAGTACATAATATATATATTTATGCATGAAAATTTACTATCATATAGATACATTTTACTTGATTTTAACTCAACTTGATTAATAAATAATCATGTTGTTTAATTTGAATAATTATTTAATAATAATCAATGAATGAATATTTTTTATGCATAAGTAGACAAAAAAATTAACAAAAAATATGAAAAAAATAGAAACATTATATCTTGATTATTTATTTTTTGTAATTGAATGAAGTAAGTGATCTTATCAACATTATTAGTACATTCTAGTAATGTTATTATAATCGGACTTAATCGATCGGTTCTACCATGAACCGTTCACTACTCCTGTTGGATAGATAATACATAAAAGAAAATTTCCTCTTAATCTAAGAACAAAGAAAAAATTCTCCCTCCCCCCACGGTAACTCGAACTCAGAATCAAAGGTCTAGGTAGTAGATGCTCTATCACTTGAGCTATCCAATTTCGTACCGATAGATAATATATAACCGGATGTGTGGTTAAACCCAGTGGCGGAGCTAAAGCCGGCCAACACCGGGCTCCAGCCCAGTGCAAAATTTGTAGAATGTTACTTTTAGTAGTATAATTTTTATTATTTTAATTATTATTTAGTCTAACTTTTATTTAAGCCCACCCCGTCTCACTTTGTTGTACACATTCTAGTCTCTGACGCATATAAAAATAAATGATTCATACTCAAATTCTCGTCCCATTATTTCATTTCAAATTTATCTATTAATTGTTTTAGTAAATTTTTTTAAAAGATAAAAGAAAGAAAACTACTGCGTAGACTCTATTATTAATGAATGTTTTTTAAGTCCATAATAGATCACAATTTTATTAAACTTTAAAAACTTTTTAATGCACATGATTTTTTTCGTTCCAACCCACCCCATGACTGAATCCTGGATTCGCCCCCGGTTAAACCGCTTGTGACCGGGAATAACTCTTTCTTAGAGGGAGACGGACGAAATGAACAGAAATAGTAGAAAATCCAAATGTTTATATTTTTTCTTATTTCCTAATTTCAAGATAAGATGGAATGCGAAAAATTTAGGTAGAGAGGAATAATTAAAAGGGGATATATTTTATTAATTCTTGGACAGAGATAAAGACAAATATGAGGCAAAGTCTCATGTGCACTAATTACACGGTGTAATTTGAGTTGTGTATAACGATTTATACTTAAAGATATTACATGTTTTGGGTAAAAATATTATAATGCATTTACTCCATAACATGCAATACCTTTAACCATAAATCGTGATACATTTTCAATGTGTCACCTTTACTTATTATATGTAATACATTTACGCATAAATAGTAATACAATTTGACCTATAATCTAAATTGCACGAATTTTAATGGTGCATAGGAGACCTCCCTAAATATGAAATGGATGTTAGACTTTTCATTCTTGGGAGTTCACCCATATTTTGGGCAATATTTGACGTATTTCTTAATTCTTTATTACCAAGAATTTTGCTAATTATTCTTTTTGGAGATAACATCTTATTTTTAAATTGTCTAGCTCTTTGTTAAGTGTGTTTTTAATTAAGAATTTATTTCTATTATTAATCATAGTATTTCAGTCAATATTACATAATATAATAAAAAAGTATAGCAAAAATATTAATTAATTTTATCATAGTGGTTGAACCACCATTTCACCCCGACTGAACCGCTGACCTATAGCAACACCGATTGTTTATTAGTCCGGCTATGAAAATATTGCTTTCCACTTTTGATATTGAGTATTGCTGAGGTGTTAAACGTATTTAGGGGATACAGAGTGGTGATCTATCATTTTAGATTTTCTAAAATTAAAATTTTCAAATATAATATATTCAAGATTTTATATTTAGAGCATGATATTAAGATTTTACTTTGTAGCCTCTTCAAAAACTGCCACTCTTTGGTTTAAAAATATCTCATAACCTTATAATATATTTATAAGTCCTAATGATAAATTAAGACAAGACTAATTTATCCCAACAAATCTAGCATTTGGTATGTGAGGTAAAAGTCAGTGCAGAAAACTAACCCGGTAAAAAATGATGGTTATCCTTCAAATATTGTGACAATTTGTCACGGCCGGTAGGTCATGACAAATTTTCTCAATATTTAAACCCACATGTCTGCTTCAGTAAGTTTATTGTGGATGGACAAATTTGAAAATTTAAAAAATGTAATGTTATCTATTGCAAAAACCAAATAATAGATAAGTAATTTTCAGAACATCAATAAAAAGTTTATACTTCAAACCAAGCATATTTACCAATAACGATGGACAGTGCAATCCTACCCTATTTTATCTATTTTACCTATTTCAACTTTAAAACCAAATGAGATCTTAGAAAAAAGGTCTATCCCAAGAAACAAACTCCTAATTTTGATACAAAATTTCTAGGTCCATTAGTGGTCAGGGGCCAGCCCCACCTAGAGGTGCTCAAATGGTTTCGGTTTCCTTGTTCAGTTCGGAACCGTAATCCCCTGAAATCGGAAGCGAACCGTTGTATAGGCGGTTACAGTTACGGTTTAGAACCATCCAGAAATCACCTGTTCGGTTCCAAACCATTGGTTCCTCGCCGGTTCTTTTAAAAAAATTACTTCAGTGTATTTAAAAATAACTAAGATTTTGAATAATAAATTACAATTGAGTAATTGACATAAAAAATGAGACCAGTTTATTCAAATAATTGTCATCACATATTTGATATTACAAATTGTAAAATTGCAATTACAAAATGATTATAATAAATTCTAGTCTAATTCTCTAAAATGTAACTCTAAGTCTAAGACTCCAAATCTCTAACTAAATAAAAATTTACAAAAATAAAATAAAATTAATTATTCAATTACAACTGCAAATTTACATATTACAAGTTACAACACAACTTCCAAGTTACAACTTTTATTCTAACTAAGAATGAAATTGCCAATGTATTGTTGACCTTACGAATTAATGTGAAGGAATTAAAGCCCACATAGTTCTCTACCTTTTGGACTTGAAGTTGGTCCCTTTAGCTTGATAAATCGCTTCCTTGAGATGTGGGTGTGTTGGCGCCGGAGGAAGAGGTCGTCTCATAGTTAAGTGGCTCACTATCTTCATCTTCTTCAAAATAAACCTCTTGTCATTATTTTTCGGCATTTGTTCAATCTTCAAGCAAGAGTTGATTTTCTAGGTCTTCAAGCATCCAGTGTGAAGTCAGCAACATTAAATGTTTGCTCGAGAAAACAGTTGGAGCTGGGCAACCAAAAACCTCCTTTGCAATAATAGATAGTACCGAGAAAGTCTTTCCTCTTCTCAACCACCACATCAAAAGGTTAATAGGAGCTTTGAAATCGAGCTCCTCAAAAGTGGTTTGTAAAAAAAATTCAACCTCCTCCTGAGGGTTAGTGGAAGAAGCCTTTGCACGTTTGTGACTGAATTTCATATATTTTTTGTAAATGTGCAAAACTCAGATTTGATACAATTTTAGAAGATCCAAAATCATAAGATTCACTAGGCCTCTACCATGACCTGAAGTACCTGTAGTAGAAGTAAAACGACTCCGATTTTGGTTCTCTTAAGTTGGCCGATCTTCTTCTTGGGTGGCAAAGGCAATGCCGACATTCGGCCCATACAATTAAAATTTACAACACGCATCAGTTTTCTAAGTATTAAAGTTTACTACTAAAATAAAACAATAAATTTTACTACTAGAATTAAAGTTTACTAACTAACATTAAAGTTTACTAGTAAAATTAAAGTTTACTACTAAAAATTAAAGTTTACCCATTAGTAAACATTAAATTCCCTAAAACAACCGTAATATCCGCAACATTCAAGTCGATTGGAATGCCATCCAAGTCAACAACTTCCTCATCGTTAAGATTGAAATAAGCAGGGGGATGTAGCGGTAGTGAAGAAGATGAATCGTTGGCAAGACTCTTTCCTTTATCGGTTGCTTTGCCTGAAGATGAAGATGTTCCTCCTAATGATCCTCTACGACTTGCCTTTTTTGTCTTATTTAGTAGAAAATAGAAAATAAATAGCAAAGATTGAAAGTCGAGACTATAAACTAAAAATATGAATGAAAATTGGATTGAGAATTATAGTAATTCGGTAGCAATTTAACTCTTAGATTGAGAAAGATGGAGAATTGTGAATTTGAGAGAGAGAGAGAGATGTAAATAACGATATTTATATTTTTTTGATGCAGAAATAACGAAAACAAAAATAATCAAAAGCCCCCAAACAGCGCAACCCCCCTCCCAAAAAAAGAAAGCCTATCGTTGGATCGGCAGTTCCTGAAAATCGACAACGCCGAATCCATCTAATGGTCCTTTCATCCTGGCCGTTAATTTGTAATGACCACTAAATCTGGACGCCTATGTGACACTTTTCAAAAAATAAATAAGAAAAAAGTAAAAAATAACCAAGATCCCTTGATTTAATCGACGGTTCCCGGTTTGAGGATAGGAAATCGAATCGAAAATACATCGGTTAAGGGGTGTTTGGTTTAGGCTTAGCACGAACGGATTTTGGATGTTAAAATACTCAATCCTAGTTTGTTTTAAGATTTCAACTCAAAATATTTCATTCAATACAATCATATCCTATAAAACCTACATACACCTATCATATACACAATCAAATACATATCTCTATTTTTCAACATTGATTTGATATCTACAATACAATCCTACCCTATAAAATCTCAAAACAAACATACATATTTACTATTTACCTTTATTTTTAAATCATAGGATTTCAAAGTCAGAATTTCACCCGATTCACTCAAGTCTAAACCAAATACCCCCGTATGATTTGGGTTTGAAACCCAAAATCGGATCTAACAGCTCAGGAATTGTTGATCGCTAGTCTGACCCGATGTCTGTTTCTTTCCTAATCCCTTTAGATAACTCTACTCCCACCTTTTAATATGAAATGGTGGCTCCACCTGCCCATTGTCAATGTCAAAGTGGTCAATTCTAATTTTAATGTATTTAGGGCTCGCCTGGTTGCAAATCATTAATAACAATGATAAAGGATATGAATAAGGGGTCAATCATATTTTGAAATGAAATGGAGGAATTATTAATAAAATGGGGGTAATGATTAACTTATTTATTATGTACCGAACATTATAAATGAGAATGAGTCTTCAATCATTCTCATTCTTTACCCCTAAACCCCCAACCAAACGGGCCCTTGTTTCTTTTTTTTTTTCTATTAGGTAAAAAACATGATTAAATAAACCGTAAATTGTAACTTATTTTGGGTACGTTTGTTTGTGGACGAAAGAAGGTATGCTCCATCTACTTATAGCATATTCTTCATTCAAAAATCTTTTTTTTTTTTCATAAATTTCAATTAACTTTTCATTTATTACATAATTAGTAATCCATTATCTATAACACCTTGACAATATAACGATATAAAGGGAAAATTGCTAAAAATATCCTTTAAGTTTCACATAATTATGAAATCATCCCGTATGTTTGGTACTTTAAGAAAATGCCCAGTAATTTTTAAAAAATTTACAATAATGCCCCGTCACTGGGAATTGCCTGTTACAAAACCGGTCATAGGCTGACATGGCTTTAACTCGCTGATGTGGCTTCCGGTTATGAACCTCTGTGTTACACCACAAATGTATGTACAATAAATTAAATAGATTCTTTGCCACATCATTATGAAGCCCTAATTTATTAATCAAGCCGCACTCCTTATTTCTCCATTATCAGCGCAGCAGCAAGAAAGGAGTTGTGAAGATGTCCTTCTCCAACACATCTCCGGCCGGGACGATCGAATGCGACTGCGGTTTACGGGCTGTCCTTCAAACATCCAAGAAGGACGAAAATCGTGGTAGGAGGTTCTATGGGTGTCGCAATTGGAACGTAAGGTTTCCTTTTTTTCTTAGTTTTTCTTAACTATCTAGTACTCAAGGTATCAGTTGTGGGTGCGAAGGCGACTTGATTAATCTTTCTCTGTGATTTGTTTTCGAAAAAAAAAAAACTTGTTTGGCTGACTTTCCATCATTCACAGAGGGGAGGTTGCTTGTTCTTCGAGTGGGTTGACCCTCCGATCTTTGGTGGGTCCAATTCAGCAACGAGTGAGTTGCTAGCCGATTTGAAGGGGGTTACGGAGAGGCTCGATAATATGCAGCAGAAGTTGGACAAAATTGGCAGAAAAATCAAGTTAATCAAGCTGATTTCAACAATTAGTTCGATTCTCATTTTGGCCCTTCTGTTGAAGTTGTGGGCAGGCAAATTGATAGGGATAACCCGATCACCTCGGGTCGGGTTAAGACTAAAGCCCACTGATCGGCCCAGCACGTGCAGGCCCAGCAAGCACGTGAAGGCCCACCAAGCATAGGCCCAGCAGGCCCAGGAACGCGCCTTGGCCCAGCGAGTGGTTTGTTCCGCGAATCAAGGCTGAAGATTCGTTCCCAACCGCCATGCAGCTGGAAGTGGGCGTGAATATAGGAAGTTTGTTAGGGTTCAGTTAGGGTTTAGAAAAGCTAAGTATAAATACGTGAAAAGAACTCGGAATTAGGGTTCGCACTCTGTATACTGAATTACTACCTGTAAACCCAACGTTCTAGTAAAGAAAACACCTCGGCAAGAGTGATTTTCTGCCCGTGGACGTAGATCTCCGGATCGAACCACGTAAATCTTGTGTTTTTTATATTCTGTTTGTGTAGATTATCGTTAGATTTTGTGGTTACCGGATTGCGCTTTATCAATTGGCGCCGTCTGTGGGAACGCTTTAACCAACAATTTTTGACGTTCACATCGCATTCAAGAATCATGGTGACAACGCGTTTGAATCAATCTCGACATGGTGATCAATCTAACCAGGATCCACCCATGGATCAAGTTTTGCCGCTGAGGCAATTTCCGGCAAGGAGTACGTCTAATCATCAGGGCAATCAAAATCCTCCACCCCCTCAAGACCTGCAAAACCCTAATCTTGATGCTGCTCAACCACCGGTTAACGTTCAAATTACCCCAGAACTGCTCCAGGCTTTCCTACAAGAGCATGCACACTTTCTTTAAGATTGGGCAGTTAATCGCCTACATCTCGCGGGGCCTGTCGCGGGGCCTGCTGTCCATAATGCTAATCCTGTGGTACCTCCATCTCGCTCGCGTGATCAACAGGACCCGGGGCACCGCGGACGCCAGGATCGGCGACGGGAACGACCTGGTTCTTCCGAGGACCATGGGAGTTCTAACGAATCACGACCTCGCAATGATGAACCTACTGATGTGGATCGCCGCCGTCCACTTAATGCAGCTAAGAGAGTTCGCTATGCCAATCCTCATGCTCTAGATCTTCAAGAGTATGAGCAAGTTCAACGCAATGTTGAACTGGACAGGATTCTGGGCCTTGATGCCAATGGAGATATCATCACACCGTTCTCCCAAGAAATCATGGCAACCACCCTTCCCGAAGGGTTCAAACGGCCGGCCATACCACTTTATAATGGCACCGGAGATCCGGCCAACTTTCTTGGGGCTTTCAGACACAACATGCTTAGCCATGATAACGTTACATCCCTCCATTACTGCAAGATTTTCCCTGAGTACTTACAGGATGAAGCTCGGGTTTGGTTCGATTCTCTCCCGCGCAACAGCATATCCTCCTTCAGAGAACTCGCCGAGCACTTTTGGGCACGGTTCGAAGCACGGGCGAAACCCATGGCCACCTTGGCCGATGTCATGAACATGGAACAGCGGGACGGTGAAACCGTCACCCAATTTCTTGACCGCTTTACGGCAGTAAGTCTCAAGGTGGGAAATTGCCCAGATGACGTAGTTATCAACGCATTCATGAACGGACTCCGTCCTGGAGCACTTTATACCGAGTTAGTTCGGAACACACCGGTCACAACCCGAGCACTGTTCAAAACAGTGTGCAAATTTGCTAAAGCCGAAGAGCAGACTCGCCAGAAGCGTGAGAAACACGCTAGCAAGCGGCAATCCGATAAAGCACAAACCGGGCCTAGTACTCGACCTAGTGCATTTTCCCGCCTGACCCCGGGGCGTTCAGAATCCCAGGGTGATATTCCACAATTGACTCCGTTGACGAAGTCACGAGCTGAAATTCTTTCTATCCACAAGAATGATCTGCGACCTTGTCCGCGGATGACTGCGCCTCCTGAGAAGAGGAATCGTGGAAAGTGGTGTGCATACCACCGAGATCATGGGCACGAGACAGAGGAGTGCCGAGAACTCAGCAAGGAAATCGAGGATTGTCTGAGGAAAGGTTTCTTGCGCCAATACGTTGCGCGGACCGATGACAAGCCCCGGACAGGTCAGAATGGGGGGCCATCCAATAATCGCGGATATCATGACCGCGGCACACAACAAAATCGACCGCCGTGGCAAAATAACCGGCCGGGGCCAAATAACTACGCACGGCAAGATTCTGGCAATCGCCAGCAACCACGTCTCCCACCACCACCTCCTCCTCCGGGAGGACCCGGAGACAATGCACCTCCTCACGTGATAAACGTGATATATGGAGCCCTACCCACCGAGGCTTCACGACATGCCTTAAAGGCAGATGCTCGACGTCCTCCTCCCGAGGAGCCACGTCATAAACGCCTCCATCAGTCCGAGACTGTCAGCTTCACGGATAGGGACCCGGTTCCGGAGATAACACCTCACACAGACGCTATTGTCATTGACATGACTGTAGCCAACATAACAGTAAGGCGGGTCTTCGTGGATAATGGGGCCGCGGTGAGTGTTATATTTGCCGACTGTTTCCAAAGGATGGAGATTTCTCGGGACCAACTTCGGCCGGCCCCCGGGCCACTGCAGACTTTCACTCAAGGTGAAGTCCAGCCGGAAGGTGTCATCACTCTCCCGGCATCTTTGGGGACTTATCCGAAGATAAAAACCATCTTCGTGGATTTTTATGTGGTGAATTCCCCGTCACCGTACAACATGATATTGGGCCGGAACTGGCTCACCCCTGCCAAAGCCATTTGCTCCACGTATCACCTCGCGCTAAAGTTTCCCACCTCGCATGGCGAAGTGGCTATCCGCGGGAGTCAGCGGGTTTCAAAAGAGTGCATGTATGTGGCACTCAAAAAGACTGCCAAGGTTCCACCCAAACAGCAGCTTCAAGTGGCATCATCGGTTCTGGAACCTCGGGAATGTACCTCGTTGGGGGATGTCACTGCACAAGTCCCGCTTGATCCGTCCAAGCCGGAACAGACAGTGACCGTAGGAGCCGTGGATGTGCCATGGCTACACCAGGCTATAATTCAGACCTTGCGAGAGTATTCCGATGTCTTCGCATGGTCTCCTCTGGATATGCCCGGGGTCTCTCTCGATATAATAACACACAAGCTGAACATTGATCCCAGCATAAAGCCTATCCAGCAGAAGCAGAGGAAATTCGCTCCGGAGCGAAATGAGGCCATTCGAATCGAGGTACAGCAACTCTTGGATGCAGACATCCTTTTTGAAGTATATTACCCCTCCTGGTTATCGAATCCAGTAATGGTGGTTAAATCCAGTAGGGCATGGCGGATGTGCATCGACTTCTCCGACCTCAACAAGCATTGTCCGAAGGACTGTTATCCCCTACCTTCCATAGATCAAAAGGCCGAGGCCATCACTGGGTATGAGGCCCTGTGTTTCTTAGATCTGTACAAGGGATACCACCAGATATTTATGGATCCGCAAGATGCCATCAAGACAGCATTCATCACTGCTTTTGGGTGCTATGCTTTTAAGAAAATGCCCTTCGGGCTCAAGAACGCCGGAGCCACATACCAGCGCCTTATGGATCGGGTTTTCCACGGCCAGATTGGCCGCAACGTCGAGGTTTACGTTGACGACCTCGTTATAAAGAGTATCTCCCATTCTTCATGTGTGCAAGACATTGCCGAAATGTTGCGCACCTTACGCAGCTACAATTTGCGCCTTAACTCGGCGAAATGCACTTTTGGCGTCGGCTCCGGCAAGTTTCTAGGATATATGGTTTCACAACAAGGTTTGCAGGCCAACCCGGCCAAACTTCGGGATGTGCTAGAACTGCAGCCACCCAAGACATTCAGGGATGTTCAGCGCCTCACAGGTGGTTTAGCGGCTTTAAATCGGTTCTTATCTAAAGCGGCCGAGCGCCAGCTTCCATTCTTTAAAATTTTGAGACAAGCGAAGTCCTTTGAGTGGACTCCGGAGTGCACTGAAGCCTTCGAGGCTTTGAAGCGTCACATACAGCAGCTGCCCACTTTGTCAGTTCCTCTCCCCGGAGAGCCGCTGTATTTATATTTAGCTTCTTCCGAGGAAGCTATCAGTGCTGCACTTGTGCGCGAAGTCAATGGGGTCCAACATCCTGTCTACTTCGCAAGTCGTGTTCTCCACGGAGCAGAGACACGGTACTCCGTGTTAGAAAAAACCGCTTTGGCAATTATTATGGCAGCTCGGCGTTTACGACCATATTTCCAAGGACGTGAAATACGGGTTCTGACCAACCATCCTATCCGCCAGATTCTTGTCAAACCCGAGGTGTCTGGGCGCCTCGCAAAGTGGGCCGTCGAGTTAGGCGAATATGATATTCAATATCTTCCCCGACGAGCAATCAAGGGACAAGCACTCGCCGACTTTCTGGCTGAAACCCCGGGAGACGTTCCCCAGTCTCCGACAGACAAGGATACCCATCACTCCGCTACCCACGTACCCGCACATACGAAATGGCAGTTATATGCAGATGGAGCCTCCACAACTCGGGGAAGTGGTGCCGGGATACTCCTCATTGACCCCGAGGAGATTGAAATAAAGTACGTTATCCGTTTCAAGTTCAAGGTAACTAATAATGAAGCGGAGTATGAGGCAGTTCTCGCCGGGCTCCGGCTCGCTCAATCCTTGGGCGTTCGTCATCTTGAACTCTTCACAGACTCCGAGATCGTGTCCAAACAAATTCAGGGGACCTATGTCGCCAAGGATGAAACAATGATCAGGTATCGGGCTCTAACACTCAAGCTCATGTCAACTTTTGATGCAGTTATTGTCCAGAAAATACCGCGTGCTCAAAACGCAAGAGCAGACGCACTCAGCAAGTTGGCCTCCGCGGTCCAAACAAATATATCTCCGGATATCATGGTCGAAGACCTATCTCATCCAGCAATTCAGGAGGCCACAGTTTCGGTACTGGCCAATAGTGATCCGAATTGGATGACTCCTATCATCCAATATCTCCGAGATGGAGTCCTACCTACTGACAAGCTACGAGCTCGGCAGGTTGTCCTCAAAGCTCCCAAATACTCCTTTCATGATGGAGTCTTATACCGGCGGTCATACCTACAACCGAGTCTCCGGTGTCTCGCTCCTGCTGAAGCTACCCAAGTTCTGCGGGAGGTTCACGAAGGGGCCTGTGCCAGTCATATCGGCTCCCGGACATTAGCCAAGAAAGTTCTTCGCTGGGGATACTATTGGCCAACTCTGTTCAATGATGCTCACGACTTGGTGACCAAATGCAGCAAGTGCCAACTGCACTCCCGTGTAAAGCACCTGCCACAGACCGAGCTCACTGGAATCCAGAGTGCGTGGCCGTTTATTCAGTGGGGTATCGATATTGTCGGTCCATTCCCCGTTGCTCCGGGAGGATTGAAGTTCCTGGTGGTTGCATAGACTACTTCACTAAGTGGGTCGAAGCCGAACCACTTACAGCCATTACTGGTCAGAATATCTTGAAATTTGTGTGGCGTAATATTGTTTGTCGCTTCGGCATCCCGAGCACTATCATCTCGGACAATGGTAAACAGTTTGCCAACGATCCATTCTGGTCATGGTGTGACGAGCTCCACATCAAACAGATTTTTACTTCGGTTGCTCACCCTCAAGCCAACGGGCAGGTTGAAGTAACCAATCGGACACTGCTCACGGGAATAAAGAAGCGCCTGGATAATGCCAAAGGACTCTGGGCTGAAAATCTTCCACAAGTCCTATGGGCTTATCGCACAACACTGCATACTTCTACCGGGGAAACTCCTTATAGCCTTACTTACGGTTCCGAAGCCGTTATCCCTGCTGAAATCAGTGTGCCGAGTCCTCGCCTCCTCACATTGGTTCCAGAAAATAATGACGAGGCTCTCCGGGCTAATTTGGATGAGCTTGAAGATCGCCGTGACCGATCATTCATTCAACAGGCTAGATGTAAACAACGAGCAGCCCGATATCATAACCTCCGGGTCCGAGGCACTCAATTCAACGTCGGGGACTTAGTTCTTCGGCTCAACTCAGCCAGCAAAGCTGCCCCCGAAGGGAAATTACACGCTTCTTGGGAAGGTCCCTACCGAGTCGTTGCCGCACACGACTCTGGGTCCTATCAGCTTGAACATCTCAACGGGACCCCGATTCCCCGAAGCTGGCACGTCACTAACTTAAGGCGTTTCTATCTGTGAAGGCCACATCTCAAGTACCATCTTACCTTTAATTTCTTTTATAGTTGTTATCTCTCTTTGTACTTTTGAGTTTGCTCCGGCATTTATCATTGAATAAAAATTCATTCTTTGCGTATCTTGCTGTGTTATCCTTTACGTTACGGGGACGCCCTAACGCACTCATATTATCATTACTAGTCTCCGGACAATTAAAACTCTTTCTTTCGGTCCGTCCGAGGAGATTCGCATTTTAGTCCCCGGACTCATATCACTTTCTCGTCTGTTTAACCGGAGAAGTGTTTACTCCCGCCTGATCCGTCCGGGGAGATTGGATTTATCCATACTGTGTTCCCGAACACTCAATTAACACAATTAATAATCTTTCCTGTCGTGTTCCCGGACACCCGATTAAAATAGTTCGTAACCTTTTGCTTCCATTAAACCTGTTTGTAAACACCACAACAGTTTTATTATCTTTTGAATATTACAAACATTATAAAGTTTTTTACATAAACTTCAAACATAAAAAAACCAAACAAAACAAAAACACAAGCAACAAAAAGGAGAAAAGCTATTATCTCCGGCCCCCGAGCCAATACTCGGCGCTCCGGCGTTGCTGCCTGCTTCTTGATCTCCGTTGCGTCCTCCGGGACCCAGAAGTTCTTCGGCCTCGGGCTCCGGCTCTGTCATCCCCTCGAGCTTCCCTACGCCGAGGACTGGCCCTGGGCGCTTGCCTAGGGACTTCGTTTCTGGTCCGCGCTCGGCTACTTTGTTGTGGCGCGGACCTCGTGGTTTGAGCCCACTGCTCAGGGTCCCACTCCTCCGGAGCCATTACTTCTATTTCCCGGGCCAGCTCCTCGACTACCTCCTCGGCAACCGCCGGGGGTTCTTCTTCAATTATGGTCACCGGAGCTGGCTCTCGGATAATTATGCCTTTGCTCTGTCCGGAGGATTTCTTCTTATCCTTTGTCTTCTTGTCCTTCCGAGGCGCTTTAGGGGGACCTTGCCTTTGGCTTGTACTGGCAATAAACTCCTCGGCAGAGGGCCTTCATCTGCCTCGGCCCTTGAGCCCTTCATACATGCTCAGCAGCAGCTCGAGTACTTCTCGTTTCCTTACGAGCTCCGACGACTTGAGAGAGCTCCTTGACATCAATGCTGCGATGTCACCTTGGATTTCTACGACCCGTTCCTCCACTTCTTCAAAGGTCAGAAGATCGAACTCCGAAAGTATCCGGTCGTACTCCCTCTGGTGAACAAGGACGCGGCTCATCTCGGCAGCGGTAGTCCGATATTTCATCTCGAAGTCCTTGGCTCTCTCCTCGGCCTCAACCACTTTCCTCTCTGCCGAGGCTATCTTCTTCTCCAGCTTTGGCACTACGTGCATTTGCAGATGATTCTTTTCTCCGTGGAACCACTCAAGTGATTGCATTAGCTTCTTTATTGTTTCGTGTAGCTCCGCGGTGTTCTAAACAGATAATAAGAGTCAACCAGATCGATTACTCTCAAGCATGTACAAGTTGGAATTCAGTTCGACAACAGACATAAATTGATCATGCAAGTAAAAAGAGAAGTGCAAGAGTCTGAGAAACAGAAATTGTATTTCACATTTCAAAAGTACAAGTGTTTCAATCAATACATCATTCCTAACATTCCTAAAAATGTACAACTTTAAATTTGCGGGGATCGACTGACCTCCCGCTCAACTGCCTCGGTCTCTTCGGGCAATCCCTCGGTTTCTTCAGTCGCTGCGACGGCCTCGATCGCAGTCGGGGCTTCGGCCTCCATCCGTGGAGGGGGCTCAATGCTCCGGGGAGCGGTGACCAGTTCACCTCGGCAGAATGCCAGGTTGGCTAGCGCCGCATAGTAGGCCTTCTCCACTCCGGCCACTGAGTCAAAGTCATACCCGAATTCTGGACGATATATGTCCACATTCGGGTAGACAGCCTTCACCTGCTCCAGCAGCGCGGATCGAGTGGCCTGATCCCCAATAGCCACGAACTCCGTCTGGAAGTCGAGGAACGTGGTAGTCTTGAAGAGCTTGTCGGCAAAGGCCTTCAGCAATGCTCCCTGCCCCTCGACTACGGCAGCGTCCTTGGCCTCCATTTCAGCCCGCAGCTGGAACAGTTCGCCTCGGAGAGCGTGGTTCTCCGCATCCACCCCGCGCAGACGCGCGACCTCAGTTTTGACCAAGGCAGCCCTCTGGCGTGCCTCGGTCATATCATGGGCCAGCCGGTCGTTGCGCGCCCGCAGTTCCCTGGCCACCTCGGCCAGCTTTTCCTTTCCCTCCCTCTCGCTCTTACGGCCGAGGTCCAAGATACCTCGCGCCAGGCGCAGGAGTTCTTCGGCATCCGCGCCCTCCAACCCCAGAAGACTCGGGGCCACCTGTTCAGCCTGGACAGTTACACGACAAATAAGGTCATCCTCAACCTTCATAACAAATACTTCGGGCACATAGAATACGATCAACATTTTAAGTTTACCTGCGAGCTCTCCCCTGCCCGGGGCCTTTTGGATGGCGCTTGCGGAGTCCCAGTAGGCTCCGGCCTCTTCTTTGATACGGGAGGAGACCCCGCCGGCGTCACCCGTTCTTCCGACCCCGCCGACGGTCGTGCACTCGGTGGCATCTTCCCCCGGGGAGACACCTCAGTGGCTTTCCCTTTCTTTTTTGCCGCCGCCGACGCTGCAGGGCTCCCAGCAGGCTCCTTTCCGAAGCGTCCCACTGCATACAAAGGTGGTGGTTAGTCCTGCGCAAAACAACAGTTTAAACAGCAAGAAAAAGAACTCCTACCCTCTTCAGTCCCCGCATCGCCCGAATAATACGGACTCAGCCCTGCCTCCTCCAATTCCTCCTCGGAACAGAGGGTTTTGAACGTCCCCACTGTCCGGAATGTGTGTATCACTTCGGCCCCCGGGCTCTCCACAGGAGCGGTGTCAAGAACCTCATCCGTCCTCCACTTCGGCAGAGCTAATTTATTCCTAATGAATATAAACCTCTCCTTCCAACCCTCTACCTTACTCGGGTTCTGAACCTTGAACCCTCCTCGGGCTCGGGGACAAAAGGAATACCACCCCTTGGACTTCCCGAAGTTTTTTAGTTGGAAGAAGAACCTAAAGAGCTCTACGGTTGGTTCTAATCCGGCCCGTTTACAGACCACGATGAATCCCACCACCTGCCTCACAGCGTTCGGCGCTAATTGACAGAGGGCAATACCGTAATACTTCAGCAATTGGGTGACAATGTCCCACAGCGGCAGTCTCAGGCCTACTCTAAGGGTATCTATATATACACTAATAAACCCCTGCGGTGGGCAACAGGCCCTATCCTCGGGGTCAGGGATTATATACTCAAGGTTGAAGGGAAGGTAAAATGACGGGAGCTCCCTCTCAATTTGCTCTCGCGACATCCGTAGTGCCACGGAGGACACCTCCCGACCCTCCTCCGCACACGGATAGAACGCAACCATCATCACACTGCATTCCCGGCCGTCGACCCTGTCTATGGTCCTAACCTCATTCCTCTCCGGAATGAGATATGATAGGGGGGAATGTCTAACGGGGTATTTGAAGTCCCTAATTCTTCAATCGAGCCAGAAGATGAGGCAGAAGATGAAGAAGACGAAGAGGAAGACATACTTACTTGGGTGGAATTTGAGAAGGTGGATTTGAGAAGTTTTTTATCTGAGATGAATCACGAATGCAGATTTTCTCTTTTTCCCGCTTTCTAAACTGATGAATCGCAATGAAGAAGATGAAAGGTTACTGTGCAATTACTACAATTATATACGCAAAAACCAACGGCTTCGATGCAGGCTATTCAAATTCAGTGATGGGGATTTAAGCGTGCTCTTCACGCGCTTTGCAGTTCCCGAGGCGCGTGGGGAACAGGTTTCTTGGAAGTTGCAGAGCGTGTCACTTCACATCCCTCTCTCTCATGATGGCGCCGCCAATCACATCAGCCTCACCCTTCGTCAGGAAGATTCAAATTACACCCCGGTGTACACTCCACCTCGGTCATACTACCACACTCCGGTGCTCCCTCCATTTTGGCCAGACAACTCACTCCGGTGTACCCCCACCTCGGCCAGGTTGTTATAAACTCCCAACGCGTTTCTTGCTTCTGGGAAACTCGATATCTCGATAAATGTCTTATACACTTCGGCCTAGTTCAGTCATCCGTAAACACTTCGGCCCGCCAGCGACCCCGGTCCTTCTTGCTTACGGTTCCACTCCGATGACAACCGAAACTCCTACCTCGCTTCGGCTGGGGGGGGGGGGCATCTGATAGGGATAACCCGATCACCTCGGGTCGGGTTAAGACTAAAGCCCACTGATCGGCCCAGCACGTGCAGGCCCAGCAAGCACGTGAAGGCCCGCCAAGCATAGGCCCAGCAGGCCCAGGAACGCGCCTTGGCCCAGCGAGTGGTTTGTTCCGCGAATCAAGGCTGAAGATTCGTTCCCAACCGCCATGCAGCTGGAAGTGGGCGTGAATATAGGAAGTTTGTTAGGGTTCAGTTAGGGTTTAGAAAAGCTAAGTATAAATACGTGAAAAGAACTCGGAATTAGGGTTCGCACTCTGTATACTGAATTACTACCTGTAAACCCAACGTTCTAGTAAAGAAAACACCTCGGCAAGAGTGATTTTCTGCCCGTGGACGTAGATCTCCGGATCGAACCACGTAAATCTTGTGTTTTTTATATTCTGTTTGTGTAGATTATCGTTAGATTTTGTGGTTACCGGATTGCGCTTTATCACAAATCTTAGTGTTTATGTATATTGAATTGTTGTTTTGTGGGTAAAGACAATGTTTTGCAATTCACGGATAAGATTATGTTGTATTTGAATCTAATCTAGACATGTAATGTTCAACCTATTCTAATAAAAGTCCAAATATATTAAAACTAATTTCAAATCTTCTGGAGAGAGAAAGATAGGAGTCTCCTTTGTACGGTTCCCGCAGGTATACACTTTCAGGTAAGGCGTGCCCACGCCTTATGTTCAAAACGCAATTTGACATCCTGCTGGTTGAGGCGTGTCCACGCCTTATGCAAAACATCTCCTGGAAATGTCATCTCTGTGGAAAATTCTTGAATTCTTCAAAATCAACCGAATTTACATCCAAGTTGCTCAAATGGATTTCATACAAAAATAGTTGTTAATAGTTTGGACAAATAAGCCTGGCAGACATACAACTCACCAGCTATGGAAAATTATATGTTGTGCAAAAAACATATTCAAGTGAATCATGATTCATAACACCAACAAAACCTAATATGACTAGGCCAGGTCTTAAATTTGTTACAAAAATCATCCCTAAACATAAACATAAGAACACAAATATAGGCATTCAAGCTTCACATGGTGGTGCACCCATTACGTAACTCTTCTCCGAACGGGAAGTTGCTTCCAGATGCAAACTGTTTCATCTTTGAGAGATGCCTCATCATCCAAAGAGAGGCCATCTGCTGTCGGAAATTCATCGAACCCAGTCGCATCTGCTTCTGGAAATTCAACCGGACGAGCCACAGTTTGCTTTTTCCTATGGCCCTTCTTTTTGGGTGGTAGTTTTGCCCGAGTACATGAGCTACCAGGCCCAATGTCCGTCATACCCGCACCACTCACCGCCTAAACATCAAACAGTCAACTTAATCTCATTAAATGGATAAAAAAACTGAAATAATGCAATTGAGCTAAAAATTACTAACCATTCTATCAAAATCATTGTTGACCTGAGTGAGTTGACTAACAATATGTTCTTGTGTTTGAGTTCCCTCATGGGCCTCCTATTGGAACAAAAAACAAAACTGGATTGAAACAAGACCGAAAAATAACAGTTTGTTATATGCAATAGACCCTCAAACCGACCTCTTCATCCACAACATCTTCATCATCATCATTAAAGATATCATCGAGCACCCCCCTCTTCATCAATGTCTTCCAAACCACAATCTTGAAGTATTTTCTTAATTTGAAGTTGTTCCACCTCTGACTGACCCTCCTCATCCTTGTGTTGATATGCTAAAAAAAGTCGATCACAGTTCATCACATATGAACACATAAATGGCATAAATCAGATATAAATATAACGACTTACAAAATGACAGTTTCTCCTATTGTGTCCAAGAATCCCACAAATACCACAATTAACGGTGGTTTGCTTCCTCTTTCTATGGTGGGCATCCCGGTTCATAGGTCTTCCCTTTTTTCCAACATGTTTATGTTGTGGCTCGTCTGGTTCCCTCTTTCGGGCCTTTGGAGGCCTACCGACTCTCCGCACTGCTTTTGGAGGCTTCGGAGGGATCGCATCTACATGTTCCCACTCGTGTCTTCCATTTATAGGCATTATAACAGGTGCATACGCTGCCCGATAAGTTTCCACTCTATAACACCTAACATTTCAAAAAAAAAAAAAAAATGAATTAGATTAGTCAATAAAAGCATGAAATTAACAGGACAATGGATTTTAATGGTGATAACCTGTGCACATATGCCATGGGGTCCAGTCTCATTCGATGAATGGCAGACAACGCATGTTTGCACGGGATTCCTGTGAGGTCCCATTTTCTGCACGCACACGTTTTATTATCAAGGTCCACAGCATATTGATTCCCGTCATAACAGGACACTTGAAAGTGAGTATCATCAGCTTTAACAGGTGTACAGTCGGCCACCTTTGAAGTGTTAAAATCCATGATTTTCTGGATTCTTGGACATAACGCCCCCTTCCATCGCCGAGCTAAATCTCTATTTTCAGCATTTCTCTTCATAAGCACATTCATAATTTTTTCCAACATTGATAAAATCGGCAGTTCACGTGCACTTAGTATCTTGTTGTTAAAGCTTTCACACATATTATTCATGAGCAGGTCACACCTAGGATAAACATCGAAGTGAGATTGACTCCATTGATGTGGTGGCTTCGCATTCAACCAATTGTACGCACCAACGTCCATTTGTTTTAGTTCATCCATCAGCCTATTAAAATCAGGGACGGTACATGCTTTGGCTGCCTGCCAAACAGCAACCTTGAAGGCGTGTCCTCGAAATCCTGAATTCCTCATATTCAAGTGCATGTGCCTAACACAGAATCTGTGGGCTGCCCCTGTTAATTCATCCTCAACTGCCTTAATTAGGCCTTTCTGTTTATCGCTAATCATAGTCCATTCCCAAGCCTTTGAGATGTCCAAATCATTTTTCAGTTGTTTAACAAACCAACTCCAATTTTCCCCGTTCTCAGTGCTGACCACGGCATATGCAAAAGGGAAACAGGTTTGGTAACAGGCAATTTTCCCCGTTCTCAGCCTATGACCGGTTTGGTAACAGGCAATTCCCCGTGACGGGGCATTATTGCCAATTTTTAAAAAATTACTGGGCATTTTCTTAAAGTACCAAACATACGGGATGATTTCATAATTATGTGAAACTTAAAGGATATTTTTACCAATTTTCCCCAATATAAATTTACCAATCTCAAAAACTTCTTAACATTTCTTTTGAATTGACACATATCTGTCCAAACACCCCCCCGTGTGAACGAGAACTAGTTAAATTGAATGAAATGAGATTTTTTAAATGAAGTTGGATAGCTTCACTAGTAGAGTATCCACTATTTAAGTTTTTTATTCTTGGTTCGAGTCACCTTGGGAAAAAGGGAGAGACTTTTTCTTTGTTCAGATACTTGTACTGTCATATAATGGCATGTGACACATCATTCGATGGTACATCCACTGGAAGAGTGGAGAGTTTTTTCTGAGTTTAATGACATGTGACGGGGAGAGTTTTTTCTTTGTTCGGATGCTTTTGTTGGAATGTAGTGTGGCATATGGCATATCCTCCTATATTACACCCACGGGGAGAGTTTTTTCTGAGCTTTTTCTTTGATCATATACTTGTGCTGGGATGTAGTGACACATGTCACGACCACTGTGCACATCCTCGAATGATACATTTATTATTTATTTGTGTTGGGAAGTAGTAGCATGTTTTCTTTGTGCTGGGATGTAGTGACATGTTTTCATTATGTTGGACATAGTGACATGTGTCACGTCCGCTATGACATATTCTCGGATGTTACATTCACTTAAATAGTTAAAAGTTATTTTTGTTTAAGAAATTTATAGGGTAAAATATGTATTGAAAATTATAAAAGGTATATTGAAAAAATAATGTGTGAATGTGAAAAGATGAATCATCTAACTATAGAACAATCTAGGTCATGTCCTATTCGGATGGGAACTCGCCAATCCATATATCCCCTCAGATTAGGAGAAATATTTTAAAAATTGAAATGGGAAACTTTAAAAAACGCGTAGTTAGAAAGACTGGTCAGCCTTTCCAATCCCAGTCAACGCACAGAAAATTCCCCCACTTTTTTTCACCACCAAAACTCAAATGCCTCCCCATCAATCCTGCATTTTCCACTCCCCACAGCAATGAATCATCATTATCTTAGATCTCTCCTCTCTTCTCTACTCTCACTTTCCCTGATTTTCTCCTTTTCCTTAGCCGAAGATGACATTAATTGTTTGCAACAAGTGAAGAACTCGTTGACTGACCCCAACGGCAGGCTCAGTTCATGGATTCTCCCCAACACTTCCGGCGGCGTTATCTGCAAATTCGTCGGCGTTTCCTGCTGGAATGATCAGGAGAATCGGGTCATAGGTCTCGAGCTTCGAGATTTCGGCCTCACGGGGATTATTCCGGACACACTTCGTCTCTGCCATAACCTCCAAACCCTAAATCTAGCCGGTAATTCTCTCTCCGGTTCGATTCCTAGGGAAATCTGCACTTGGCTTCCGTATTTGGTTACTCTCGATTTGTCGCAAAATAGTTTAACCGGTGAAATACCTGATGATCTTGCTAATTGCGCGTTTTTGAACAATTTGATCTTAGATGATAACAAACTATCAGGTAGTATTCCATACCAGTTATCGAATTTAGGGAGATTGAAAAAGTTATCTGTTGCTAATAATGGTTTATCCGGTAGAGTACCGTCGTTTAACTATCAGTTGGATCTTAATTTCGATGGGAATAACAGGCTTTGCGGCCCGCCATTGGGGAAATGTGGTAGATTGAGTAAGAAGAGCTTTGCTATTATCATTGCAGCAGGGGTTTTCGGTGCAGCTGCTTCGTTGGTGTTAGGGTTCGGGTTATGGTGGTGGTGTTTTATGAGTGAGAGGAGCAAGAAAGGGTATGGGGTTGGAACAAGAGATGAAGGGAGTAGTTGGGCTGATATCTTGAGAGCTCACAAGCTAACGCAGGTTACGTTGTTTCAGAAACCGATTGTTAAGGTTAAGTTGTCGGATTTGTTGTTGGCTACGAATAACTTTAGCAGAGAAAATGTTATTGTCACGAGTAGGACAGGGACGACGTACAAGGCTGTTCTATCTGATGGTTCAGTACTTGCGGTTAAGCGGCTTAGTTTGTGCAAAACGGGGGAGAAACAGTTTAGGATGGAGATGAATAGTTTGGGGCGGTTAAGGCATCCGAATCTGGTGCCACTTTTAGGGTTTTGTCTAGTGGAGGATGAGAAGCTCTTGGTTTATAAGCATTTATCGAACGGGACTCTTGGGTCGATGTTGAGTGGAAGCGGTAACGAATTAGATTGGCCGGCTAGGTTTAAGATTGCTTTAGGGGCTGCGAGAGGGCTTGCTTGGCTTCACCATGGTTGTCACCCTCCGATCTTGCACCAAAATATTACCTCGAATGTGGTTCTTCTTGACGAGGATTTTGATGCTAGGATAATGGACTTTGGATTGGCAAGACTCTTGGCTGTGTCTGAATCTAACGAGGGTAGTTTTGTCTTCGGAGATTTAGGTGAAATTGGATATGTTGCTCCGGAATATTCTAGTACAATGGTTGCTTCCACAAAGGGGGATGCTTATAGCTTTGGTGTTGTGCTTCTTGAACTAGCAACAGGACTAAAGCCTCTTGACGATAGCATTATTGAGGAAGCATGTAGGGGTAATTTAGTCAATTGGGTGAAGCAGCTAGCTGGTTCTGGTCGGATTAAAGATGCTATTGATAAAAGGCTGTGTGGGAAGGGGCATGACGAGGATATCGTGAGGTTCTTGAAAATTGCGTGTAATTGTGTTGTCTCTCAGCCGAGGGACAGGTGGTCGATGTATCAAGTTTATGAATCGCTCAAGAGTATGGCTGAGGAATATGGTTTTTCACAACATTATGATGAATTCCCTCTATTGTTTGGGAAACCCAATTGACTCGGGTAAGATTCTTGCATTTCTTTAGAATGTTGTTAGTTATGATAAGCAAATTGTGTGATATAAATCATAATTTGCTTAATGGGATCGTATTCCACTTGTGCTGAATATAGATGTATAATTGCTCGCCTGCGTAAATTGTACAAGTTGCATTGTTGTTACTTTGGAATTTGTTGTAATAAAGAGTCTATTTGTGTTCATACTTAGTACTTCCTCCGTCCCGAATGAATTTGCACTGACAAGTAGATACACATATTAAGAAAAAGTTACTTTTTGGTTTATGTAAACTTTCAAACCTCTCTTTTACTTTATTTGGTAAATAAAGGTGTGTTGTGGGGGAAATTTGTGAGATTTGTTTCATTTTTTAAGAAAGAGCAAATTGTTTGGGACGGAGCGAAATAGAAAGTGTGCAAGTGCATTCGGGACGGAGGGAGTGATATTTATACTAGTCTTTTGAATTTATCAGTTTAACCTGGAAATTTTATTTGTTTAGGAGTCATTCATTTCATCCTATGTATTGATGAATGTGTACATATGTATAAGGTGTATTTGACCAATGTTGAAATTCATTCCCTGTTCTGTTTTGCATTATAATGTGTATTTCACCAATGTGTATACTAGATGCGTATTCAACATTTTAGTATACATGTAGGAAAATAATTTTGAAAGATAATAGACAGAAATAGGTTTTGTGAAATAAATTATCTTGAAAGTTAGTCGAATTTGACTAAGGTCTTCTAATTCTACCTTGACGACCATGTCTTCTAATTCGACCTTGACGATCAACGTAAACACGTTCTTCTACCTTAAAATATTGCGACGAATTCTTCGGTTACCGAAATGGAACGAAGGATACAAGTTTTTCTTTATCTGAAAATCCGAAAGAAATTTCGGTGAAGTTTCGATTTCGATTCTTATGTGTTATTTCCGTTTCGATTTCTGTATCGACAGACAGGTTGCTTCTGAGATTTCTCTGCAATTTTCGCCAAAAAATCAATTTTATTTTCGACTTGTACTCTTCCGTGGATTTCTTCAATTTAAATACTTGTTTTTATATAATTACAATTAAGTATATGAAGTTCTTAAAGTTTAAAGTTTTCCCCCTCATCTATTTGAAAAATCAATTTTCTCTCAAATCTCATCTAATATTTTATTACATTCCTTCTTAACAATAATTGCTCTCTCCGTTTCAAAATAAGTGTCGTTTTAACAAAAAAAACATAGTTCTTCCAATCTCATTCTAAATAACCTACTAAATTTAGTTGATTATTTCCTTATTTCATAAAACATATCAAATTAAATGAATTTTGTATAGATATATTTATCATTTTTATCAATTCTTAATTTTTACAATAAAAATTAAAGTGATACTTATTTTGAAACGGAGGGAGTATATCTTAAATTCGTTTCTTTTATTTGTTATTAAAAAACACACTTAACAAAGGCCTAAACAATTTAAAAATAAAATATTATCTCTAAAAAGAATAATTAGCAAACTTCTTGTTAATAAAGAAGTAAGAAATACGTCAAATATTGCCCAAAATTTAATAATGTATTTTAAAACATACATTATTAAATTAATTAATAAATATATTTATTAGATTAATTGTTGTCCTTCTTTAGTGATATTAGCAATACGCACGTGCGTTGAATGTGATCACTATCTTTTTACTATTATCTAATAAAAAAAATTAATGTGAACATAAAATAACTATACTCTGTGTGGTGATATTGATTGATCATTTAAAAAAAAATCAATGTAGTTATTATTCATGGTAATATATATATACACAACTTCTTAGATTATTCAGTGTCAGAAAAAGAAAATGAAAAATTTAATCGATTAAGCAAACACAATCCAAAATCAAATAAAAATAAAAAATAATCATAAAAGAGGAAAAAAGAGGTTAATAATCTTAGTTTAGCAAAACACGTTATACTAATGTTAAAAGATTCATAAAAACGACATACCATTATATAATGTATTATTCTTACAAATTTTTTATATATAAAGTTTGAAATATTATAATTATTGTTTACTTCTCAATATAGATAGACTCCGACATCATTATTATATTAAAAATAAAGTTATACGATTACTGAAAAACTGTATAATAATGAGGATATAGATTTTCATTGAACAAAAGATACAAAGACATTTGTCTTATTACATCATCAACTGACATCCATAAGTTCATAATTTGTTATATGCACACACGAATATTAGGCCTAACATGCTTTCTCTATAATTTCTTAATTGATAATTCTGATTTGAACATACATTTGCAAAGAAAATCATTTGCATATTTCAGTTTCGCTTTATTATTTCTTCAATTTTACATTGAAGCTTGAAAATCATGTGTGATTTAAAATGAAAATTCTACTATAGTATATTTATAAGATAAATAATTTTTTTTTTTATAAGGGGTTGACTATGTACATAATGTCTCATAAACTTCAATCGAGATACATGCTACAATCTATATGTTAATATAATATAACTTTTTCAACGTTTCAACTATTTTTCAAGCATTGCATATTCATTTAAAAATCTATAGATACATGTACTTAAACCATTCTGATTTTGTTTCTTCCATTTTATTTTTTATTTGGACTATACCATACTTTATTCCAATGTAATTATTATTTATTTTTATCTAATCTATGCTTGTAAGCTAATATTAACATTCACATTTTACAATCTTTATTTTTTTGCATGTTTTAGTTTAATCATCTGATACTGATTCACATAGTACAACTTTTTTAACCATTCACATAGTACAACTTAGTTTATTATTTCTTTATAGTTTTTATTTGTTTCTTTATTGTACCTTATAATTTTATATAGCTTAAATACATTTCACCACATATTATATATGCTTAAAATATATTTATGATATTTCTATCAATTTAATAATTTTATTGAATGTTAGATTTTAAATATTTAAAATAATTAGGTGTAATTATTCATTTTCACTAATTTTCACGTTTGCCCTCTAACTACTTCTATTATTATTACAATAAAACTTTAATATAAAACAAATTTTATCTTAGAAAATTCTTAAATATAGAAGATTAAGAAAACAATTGAAGTCTATGTGATGAAGTTTTTTCTTGCATTTTAAAATATTTACAGATTTGTTGGCGCATCCATGAGATTAAAATATCCCGAACTGCACCCGTTATCTCTCATCTCTTTTTGTGCAAATGACACATTTCTATTTGGTGCTACAACTATAGAAAGCCAACATCTTAAATTCAATATCAATCTCTACAAGTGTGTTTCAGGGCAAATGCATTAATTTTGAAAAATCGAGAATTCTTTTTAGGTCTAATACACAAGCTCGGATTTCTCATTCAATCTGCCAATTGTTTGGAGTTGTTGAAGTGGATTCACATGGTAAATATCTCGGACTCCTTTCTATTGTTGGCCAGAATAAACAAGAGATTTTTGCAGGCATTAAAGAATGGGTTTGTAAGCGCATCGATGGTTGGCAAGAAAAGGAATTAAGTAAAGCGGGTAAAGATGTGCCAATTAAATCTATTATATAAGTAATATCCACGTACACAATGTCTTGCTTCCAATTGTTAGACCATATTCTTATTAATTTGGAGAATTTAGTAAAAATCTTATTGGTGGGGGTAGGGGGGATAGCTCGTCCGCGAAGAAAATTCAGTGGAAGTCTTGGGATGTCCTCAAGCAACGAAAATCTCAAGGTGGCTTAGGCTTTTGCAATTTGAAAACCTTTAACCTTGCCATGTTGTCTAAGCAAGCATAGGACCCTTTAGTTTCTTCATCCTACCTCTTTGTCTGAATCATGCAGTCCAAGTACTACCCTTCCACGTATATATTGCATGCTACGCTTGGTTCTCATCCCAGGTTTACACGACACTGTATTGTGGTTGGTCTCATGTTATTCTTCTTGGTTGTCGACGGCTCATGGGCAATGGCCAGACAACAACCCTCTTCCATAATAGATGGGATCCTTTGCCTCCTTATTTTCCCATCGGATCAACTACATCAGGCCTCCCGCAAGATGCCTGAGTCAGTTCCATCATTGATTCAGATATTGGACTCTGCAATGGGCTGTTAATTCGGGCTAATTTTGATCTATTGAATGTTGATGTGATTCTCACTATTCCTCTGAAAATCATTATTCTTCGGACCGTTGGATGTGACATTATTTCCATTCTGGTAACTTTTTGGTCCGATCGCATAATCATATTATATGGGTTCTTCCGAAGATTTTATTAGCACATACTCCTTCTAGGTTAGTAGCTATGGCCCGAACCTCATTTGGAGGAGAATTTGAAAGCTTAAATTATCAGCCCGTATCTCGCATTTTCTTTGGAGCTGTTGCTCTAATTCTTGCTATCATCCAATGACTTAACTCGCCGCCATCTTCATCATGAATCCCATTGTTCTTTATGTTCACCTCCTGATCACTCTTTAGTGCATCTCTTCTTCATAGGCCCCCTGTCCTCATTAATCTAGCAAGCAACTGGAATTTATAAAACTATCTTCGGATTATGACAGCATATACTTATAATTTCAAGAGATTTTACTCCTCGATGACTTAAATATAGCATAATACTTTGTTTTCCTTGCCCACTTAATCTGGTTTCAACAAAATAAGTTTGTCTTCTCTGATGTTAGTACATACTCACAAGTATTGCTTGCAACAATAACCCAGAACTTGCAATATTTTCGGGATGTTAATTCCTTCCCTCAAACGTCACAACCCCACCCTTTTATTCCTTACTTGTTCTTCCCCGGAATGCCATTGTTCATATATTTTTTATGGAGGTACATCATCTGCTCGTAATTCAATGAAAGATGTTATGAACCTTATAGATATATTTTTTAAAAAAATGGCATATTGTTGGCAAAGATGATATTATATTTTATTTTGTACATGATTACTCATAATTCTTTGAGTCCTTCTGTTAGTAACACTTACATTGTGCATATTTAGAAATTTGAAAAACCAAAGTTTATTACCCGATTTCGCCCGATTAGTTTGTGGAATGTCATTTATAAGTTAGCTTCTAAAGTGCTCTCTAATTGGGTACGACCCTGCATCCCTTTTATAATCTTTAAATCTCAGTGAGCCTTCATCCCGGGTCAGTTAATTACGGATAATATTTTTATCGCTTATGAAGTACACTATTGTATGAAGCTTAGGAAATCCGGGAAAGAGGGGCTCATGTCCATTAAGTTGGGTATGAGTAAAGTCTTTCACTGAGTTGAGTGGTCTTTCGTCTACCGTATGCTTCTTACTTGAGGTTTTCCTAGGAGTCTTTATGACATTGTTTTGCCTTGCTTGTCATTTGTGCAATTCAACTTCCTTCATTAAGGTATTAATTTTGGCTCACTCACGCTACATCAGGGAATTCTTCAGGGGGATCCCCTCCTCCCTATTTGTGCTATAGTTTTTTCTTGCATTTTGCTAATTTCACTATCAATCTCTACAAGAGTTTTTCAGGAAAATATATTAATCTCGAGAAATCGGGGATTCTTTTTAGACCTAATACACAAGCTCAAATTCGTCACTCAATCTCCCAATTATTTGGAATTGTTGAAGTAGCTTCACATGGTAGATATCTCGGCTCCTTTTTATTGTTAGACATAATAAAGAATAGAATTTTGCAGGCACTAAAGAATAGATTAGTAAGTGCATTAATGGTTGGTAAGAGAAGCAATTAAACAAAATGGGTAAAGAAATACACATTATATCTATTATATAAGCATTATCCACGTACACAATATATTATTTGCAGTTGTCGAATCATGTTCTTATTAATCTGGATAATTTGACAAAATCTTATTGATGGGGTGTGTGTGAGGGGGGAAGGGGGGAGGAAATAACTCGTCCACGAGGACAAATCGTTGGAAGTCTTAGGACGTCTTCAAGCAAAATCTCAAGGTGGCCTAGACTTTTGCACTTTAAAAATATTTAACCTTACCATGTTGCTTAAGCTAGCCTGACGCCCTTTAGTTTCTACATCCAGCCTTTTCTCCTGAATCATGCAGTCCTAGTACAACGTCTGTGTTGCCCAGCTTTACATAGCACAATATTATGGCAATCATCGTGTTACTCTTTTTGGTTGTCGTAGGCTCATGGAAAATGGTGAAACACACTCTTCCATGACAAATGAGTTCCTTTGCCTCCCAATTTTACCATCAGATCAGCTACATCAGACCTCCCGCAAGACGCTCAAGTTAACTCCATCATTGATTGTGATCTTGGATTCTGGAATGAGCTATTAGTTCGTGCCAATTTTGACCTATTGAAGGCTGATTGATTCTCGCTATTCATCTGAAAAATCATCATTCTTCGGACCGTTGGATGTTAGATTATTCCCATTGTAGTAACTTTTCGGTCCGATCTGCATATCATTTTATTATGGGTTCTTCCGAAGATCTTACTAGCACCCGCTCCTTCCCGGTTAGTAGCTATGGTCCGAACCCCATTTAATTGGAGGAGAATTTGAAAACTTATCAGCCTGTATCTTGCATTTTCTTTAGAGATGCTGCTCTAATTCCTGCCATCGTCCAACAATTTAGCTCGTCGTCAGCTTCATTATAAGTCCCGTTATTCTTTATGTTCACCACTTGATCACTCTTTAATGCATCTCTTCTTCACGTGCCTCGTTTCCTCATTAATTTGACAAGCAAGTGAAATTTATGAAATTATCTTCCGATTCTTGTAGCATCTATGCTACTTGTATTTTCAAGATATTGTGCACCTCGATGACATAAATATAGCAGAATACTTTGTTGTCCTTGCCCACTTAATCTGGTTTCGACGAAATAAAATTATCGTATGAGATGTTCGTACATACTCACAAGTATTGCTTGCAATAGCAACCCAAACCTTCCAAGATTTTCGGGATGTTAATTACTTCCCTTAAACATCACAGTCGCACCCTTGATTCATTGCTCGTTCTTCCCCCAAATGTCATTATTCATATATACTTTGATTGGGGTACATCATTTGCTCATAACTCCTCATTTGCTGGAATTTATGCTTGCTCCAAGGATGACTAATTATAAATATCAATGATCTGAAGCATGCTAAAGTTCTTGCTCTTCATGAGGTGGTTCGACTTACCACTGATACTGGAGTTCCCAAGTTTTGTATTCTTGGGGATTCTAGCACTACTATATTTACGTCGATAGGTGATGCGACTGTATCTATGCATGTATGCCTTTGTTATCTGATATTAGACATTTACTGTCTTCTTTCCACGGACAGTAATTGTATTGAATAGGACGTAAAATAAAATTTAAAGTGCCAAAAGAATTGTTTGTCTCATGCACCACCCCTTTTATGTCAATTAGTGTTGATCGTTCAAGCAAATCATTAATGAAATTACTTTATGTTAAAAAAACTATAATGACTTGATATTTACAAATTATAGTGAAGTAGTATGAGTATTCAGATATAATTTTTTAAATTATATTTAATGTTTATGCATGATAAGATTTATCACAACAAATTCCCTCACTATTTTCTTTTTCTATTCAAATATTTTAGACTTTGCATTTTTGTAATATGGTCTTATAGCTTAAATTAACAGTGTTAAGAAAAGACAGTATTTTTATTTGTCTATCTATATAACTTTTTCATCTTCTTATTCTATAAAAATAATTTTTGATATGTAATCACATTATATGCAAGTATAAGAGCTTAAATTATGTTAGTTGTTAAACTCAATTACATGAATTTGACATGTAAAAAAATCATAGTATATATTTAATATGAATAATTAAAATTAAAAGTATGTATTATAAAAGTTTGAAGATTATTTCATAAAATTTATTATTTAAAAAAATGGACAGTATGAATAATAAAATATGATAGTTATGGATAAGATTGAAAAAAAATGAATAAATTTCATTTTTTTCTTTATTCCATACCTTAAATAATTATATAATTTTTTACAAGTGTTTAAAATATATGCAAATAATATATCACTGGAAAGCTCTTTAAATCTACTTCAATACGAAATTGATTTCATTTCAAAATTTAAAGTATTGAAAGTGTAGAAGAATGATAGTTTAAGCATGTAGTTTTTAGGAAAAGTTTTTAATATAAAATGACTCATACTTTTTATAATCAAGTAAGGAAAACATAATTTATTTTAAATCACGTAACTACTCTTAAATTTAATATTTAGCAAGAATATTATAGACATCATAAGAAAAAACGAAACAAAAAAAAGACGAAACAAGTCATACTTTTATATTAGTAATAGAAATATATATATATATATATATTATATATGCATATGTGTGGTGCTGTGTACGCCTCCATTAATTTCTTATTTTATTTTTTAATATCAAAACATATTCATAATCTAGTAAACTTGAACACTGTAATATTACCACAATCCGACAGGGTCAACCGATTCAAGTGGGAGCGGTCACTAGTCCCGTCCAACGGTACTATATAACCACATTTATGGTTAAACCACTTGTGACGGGAAAAAATTGAAAATAACCGCTAAATCAAACCAAACCGTGAAACAGTAGAACTAATTTGTTGATGAAAACCCTGTGAAAATCCAATTTTTTTTTTTTTTAGAATAAAGAAAAATCCCACCCCTCTCCTACGATGACTCGAACCTAGGACCAAAGGTTTAGGTAGTAAATGCTCTACTACTTGAGTTATCCAACTTCGTCTCCCTGCGAAAATCCAACAAAAACTGTAAACTCGCCATTTCTGACGTTGAAGAAAAATCAATAATATACAAGAAACACCAGATTTTCTATGAAACGTTGCAACTATATATGTTGATGATACTTTTCAGTTTTCATAGTTGTCCAGTGAGAGGAATGTGATGAATCTACTCTTTCTTGAGAGAGAGGAAATGAACACAAATAGTAGAAAATCTAAAGGTAGATATTTTTTCTTGTTTTCTAATTTAAAAATAATTGAGATGGAATGTAAGAGAATTAGGCGGAGAGGAATAAATATATGGGGATATATGGCCAATTTAGGTAGTGGATGTTCTCGTCACTTGTGCTATCCAACTTCGTTGTGAAAGACATATATGTTGACTATTCATTAATGGGAATTCACCCATATTTTGGGCAATATTTGACGGATTCTTACTACTTTACTAGTAGTATCCCCGTGCGATGCACGATTTGTAAGTGTAAATGAATAAATTAATATTTTTATATAATTTTAATATAATAAAATATTACAATCAATAAATAATAAGATATGAAAAATTATATGTTAATGAAAAAAGAGTGCAGTGAAAGTTTTAAAGACTAAAATATATATTAGTATGAATATTTATTTTCCGTAATATATGAATATCTCTAGCATTCTTCCATAGTAGTCATGTTGATGATTAGGGCTGGAATTACAATATGCGGTTGACAGGGAATATATTTGTAATGTTAAAAATTTAGTTACCATCTTCATAAATAAATTTTCATTAATAATACCCAACAAATTTAGTTTTAAAAAATAATTTAAAGAAAATATTTTTTTTCGGCTCAGGCGGGGATCAACCCAAATAGCTTTATAATATTTATTTTAGGCTAATATATGACAAGTTATTGGCAATAATTATATTTTATATTGGGGTTGAATTCTATATATAAAAGATTGTGATTTCCAAAATTAGTAATAAATTTTGGGCGGGAAAACTTTAAAGTTACTAATTTGGGTGGATTTTGTTATTATATTAAGTATAGATTACCAAGAATTTGCTCCTTTCTTAAAAAAAAAAAAAAAGGAATCTGCTATTCTTTTTTTTTTTTTAGAGATAATATCTTGTTTTAGAATTGTTTAGACCTTTGGTAAGTGTGTTTTTTAATTAATTGTTTATTTCTATTATTAATTATAGATATTTCAGTCAAATAAAATATACTCCTATTATATAATATAATAAAAGATATAGTAAAAAGTGTTAATTAATTTTATTTATACCGGTTGAAACACTAATTAGTAGCAATATCGATTTGTTTGCCAGTCTAGTTATGAAAAAAATGTTTTTTCTAGTTTTAATCTTGAGGCCGATGCACTTATTTAGAGGCATAGAGCGGTGATACACCATTTTAAATTTTCTAAAATTATATTTTTCTAATGTGTTTATTTAATATTTTAAATTTAGAGCATGATATGTGAGATTTTACTATCTAGCCTCCTTAAAGATTGCCCCTTTGGTATAACATTAATCTCTTATCCTAAGATCATACTTAAAATAACTTATCTCATGAAACAAACTCCAAAATTTAATACAAATTTTTTGGGTCCGTTACTAGTCAGCAAGGACAAAAATATTGGTATTTACGGAGATATCAGTGAGATCTTATCGGAATATCGGTGATTTTTTTTTAAAAATGCTGGAAAATGTATTAAAACACTTAATTTATCACGATACTTGCTAGATTATAAAAAACATAGCTAAATTCTAATTTTTAATTTAAAAAAATAGATCCAAATACACGCATATACAACTATTCGATTAATAAGAAACATTAAATACAATGTCTGCTGATGCGGTAGCCATTATGAACTATTTTCATCATACAGTACTACCTTCTAGTACCAAAATGAATTCCTATGAGGCTCAACCTGAGAGTATTGGTTATCGATATAATTACAATAGTGGTACCAACTCATCGAGGTAGCGTAATTATGAAGATAGTCATCAAGATAAAATAAATATGTTGCAGCGACTCGCCCAACCGTCTATCCATGTACCGGATAATTTGGATTTACCCAAGAATTATACTGTTGTCCTTCATATAACATGTGAAGGGTTGTGTCATCAGAACTGCTACAATCAGTCCAGGCTGTATCTTGTGATTTTTCTGCAATTTTATGTGGAAATAAATTAAGTTACAGATCTTCCCGATCGGTGCTCACACTCATCGAGTGAAAATTTGACGAGAGGGAGCTACGTCTGCGTTTGAGCTCGTGCCTCGGTTTCGACCCCATCTGCTCGTGTAATCTTTTCCAATAGCACCTATTCCTGGACCTCCAGCTCTACTTTTGTGATTTTCATCTTGTGTAGTGTGTGTGCACAACCCCTCAACAGTGAATGGACTCAATTCCCTTGGACTTGGGCTATAGTCTTGACGACCCTCACTACGACCACCACCGCCACTTCCATCGGCATCGCTTCCGTCCTCATCTGTTGAGCTCCCCGTCTGTGTCTCATTACTTGATACACTAACTTCCTCACGCATTACCTGATCCACATCAATTCCGAATTGGCTGGCCGCTTCGGCGACCTGAGGATCAGGATTGCCTTTTTCGTTGTCCAGGTGTGCTGGCCGAATCCATTGATAAAGCTGATCACCCTCTTTGTTGTCGGTTTCAGCGGTGATGTCTAAATCTAGGAATTCTTGCTCAGCAACCCTATCTGCTTCAGCCTCCAAATCTCGTATCCTTAACTTCATATTGTAGTAGCAAAATATGAGCTTTTCGAGTTTCGGATAAGTAAGACGATTTCTTTGTTTCATGTGTATCAATGCAAATGTGCTCCAGTTTCTTTCACATGCGAAAGATGATGCAGTCTGTGCCAGTACTCTAATGGCTAGTTCTCTCACTGTCGGTGCTGAACTACCGTGCATAACCCACCAATCAACTGTCAAATTAGGATTCAATGTCAATGAATTGAATGGTTGCAATTTGATGTAACTTCTACCAAATTAATATACAATTCAAAATAAACTTCCAAATTAATATACAATTCAAAATAAACTTACCTGCCGCCATAGTATTTCTAGCAGCCACGGCGGTCCGGTCACCGAATGATTTTTTGCCATCACGAAAGCTGATGAGCTGCACAAGTCCAATCAAGACTAATTAGGTCACTAATTTGATTTTAATTTTCAAATGTTGTAACGTTACCTTATTCCCAAAATCTGCAACCCTTGGGGATTTGGGGTGTAGCTTATTGAAAACCTGAAGGACTGCCTGTATAAGCCCTGCATCCTCACCTACTCCAGGCTGGTATTGGGATCTCGGGTTAAGGTAGCTGCGGAAATTATGCAATATTGGTTAGGGAACGTCAATCATTTTCGTAAAATCAAGGCTAAAAGTTAAAATTAAAAAATAAAGTCATTATTTGCTGCGTGTAGTGGATGAGATAGTGTAAGGTCCCACCTAAACTCAATAATTCTCGTCACCCACTGCGTAGATCTAAGTGATTGGATATTTTCTTTCATACCCGAATTAAGTCATACAAGATCGGCAAAGTTGGAACAACCTCTGTGTCAACCACGCGGAGCACTTGATATATATTTGCTAAAACATAAACACTGCGTGTTGTACTCCCTTTCAAAATGAGTGGTCAAGCACGTTTCTCTCTACTTCTTTGCCAACATTTATACGAATGAGTCTATTGGCGGTCCAATCATCACTAGTGAAGATCTGTTTCAGCGGGAATATTTTCTTATACAAGCTGTCCAAGACGATGTAGTTAGTCACAAAACGTGTTGCTCCGGGTCTAACAATATCTCCTTGGTAGACCTCTCTCATCCGCGCAAGTAACCAACCATGATTATAGATCAATTTGGTTATTTGCCTCGCTGCTACAATTATCGCTTTGACGCTATCTCTATTGCCAATCTCTTCGAAGATATGGTCAATGCAACGAGCAGCACACGGGGTCTAGTATAAGTTGTACCGCTGTTGTAGCTTTCTACCAGCTTTCACATAAGCTGATTCGTTATCGGTTACAATTTGCACAACCCTGTCCTTCCCAATCTCCCGTACAACATCTCTGAGCAGCCCATAAATGTATTCATTATCCTTTATCCTATTCGATGCATCAACTGACTTCAGAAAAGCAGTTGTTCCCTTACAATATACCATAAAATTAATTATGGACATCGTTGTCGGTCTGGTCCATCCATCCACCATAATTGTGCATCCGTACGTATCTCACTTTTTCATTTGAATTCTGACGTATTCCTGCATTTCTTCATACTCCGCGTCTAGATATTTGTTCTTTATCTCATATGGAGTAGGCGTTGCAACAGGCGGCCCTACTTCTTGGGCACACGCTATCATATTCTTGAAGTGATGAGATGAAGTTTTGGTCGGAGGTAGATTATCATAAATGAAAAATCTGCTGATGGCCTTGCCCAACTTTTTGATGGGTGTCAAACCGCCAAATTAAATAACCTACTTTTAAAATAACGAGTATAGTGGCAAGTAGGGTCAAATCCACGGGGAACGGGGATTACTTTCTTTGAGCAGAAACAAGAAATAAACTGGGGGATTTTGGATTGGTTTTATCTAACTAATCTAAATCCTAAGATTAACCAAAACATATAAATAGAATAATTAAAATATAAAGAAGAATCAAGTACTACCTGACTCTGATCCAAGGGTATTGATATGCAATTACATTATTGATCATAGGTTCATAAATATATTTTCTTGCAATTTAAATAGTTTAACCAAAGATTTATTAGGATAGCCATAATAAATCTTGCGTTTTCCTAAATTAATTGACCAATCCCAGCAACCGATCAATACTTATCATTAACGAGTTGAGCACGATAGCGTTCCATACCACGTTAATGATAACATTACGATTTATGAAAACAGTTAAACCTAATTACTAATAGTCGAGATAGTTGCAACTATTAATAATTAGCTTATAGATTTAACTAGGTTAAATCAATTATGATAGCACGATTAATTCAACCTATTGCTACTAGGGTTCAATCCTTCATGACACTTACGGATCATGAATTCATGAATAGCAGTCAGGAATTAAATAATTAATTGAGTTGTCAATTCAATCAAATAAATAATTCCTATATAAATAAGCTTGAATCTACAAATATTTGAATTAAACAAGAACGATTAAAACACATAGCCTCACAATAACATAATTGAAATCAACCCTTGAACAAAAAAATAACCTTAATTAATGGCGGTGGAATCCAAGGTCTTCAATAGAAAATAGAGAATAAAAGATGGAAACTAGGAGAAAAAAAGAGAAAAAGTGACGTGAATAATTGGGGAAATGAGAGAGAGATCGCGTATTGGAATTCTTGTACTGAACTGTGCATCTCCCTCCTTTTAATTCACGCTAGGAATTTTTAATTCCTATTCTTTCTCCTAATCAAATCTTAATAAAATCCAATATTATCTCTAAAAAGGAATATTTAAATAATATCTAGATAATTACATAAAAGAAATAATAAGCCTAATTAAAATAAATCTCTTGATGGGCTTCTTCATAAAATTGAAGACTTTAACAAATCCAAGCCCATCTTCTCTATTTCGACCCGCTTCTTCACTTTTCAGCCCAAAACATTAATTTAAGCCCAATTTTGCTTCAAGTCCAATTATTATTCTCCTACATGAAAAGATAATTAATTAAGATCAATAATCAATCAAAAATAAGGGAATATGGATATAAAATATGGAATAATATATGCACATCACTTTTCCTTTAAGTTGGTGCCAGAGAACATACTCTTTATCCTCTTTTGACGTGCATCTGCGGATTTATACGTTGTCGGGGCAGGACAGGGTTCAAAGTTGGTCGATCGACCACTCTGGGCACGACGGAATTGGGAAGATTGTGGTCTCATTCGCCTACTGGGTCTCCCTCCTCTACTACCACCAAACTGTCGGGTCTGTTCTCTTTCCCACTCACTCACCCTCGACGCTCTAACGGCAGCCCGGTAGTTGCTTCGCTTATCCGGATTAAGATCCGGCGGACATGCGATGTACATCTTCATCTTCATCATCTTCGTCTTTGTCTCCCTAGGACAGTCCCTACCGTAAATCTGCTCTTATGTTAGCTATTTTTTCGGCTTTCTTTCTTTGATCGCATTTTTGGCATTAATTAGGCGACGAATCTCTTTCTTCACGTCCGGTGGGACTTTCCTACAAGGGGCAACGTTCTTTTCTAGGTCCGTACCACTCAAATGATATTTGAACCTAGTTATACCTCCGGAATTCTGGACTCCACAAAACTGACAAATGGTAGCAGTTTTATTGCCTGGAACGACACTAGCGTACTTCAATGCGTAATCAAGTCTTGAAGACCTCCGATCACTAGCGTCACTCCCGCTCGCCATTCCTATTCACACTCATGTTCACGTAATCCACGAATTATTAAAATCCCAGGTTAGTACAATTCATGCTTACATAAGTTAACGGAAATTCATTCTCCAATGTGAAATCTCAATTTAGAGATAATTATAATGTTAACTAACATTATTTTGAAGATATAGTTAAACATGCTTACTAAATATATCTTTACATGAACATTACTACATAAGTTGTATTACTATTACGTGGTCAATTTACATGAACCTTACTACATAAGGTGTATTACGTGGTCAACCTAAATTAGCAGTTTATGGAGGTAATTATTTAAACTTTACAAAGATATTAACATGGCATCTTTTTATGATCGGTTATCATTTACTTATCCTATCCTTGTTATTAAAGTAGCATTTGAATAATTAAGTGAGAAACAACAACTTTTTTGGCAAATACACCTTAATATTGGAAAGACTTATAATTGGAGTTTTTCACTAACAACAAATTTTTATCTAAACTAATTTGAAACCTCTTTTTTCACCAAAAAGAAGATAATTCTTCTTCACTTTGAAACCTCCATTTTTCAGTTAAACATCCACTAATAATAAAATCAATAATAATAATAATAATGGAATATATAATAAATTATATTTGTAGCTTATTCCATAAATAATATTGAGCAAACATGAAATGTATTATTAACATGGCATCCTTTTATGATCGGTTATCGTTTACTTATCCTATCCTTCTTATTAAAGTAGCATTCAAATAATTAAGTGAGAAACAACAATTTTTTTTGGTAAATACACCTTAATATTGAAAAAGACTTATGATTGGAGTTTTTCACTAACAACAAATTTTTATCTAAATATGAACTAATTTGAAACCTCTTTTTTTACCAAAACTGCTAAATGAAGATAATTATTTCTCCAATTTGAAACCTCCATTTTTTAGTTAAACATCCACTAATAATAAAATCCATAATAATAATAATGGAATATATAATAAATTATATTTGTAGCTTATTCCATAAATAATATTGAGCAAACATGAAATGTATTATTAACATGACATCAGAATTACATAAAAAATTATTGTCAATTTCTTTTTGCAAGTCAAATAAAATGTAACAAAAATTCCTAAGAACTAATTGCATTCAAAAATTAAAAAACTAACAGACTACACAATATGAAAATTGATAACTTAAACTACTATAATTAGTATTGAGAATTTACCATATGAGTGACAGTGAAGACATTTCGAGAAGAATGAAATGAGAATTTATAAATGTGATTATTGCTAACAAAAATATTCTCAAATCGCATTTTCATTCAAATTCTATCAACGAGTAATACACGAGTATTATTCTAGCATTGCCTCAAAAATTGTATCATAACAAGTCCAAATCTTCTAAATAAAAGAATAAAAAATCGAGACGGAAATCAATTAAATTTACCGCTGTTCTTAACCTCTTCAAGACTGAGTATGCACTTTTTATTGGACTGCAAAATCGTTACAGCTCTTGCTTATTGCTCGATCTCTCAATTTCCTGAAAAATTCCTAAAATTTACTACTAAACCACACTACTACAATTTATGTGTTCTACAAAATAATGGAGCAGCAGCTAAATTTATACACGAATTCATGCTCCCAACATTATTGTTTCTGTAAATTTTTTTACATCAATCACTCTTTCTTCACTCAAAGTTTGGCTTTACACTCTTTGCAACCTGTATATGCAAGTTGGCATGCAACAAGCCAACATTTACTGCCAAACACTGCCCACAGCCACTCCCAAAATTCAATAAAGCAGCCTGCAAATAAAAAAAAAATGATTGTCGCGTTTTTTCTCGCCGCTTCTAGAACAAACACATCGAGCAATGAGACGTGAAGCTGAGTCGCCGAGATTTAGCAGAGAATCTCGCGATTTATCTCGAGATCTCGGCACCATCATGACAAAACGCTATGTAAGGAAGAAATCGTCTCGGGAAAGCCTGTTTCAGCGAAAAATCGGCAAAATCTCGCCGATTTCTCTCGATATTTACGGCCTTGCTAGTCAGGACCACCCCCATCTTTTAATGGTGGCTCCGCCCTGCCAATTATCAATATGATGACAATGGGGTGTGTTCAAACTCGAGCCCTCATGAAACCCATCTCAATCAAACCACTAAAAACTCAATCAAAAGTGTTTTAACGGATTTGAAGCGGGTAAAGGGGTTTCATACACTCGCTCCTAACTCTACCCGTGGATATTTAATGTATAGATACTTAACATAACACAAAACATACTATTTTAAAATAGTCTACTAGCTGGCTCATCCGGACCGGTCCGATGGGCCAAAGTCCGGCGAACCCTAGGCCGGTCAGATAATCTTAATACTCCCTCCGTTCCAAAATAGATGATGTTTAAGCTTCTTAATCATATTCCAAAATATTTGATGTTTTAGATTTTTTTTACCATTTCTCTCTATTTTGCCCCTATGTAAATTAAAAAATATCTTTGACTTTTCAACCTCCCACTCACAGTTAACGTGCTTCACAATTATTGGGCGTTATAGTAATTGTATGTTTTAGTACGTGCTTCACAATTATTATATCATAATTATTAATCTTATTTGTGCATGTATATTTAATAGTTTGTTGGACATTAATATTGTATCTGCAGCAGTTACTTATTATTAGTACTCATTGATTGTTCTAAACTTGTTCAATATATATGGTAGTAAGTAGTTATTTTCATATGAAAAGTGACTTTTAAGCTCCGATTACACATATCTTGGCACTGAAATTGAAACCTTAGTAATTAAAGGCAACATTCATTGAACACAAAGGACAACATTTAAATCTTATCTCCACAAAATTTAGGGGATATATTTGGCAATACACCAGTTTCTTAATTCTTCCACTTTTTTCTAAAACATCATCTATTTTGGAACGGAGGGAGTATATTATAGGGGAATACGACCTGATCGAGCATATATGACGAAAATTTGGTCCCGCTAATTAAATATATAAATTGTACCACTATCTTTTATATTTGTAATTTAGTATTTCAAACCTGTATTTGTAGTTTAATTCATTTTTTCAATTTCGTAATTCAACTTTTACAATTTTAATTTGGTTATTATTTTAGCATGTTATTTTATACGCACAGGAAAATAATCAATTTATTGTAATTACGGAATTAAAATAATTTTTTTATCCTTGAAATGTATTATAAAAAGCAAAAAATAATATGCAATTATTAAATCGTAGTAAAAATATTGATTTTATTAGCAAATAAGTTATGTATTTGGATAAAAGAAATTAATATTTGTTAAAATGTTGAGTTATGTTGGGTTGTTGATAAAGTGTGAAAATATTACCTCCGTCCTTGGGAGGTTGACACAAAGTATTAAGAATAGTTGTTTTTTGAGTGTTTGTTGATTTTTCAAAGATGGATTGAGGGCGGAGATTGAGGGTGAAGATTTTGAGGGTGAAAATTGTGTTATAATTTTTCTTTTAAATGGTGTGCAAGATTAATTAAGACGGACGGAAACCAAAATTGTATAAGTTTAATTGAAATGAAGATTGTATTTATAAATAGGTTTTTTTTTTTTTGAGAAACTTTTATAAATAGGTTGAGTGGTGGCATGTTGTTGATAAAAGGAGGTGTTAGAAGACTAAAAACCAGAGTCACCCTTTCCAATCACAGTCAAAGACGAAAATTCCCCCACTCTTTTTCTCTGGTGATAAAGACACTTTACACAGGGAAGAATCTTCCCTGTAATTTTCACTTCACCACCAAAACTCAATGCCTCTCCATTAAACCTCCATTATCCACTCCCCACAGCCATGAATCATCATCTTAGATCTCTCCTCTCTTCTCTACTCTACTTTTCCCTGATTTTCTACTTTTCTTTAGCCGAAGATGACATTAATTGTTTGCAACAAGTGAAGAACTCGTTGACTGACCCCAACGGCAGCCTGAGTTCATGGATTCTCCCCAACACTTCCGGTGGCGTTATCTGCAAATTCGTCGGCGTTTCCTGCTGGAATGATCAGGAGAATCGGGTCATAGGTCTCGAGCTTCGAGATTTCGGCCTCACGGGGATTATTCCGGACTCTCTTCGCCTCTGCCATAACCTTCAAACCCTAAATCTAGCTGGTAATTCTCTCTCCGGTTCGATTCCTAGGGAAATCTGCACTTGGCTTCCCTATTTGGTTACTCTCGATTTGTCGCAAAATAGTTTAACCGGTGAAATACCTGATGATCTTGCTAATTGCGCGTTTTTGAACAATTTGATCTTAGATGATAACAAACTATCAGGTAGTATTCCTTACCGGTTATCGAATTTAGGGAGATTGAAAAAGTTATCTGTTGCTAATAATGGTTTATCCGGTAGAGTACCGTCGTTTAACTATCAGTTGGATCTTAATTTCGATGGGAATAACGGGCTTTGCGGATCTCCGTTGGGGAAATGCGGTGGATTGAGTAAGAAGAGCTTTGCCATTATCATTGCAGCAGGGGTTTTCGGTGCAGCTGCTTCGTTGGTGTTAGGATTCGGTTTATGGTGGTGGTGCTTTATGAGTGAGAGGAGCAAGAAAGGGTATGGGGTTGGAAGAAGAGATGAAGGGAGTAGTTGGGCTGATATATTGAGAGCTCACAAGCTAACGCAGGTTACGTTGTTTCAAAAACCGATTGTTAAGGTTAAGTTGTCGGATTTGTTGTTGGCTACAAATAACTTTAGCAGAGAGAACATTATTGTCTCGAGTAGGACAGGGACGACGTACAAGGCTGTTCTGTCTGATGGCTCGGTGCTTGCGGTTAAGCGGCTTAGTTTGTGCAAAACGGGGGAGAAACAGTTTAGGATGGAGATGAATAGTTTGGGGCAGTTAAGGCATCCGAATTTGGTGCCACTTTTAGGGTTTTGTTTTGTGGAGGATGAGAAGCTCTTGGTTTATAAGCATTTATCGAACGGGACTCTTGGGTCAATGTTGAGTGGAAATGATAATGAATTAGATTGGCCGAATAGGTTTAAGATTGCTTTAGGGGCTGCAAGAGGGCTTGCTTGGCTTCACCATGGTTGTGACCCTCCGATCTTGCACCAAAATATTACCTCGAATGTGGTTCTTCTTGATGAGGATTTTGATGCTAGGATAATGGACTTTGGATTGGCAAGACTCTTGGCTTTGTCTGAATCTAATGAGGGTAGTTTTGTCTTCGGAGATTTAGGTGAAATCGGCTATGTTGCTCCGGAATATTCTAGTACAATGGTTGCTTCCACAAAGGGGGATGCTTATAGCTTTGGTGTTGTGCTTCTTGAACTAGCAACAGGACTAAAGCCTCTTGACGATAGCATTATTGAGGAAGTATGCAGGGGTAATTTAGTCAATTGGGTGAAGCAGCTAGCTGGTTCTGGTCGGATTAAAGATGCTATTGATAAAAGGCTGTGTGGGAAGGGGCATGACGAGGATATCGTGAGGTTCTTGAAACTTGCGTGTAATTGTGTTGTCTCTCAGCCGAGGGACAGGTGGTCGATGTATCAAGTTTATGAATCGCTCAAGAGTATGGCTGAGGAACATGGTTTTTCACAACATTATGATGAGTTCCCTCTATTGTTTGGGAAACCCCTTTGATTCAGGGTATATGGGTAAAGATTCTTGCATTTCTTTAGAATATTGTGAGTTGTGATAAGCAAATTGTGTTATATGAATCGTAATTTGCTTAATGGGATCGTATTCCACTTGTGCTGAATATAGATGTAAAATTGCCTGCCTGCGTAAATTGGACAAGTTGCATTGTTGTTACTATGAAATTTGTTGTAATAAAGAATCTGTTTTTGTGCATACTTAATACTCCCTCCGTCCCAGCTAACTATTCTTATTTTCCATTTTGATGCGTCTCACTTAATTTTTCACACCCTTGAAAAGGAAAATTTTCTCCTAATCTTCATCCTTAAAATCTTCACATTCAATCTTTACCTTTAAAAAAATCAAAGAAAAAACACAATCTAATTTTTTCCTAACCTCCGTGCTCGGTCAGCTGTGAAAAGTTATCTGAGATGGAGGGAGTAGTATTTATAGTCTTTTGAGTTTATTGTTGGCGATTTTAATAAATTTCTACCAGATGCACATATCGTGTGGTTTTTGCATTCACTGGATGTTATTAATGGTATATCAGGTTTCTGTTGCACACAAGTTAGGTGGAGAGGTGAGTTCACTAGATGTGTGATCAACATTTTAATATACATACACGAGAATAAATTTGAAAGATGATAGACAAAAATAGGATTTGTGAAATAAATTATCTTCAAAATTCAGGTGATATTTTGATTTCGCCTTTTCTTATGTATTGTATCTTGTCACAGTTATATGGACGTTAGGTTCGTGTAATTTGGGTTATGGACAATTTTTCAATACAATGTATATAGTGTCCATTTTAAAATGTATTACTTGTTTTGAAAAAATGCATTATGCTAAAAAAATATTAATGTTTATACTGAAATATCTCTGAAGAAATATATTATATTGAAAGATATTACATTTCTTCGAAATAAGTCATATCCTTTAGTATAAATAATACTACTTCCGTCTCGCTCTAACTTTCCTACTTTCCTTTTCGATTTGTTCCAACTTAACTTGTTAGCCCATAAATGACAAATTTTTCTCACAATCTCCACCCTCAAAATCTCCACCTGTAAAAAAGTCAAAAATTCCATAAATTTTGTTTTTTCTTAACCTCCGTGTCCGGTCAAAGTAGGAAAGTTAAGCCGGGTCGGAGGGAGTAATACATTTTCATGGATTCGTCCACCAACCGGAAGTGTAAGGATTTAAGATCAGTACATTTGATGTACATGGGAATTTGTGATGCACCATTGGATATATGCTCGGTGCATATTGTGTGTTGTGTAAAGATCTCATCCATAAATTATGAGAGATAATCAGTTGGATTCTATGAAATGTTAAAACATCGACGTGGACACAATAATTGTGACTACTATGGGTAGAGAAGGGACACTGTATCTTTCTATTATCCTGTCTTTAATACATAACACTTACTCCCTCCGTCCATCTTATTTTACACACTTTTCGTTTTCGTTCGTTAGACGAACTTGCATATTTCTTTAAAAAGGAAAGTTATAACACAATCTCCATTCTCAAAATCTTCAACCTCAATCTTCACCCTCAATCAATCTTTAATTTTTCTTAATACTTATGACAACCTCCCTTATGCAAAATAAAGTGAGCCGGAGGAAATATTAATTAGTGACATATGCGGCACATGCGGTGCTGGGTCAATATTGTTAAAAAGTTAAAACCATGATAAATTATTTTTTGTGTAACTTTTTATAGAAAAAATTAACAAATCGGAAAGGTACTTTTCCTGTGAAAATTTTGCATTAAAATATCAACAAAAAAATCTTATTCGAAGAAATACAATCTCATATGAGTTGCATATGAATGATATTACTACAAAACAAAACAAAGGGAAATAATATAACGTCTTACAAGATAATTTATTAATTTTTATTTTTTTTACATTTTCTTCGTGTGATTTGCGAACGTAAAAGATATTAATTTTGAAATATTATTAAAAATATATTATTAATTATTAATTATCTTTGTGTGCAGAGTGAAGATATGATTGTTAATTATGGATCATAATTGGACAATATGAAGAAGATATGGAAAGAAGATCTCAAAGTATCTTGATACGCGATTGCTTGGAGAGAAAGTTGATCTCATCCAAATTGGAGATTATATATACAGATTCTTCTCATATTAGAACGACATCGAATATGTGAGAATATTTTGGGAGTGAAATCTGTATTTGAGTATTCAAGAGTTGTCTTATTTTATAGAGTCAGGATTTGGTTTCAGTGTGTTATGACATAGCTTGATAAGTCTTAGTGTGTCAAGTGAAAGTGTCTTTGAGAAACTACTTCAAGGGGGGCTAGGGAGAGTTCGTTCGGCCTTCAGTGGGGTGCCGTGTCAGAGTCGAAGTAATCGACGGAAGTCGCCGGACGTTATTGATGATAGAATAGGTTAGGCATAGAAGCGTCGTGTCTTCTTGTAAAACATAGGATATTCGACATTGTTATCAATGACACAAGTCCGAGGGGACTAAGGGAATTTAGTCCCCGAATTTAAATCCTGGTGTTTATTTTTTGTTATATTGTTCTGTTTTAAGTGTTATAACACTGGAGTGCAGTTCGTAAGAATTTCAATTGGTACCAGAGCGGGTCCGCATTCCTATACGGTTGATCCTGGAGAAATGCATCAGTATGGATTTTCGGGGAAATACCACGCGCCTTCCGTTGCTTGATGAAACAAACTACGATTACTGAAAATCTCTGACCATGACACATCTTGAAACCATAAAGTGATGAATACTGGGAGGTTGTTGAAAATGGGTGGACTGCACCTATTACTGAAAATTCAACAACTCCAAAACCGAAGTCTGAATGGTCCACTACTAAAAAGGAGCAATACAAGGTAAACCATAAGGCCCTACTGTCTATCCGGACGATGGTAGATCAGACTTAGTACACGAAGATTTGTAACTGCAAAACTGCTAAGGAAGCCTGGGGTCTCCTTGAAAACTACCTCAAAGGTACCAAGGAGGTAAAGAAGTCCAAAACCGAGAAATTTATGAAATCAGTTTGACAATCTCAAGATGGAGGAAAGTGAGTCCATTGAGGAATATCATACACGGTTCATAGGAATCGTGAACAAATGACTATCGCTAGGGGAAGCAGTTCCAGAAGCGCTTATGGTGGACAAATTTCTGAGATCTTTTTCAGATCGGTTCTCAGAAAAACTAACAGCCTTTGATACCTCAAAGGATGTAAAGAGCATAAAAATTGATCAGCTTGTAGGAGATCTCCTCACCTTCGAAATGAACAAAGGCTTTGAAAAGAAGGAAGTAAGTAGGGGGATTGCTCTCAAGGCAGAGGTCCATCGTAAGGAAGAAGACAATGGGTCGCATGAATCTGATTTGGCCGAACTTGCCGAGAATATGATTCTCTTTACTAGAAAGTTTGGTAACATGATGAAAAAGTTTCAGAAGAATGACGTGAAATCATATACTACAGGAAGGAAGATAGGTAAAAATAATCTTATAAATGCTAATTCTCATCCTTCGTCAAGTTTTGTAGGTACAAAGGCAGGAAAAATACGCTGTAGAGAATGTAGTGGCTGGGAGAATGTTCAGAAGGAATGCGCCACCTTTCTGAAAAAAGGCAAAATAAATCATGTACAACTACTTGGAGTGATGAATCGGAAGAGGAAGAGATGTCGGATGGTGACAATGATCACTAAAGCAATCTTGTAGCATTTACCACCTCATATGCATGTCTTCTAGCCAGTGCTCATACAGAAGATCCAAAATCGGCTGATGTGTCAGGTATGTTATAACATGAATTACTAAACTTTTGTGAATTTGATGCATCTGATGAAGAGACAGGTCCAATCATAGAAGAAATGCAGAGGATGTACAAAAAACTATCAGTTGAGTGCATTCGCGGGAGCAAGACGATAAAAAAACTCGAAGGGCAACTTCGATAATCTCAAGCAGAGATGGAAAAATTGAAAATTGCCTCAGAAGAAAAAGATGCTACTATAGCTAATCTGACCAAGGAGATTGACCTAGGCGAAGCTGATGGGGCTAAAAAGATTCGAGAAGCAGAGTCAGTGTTGCAACACACTTTAGCAGACAAAAAAGGAGAAATAATCTCCTTGTAGACAGAACTTCAGAAGATTAGGAATAATCGAGATATGCAAATGGACTGTTTGATGGTAAAAAGTCAAACCATCGAAAAACTGAACTCAGAGTTAGAACAATCAAATAATTAAACCGTGGTAAGGCTGCTTAACTGAATTCATAAATCTAAGAAAGAATCATAGAGATGTATTTGGTCGTGGATATGCAGGGGAGTCATCTAATGAAGATCGACAATTATTTGATTTTTTCTTTCTAGTTTATGTTTTTGTTTATTAATTTAATTATGTTTTTCGTCGTAGCCATGAGCGGCTAGTCGCTTATTTTAGTCCTTAATCAATGTCAAATCTTAGTTCGAAAATCTCGTAATTCTTACATTATTTTTTTTGAGGTTTGAGTATTGAAACGTTTTATGTTATTCGGGCTTATTTACATTCTTATGTGCATTATTTCTTAGATTGATCACCTAGGTAGTTAATCACATATTTATCGCTAGGTAATTGTCGTAATACGTAATCGTTACGAACGTATGCCATTAATAGCAAATAGTGATCTAATCACTAAGATAACATAAGTCGCTGTCGTGTCTATCCTGTTACCTTAATCCTCTATGCGTTCGGTTAATGAGGTCTAGCGAGCTTCTTCTAAGATCACTCAATCGAATAGACTAACTAGAGAGCTTGTTTTGGTTAGTTAAACATAAGAGGTAATAAGTTTAGTAAAGCTTGTTGCTTTGGGATAGGAGTTCCATAACTAAAACTGAATAACAATTGCATTAATTATAAGGGTAATTCGACTAGGGGGAGACTAGATTAAGAGCTGAATTCTTTTGTTATTTGGGTTAAAAATCAATTATTGTGTTATTTGTTAATTCTTGCATTTAGATTAATTAGTTAATTAAATCAAAAAAAAAAATCCCCATTCTATATATATATGTTACTAGTATTTTAGGTTATTATCTAAAACACATTTAATCTTCCTGTTCCTTGTGGGTTCGACCCTGACTTGCCACTTCTACAAGTTAGAAGAGGAAAGTTAGGTTACTAATTTTACTACACCTCGACAGTGCGGTCAATTTTTTGGCGCCGTTGCCAGGGAGCGGTGCTAGATTTATTGTGTTATAGTTTTAATCATAGTTATTTTTATTATATTTGTGAATTTCTTTAGTTTTAATTCTCTGAAAGTCACGTATAGTTTTTTTCGATTTTATTTCAGCTGTGAATGACCATCTGTTCACGCTAAAACATAGATTTGTTGTTCGACCCGAGATAATCTGAAGGGACTGAATTCTGAGAAAGCAAGCAAGGGAAACTCAAAAGAAGTTTGAAACATTGTCATTCGCTACTGAAAATATGTTCGAATCAGAAAATATGGCAACGAAAAGAATCATGAAGGAACTGACCAATATTGATGTCACACATCAGCCTCTCTGCATTACCTTTTCCGAACTGGGAGAGGACACTACTTTCGAGCTAAGATCCGGATTGATCCATCTTTTGCCTTCATTCCACGGACTCTCAGGTGAAGACCCTTATAAGCATTTGAAGGAATTTCATGTATGTTCGAGCATGAAACTGACCCGAGTCACCGAAGATCAAATCAAGCTGCGGGCTTTTCCCTTCTTCTTAAAGGATTTGGCCAAAGATTGGATCTACTATCTTCCTCCGGCATCCATCAATACATGGAAGGAAATGAACACTTAGTTTCTAGAGAAGTACTTTCCAGCATCTAGAGCAACAAACATACGGAAAGAGATAAGTGGAGCTGCACAATTTCCTGTTGAGATTTTGTATGAATATTGGGAACATTTCAAGAAACTAGTGGTAAGTTGTCTGAAGCATCAGATAACTGAACAACTATTAAACCAGTACTTTTATGAAAGATTATCGGTGTCGGATCGAAAGATGATTGATTCGGCTGGCGGGGGAGCACTAGTGGATAAGACCCCAACTGCAGCTAAGGTACGTATATTGAATATGGTAGCGAACTCGCAGCAATTCAGGTCTCGGGAAAGATCATTGAGAACAATGAAAGAGGTAAGCGATTCATCCCTTGAAGAGAAGCTAGAAAAGTTAACGACCTTAGCAAGGTTGTCAAACTCACAATTTTAAGTAGAGTCGGTGGAATATCCGTAAAATCGGATCGTAAAACCGAATCGTAAAATCGTAAGATTCTACAACCTATACAAAATAACCATATATATAAAAATTCTTCTATACACATATTAATTACAATAAGTTTTGAATTGATATCACATATGATAAAATACACATACTATATACGCAATTAATAAAAAAAACTATATACAATTATGAAGAAATATTTTAGGCATCATGGTTCATAAATAAATTTATTAAGACATTCCTACATTATAATTATGAATACTTTAATTTTAGGAAAAAAAAAAAAAAAAAGATAACCTTAATGAAATTGAGTACTAAATAAAAAGGATATACTTTTGTGGAACTTAGATTTTAATTTAGCCTTAATGAAATTGCGCGGCCGCGACCAAAGCCTCGCGCAAAACACAACCAACGCTGGAGACTCAACGCGGCCCCGGCCCCTGCTTCGACCCAAAAATAGGTTTTGGCCCATGTTCCGATGTATGCACTCTCATTTTCAAGTCGAATTACAAAGACGGTGAAGGAAAATAAGGAAAAGAAAATCTTGGAGGTATTTTGAAAAGTCGAGATAAATATACCACTGATCGACGCAACCAAACAGATTCCAAGGTACGCCAAGTTCCTTAAAGACATATGCACCAACAAACGCAAGCTGAAAGGAGATGAGAAAGTGATAATGGGTGAAAACGTCTCAGCTATTTTCCAAAAGAAGATCCCTTCGAAATGCAAGGACCCAGGTATGTTCGTCATCCCTTGTAAAATAGGTGATCGGAATATTGATAGGGCCATGTTAGATATAGGTGCATCTATTAATGTCATTCCACGATCTATCTTTCATTCGCTAAATCTAGGACCGGTAAAAGAAACTAGGATAGTTATACAGTTAGCTGACCGTAGTAATACATATCCTGATGAGTTGATAGAAGATGTCCTAGTTGAGGTAGATGAACTGGTATTTCCTGCTAATTTTTATGTGTTAGATATGCATGGTTATTCATCCACCTCTCCACCAATCTTGTTAGGGTGGCCATTCTTGAATACCGCCTACACAGAGATTGATGTCAGTGAGGGCACTCTCACAAGGGAGTTTGGTGGACGTATTGTGAGATTTAACATATATGATGCGATGAAATCCTCTGAAGATGTCCATTCTGTTTTTCCTACGGTGTTATTAACCCCTCCTGTCGAAAAAAAAAATTAAGATGAGGTGCATAAGATTTAGACATATTTGAGGCATCAGAAAGAGGAAAGGGAGAAGTGGAAGGAAGTAAAATGCTTACATTGGTCAGGGCCAAAATATAAACCACCTTGGAACAAACGCTAAAGGAAAAATGAATTGGTCGAGCCAATGACGTAAAACAAAGGCGCTTGTCGGGAGCCAACCCGACGTTTATCTTATTCTGCTTTAAATTTTTATTTCAATTGTTATTTTCTATTTTTGTTTCGTTTTGATTAGTATGTAGGAACTAACATGACACAAAATCAACGTAGCAATGGAGCATGAATGATATAACAAGACATTTGGTGGGGCGTGATAGCCTAATGTTGGAGCAAACATAGCTTCCAACCACCACCGCAGCAGTAGTACTGTAAGTAAGCACCAAGGCGTACCACTCTTTTCCCACAAACATTGGTTTTCAACCAAGTTTGGGGGAGGAGGTGTAAGTGGCATGACTTGGCCGCTTTTGAGCTTTATTTTCTTATATCTATGCTTTGTGCTATCTGCTAGTTTCGTCTATTTGCTTTTGCCTGCTTAGTTGTTGGTCTGTAAGCTGTGAGTTGTATGGTCTCTGAGCCAATTACTTAGCTTATCGTCTGACTAGTGAGCCATGAATTGTGTCTGTAGTCATGTTAGCTGAATAGTTCTTGCTTTGTGTTTTTGCATTTTGTTCAAGAGTCTAGTACTTTTATGTCTTTTAGTTTGTTGAGTCTAGGATTGAGTCGTAAAAAAGAAACCGAAAGTGTTGACTCTAGAACCAACCTGAACCTGTCACCGTGGCCATACCAGGAGTCACGATCTCAAGTTGGCTACTTTATGAGGTCATACTTGAGCCTCTCGATGCACACGCTGCCAACCAACCTCATCGTTGTTGGGAAATAATTGACCTAACTGCCGATGATAACTTTGTCGCCTGGATGTCTCCCATGTTGGGATTGCTCAAACTTGGTGGGTAAACTGCCTGATTTCTTGCTCGAGTATCACAAGACCAATCGAATTACACTTGACGCCTTACGACATTTACCTCAAGCCATCCAAAGTGCAGCTGAAGTTCTTGCTCGAGCATGGACACGATCATATGATGATATTTCTAAAAAGATGCCGGCCTCTGATTTAGCTATGGCACCATGTGTTCTTCAAACTTTGTCTTCCATCTTTTGTTGGTTTTCTAAAGAGAAAGCCGTGGATGAGGAGGAACACCAAACATGTTGGAAATTTAAGGCGAAGGAAAGCAAAAAGGAACTTGTGAAATAGGCCGAGGTGATTAAAGATCTTAAGAAAAGGTTGGATGAAGCGAAGAAGAAAGATGATAACTTGGCCTTAGAGCTGGAACAAGCTAGGAAAGATGTTGCTAAGTTGGCCACATAGAAGTGCTAGGGCAAAACTGGAGAAAGAGCTTGAGGCTGCTCGGGACCCTTCAAGTGATGTGATCCAGCAGGTCATCGAGGATTACAAGAAATCACATGTGTATAAGGGTGAAACTGATCTGATGTACATCATGGCCTACAAGGATTTGATAAAGAAGGCCAAAGCTGCTCAAGTTGACCTGGATTTCAGCTTCTGTAAGGTGGCTCCCAAGGATTATAAGGAGAAGAATCCCCTTTCAACCGAGTTCGAAGGCCTAGATGAGTCTGATGACGAGGCGGCAATAGATCAATCAGTTGACCCCAATAGAGATGCCTCCACTTAGACTAGTGTCTATTTTATTGTTGTTTTATTTGCTTTCTGTTATGGTAGGAGTATGAGGTGTGCCTCTAGACTTGTCTTTTGGTGGATTTAATATTTTGCTTTCTGCCTGGATGCTTTGTTATTTATTCTCACCTGGAGTTTATGATTTACTTGATTTTCATTTGAACATATTAACTTCATTCAGCTTAGCTCAGCCCTTGATATAAAATATTTTCGACCCGATCCAAGTCAGCAACTAATTTATGTAAAGTAAGATTTGTATTGGCCGACCTAATCTAGGTTGACCAGATTAGATTTGTATTGCCCCACCTAATTCAAGTTGACCAATCTATACTATATAATATAACAAAATCCGCCAAGAATAGTAATATCAACATTTTCCCGCCCAAAACAACACTGCTAATTCTGAAAAACTTCAATATTACCTGCATTAATTGGTTAAGCCTTATATATGGTATAATTAGCTGCATTGATTGTATTACCTTATATATGTTAAAACATTCAAACCATTTAATTCCAAAATTGCATTTAAAGTTGGTAATAAGTTACAATTGATTTACACAAATCTCGCAACATAACCTTTTCAACTCAAACTCAAGGCAGTATATCATATTATAATTTCCAAAGATTGTGATTGATAAGTATTCATATTCTTTGGCTCGGTAATGAAGCCCAATTGATTTTTCTCTAGGAAGGTGTTTATATATTGAGGAACTATTGATTTTTCTCCAGGAATGTATTTTTCTCCAGGAACCATTGTATTTCAATTTGTGTAGTTTTGAGTGTCAGAGTTTAATAATAAACCTCTCGGTAGTAAAAAATGAATCCTCAAAAATATCATAAGTTGCTAAGAACAAAACAATTAAAAAGATATAACTGAATGTTTCTTACTCTTGAATTCTTGAACTCTTCCTTGAATCCCTTGCTTGACACTCCAAATTATGACAGAAGATGTATAAAAATTTATCTTTAGGTCCCCCTTTATAGTTGGAGAATTAAGATACGAGTTGAAGGGAGAAAATCCTCAAAAAAATTAGGACAAAACGCATGTAAGACTCGACTCATGTCGCAAGGGCCGTGTAATGGGCTGGGTGACCCAAAGCTGCATTCTTCTCCAACTTTAGGGATGTCAATTTTACCCGCGGGTAACCCTACCCGACGGGTAAACGGGTAATAGGGTCGGGTATCGCCCGAACCCGATATTTTTGCCATCGGGTAGGGTAGGGTACGGGTTTAGCATATTACCCGTTTACCCTACCCGATTACCCTACCCGCCTACCCGATTACATACTTATGTATTATTTTACATGTTATATATTATATAATTATCATTATATTTAATATATTATGTTTATAATATATGATTTAATATATAAAATAACATATAATGTAACATTTACATATTATATATGTTATATTTGATTTATTGTATCACATTATATATGGTATATATACATATTACATATTATTTATAATATTTTTATATATCAATCGGGTAACCCGATTACCCGACGGGTATTACCCGTACACGTACCCGAATCAAATAGGGTAGGGTATGGGGGGAAGCATACTCGTACCCTACCCGACCCATTTACATCCCTATCCAACTTCAATGTTGTGATATTTGGAAGTCTTATGGTTAGAATTTGGAAACAACTATCTATACTTAATATAATAACAAAATCCACTGAAATTAGTAACTTTGAAGTTTTCCCGCCCAAAATCTATTACCAATTATGAAAATCACAATTTTTGGTATATAAAATTCAACTCAATATAAAACATAATTATTGTCCCTTGCCAACCTGGTCTAAGACTTATCAGTCAGGCCAAGTCGGTTATTTGTATTATCCTCTCGGACCAGGCACGCACTCTGGATTTTTATCAAAGGAGTGGTGTTGCCTTGTCCCTTGCCGACCTGGTCTAAGTCTTATCAGCCTGGCCAGGTCGATTTAATACTTCATCATCTTGAGATGAGTTGACCATCTCCAGGTATGTCATCATCTCTGCACTATTTCGAATAAAAAATCAAGTCGGACTGTTAAGATAGGATATTTTTCCGACGCTGCTATGAATAAAATATTCAGATAAGATAATTCATACGGAGATATGCGAATCCAAATATCCACTTACATTAGCAGAAATTTTAAAACATGAAATGGGATATTGAAAAAAAAGGGACAGTTAGAAAGACTAGAAACCGGTCACCCTTTCCAATCCCAGTCAACACACGAAAATTCCTCCAGTCTTTTTCACCACCAAAACTCAAATGCCTCCCCATTAAACCTCCATTTTCCACTCCCCACAGCCATGAATCATCATTATCTTCGATCTCTCCTCTCTTCTCTACTCTACCTTTCCCTGGTTTTCTCCTTTTCCTTAGCCGAAGATGACATTAATTGCTTGCAACAAGTGAAGAACTCGTTGACTGACCCCAACGGCAGGCTGAGTTCATGGATTCTCCCCAACACTTCCGGCGGCGTTATCTGCAAATTCGTCGGCGTTTCCTGCTGGAATGATCAGGAGAATCGAGTCATAGGTCTCGAGCTTCGAGATTTCGGCCTCACGGGGAGTATTCCGAACACTCTTCGTCTCTGCCATAACCTCCAAACCCTAAATCTAGCCGGTAATTCTCTCTCCGGTTCGATTCCTAGGGAAATCTGCACTTGGCTTCCGTACTTGGTTACTCTCGATCTGTCGCAAAATAGTTTAACCGGTGAAATACCTGATGATCTTGCTAATTGCGCGTTTTTGAACAATTTGATCTTAGATGATAACAAACTATCAGGTAGTATTCCATACCAGTTATCGAATTTAGGGAGATTGAAAAAGTTATCTGTTGCTAATAATGATTTATCCGGTAGAGTGCCGTCGTTTAACTATCAGTTGGATCTTAATTTCGATGGAAATAACGGGCTTTGTGGATCTCCATTGGGGAAATGTGGTGGATTGAGTAAGAAGAGCTTTGCCATTATCATTGCAGCAGGGGTTTTCGGTGCAGCTGCTTCATTGGTGTTAGGATTCGGGTTATGGTGGTGGTGCTTTATGAGTGCGAGGAGCAAGAAAGGGTATGGAGTTGGAACAAGAGATGAAGGGAGTAGTTGGGCTGATATCTTGAGAGCTCACAAGCTAACACAGGTTACGTTGTTTCAGAAACCGATTGTTAAGGTTATGTTGTCGGATTTGTTGTTGGCTACGAATAACTTTAGCAGAGAAAATGTTATTGTCACGAGTAGGACAGGGACGACGTACAAGGCTGTTCTATCTGATGGTTCAGTGCTTGCTGTTAAGCGGCTTAGTTTGTGTAAAACTGGGGAGAAACAGTTTAGGATGGAGATGAATAGTTTGGGGCGGTTAAGGCATCCAAATCTGGTGCCACTTTTAGGGTTTTGTCTAGTGGAGGATGAGAAGCTCTTGGTTTATAAGTATTTATCAAACGGGACTCTTGGGTCGATGTTGAGTGGAAATGGTAATGAATTGGATTGGCCGGCTAGGTTTAAGATTGCTTTCGGGGCTGCGAGAGGGCTTGCTTGGCTTCACCATGGTTGTGACCCTCCGATCTTGCACCAAAACATTACCTCGAATGTGGTTCTTCTTGATGAGGATTTTGATGCTAGGATAATGGACTTTGGATTGGCAAGACTCTTGGCTTTGTCTGAATCTAATGAGGGTAGTTTTGTCTTCAGAGATTTAGGTGAAATTGGATATGTTGCTCCGGAATATTCTAGCACAATGGTTGCTTCCATGAAGGGGGATGCTTATAGCTTTGGGGTTGTGCTCCTTGAACTAGCGACAGGACTAAAGCCTCTTGATGATAGCATTATTGAGGAAGTATCTAACGGTAATTTAGTCAACTGGGTGAAGCAGCTTGCTGGTTCTGGTCGGCTTAAAGATGCTATTGATAAAAGGCTATGTGGGAAGGGGCACGATGAGGATATCGTGAGGTTCTTGAAAATTGCGTGTAATTGTGTTATCTCTCAGCCGAGGGAGAGGTGGTCGATGTATCAAGTTTATGAATCGCTCAAGAGTATGGCTGAGGAACAAGGGTTTTCACAACATTATGATGAATTCCCTCTATTGTTTGGGAAACCCCATTGACTCGGGTAAGATTCTTGCATTTCTTTAGAATGTTGTGTGTTATGATAAGCAAATTGTGTGATATGAATAGAAATTTGCTTAATGGGATCGTATTCCACTTGTGCTGAATATAGATGTATAATTGCCTGCTTGCGTAAATTGTACAAGTTGCATTGTTGTTACTTTTAAATTTGTTGTATTTTAAAAGAATCTGTTTTTGTTCATACGAGTAGTATTTATTTATACTAGTCTTGAATTTATCAGTTTAACCTGGAACGTTTATTTGTTTAGGAATCATTCATTTCATCCTATGTATTGGTGAATGTGTACATATGTATAAGGTGTCTTTGACCAATGTTGATATTTATTCTCGGATCTGTTTTGTATTATACTAGATGTGTGATCAACATTTTAATATACTTGTAATCAAATAAATTTGAAAAATAATAGACAAAAATAGGATTTGTGAAATAAATTTATCTTGAAAATTCAGGTAATACTTTGATTTCGCCTTCTTTTTATGCACCATTGAATTTCACTTGGATATATGGTCAGTGTATATTGTGCATCTATGCGTTCATTTTGACCTATCAGATTTTTCTTTACTTTATTATTAAAATAAGTTAGGGCCCGCTTAGTTACAAATCATCAATGACAATGATAATGAGTGTGAATGGGGAGTCAATCATATTATGGAATAAAATGGGGGAAATTGTTAATAAAGGAGGGTTATGATTAACTTATTTATTACTCCCTCCGTTTCACAAAAAATGTCATTTTAGCTATTTTTTGAGAAATTAAGGATTGGTATTTAATTGATATGTTTTGTGAAATAAGGAAATAATCAACTAAATTAAGTAGGTTGTTTAAGATAATATTAGAAGAATTGTAGTTTTTTTTTGGTAAAGTGACACTTATTATGAAATTTTTTAGAATGTCTAAAATGACATTCTTTATGAAACGAAGGGAGTATATACCAAGCACCATAAATAGGAATAAGTCATCATTCATTTCTATTCGTTACCCCTAAAATCCCAACCAAACTTTATCCATATTTGGATCTTACCGTCCCGGTCCATAACTAGATTAACCTATTTATAGCATTAAACATGATCCCAAGTTCTCCACAAGTAGGCCCAAGTTAGGATCCGTCGACCCAGTCATGGCCAGATTGGCCCATCTAGAGCGGATCAGATCTTTGCTGAACTTTTGAAGCAATGGTTTTTAAAGTAGAGATTGTAATAAAATTACTTAAAATTAAAAGTAGGTAGTGTTTAGGAATAAAAGTGATTTTGAAATATTAAAGTTGAAGAGTTTGATATTCAAGCAGAAAAAAAAAAAACTTCTATTTATTTACCAAAATATAAAAAAGTTAGAAAAAATAATTATTTTCTACTTTTAACTTTTGGCCTAAAATCACTTAGATTAAAACTGAAGTTGTTATGACACTCTAAAATAATTTTTTCCAAGTTGTAAGATGAAAATCACTTGAGAAAGTAATTGCAAACATCTCCGAAGACAATTTGGATCATCTATTACATTACTTGTTTCATTTTCTATTATCTTTCTACTGTGATGATCTCCTACTCATGGTAGGCCGAAGATAATATTTTCATCGTTGATGTATAAAGATTTTATTCCTAAATTATGAATGAAGTAATTAATTACACTCCATGAGATGATGAAACATCAATCAGTGGATACATTAATCACCGTGGGTAGAGAAGTGAGACTTTATCTTTCTGTTAGCCCGTTTTTAATACACGACATGTACTAGTAAGTGACATTATGTTGTATATGCAGTAAATATAACTGCCTCAGTAAAACTTAATTTATTGTTAGAAAAAGTAAAAAGAAAACAATGAACAGTATGATAAAGGTTACGGTAAAGCAATGAATTTTCACTTTTAATTTATTAATGGAAAAAAATTGGACGTGGGGGCTTTTGCCTCCCATGCAACAAAAAAGAGGACCCCACCGTAGTTTGAATCTCTTCACTTTGGACTTCTTGAAACAATCAAAATCAAAATCAAAACCCCCCAAAAAAAGTTTACCTGTTAACAAAAAGAGAATATGCAGTTACTTTTTTTTTTTTTTTTTTACTGTTGAAGATATTCCATGTAATATCTTCAGATTTATTGTTTGTAATTCCTTCCCACCTTATCTTACACATTTTTCTTAAACAGTCGTTCCACCTTATCTTGCACAGTTTAGAAAAAGAAAGTTATGATATAATCTCCACCCTCAATAAACTTTTGAAAAGTCAATAAACAACCAAAAAATAATTTTTCTTAATATCTATGCCGACTCTCTTTTATACAAAATAATCCGGGACGGAGGGAGTATTAAATTATTGAACTACACTAAAAAAATTGAAGGATATTGTGTGATTTCATTTGGTGGGCTTATTCTACGAGTAAGACAAATTTGATTTTGGACAAAATGGAAATGGATCTTCTACATTTCGTCGTGTGATCTTTTTGTTACTCATAGAGAGAATGATACACGATTTTATAAATCGTACTAGGGTTCACCTTTTTCATCTATCAGTGCCCTCTTAAGTGTTTTTTCCTCCATCCAAATTGTTAATATTTTGATGAAATTAGAATATTGATGAATTTAATAAATTAATAAAAGGTAAAACTGATAATTTACCCGCTTATACAGGTTTGCAACTTGATTTAAGTTGACTAAAGAGAAAAAGTTATACATCCATAATAATTCTTTGAGAAAAAAGTTGTACATCCATAAAATATACTACCTCCGTCCCCTGCTAATCTTGCACATGGAAGGTTGGCACAAGTATTAAAAATAAGTCGTTTTTTAAGTATTTGTTAACTTTTCAAAGGTGGATTGAGAGTGAAGATTGCGAGTGGAGGTTTTGAGGGTGGAGATTGTATTACAACTTTCTTTTTTAAGAAATGTGCAAGACTAACTGGGACGGACTAAAATGAAAAGTGTGCAAGATTAACTGGGACGGAGGTAGTAATTCTTTTTTACGGGATGGAGGAAGTGTACATACATTTAAGGAGATGCAAATATTGCCTATGGTAAATTACTCGAGTCTATTTTTACCAACAAACTTAACTGTTATATAAAATCATTTATTCTCTACTTGGTAGTGAAATAAAAAAATATTTTTAATTCTAGAATAAATTAAAAGAATATATAAGACATATGTCTTCTTGAAGTCTTAGAAGGTGTTTGATTAAAGTTATATCAAACATCTTATCAGCTTCAATCTAATAAGTTTTTTAAAGAACTTATTGAATGTAGTTCTCAAGAGCTTATAAGTTAACAAAGTGTTTCGATAAAAAAGTTGATAAACTTGTAACTGAATGTAGTGATTTAGTTATGAATTTTAGGCCTAATTGAAAACTAATAAAAAACATATTTTGATTAGTGCGTGAAATGTGTATGAAATGTTTGTAGTGCGCGTGAAAGAAATGTGTCAAATGTGTGAAGTATGTGTAGTGTGTGAAATGTGAAGTGTGTCTGGGGTGTGAAACGTGTGTAGTGTATGTGAAGTGTGTGCATGTTTGTGTAGCATGTGAAATTTGAGTTTAATTATTAAGATTTTAGATGGACTAGAGGAATTCATTAGAATTTATAAACTCTAAGAGCTTAGTTTACATCTCATAAATTGTTTAACATCTCAAATTTGTCAAAAACATTTAAAGAGATTATAAGCTCTCAAATATTTTTGTAAATGTTTTGAGGAATTTATAAATTTAGTCAAACATCCTCTCAGTACTCTGAGACACTAACTTCTAAAATGATTAGAAATTAAATTGTTCTTCTCTTTTTCGAAAAACTATTTTTAATTATAAAAGTTAAGAAACTAATGTGTGGGGAACTCGAACCCCCGCGAGGACCAGTTCCTTGAAAAAAGAATCTTCCATCTACCAAAATTTCTTAAATGTGAATTTCACACAAATAATGTTTAGAATGTGGAATAGAGATAGAATTGAAATGCTTAATTCCAACCCAAAACTCATTCATTGCTAGTTTTCATAAACTTATTGTGTGTTTACTTAAGGTTGCGATAGAGGGGTCAAAATTTGACTTGCCCGATAAGTCAGCTCAATAGACACGATATTTTTGAGTTGGGATGTAGGAATATTGGCACAAAGTACTATTTGGTCCGAACGAATCGGTCCGATAATTTTAGTATATTATAGGAGAATAAGCCACGGACCCGACTCGAAATATGGTGTTGGCCCGACGGGCCGTCCGAATTGCCACCTCTGCTAAATTACTGAAAAAGTATATGAGTGCATTTATTTAGGATTGTATCACTTCAATGAATAGCTGGTAACAAAAAACACACACACCCTTAGTAACAATAATGAACTGCAGGTAAAAAGACAATAAGAAGAGCACCTGAAATTGGGGCAGTAGTTAGTGAAAATAATGTTATCTAATTTAGAAAGAAGAGCCCCTTTAACCCGTGCAAGCAGCATATAATTGAGGACACCAACAAAAAGTAAAGGACAATAACCCTTTATTGCATGCTACTACAAAACATGTCCAATTTTACTGACTTGTCGGATTATGTACCTTCTTCATTTTCCCTATTTACAATACATCCTACTACTACAACACCACTTATCCAATATGTACCGCCTATGCTATCCAGTCGGGGAATGACCGATTATGTGATCTGACCATCCATCCATAAAATGTATGAAAACTAAAGAAGAATCAATCATTGATCTCAATTCACATGAATGGTTGGATCATCCAGTCGGACACTACTCGACTGGGTAGTATAGACTTAGCTCCTTTAATTCTTGGCTTAGTATTGAGCTAAAATCATTTTTGACCCATAACTTTCGAATTTATTTATATTTAGTCAATGTTTCGCCGCTAGTAACTAATTTCAGAAAATTGCACGTGCCGGAAAAGGTCACATGATTCCATGACCATATTATCCGGCTGATTTTTTTAATATGTGGTACTGGAAGTTTACGTGGAAAGTGATCATGTAACCGACACATGCGGTTTTCCTGTTAAATTGATCATTGTCGGCGAAAAAATAACTAAATACGTACAAATTCTAAAATTATGCGACTAAAGTGAATATTTTTCTTTTTAAAATCAAAATTATACGAGTTAAAAGTTACGGAATCAAAAATAATTTTAAGCCGTTTGGTGCTTTATCATGTATGTACTGATGAAATAAAATGGGATACTGATATATGGTAAAAGAAACTGAAGATCTTGTTTGTCATTTACATGCAAACAAAATGTACAAGCTCTTGTAGTTAAGATGAGATAATATCTGAGGAAATATTAAGAATCTTTGTTTGAGTTCAGTATGAGACTTCGTGCAAGAGAAGTTTTCTCATTGCAAGAGAACTGCCAAATTCCAATAGAAAATATTAAACGGAATAAGAATTTGTTGGAATTCTGAAAATTTTCAACAGATATTCCAGCTACCATTGAAATAAGTGTTATAAATTATCAAAAATACACATATTCCAACGATAATTCCAATAAAAATTGTTGTTGAAATATACTTTCCGTTAGAAAATAATTGTTAGAATTTTGAAATTCTAATGATCACTTTTCCAACGACACTATTCGTTAGAATCTTAAATTCTAATGGAAAATAACTAAATTTCAACGATTTTTATTCCGTTAGAATGTGACAGTGTTTCTATAGTCCGTGGGCTTACAAACCATAGTTTCACTACAAAATCTTTCATCATCAAACATGGATTCGAAATTGATAATTTATCTTTACAACTATACGTATAGAAAATGTAAGTATTTTCAACTTCATGACAGTGTAGAGAAATTAAGATTCATCTTCAACTTCAGCTAATACAATGAAACTTATGTTGGTGGTAATCTGGTATTCCCTACTCTCCTGAAAAGAAAAAAAAAAATGAGGTGATGAAGATAAAAATTTAAATTATTTTTTGGTAAAATGAATTATTGAAATACTCCTTCTATCCCGCTCAGTTTTGTACGTAGGACGGATACGTATATTAAGAAAAAAACTGTTTTTTGCTTTTTAGTTGATTTTTTCAAAGATGGAGATTGAGTGTGGAGATTTTGAAGGTGAAGATTGTAAAAAAAAATTTTTTTAAGAGTGTGTAAAACTGAGTGGAACGGATCAAAACGGAAAGTGTGCAAAACTGAGCGGGACGGAGTGAGTATTTTATAATGGAATGTCATACCTGTTATGAATGGGATCAGGTCCATTAGGCACTCTTCTCTTGCTGACAAAATTGAGGTGATCATGAAGGGCATTCTTGTCAATTTCCAAGAATTTGACATTTTTATTTGCTGTAATAATATCCCTTGCTTCAAGCTTCAAGTTAAGTAAACTCACAAGCAGCAAAAACCAAACAAAACTACTTAAAGCTTTTCTACTACAACCCATTATCATCCTCCTCTCTAAAAAAACTCAACTTAGTAAGTTGAATTCATCGTCGTGATCGCGGAGACGAACACTAGAGGGTCGAGATAGTTAGTAAGCAGAAGTGTGCAGTTTGTAGGGGTGTTGAGACAGAGAGGTTTTGTAAGCAAAGAAGAAGTTATGTGGAAGAAATAGTTGTAGTAGTTTGTAGTATTAAAGTTGGGGGCTCTCAATTGCTTTGAATTGCTTTCATTGGTCCACACCTTTATGTTGGCGTGATAATGTTTTAGGGTAATTTTATTTTTTTATTTTTTATTTTTTTATTTTTTTTATTTTTTTATTTTTTATTTTTTTATGGGACCTGCCTGTATGTCTATTTCTTTTGTATCTGTAGTCTAATAAGGAACTTTGAGTTATGTGCCATATTTGTTTATTGAGGGTAACAAGGGATCATTAAAAAATAATCCCATAAAAGAAATGGGATGCCAATTTCATTTGCATATTTATTCCGGTTTATGTTTAAAAGTACTGTTGTCTGTTAACAATAGTATATCTCGAAGGTTATAAGTTTTGAGATTTAGTATATACTTTGGAGCTCTTCAAGATATCAAATATTGTATGTAGGTCAATTTGATTGACAAGTGTTAAATGGGCTTATCATAGGTCGGAAAATGTATAAAAGACGTGCCTTGTTGTGAAGTTGTTGTAATGTTATTCTCAAAAAACTATATCTCTATAATGAGAGTCTTAATTTCTAGAAAAAAATTATAGCCGTAAAATGAGAGTCATGTTTCAGATGTTAATGTCTTGTTTTATTAGTTTAAGTAAAAAAAAGATGAATTTTTTATTGTAAAAATTACTTATATATAACTGAAATATGTCAAATAAGAAAGAAAAACAAGTCATGGAAGAATTGTACCTTTATTACCAAGAGTAAAAATTCACAAATTTTCAAATAGGGCGTATTATAGGACAGAAGGAGTATATTTATTCTAAAACGCCATGTACGGTCTATAAATGTGCATCGAGTCCGAGTGGGAAGCTCATTGGATTCTTTAACATGAATTGTATGCATTGCACACCTATATACATGTGTGCAAAATTATAGGATGTGATGTTATTCGAGGTACTTAATGTTAGAGGTCATGTATCAATATCAACCACACATATAAAAAGAACATGTTCATAAAACACCACACATCTACATATTGGTGTGTGTAAATTATGTAATACTCTCTCCGTCCCGAATGAACTTGCACACTTTTCGAATTCGGTAGTTCCAAGCAAACTTGCACACTTCCTAATAAGGAACGTTATAGCACAATCTCCACCTTCAATCTTCACTCTCAATTCATCTTTGAAAAGTCAATAAAATTCCCAAAAAATAAAATTTCTTAATACCCGTGCTGATCCCTGTGCAAGATTAGCCGAGACGGAAGAAGTATAAGAAACATATAGATAGTACGTAGAGCCTAGAGGCATGCAACCATGAAATTGTACTAGAGCATGACTCCTTTTATCTTAGAGTGGTTAAGTACAAAAGAAGTAAAGTCATATTCATTAAAGGGACAAACATTTCACTATGTTGAAATAAGAAAATAAGTTTTAATGGGGACAACAAAAGTTCCAGCTCTACAGTTTGTTTGTTAAAATTATAACAGAAATAGGTGTTACAACAATTGATTGACAGAAACTGTTAGATGCAGAGTTTAGTAGTAAAAAAAACAAGATTGAATGAATCCTTTAAAGACACACAACTTCACTTTAGAACATCCTGCTACACTGTGGTCCTCTAAACAACCTTTCTTTTCTATTTAAAGATCCCAAAGCTATTTAGAGAGAGAGATGCCATTTGGAGGAAAGATTTCACAGTGGCGTATTCAGGATTTTAAAATTAGGGGTACAACATACTCCCTCCGTCTCGAATGAATTTGCATACTTTTCGTTTTCGTCCGTCCCAAGCAAACTTGCACATGCTTAAAAAGGAAAGTTATAACACAATCTCCACCCTCAATCAACCTTTGACAAGTTAACAAAATTCCAAAAACAATTTTTTCTTAATATGTGTGCGGACCCGTACAAGTTCATTTGGGATAAAGGAGGTTAATTTATTATTTTTTAGAAAAGAGATACGATATAATTCAAAATGTATAAAAAATTATTCAATACTTAATAAAAAATAGAAAATTAACAAAACTCAAACAGAAACAACCACTTCAATTATTATCTAAGGGTACATTTGTAATTATATTGAGGATACAGATTCTTTTTTTTTTACTTCAAATTGGAGGTACAACTACAGGTTTCCATTCGGTTTCTAAAATCGGGAACCAAACCGGTTTGAACGAATCGAATACGTTTCTAGGTATAAGCTGACTGAGAATCGGCGGTTAAACCAGTGGTTCCAACCGTTGATTTTCAGTTATTATTATTATTATTATGTTTTTTAATTTAAAATAAAATTCAAGTCCAAATTTTTTTTCTTTTCCTTTTTCAACATTCCTTGTAACTTATAGTTTTGTAAGATTTAGATTTTAACTTGTAATAAAAAAATTGTAATTTGAATCATTGAATGTGATTCTATTTTATTACCGAATCCGAATTTGTATTGTTTAAATTTATTATCAATAAAAATTTCTTGTCTATTATTCAATATTTTTAAAGTTCCGTTTTATTTTTAAAAAATTGGAGAAATAAATTTATGCATAATATATTAATATTATTAAAAAAAAAACCATATGGTTCAAATTGAGAATCGGAACCGTGTAGCACACGGTTCGAATACGATTTTCTTATCCCGCGATTTCGGAACCGTCGGTTTCGTACCGGGAACCGTTTAGTCACCTCTAAGTACAACTGTATCCAAAAATCCCAAATAGATCCGACAGTAAGTCAAAGGTTAGAGGATATTATCTACCATTATGCTTCAAGATTTCCCAAACAGTTATTATATAAAGTTTGTAATAGAATGAGCTATGTATGGTTTTAAAATAGTAAAAGATGAACAAAGTACCTAATAAAGGAAGAAAGTAAATTCAATCTCAAATTTCTTGTTACATATATATTAAAGGAAGGAATCATTTGTACCAAGTGTCAAATCCAAGGAAAAATATACTACTTTTGTTTTTAGATGCTCATTTAGATCAGGCGTGTATTTACTTTAAGATTGGAGAGTGCTGGATCAAATGTAATTGAAGGAGTTAATGAGTGTGCTTTATCGAGATTTGGGTCCTTACTGAGTCAAGTTTTAAGTAAGCACACCCTAGGATTAAAAAATTAAAGAGTACGAGAATGAACAAATAAGTCATCATCTAGATTTTTTTCTCTCCGCTCAAATTTTTTAGGCCCCATTTGGATAGAGAAATTTGTGCTATGGATTTTTAAATTCATTGTCAAATCCACTTCATGTGTTTGGATAAAATACTAAATGAGTGGATTTGTAAATTCAAATTTTTTAAATTAACTCATTTAGAAATCCAAGATTTGAGATTCTTCATTTTACACTATATTTGAGTGAATTTCAAATCCTTTAACAAAGGTAGTCATTTACAAATCCCTCATCTCTTTCTCTCTCTATCTATTTCTCTCTCTCTCTTCTTCTCTTCTCCCTATGACTATCTCTTCATCTCGTTCTCCAATAAAATACTCATAATATTTTTTTAATTCTTTTTTTTCTTTTATCTCCAATGAAATGCTCCCAATAATTTTTTGGGATATAAAATACATACTATGTATATATATAATTGGAAAAAAAAAATTGTTCGGTTAGTTTAGATGTAAAAAAAATTGAATTTTACAAATATTGTATCAGTTTTTTTGCCAAATAATGGATTTGAATATTTTGGATTTAAAAATCTTTTTACAAGTCCACCATAAATCCAAATAAGGGATTTCAAGTCCATGGATTTTAAATCTAAGGATTTTGAAATCTATTCATTTTAAGTGCCTTGCCAAACCAAATCCCTCCATCCAAATGAGGCCTTAGTTTTTTCTCTATTTCCTCGTATTGTTAAGAACTAGTATTTCACTTGTGCGTTGAACAGGTAATGTATGTAATTTGTATATATAAAACTTGTAAATAATTGTTTACGTTTTTTATAAAAGAATTATATAAGTTTTAGGCTATTGTTATTAATAAAAATAGTTATCTATTAACATTTTTCATATGTAGTTATATGTGTAAGTTATATACACATAACAATATGGATAACAAAAATGAAAATCATTGTTACTATCACTATAATAATTAAAACTATTCAGAATACTCCCTTATAAAATATTTTGTATTTTTCAATCATATCATCATCATACAATTTCAAATAAAAACAGACATAAAAATAAAAATCTATTTCAGCCAAAATTAAGTAAGACTATTTCGCTCCAAACTGGAATGGTTAATAGATTTGACATCCAATCAAAAAAATGATATCTTAATCAAAGTTCTTAAGACTCCAAATAAATACTACACATATCACATTTTTTTCGAATGTTTTGTTGTTGTTGCTATTGTTTTTTTTCTTTGTTTTTCTTTGCGGCCTTCAAGTTTCTACTCTTTCCGTCTCGGCTGAATTTGCACACTTTTCTTTTCGAGACGTCCCATCTAAGTTTGCACATCCTTAAATAGGCATGTCAAAATTGATCCGTCCCGCCCCGATCCGCTCCGATCCGAGGTTTTGGGGTAGGGCAAGATCTGCCACGATGAAGAATGGGGCACGCCCCACCCCTCCCCGTCCACGGGGCAGGTCAGATGCGGGTCAGGGATCCCGCCCCGTCCCTATGTATGTATAATTTTTTTAAAATATATATTATGTATTATTATATAGATATATATATATACAAAGAAATATAAAATATATATATGTATTTATAATATAAAATTTTATATATAATATGTTATATATATGTCTAGCTAATATATTAGATTATGACTAGATCTAGTAAATTTAAATAATTAAATTCTATTTTTTAATAATTAAATTAAAAAAAATTAAAAACATTGAAACAAAGTTAATGTAAACCTAAAAATTAAAATCCTATTGACTTCCACAAAAAAATCAAGTTTTTTAACAAAAAAAACTAATTTTTTTTATAAAAAAAAAAGGGGGCGGGGCAGATCACGGGGCAAATTTTTTTGCCCCGTGGCGGGTCACGGGGAGGGGCAGGGCGGGGCGGGTTAAAAAATTCAGAAACCCGACCTGACCCGCCCCGTTGACATGCCTACCCTTAAAAAGGAAAGTTTTTTCACAATCTCCATCCTTAAAATCTCCACTTTCTATCTCCACCTTTTAAAAAGTTAACCAAAAAACAAAAAATAATTTTTTTTAATATACATGCAAGCTCAAATGTGCAAATTCAGTCGGGACAGAGGCAGTATTATAATGTATTTCCCCGTGCGTGTATAGTGAAATTACTATATGTTCAAAAATCTCATAGTGGTACTCAATCTCAAATGATAAACGTTTTAAAGAAAATATTTTTCAAATTTTGTTCTTTCAAAACCTAATAAATTAGAAACCCCTCAATGTCAAATATATGAGGAAAAAATTCACTTTTAGTCTTGTATATTAGGCTTTATCTAGTAAAAAAACATGTATGTTATAAAATTTCAATTTTAGTTCTGTATATTTCAAAAGTTGTCCAATTCAAGGACACTAAGCATCACCAACGGTGAATTTAGCCGCAATTAATCACGTGTGCCGTATGTGACTAATAAATTTGAGAAAGATGAAGAAAGAAAGAAAAATAAAATGCACCTCATACGAGAATTAAGGTTTAACTTTTTCTTTTATTTTTTGGGCGAACTACTAAAGTAATTTAATGATTTGACATGTTATCTAGACAAATACTTGACATATAAGCATTAACACTCGAAAATCCTAAATTTATTAGTCTAATTCCGGCTAAATTGGTCTTCGGTGATGTTCAGTGTCCTTAAATTGGACAACTTTTGAAACATACAGGATTAAAATTGAGATTTTCTAACATACAAGACTTTTAATAGACAAGGTTTAACATATAGGACTAAAAATGAAATTTTCTCAATATATCACAAAAGGATAAAAGTGTAGATCCACTTGACAGAGTTGTCTAATACTCCCTCCGTCCCGGTTATTTTGACCGGGCACAAATATTAACAAAAAGCAGATTCTGTTTTTTCTTTGACTTTTTTAAAGGTGGAGATTGGGGGTTGAGATTTTGAGGGTGAAAATTGTGGGAATTAGTTTATATTTTAGGGACGTACAAAATAAGTTGGGACGGTTGAAAACGGAAAGTGTGCAAAATAAGCCGGGATGGAGGAAGTATATATTTATTGGAAATGAATTAGAAGAGATCCTCTTATACCTCACATAATAGAACAGTTATTTATTAGGCTTTCTAATTTACAGACATTCCATAATCTTATTCAAGGTAACTCATAACAACAGTAATACTTCCCTCTTGGAGAATGTGAGCCAGAGTATTGGAAGAAAAATATGTGGTGAAATCAGCTTAACATGGATCCACAACATTTTGGAACTCCATGAACAAACTTTCTCAATCTATGTCGGATTTCAAATCCAATTTATGCCTGTATTCGTTTTGAATGATTTTAGACGACAAAAGTAAGAATATTTAGAAATGTCATAATTTAACCAATACTTATCTCGTAGATTTCAGGCGTACACGCTGACTATAAAATCGATGTAGGAAGAATCAGGTTTATATACTAACTTGTATTAGACATCATTTTTCCCAATATTTGTAGAAAACCCCATAGATGAGCACACACATTCGTAAAGATAACACACACTCAGAATACAAAACACAAATAGAGGATAAAAATTAGTATATGCATGAAATTTGATCAATCTTTTGGAACCAAATTTAACAATACTCTGCTGTGTAAATGAAGAGAAAAAAATTACATTTTTTTTAACTATAGTCCAGATCTTGGTGGCCTAGTGACATCGCCTCACCAGTTTCTTTATTTAACTATAGCCCAGACCTTGGTAGCCCAGTGACATCGCCTCACCATTTATGGTGAAAGTCACGAATTCAGGCCCACTCCCTTCCCCCGCTAAAAAAAAGGTAATTTTTAAGTATAAAGTTGGATGACAAATCTATGATCCAACAGCTTCTAGAACTATTTAGTCTGTAAAATTTTGTTAGTACAAAAATGATTCTCCAGGTCTCAGTGCAAAAATAATTCTACAACGGTCTCTTAACTGCACATCTAGAATCAAATTCATTTGGTGCGACAATTCTTTATAATTTTTATTTTCTAGACCAGGTTCTGGCAGTAACAGAGCAACATAAAAAATTTGAATTCCATTTTTATCGTATCTTATATGCGTCTTGCTCAAAAATCATAGAACAAGAAACTCAGAAGCAGTGAATCATTAATCGTAAACCATGAACTATGAATCGTTAATAGAAAATATAACCAATTCCCAAAAGAAAAGCCCTGAGAACTTGAACTCACTTTACCACAAAAAGATAGTGGTAAACTATCTTTAGTGCCCTGAAAAAAGAAGATAGGAATGATCTTGTGTTAAAATTTTGGATCCCCCATTAACAATCACAAATCAATTGAACTTCATTTCATTGCTTATCAAAATCCACTTTTCCTATATTTTTCGTCTCCGCGTTCCCCATTATTTTGAATAATGCACTTTTTCTCCTCCGTAATTGGTTCAACCACAACATCCTCTTAACATAGTAAAAAGAATTAGCAGTTACCTCAAAGGGTGATGTTTCACTGCCATCAAAGACAAACCTTAGCGTAACTTCCGTGCTTCTAAACCAAATAACAAGCAATCTGAACGTAGTACGATAGATCGTTGAATATTCTCCATCTGCAATGGCTCATGTGTGTGTAAACCCAAAAGTTATATGTTCCGCAATCGGAATTATAAGTAGAAGCATGCTGAAAGGGTCCAACATATCTAGCTTTCCCTCAAAACTACGAAGTTTCCTCCACCAGCCTTCTGAATCCTTACTATCCTTCTCAGAATAGCTGCAAAAGAATTCCTGTCCTGCATCATCAAAACTCCATTTAGTATCTTCGAGAACAAAGTTGCAGAGATCATAAATCTACTAAATTATTTCACACAACGTGCTTGATAACAGCTACAGCAATTTATGTGCACAACATGTTAGATGTGGCAGTAGCAGCTGAAACTTGGCCAACTCAACTGAAACTCTCGTTTGTTTGTAAGAGGACGTCCTGCCAGGATTATGCAAGACTAAGATCGAATTCAGACAAATGTGGGTAGCTTATATAATCTTCAGGAGCAGCAACACTAACTAAATAACAGCCAAAAGCATGTTTCTGTGCAGACACACTTCGCGTGACGGGGAGAAGGGATACACACGACACACGCTACATACCTCTTTCACCTTCAGTCTAGAATTGAATTTTTCCACAAGATCATGTGTCGTCAGTGGTGTCTTCTGTGATAGAACAGCCCTGATTTCATCTTCGGAAACTGGTCCACTTTTTGATGATGCTGGTGGTGATGCACCTTTAATGGGTGCATTGCTTTTGAAGGATGAAGCAGATTTTACCTCCTGAATCCCAACATAATTTTCTAATGAATAAAGGAAGAAATGGGGACAGAGAATATCCAGCCACAAATAACAGAAAACTCAAAGATATTAAGGGTTAAAAAACACAAAAAAAGATTACACAGGCAGTTAAATAATCAGAATCGATCTCACATCAGTTTTCACTTTCTTCACAGGTGCACCATTAGGTGTATTTGATTCCTCGCATTTCCTTTTCGCCTTTGAAGGTTTTGGTGTCCCACGACCAGCCGCAGAAGTTGTTGATTTAATGGGACTGATATTAACTGGCTCTTTTTTTGGAGCCTCCTTCTTAGGGGCCAGAACAGGAGATGTATCATCTTCAGTCTAGCAATATAGAGGGAATTACATCATTGATCATCAGCTTGTACAGAACCTCAATGATCAGAATTACAATTGAAAGTCTCGGGAATACCTGTGCAGCGCAATTTTCTCAATATTGTAGCATTCAAGTTTCCACACCCAGTAAATACGTAATTTTTTTGAGCTTTAACAAGTTTTATATAGTATTACAGGGTAATACACAGATCACCATTGAGTTTTCTTAAGTGGTCTTCTGAGATATATGGAAGTAAGTTTCTCGGGGAGAAATTTGTAAGAAATTATGTTGGAAAACAAGAATGTGTTTGGTCGTGTTTTAGGAGATTGGATGAGGACGGGATAATACCTAGAGAAGTCACGCAAATGTTCCCGCTAAAAAATAACACTGCGAAGCAAAAAAATCAATTTTTTTGTTCACAAGACAGAACTTGTAAATAGCATCACGAAACATACATCATACTCGTCATCAGCTTCTGCATCAGAATCATTTAGCCCATTAGCTCGCCGAAGAAGCTGCTTCAGCTCTTTCCCAGATTTGCTAAGCCCTCCCTCTTCTTCCGCACCTTCATCCTCATCCTGAAACAAATGAATACAGGATCATTGATTGTGGCTTCACATCCACAAGACAATAAGAAATGATGCGACAGAACATGAAAATTTTCACGAGCATTTCCGACATAGTTTGAATTTCTGATGAGAATATGAGTATAAGAGGGACAACAGCTGAAAATAATTATTTCCCCTCCCAAATAAAAGAGGAATGATGAATACTGGTCATATTACATTTCATGGTCAAGAAAACTCCCAAAATCTGCCAAAGTTACTAAAAATCTTTTCGAAGCATAAATGTCGAAGAAATGAAACAGACTGCCTAAAGTTACTTTCTCGAGATTAAGAAACATTTCACTAGATTATCCCCTTGTACAGAGATTATTTTCTTGGAAGATGGCTGCCAAATACAATGGCTAAGAGCTAATCCAGGTTCTCTCTCTCTCTCTCTCTTTTTGAAGTGTTTGATCACTGTTGATATAACAATTATAGAATATGAAATTCTGATTTTCAATCAACATTAAAGGACACCTCAAATAATACATGATCATTCCTGATCAAGCATGTTTAGATTCATGCAGCCAAGAAAGATCGAACATTTTTTGAGGTGTATTTAGAGGAACTTGAGGCGTGAGTAGTCGTGCCCTTTCAGATATTATAAGATACTTTTACCCGCAGAGGAAAAGGTTTCAGGCTTCAGCTGCATTAGACTACTTTAGAAGTTTTGAAGTTGGCATGGAATGTCAACAGCAGCAGTAATGCATACAATGACCTGTTTAATTTCTGGGGGTGCAGGAATTTCAAGCGGCAAATCTTCTCGCTCCTCAGAATCATTTCCAACAGCTTCATCATCATCGCTGAAAATCTCTTCATGCTCCCAATCATCACCTGAAAACAAAGGAGAAATCTAAAAGGGAAAACTAAATATTGCTAAAACCTATCCTAGTATCATGTGCACAATTTACTCAGCATGGAGGTTCACTTCAAAGAGAGTAAAAGACAAGAATTTTGACAATCTTCAGAATATCACCTTGAAAGTAGTCGAGAATTTTCATGGAATACAAGTGACAAGAAAAGTATTGACTATGATGAATGAACCCACGTGATCTAAATCAGATGTAGCAAAAAATCCAGGTAAGTGAACAAATATACATGGAATGACTTAAAACGGCATTCTTAACTATTACATAGTGGACGAAATAAGTAAAATAATTACCATAGCGACCATTAATGACCAAGCATCAAAGAAAGACGATGGAAGTTCCTGAAAGGCGCTAACTCAATGAAACAAGACATATATGGATAACCACATAATAGAGACTCGCACAAGAATAAGTGGATTCTCCAATTGAATGCTAAATAAATAAGATATACCACTCTAGAACCCCCAAATAAATAGTGGAGCAATTCTCACCCTTCTCAATATCATCATCATCCAAGTCAAAGTCACCAGCTTTTGGACCTTCTTCATCATCATCATCCCCACTTTTCTTGATGAGTCCTAACCTATTTTTTCGTGCTGGCTCCTCTTCGTCTTGCTCTCCATTATCTGAAACATCGGCTTCATCATCGTCCCCTGAGGTTTTCCTACGCCCCCTCCCACCACCAGCTGCACCTCCCCGATCATCAGGCTTCTCAACTTCACCAAAGGCTGCAGCCCCATTGCGTGCCACTTTCATCATCCACCTCTCGTATCCATCAGCAGTTTTCCTTCTATGTTTCATCTTTTTCTCAGCTTCCTCCAAGGAGAGTGTTTTATATTTTGCTTGTTTGTTAAAATTGTACCTATAATCAAGAAAGTATGAAGCTGATATTTCAAAGTAGCAATAGTGCGGGCGAAGTAACAGTGGTTACCAGGAACGAGCAGGAATAGAAACAAATTCCTTCTCTTGAAGCATTAGAAGGTAATATGATGCTGAATTTGAGCCCTCAGGGTTCCCAATGTACTTAAATTGGCCTGTTTCATCTTCCAGATGCCAAGCTGTATTCTTGTGCTTAGTCTGTGCAGTCAAACCATGAAAAGTGTGATAATAGCAAGCAAGTTAATAATCCAGACATAGATTTAATGATTACCGCTGCCAAAGCAAGAGTAACTCGACCCATTATAATTTTATAATTGCAATATTCCCTTCTCTCGAACAAACATCAGCCCAAGGATAAAGGATCTATACAGGAACATGCTTCCTTCAATTGGATATCGCAAAGTGGAGTGATTTGGGAGATGATAGATTATTACCTGACATCATGCTTCTGTAACATAGCATATTATTCTAATCTCCAGTCACAAGAACACGTGGAAACTCCATCCCATATCACCAAATGAAGTTCAGTATATTAACTGGAGAATTATTAGTTCACATGCATGCCTTGTCTTTTTAGCAAGAACAATGTCATGCATATAGCAATTGTAAAAAATGAGAGCTAGTGATAAAACAGATCCAGAGCAGTACCCGCAGGGCATCAGTAACTTGGCGCCCTTGCAGTCCTTCTTTCTGTTGTAACCATTTATTCTCATTCGTCTTCTCAAAATTTGGTAACCCTGAAGTAAACTTCCCAATAAAGTAACTTTTGTCGCTGCTGGAACATGCCCGGACATTGTATTCCTATGTATGACAAAAATAACCACTTCGAAGACAGCTTGAAAAATAATTGGATGAATCTATCACAGATTTCCCACCTTCCGCAGGAACAGATTTAGCAAATATTGTAATTTCAGGGTGTAAGATATCTCATAAACATTGCTGTTGTATATATCCATTCAAATGTTTCTACTTACAGTTGCATACATACTCGTTTCAAATCACTACAACCTAGCAGCCATAGAAGCAAACCACATTGACCACCCACCCCCCCTCTCCCTCCCCCCCACCCTAGACAACAACAAAATTAAACACGACTTCAGCAGGAAAAGCAGACTGCTTAATGGCAAACTCAACCAATGTTCTCTCAGTTGGTGCTCAATTTTAAAGCAAGAGAACCAAGAAATTCTTTTCGAGGGCTCCGTATGCAGTCTATTCCATCCTTATGATTATATCACCCTCGTCCGCTTAAAATTCCTCAGACAGACAAAACCTAATCACAGAACTCCATTGAACTAGCTAATAACCTTAAACTAAATTATCTCCAATCAGCTATCAACCGCAAACTTAGATATTTCCAATTACGACAGACCTTCAGTGCCATAGAAATCACAATTTATAACAGCCAACACTCCTAATTGTCTATAATCGGAGGGACCATTAATATTACTTTCAACAATCTGCAGTAAAATAAAATCAAATAGATATCCTCATCTTACAGCACAAATGTTCATCCGAGATACAAATATACGTGATTGCATGTGTGTCCACGTCACATTCTTCACAATAAATATCAATTATGACATTTTCACTTGTGCAGAGGAACGAACCTGAATCAGGTGAGTGATGGGGATGCTACACTCACAGCACATGGAACGATTCTGAGCCATAGATTTGCCACATTTCTCGCAAAGCGTAAGGTGCTTGCAAGTGCTCGCATACAGCTCCACCGTCGAACCACAACCACAACCGCTGCATGACGGCTTAAGTATCAAATCTACCGGCATTGTTTCTCACTTTTTCTTGTCTTTCCCCAATTTTTCGACAAATTAAGGAAGAAAGTTAGTCGGATTTGACTAAGGTCTTCTACTTCGACCTTGACGATCAACAATAAACACGTTCTTCTACCTTAAAATCTCGCAGTGAATCGCGACGAATTCTTCGGTTACCGAAATGGAAAGAAGCTACAAGTTTTCCATTATCTGAAAATCCGCGAGAAATTACGGTCAAGTTTCGATTTCGATTTCTTATGTGTTATTTCCGTTTCGATTTCTGTATCGACAGGTTGCTTCTGAGATTTTTCGCCAAAAAATCAATTTAATTTCGATTCTGCAAATTCATTTGGCTGCTTCTTCCACAGAAACTCAGCGACAAGGTTTTAAGTTGACTAACTCTAGCTCCGCGCTATAAGAGGAACTCTATCTGCATCTTCTCACCATTAATAAAGAACTTCGACTTGTTATCTTTCGTGGATTTCTTCAAGTGGGGAAGAAAGGGGAGAGGGAAGGGGGAAGAAAATAAGGCGCAACAGTCTGTTGGGGAGGGGAGAGTTTAAATATTTTTCTTTTATTTATTTTTCTTTATTTCTTAATTGCTTATTTTTATATAATTTCAATTAAGTATATGGAATTCTTAAGTTTAAAGTTTTCCCCCTCATCTATTTGAAAAATCAATTTTCTCTCAAATCTCATCCAATATTTTATTCCAGTCCTTCTTCGGAATGAAAAAGTGAATTGTTTTCATTCCCTTCATTCCTTTTCATAATAGGCTAGCGAGGTACCTATTCACCAGAATCGAGAACCAGCAATTCTCCCTGAACAAATGATATATATATTTTTTTTAATTTTTTTCAGAGATATTTTATACAATAATTATCGTATGTTTTGTACATAATTAATTGTAAATATTGCAAATTTACTAATTAATTTTTTTCTACTATCACAAGCAATTAAAAATATAATGCTTTAAATAAAAAATAAACTTATTTATTAAACAACTCAAATATGTCATAATGATTATAACAATATCAATATGCAATGTTCTTCGTCACTATGTTAATTTTGAAAAAAATCACATAGATCCTTTATTCTTTATATACTAAAAGACAAACAAAATGAACATGTGTCATGATGAGAATTATTGTAATATCTCACAATTGTAAGTTTAAAATAATTTAAATTTAAAAAAAATCATGATTTATGTTGATAATTGTTTCATTTTTAAATGTTTTCTCCCTTTTAGAAACATAACTATATTCATAAATTAAAAATATTTCTAAAAATAAAATAAAAATTGAACAGATCCGTGAAGTAAGGATGTAAACGAATCGAATCGAATCGAATATTACGAAATTCAATTCGAATTCACAAATATAAATTCGAATTCGAATTCGAAACGAATATTAATCGAATTTAAATAGGTGATTCAAATTCGATTCGTGAGAAATATTCGAACTATTCGAGATTCGAAAAGTTCTTTTTTATCTATATATATAGATTTTTTTTTTAATTTTTTAAATATTCAAATATTGTTATTTTTTAATTTTTTTCAATTACAAATTTTAACTAATATATATTATATATAAATTTATTTAAATATATAGCTATATAAATATATTTAGTATTATATGTATTATTTAATTTTTAAAATATTATATATTTATAAACGAATCGAATATTCAAATTTTTCGAATATTCGAATTCAAATATTATTCGAATCTTATAATTAATTCGTATTCGAATTCGAATTTAATTTTTTTGAATCCGAATAACCTTAATCGAATTTGAATCACGAATTGAATAAAAAATATTTCATTTGTTTACAACCCTACCGTGAAGTACTGTACTAGTATATAATTAATACTTAACACAAATTATTCTTATATAACTGAGATTCAATATTAGTTTTATAAATACAATACTATAATAACAATTTATATCTTTTGTTTATATATAATTAATACTTAACACAAGTTATCTTATATAATTGAGATTAATTTTATTTTATAAATACAATACTATAATAACAGCTATTCTATTTAAGCATCAGAAAAGAGCAGGCTAAAAGGAAACGTAAATATTCCAAGCAACCCATATACAGAAATTACGGGTCCTTGCTGATGCTAAAAGTTACTATGGACTTTACACCCCTATTGACATCAGATGAAAGAGCATCAGGTGGTAAATTATTGGACAATTTATAAGGTACAAATGATGTAATTTGCAAAATTCAGGTTATTATTCTAAATAACACTATTAATCCCTGAAAAACAATTCCTGCAGACAAGCAGGCAAACTAATAATATCCTATAAATTTAAGATGCGAGTTCAAGTTTCTTGATATTCTGGATCTGCAATCCAGGATTGAGTCCCTTGGGGCAAGCCTTGGCACAGTTGAGAATGGTATGGCATCGATACAGCTTGAACTCGTCATTTACAGCATCCAGGCGCTCCTTTGTGTATTCATCGCGACTGTCCATTATCCATCTGCAGCAGTAAAAACCGTAATTAAAGTTCTAGATGGTACAAGGTCCATTGGACTGTTGCTGGTAACCATCACCAGGACCAGAATGAAAGATGAGCATCATTTACAGTGTTTTCAAGGAAGCCTTGAAAATGTATTGTGGCAAATGAATACAATATACAGCAATTATCTCGAACCATAACTGCAAGTTAATCTGCAGGATGGATGGATGCATTCCAAGGCTTTCTAAATAGTGAAGAAGACCAGTCAACTTATATTTGATTTTAAATTCAGTCAGTAGTGTAAGATTAACTTATCATACCGAGGAGAACAAATTGAAACACTACGCCTAACCAAACACGCAACTTGAGGTTACATCATTCATGTATGTCAACGAGGAGATCCAGCGTTACACTACGCTCACTCAGGTGACAGGTGACTCGCCCCACACCCACCACCAAACAAGTGTCCAGATACATCTTAATAGATGACAAGCCTATGCCTAGTTCATTTCAGCCAAAGAGATTCACATTCCAAGTAGAAACAGACGTCAACAGAAAATACTTCCGAGAATATCCAAAACAAATTTGTTGGTGGATACAAGGATTGCTGTACTTAATCAAGGGTACCATTCAAATTAAGCGAACTCCTATGATGGTATAACATTACATGAGCATTGTGGTTATACAGAGACATCTAAAAATAGCACGATTTTCAGCTCAGACAGGACTCCAATAAGGTTATGATGTGTGTTAAAGAATGTAAAGATATAAGATCACTTTAAGTTGTAAGAAGCTGCAAGCAGCTAATGATTCTAATAGAGCAGGAACATACCACCTAATGGAAATACGACAACGATTGCTTTTACACTCCATAAATTAGACAAACATTTTTATCACACAGTATGCCACGTTAGACAAGCACTCACAGTGCAAAATCTACAATAATTAGGCGTGCTAATTATTTATATAAAACTTGCCACAAGAATGGAAATAGACATGACGCAATTCGGCACACACTCACACGCAGAGACACAAAGGGAAAGTGGCAGGAGCATCAATATCAACCAAGAAATGACAAGTTCCTAAAACATCTGGTTTGGAACCACGGGACTCCAGCAAAACTATAAATCACCAGGAGGTTACATATTGTTCTCTAAGCGTTCACATTTGAACAAATTATTTTAAGGGCTGACTCCACCCTCATTCTCAAATCTATCCTAAGAGGACTAAGTGAGGTGCTTCTCTTCAGATCAGGGTCCAATTTGTACGCTAGAAATATACACCGGTATCAAGAGTATATTGCAAAACTGACCAATAACATGAACTCAAGCAATATCAAGAAAATCACCCCAATAAATCCATTATTTCTCACATTTCTCACATGCACCAAATCTCACAATCGCAGATAAAATTCAGAATAAAAACCATTTGATAAAGAATAAAATACCTGTTGGCGTGCAGAAGAGCAGCCGGACCCAAATAAGACTCTGGGTTCCACCAGTAGCTGGGGCAGGATGTGCTACAGCAGGCACACAGGATGCACTCGTACATCCCATCAAGCTTCTTCCTATCCTCCTTGCTCTGCAGGATCTCCTTCCCCGGCGTCTCCGGCGGACTCTTCCTCTTCAGCCATGGCTCAATCGACTTATACTGATTATAAAAATTCGTCATATCAACCACCAAATCCTTAATCACGAACATATGCGGCAGAGGGGTAATCATAGATGGCCCACCTGAGGTTATTTTGGTGAGACAGGCTAGACCGTTCCGGCCGTCGATGTTCATGGCGCAGGAACCACAGATTCCCTCACGGCAGGAGCGGCGGAAGGTCAATGTTGGATCGATCTCGTTTTTAATCTTGATTAGGGCATCAAGAACCATCGGGCCGCAATCTTTGAGGTCAATTTCGTAATTTTGGAGCTCGGGTTTTTGAGCGGAATCAGGGGTCCATCGGTAGATTTGGAAGGTTTTGGGGGTGGAGGTTGGCTTCGCCTTGGGGTCAATCTGTTGGGCTGCCGCCTCCGATGCGTGTGCCCGGTAAATGATGGCTTTTGCCGCCGGAGACACGGCAGGGATCCTAGATATCGCTCGTCGGACCAACCCAGACGCCATTGAGAGAGAGTTTTAGTGAAAGAGAGTGTTTTAATACGAAATGATTATTGGGGGAAAAAGATCGGAAAAGGATCCTCTGAAGTTCAATTTCTCGTCGAGTTCCTGGAGTTAGGAACTTATTAACCGCAAATTAAATCCATAATCCTGCTAGTGCCACGTTGGCCTAAATTTTTTTTTTTTTTTTTCTTTTTACAAATGGAAATGCGCATTAGAGCATTCCCAATGGTCTTCCTTCAAAAGCAGGAATATGTTCGTCACGTCAGAGCCACCTCAAAAGTTAAAATACCTATACCTCAAAACAAAACTCCTCCCCAACAATATACCCAAAAAGCAGGAATATGTGGGGGCCCCACTTAAATATCCTATTTATCTTTTTATTTATTAATTTACCAACTAAATTAATTATTTAATTTTCGGATAAATAATAAGTGATTAATATTCCGACTATTGGATTTTTTTATATTTCATTATATTTCGGAAAAAAAAAAATTTCCATAAAATGATTAATAAATTTGTTATTCATATAAAACGTAAAAATACAAAACGAAGTCAAACACGTTACATTAAAAAATCCGAATACAATAAAGTAAATTTCGAGCTGCTAACTTAATATTTTGCTAATAATTGCCGGAACGGTTCCAGACATGTTCAATTAAATCTTGGCGTAACTGGTGATGTTTTTGCTTATCGCGTAGTTGAACACCTCTCCGGATGTAGTCATTGAATGCTCCGGTTGATCCTTGACTTACTTGTGGAGGTGGCGTAGCGTAATTGGGATCGTCGGACCAATCAGTCGCTGAATCTCCTTCATTTTCGACTATCATGTTGTGCAGTATAATACAAGCTAACATTATTTCCTTTAAGTTATTCTTGTACCAGAAACGACTTGGACCTTTAATCATTGCCCAACGAGCTTGAAGTACTCCAAATGCACGTTCGACATCCTTTCTAGCAGCCTCTTGTAGTACTTTGAAATGCTTTCGCTTCGGATCTTGTGGACATGGAAAGCTTTTCACAAAAGTAGCCCACTCTGGATAGATTCCATCTGTAAGATAGTATCCTTGATTATATTGCTTGCCATTAACTGTAAAATTAACGGAAGGCGCGCAACCTTTGAGAGTATCCGTGAATAAAGGAGACTGGTTGAGCACGTTTATGTCGTTGTTAGATCCTGCCACTCCAAAGTATGCATGCCATATCCACAAATCGGCTGAAGCAACCGCTTCGAGCATGATAGTTGGGACGCCATGATCACCGCGTGTGAATTGACCTTTCCAAGTAACTGGACAATTCTTCCAGTCCCAATGCATACAATCAAGGCTCCCTAGCATTCCGGGAAAGCCGTGTCTTTCCTCATGCATTTGAAAGAGCCGTTGACAATCCCCTGCATTGGGTTTCCTCAAGTAGTATCCACCAAATAGTTCAATCACACCACGGCAAAAATTAAATAGACTTTCAATGGCGGTTGTTTCGGCAACGCGTAGGTACTCATCGTAATGGTCGGCTGGTCCACCGTACGCCAGTTGACGAATAGCCACCGTGCAATTTTGAAGTGGGGAGAACCCTTTTTTACCAGCTGCATCGACCCTCCACCGGAAATAGTCATAGTTGGACTCCAGTGCATTCACTATCCGCATGAACAACTCTCTTGACATACGAAAACGCCGGCGGAATATGTCGCTTCCGTAGATCGGATCTTCAGCGAAGTAATCAAGGAAGAGTCTTGCATGACCCGCCTCACGACCTCTATCAACGTACGTCCTACGCTTCCTGACCCGACCAGTAGAACTCCCTGCACCACCAAACATCTCCTGTTTCTTTTGAAGCAACGACTGCATCTCTATCTCAGTCGTATCATCAGTTAAGAATTCAATAAGGCTCTCACTATCACTTTCCCCGGATAACGAGTGAGAAGACGAAGACATTTTTGAGAGAAGAATATGAAGTCAATGAAAGAAGCAGAGACTGAAGCAAAAAGATTTGAGATGAGAGCTACAACAATCCGAATGGTTGCTATTTATAGAAAATAAAAGCACACAACAAATACTTTTACAACGGCTAGTTTTACAACGGCTAGTTTTCCAACGGCTAGCTCTACAACGGCTACTTTTAACAACGGCAACTTTTAAAACGGCTACTTTTACAACGACAACTTTTAACAACGAAACGTAAACAATAACGGTTGATTAATAACGGAAGCACACAACAAATATATTGAAAAACACGATTACAAAATATAAAATTTCACAAATACTAGGCACAGAAACAGCGAACTAAACTTAAACTACATCCCCCAATTTTTCTTAATTTTATCACACATATGGAGATGGATACGGAGTTGTTCTTCAGTCATCTTCGAAGTATCTTTCATGAGTATTTTGTACTCACGCGTCGCGGCAAGCCTCATTAGCCCTTCGAGTTTTTTCTTGTTTTGTTCTTCCAGGACCCGAAGCCTCTGCTCAATCTCGTCCTTGTTATCTTCAGAGGATGTGCTTGCTTTTCCTTTTCCCTTACTAAGCCTCTTTGCCGCTTTCTGGCCCATTGGGCGAGTACGTTCCACTCTGAAATCCTCCCCCGCGCTTGAATCAGTGTTGGAAGACGTCACATACTCTCCAGAAGCAGAGATCTTTGTCTTTTTAGGTCCACGAACTTCTTCGCCTGCATCGGCAAACTTCGGACTATCTTTCAAGATATGTCAGGCACCCATATGCCTAAACACAGTCGGCTCGTTGGTTGCACTGTATGCCTTCGCCTTCTCTATAATATCCGCATCACTACAACCACTTCCCCAGTCCTTCTTCGTCAGATTGTAACTGCAACAGAACGCTTTCACCTGTTTCTGTAGTGTGTAGTAATGTGTCTTTAACACATCATAACTCCGTGGCGGCATGTTGTTGGTACGATTTCGGTTGTACGCTTCCCCGATTCGGACCCACATTTGTTCCAATTTTTGTGCGTTGCCTACCACGGAGTCTGTACTAATATCAAGCCAACAACTTGCAAGAAGAGAGTTTTCTTCATCAGAGTAAGTTTTCTTTTTTAGAGCTGGAACCCTTGGTGGTTCAGCGGCGGCTTCAAAGTTGGCAGAGAGATTAATCCGATCTAGTCCGATCGGAGAGAATTGAGACGAGAAGGGGGACGAATGTTGAGAAGTTGGGGTGTCTCTGTCTGTATCCGAGGAATCAGTGCTGGGTCTTCTTGATGAATTTGCGCCCATTATCGGACGAAACCCGTATTGCGGAACTGGCCTATAGGGACTTTGATCTGGATGCCCGTAGTATGATGCGCCGGATGAATTGAGCGGATTGAATTGAGTGTTTCCACCTTCCGAAAAATCTGGAAAATATGGAAAATGGGCTGGATAATTTTGGGGCTGAAAATTTGGATTATCAGGACGGTAGTTGGTGTTTGGAGGACGAAAATTGATTCCTGGAGGCGTTGCATTTTCTCCATAATTTGAAGAATTGCCCCATTGATTCCATGAATCTTTGTCCATTTTTTCAGAGAAGAAATGTAAAATTTTGATAGAAGATTGAAATTTTAAGAGTAGTAGAGGATGAAGAAAATGGTGATTGTTGAACATATATTTATAGGAAAAAATTATTTTTTTTTCAAAAAAAGTACTGAAAATAATTGCTATATTTTAAAAAATTATAATAAAAAAAAAAAGGGAAGAAAAAGCCGTTTGCAACGGCTATATTGTCTCCTAAAGTGTATCCAAAAATTCAAAGCAGTAAAAGAAAATAAAAAAAAAAAGCTGAAAAAAAAAATATATATATATATTAAAGGGGGGGGGCAGCCTGCAGGCGCGGGCCCCACGCCGCGCGCCACCCACGCGCGCGTGGGGGCCACGCGCCTGGCCAGCGCCTCCCTCTGCGCGAGTTTCACTCACACCCGGCAACCCCCACTCTCATCTAGCCAATCTCTCTCCTCATATTCCTAGGAAGGGATTTCACAACCCAGCAACAATACCCCTACCCAAAAATCACCCCCCCATTGATGAAATACCCCATTGCAGGTTTTTTTAACTTTACAAGTCAGCATCTCTCTCCTCAATGGGGATGCTCTTACATGTAAGTGGAACATTTTTAATTACACCAAATTAATAGCACACAGACTCCATCCCGGCTTAACCTGCCTAGGTTGATCGGGCACGGGGATTAAGGAAAAACAGATTTTGTGGAATCTTTGACTTTTTTAAAGGTGGAGATTGAGAATGGAGATTTTGAGGGTAGAAATTGGGAGAGAAATTTGCTATTTATGGGGCTGACAGGTTAAGGTGTAGGCATGTCAAAATCGATCCGCCCCGCCCCTATCCGCTCCGATCCAAGGTCCTTGGGCCGGGGCAAAATCCGCCCCGATGAAGAACAGGGCACGCCCCGCCCCGCCCCGTCCACGGGGCGGGTCAGATGCGGGTCATAACCCCTGACCCGCCCCGCTCCCTCCCTCCCTTATATATATAATTTATTTTAATTTTAAATATATATTATGTAATATTATATGGATATATATATATATATACACACACATAAATATTAAATATGTGTATATATGTATATATAATATCAAATTTTATATATGATATGTTATAAATACATCCGAATTTGATTATTTAAATTTATTCTAATCATAATTTAATCTATTAGGATGTATATATAACATATCATATATAAAATTTGATATTATAAATACATATATACACATATTTAATATTTATGTGTGTGTATATATATATATATCTATATGATATTACATAATATATATTTAAAATTAAAATAAATTATATATATAAGGGAGGGAGCGGGGCGGGTCAGGGGTCATGACCCGCATCTGACCCGCCCCGGCGTGCCCCGTTCTTCATCGGGGCGGATTTTGCCCCGCCCCAAGGACCTCGGATCGGAGCGGATCGGGGCGGGGCGGATTGATTTTGACATGCCTAATCATGGGGCAGATATTTTTGTCCCGTGGGGGGAGGGGCGGGGCGGGGCAGGTCAAAAAATCCAAAAATCCGCCCCGCCCCGCCCATTGACATGCCTATTAAGGTGGGACAAACTAAAATGGCAAGTAGGCAGGTTAAGTTGGGACGAAGGTAGTAGCAAACAAGCTGGGATGTGGAGAAGTTAGGGTCTGTTTGCTTAAGACTGGAGAGTGCTGAGCAAAATCTGAGTGATAGAGTTAATGAGTGTGCCTTATTAGGATTCGGTCTTCCAAATCTATTGAGTCAATCTTTAGCAAACGGACCCTTAGTCTTCCTTCTGTCTAATTCTTCAAATTTAAAAACCTTCTTCGTAATTCTTTCAAATTTATTGATGGATTATTTTCGCATTGACGAGTTCTATCATGTTTAATCCTCAATTTCTCGTCATTTTATGGAATTATTGCATTTTAAACAAGAAAAAATTCGTAAAATTCAGGTAGCAATAATTCGATTTTCTCCCTGTAGCTGGCCCCATGCAATTTATTAGTTTTTTTTTTTTGTAATTTTTGGAGTTGTTCTGCATTTGGTTTTAGTTGACAGTGGTGTTTGATTCTATTTTTTGGTTTGAGTACTATCAATATAGAAATGAGAAATAAGTTATGGTGTTGAGATAAAGAGCCTCAAATTATCAAGGACGGAATTTTGAAATGAGAAATAAGTTATGATGCTGAGATAAGAGCCTCAAATTATCAAGGACGGAATTTTCGATTTTTACGGAAATATCGGTGTTTTAATTTTGGAAAAAAAATTATTTTAATGAAAATATCGGTGCAATTTTAAAAAAAGTTGAAAATGCATTAAGAATTTGAAAATTTAAGATGATATTTTACAAATTGTTATAACTAACTTAAATGGACATGTTTAGATAAATAATTGGTACTAATGAAAATATTTACAATTAATTTATAAATATTAAACAATATGATACATATTAAAAATGTCGACAAGCTATTATTTTCGTCAGAATTTCTTCTTTTTTTGTATTCAATATTATCTTATTGTCTTGATGGTCAATTGTGTTAGATTTTATATAATCCATGGATATACAAAGCACAAGAGGGGAACTATTGATCAATTTGTATGTATTGAGTATGTTATGAAAGTAGAACATAAGAGACCCTTTATATAGGGCCAAAATCCAAAAAGAAGACAAAATGGCCTCCACAAGTGACCTCCACTAACCTCCACTAATATAACCTCCACTAAATTACATAAATGCCAACATTTAATTTAACATCCCCCCTCAAACTCGCGATGGTGTAGTAATAAACATCGAGAGTTTGTCAAGAAAGAACCGGTGTCGTGGGAGGGGGTGTGCCTTCGTAAAGAAGTCTGCAAGCTGCATCGAAGATGAGACAAAGGGCAAGGAGATGGTGCCTTGCTCAAGATGATACCGAGTAATGTGACAGTCAATTTCGATATGCTTGGTACGCTCATGAAAGACAGTGTTGTGCGCAATGTGAATAGCACTCTTGGTATCACAATACATCGATGTTGGCCCATCAAGAAAAACACCCATATCAGCCAATAACCATCGTAACCATACAATCTCGCAAGTGGTAGAGGCCATGGCACGATATTCTGCCTCGGTGGAAGAACGAGAGACAACATCTTGTTTCTTACTTTTCCATGAGATGAGTGAATCCCCTAGAAAAATACAGTAGCCAGTAGTGGACTTCCAGTCAGTTTTGTCACTGGCCCAATCTGCATCTGAAAAGGCACGAAGCTCCAAGGTTGATGTAGAGGGTAACAAGAGACTCTGATATAGTGTTCCCAGAAGGTAACGAAGAATACGCATGACTGCAGCCCAGTGAACAGAAGTAGGAGCACAAACAAACTGACTGACAATATGAACAGCATATGCAATATCAGGACGCGTAATGGTAAGATAAACCAGACTACCCACAATAGATCGGTATAAAGTAGGATCAGGGAGAGGTTCTCCATCAGTAGGAGTGTAGCGAACATTGACTTCAAGAGGAGAGTCAGCCATACGGGTATCTGTGAGACGAGCCTGCTCAAGAATATGTTTGATGTATTTAGACTGAGAAATAAGATATCCCTTTTTAGAATAAGCTACCTCAATACCCAAGAAATAGCGAAGATGACCTAAATCTTTCATCTCAAACTGACGAGATAAAGTATCTTTAAGACCTATAATGCCTTCAGCATCATCACCTGTAATAATCATATCATCAACATATAACAAGAGCAGAATATGTCCTGCAGGGGAGGATTTGACAAATAAAGCAGAGTCATTGGTACTTTGAGTAAAACCAAGTGACAATACAACAGTGGAGAACTTATCAAACCAAGCTCTGGGCGCTTGTTTTAAACCATAGAGAGCCTTCTTGAGCTTGCACACTTGCCCCGGATGATGAGGAACACCCGGTGGCAGGGCCATGTAGACTTCCTCCTTAAGATCTCCATTCAAGAATGCATTTTTAACATCCATCTGTAGAAAAGGCCACTGTCGAACAGATGCAACAGCAAGAAGAACTCGGACAGTGGTCATCTTAGCAACAGGTGCAAAAGTCTCCTCATAATCCATGCCATACTCTTGAGTAAAACCCCTAGCGACCAACCGAGCTTTGTATCGCTCAATAGAACAATCAGACCGAGTTTTAATCTTGTACACCCATCGTAACCAATAACCTTCTGAACCGGAGGTGGAAAAACTAATTCCCAAGTACCAGTTTTGTTCAAAGCAGACAATTCCTCATTCATAGCTTCTTGCCAAAGGGGATCACGGGCTGCCTCAGAGTAGGAGGTGGGCTCACAAACAGAATTAATGTTGACAAGAAAAGCAACGAAAGATGGAGAATAACAGGAATAATCAAAATCAGAAACCTGGGTGGATTTGCGAGCACGTCTAGGGTAGCGAGGTGGGTTTGGATCTGCAATCTCAAGAGGTTCTTGAGCAGTCGTAGGAGGGGAAGTGGTATCTATGTTAGTGGACCTGCAGGAGACGTTAGGAGAAGCAGAAGATGTAGGTGGAAGATCAGATGCACAATCAGTAGTAAAAGGATCAGTATGAAAAAGATCAGATTTTGTCATATCATGGGGGGTGGGTGGAATAGAGAAGAAGGGAACATGCTCAATAAAGGAAATATTTCGAGACACATACAATTTTCCAGAACTAGGGTCATAACAACGATAATCTTTCTGCCCAATCTCATAACCAAGAAAGACACATATAACAACACGAGAAGATAACTTATTGCGTTCAACATGTGGACGAAGAACAAAACAAGTGCAACCAAAAACCCTTTAATGGGAATATAGAGGGGTTTGACCAAACAACCGAGCATATGGTGAGATCCCAGAGTTATGAGAAGTAGGAATTCTATTGATAAGATAAACAGAAGTAAGAACAACCTCTCCCCAAAATTCGCTAGGGACACTAGCTGACAAAAGCATGGATCTAGCAGTCTCGATAATATGCCTATGTTTTTGTTCGACTACTCCATTTTGTTGTGGGGTATCAGTACAAGAAGATTGATGTATAGTACCATCAGCTCAGAAAGGTCACCACTAGTATATTCTCCCCCCAAGTCAGCTCGAAAGCATTTAATAGTGGCAGAGTGTTGGGTTTTCACATAAGCTTGAAATTCAGTATAAGTATGAACAAGATCAGAACGACGCTTAAGTAAGTAAACCCAATAATAACGAGTGTAATCATCAATAAGGAAACATAATATCTAGAGCCGCCCTTTGTGGGAATAGGTGTTGGCCCCCAAATATCAGAATGAACCAAGTCAAAAGGTGCAGAAGACGTAGACGTACTTAGATCAAAAGGCAAAGCAGAAAATTTTCCAAGTTTACATCCACTACAATCAGAAATATCATCAGAAGGTAAGTTTCCTAGAACACCCGACTTGCACATAAAGCGTAAACGAGAACCCGATACATGACCAAGTCTAGAGTGCCACAAATAAAATTTAGAAGAAGAAGGTGTCAAATGAAAGGCAGACAAATTAACAGGCATAGTTGCTGCATGGATAGGAAGATGTAGCTCATCCAAAACATAGAGACCTTTCCCTTTTCTACGCCCTGTCCCAATCACTCTCTTGGATTTTAGATCCTGCACATAACAAGAATTTGGAAGGAAACCAACAAAACATCCAGAATCACATATTTGACCAATAGAGGCAAGATTCATACGTAACTTAGGAATACAATAAACACCAGGTAAGGAAATGGTGGAGGTATGAACAGTTCCGATGCCTGTTAATGGCATAGGAGTGCCATCAGCAGTCACAACAGTGGTGTGTGGGGTATTACAAGACATAGATATGAAGGTAGAAGGGTTAGGAGACATGTGATTTCCTGCTCCAGAATCTAATATCCAAGAAGATGAGGTGATACCTGAGCCAAGAAATGGTGGTGAAGGACATGGAGCAGACAGAGCATGTGCATTAGACTGAGTCGAATTCTGGTACTGTTTGAAGGCGAGGAACTGCTGAAATTGATCGGCTACAGAATCTGCACTCACAGTAGAGCCAAGATGATCCGTAGAAGGCACCAAGGCAGCTGGAGTCGATATGGACTGTCCCCCAAAGTACTGCTTCTGCTGCCCACCATGGTATGGTTGTGTGGGTTTTTGTCCTTGCGGTCTCAAATGTGGAGGTTTCCAACCTTGCCCCGACTGTTGGGTCTTCCAACCGGAACCTTTTCGCAACTCAGGACATTGATTCTTTCAGTGGCCTGGTTGCTTGCAATAATTACAATTTCCAACGACAGAAGTCTTGTGCGGATTTGTGGAAGCAACAAGGACAGGGGCAGATGAGGAGACTGCCAAAACTGAACTAGAGGCAATATGTACCCCCTTTAGAGTCTTCAAACAAGTTTCTTCGGCTATGAGTTCATTGACCACATCTTCAACAGATGGCTAGGGCTTTTGGTGCAAAATCCCTATCGACAATTATCAAATTCTGGACGAAGACCCATCAAAAGTTGAACAAGTCGGTCTTCATCCCTACACTTCACATAAGCAGTACATGCTTGCAATTCAACAGATTCTGTCAAGGCTAACTGATCCCAAAGAGCTGTCATAGCACAAAAATAATCTTGAATCCCCAAATCATTTTGAACTAATGCCCGAATTTTCGACTGCAGCTGATATTTAATAGTAAAATTATTCTGCACAAACAATCTTGACAAATAATCCCAAACCTCTTTTGCAGTTTTAAATTTAGCTAGTTGGACCCCAATTCTTTGTTCAACAGAGTTATTAACCCAAGTAATAATTTTCGAATTATTTGTCTCCCAAATACGAAATAGTTCATCATATTTCTCATCATCAGATTTAGGACATACTGCCTTTCCAGAAACATAATCCCACAATCCTTTTCCCTTCAAGAAATTTATCATAACATAACTCCAATATCCCACAATCCTTTTCCCTTCAAGAAATTTATCATAACATAACTCCAATACCCAAAATTTTTCCCATCAAGACGAACCCCAATAGACTGCAATGAATCATCACCCACAGCCATCACAAACAACCAAACAGAGAAAACAAAACAATTTCAAGCGTAGCGGAAGCAATAAAACCTGGTTAAGACGCTGCCCCCTGCGACTCCCAGCCAACTTACTGCAAAGTTGGATCCGCGACCGCCTCCAAAATTTTAACTAGCTCTGATACCATATTAGATTTTATATAATCCAAGGATATACAAAGCATAAGAGGAAAACAATTGATCAATTTGTATGTATTGAGTATGTTATGAAAATAGAACATAAGAGACCCTTTATATAGGGCCAAAATCCAAAAAGAAGACAAAATGGCCTCCACAGGTGACCTCCACTAAAGTGACCTCCACTAACCTTCACTAATATAACCTCCACTAAATTACATAAATGCCAACATTTAATTTAACAAATTGCATATCATGTCAATCATTTAAAAAATCGAAAGTATCCGATCTTTCGATAAAATTTCCACAAAATTATAATAAATTGTACTTGAAGACAATCAAAATCGATATTTCAAAATTTCAAAGGAATTCTAACAGAAATCTATTACATTTGAATTTCGTTTCGAGATCGTCAACAAAGAAAAATTTCAAAGAAAATTTTGAGATATTTTTATGCCTAGGTGAAAAACAGTGCGAGAGATGTGGAGCGCTGAGAAAAGAGGGAAAGTTTGCTTTGTACATTTAATTTGGTGGAAGAGCAGAACACGTTTATTTTAGTCAGTGGTGCGCTTCTTGAACTGATGTGGCAGCCAGATGGTCGTCCATTTAATTTGCGGTTGAGATATTCCTAACTTCAGAGGATCCTTTTCCAAAGAGATCAGGTGCAGAGGTTCAATAACTGCACTGCGTGCAATACGTCAAACAACAATATTGTTGTATTCCCTCCGTCTCGAAATAATTTACACATTCTTTTTTATATGTGAAATAAAAAAGAGATTTTTTTTATTTTTTAATTAACTTTTTCAAAGGTAAAGATTGAGAATGAAAATTTTAAGGGTGAAAATTGTAAGAGAAATTTCATTTAAGAGTGTGCAAATTATCTCGGAACACCCAAAAAAATGGTGTGCAAATTATCTCGGGACGGAGCAAATAATTTTTTTAGGATCTTTGTTCTGTTCTTATTCTTTCCTTTTTTCATTGGCGGCGACTATTCGCAACCCAGAAAATTTCTTAATGCATCCCACTAAATTAATAAATTAAAATATTATTAATAAACGACTACAATACCCTTAATGAAAAAATAACATAATTAATTAAAATATTATATATATAATTAAAAAATGTAAGAAACATAAAAAAATTATAATTTTTCTTTTCTTTTGTGTCATCTTCATCCAGCCCATATCTTTTTTTTCTTGAACTCCATAAATCCTAATTTTCTAAGGTTTCACAAGACTTGTCATTGTTTCATCCATAGAGAGCATAAATAATAATTAATGATATAAATCAATTGAATGAAGAAGACGACATAAACCCATTGAAAATTGAAACAAAACAAAATAAATTGAATTGATATAGGATAATGAATGTTTCCATCGTTCCAACCGTGGCCAAAAACAATGAATAACTCCTGATTTCAGCGTACCGGCGATGAGAGGAATATAAACGTATAAGAGGAATATAAAGATGAGCATTAATCTTAATCATGTTAAGAGTAACGAAAGCAGAAGGTGATATTTCCAGTTTTTTTTTTTTTTTTCCTTAATTTTTTTTTTTTTTAGTGTTTTATTATTTTATTTATCAAGTTTTAATTTAAATTAGTTAAGTTAATAAAAAGGGTATAATTGATATTTAGTGTGTTGTATTAAGAAATATGTACTGAATTTTAAATAAAATTGGGATGTATTAAGAAGTGGGCTACATTAAGAAATTTTATGGGCTGCAAATAGCCGCTGCCTTTTTCATTTGTTTTTCCCTTTCTGTTATTTTTCTTTCTACTTTCTATGCCCCTATTACTGTGCGTATTTTATTAAAATAGTATTCCTTCCGTCCCGAATGAACTTGTATATTTTTTTAATCGGGGTGTTCCATCCTTTTGCACACTTTTCATTTCAGAAAATAAAACTTGACATCTCTACCCTACATTAATCACATAATTACAAATATGTCATCACATAAAAATAAAAACAGATTTGACTAAGTCAGCATTTATCAAAAAATATTTTTTCTTAATATGTGTGTTTGGGGGTCAGTGCAAGTTCATTCGAGACGGAGGGAGTAGTAATTATTATTTTTTAATAAAAGCACTACTAGGTCATCCTCTATTAAATATATATATTTTGCTAATATTTTTTTATTGTTGTTTATTTTGCACTTGAAATGAGATAGTTTAAGTGTTAATTACAGTAGTGTTACTGAATTATCATTGTTTTTACACATAATTCGTTTGTGCATCGATATGTACAAATTATACGAGTTTGACAAATAAACTACTGAACTTATTTCCGAATGTTTTTGCCAGATTTTTGCACGTGAATTGCGCTTGATAAAATTTTAAGGGTATTTTTGTTTTTACAATCAGGGGTGGACATACCCCCATAGTTGGGGTGGCCCTGCCCCCATCCCATTATTTTTATGTCTAATATGTATATTGTGTATTTATTTGGAATAATATGTGTGTTTGTCCTCCTCCCCCTAAAAATTATAAAATACTAAGATATATTTCGAAATTTTTCGTAATTATACAATAAAACACTCTAAGTTTTAATATATGGCTAACTAATGATACATTTTAACATATTTAATAATAAAAATATTGTTGGTATTCTATTTAAATAATAAATATAATATATTTAATATTTATTATCATGTGTATATATATGTTGGTCCGGGGTTCTTTGTTTGTCGGCTCCCCTAACCATAAGTCTTGGGTCCGCTCCTGTATACAATTGAGTCGTTTTTCTCCCGCTACATATTGTTACAACTTACACTCAATTGTATTGATAAAAAAAACCCTTTAAAAAGTCATCACGGGTAAGCCACGCCGATAAAAAATAACTGAAAAATAAGTTTATTGATTTTATTTGTCAAACTCAAATAATTTGTACATATGGATGTCAGAAAACAATTTAGCAGTTTATGTGAAAAAATGATGATAGTTTAACAGAATTGCCATAATTAATCCTATTTATATTATTAGACTTATTTAGTAAAGTGATTATTGTGTAAATTATTTTTTGATAAAAAAAATTAAAAAGAAAAAAAAGAGTTCTGAAGTGAAAGCATCAGCAAGAAAAAGAGTTAAAAAGGAAAATTGAAAGAAATGGATGATCAAATCCTACTGCACAAATGCAGTTTTTTTACTACTGCACAGGATTCGGTTTGAATTTTTTACTGATATAACATTTTTTACAACATATTATATTAATCATGTCACATAATTACTTATGATGTATTCATGATGTTATCATATATATATATGTATATCATATATGAATTAAAATGTGGTAAAAAATATAGTATATTATTTGTAGTAGGAAATCCAAAATACACCAGATGCTCATAATTGTGCGTGTGGGCAGCACGCTACTATTGGGACTCTTCGATCCTACACCCGGAGCTATGTTCCGGGTCCTTATTTTCACTACATGTGTCCACTTTCTCCGACAAAGAAGCTTTCAGCTACAGCCACCCCACGGTTTAACCCCCACATCTCCCCATTTATCTGTTTGCACAACCCTCCCCCTCGCCCCATCATTGGCCCACTTTATTACTTTGTCATAAACAATACTTAAACAATTATTTTTGTGTTATATATTTGCAAATACTTATTCATATAGAATTGTATTTAACACATTTATTTTGAATATAGCAATATAAAAGGAATTCAAATTCCAAAGTTATTTAAAACAGAAGAAGTTATATAATTGTTGAATATAACAACAAACAGAAAAGCTATAAATATACGAAAAAGTTATTACCAAAATTTAACAACAAACATAAAAAATAGTATATATATACATGTATAGATCCTATAAAGTTTATTATCAAACTTTTTATCCTATAAAAAAGTTATAACGATTTCTTTTTCTTAAATAATAAATTTATTATTGAATATGAAATAATTTATATTAAGTATATTTGTAATATATAAATATATAAACTAAAATGTAGTGTTTATGGACAGGGAGGAATCGAGAGAGCAACAAAAGGCCGGTGGGACCCTAACGCTCAAGAGTGGACCAGAAACTATCGACCAATATTAATATACACATGAAATAAATATAAAATATATTAAATTTATTATTTAAATAGAATATCAATAATATTTATTTTTAAATATGTCGAAAATGTATCATTAGTTTACCTATATATTACTCCATCCGTCCCACTTAAATTTGAACACTTGTCTTTTTCGTTCGTCCCACTTAATTTTGCACATCCTTAAAAAGGAAATTTTTCTCACAATCTCCATCCTCAAAATCTACACCTTTGATAAAGTCAACTTAAAAAAAAAATTTTTTTTTTTTAATATTCGTGTCCGGTCAGCCCCGCAAAATTAATACACAAACCGTTTTGGATGAAATCATCAAACTCCTTTTTAATTGCGCTTTTATAGAAGTAATTCAGGGAATAATTGGATTGGGATGTCCCATTCTGATGTGGTATGAGTCATCCTCAACGTATTTCATTTTACAACGGATGGTTCATTCCTCCATATCCACATCATATTACCTATATTACCTTTTACAATTTCCAACACACATTTTATAAATTTCAATACACCTTTTACAATTTATAATACACATCCTGCTCTACTAAACCCTTAAATTAAAATACTTTTTTGGATGTCCCGTTCGTGAATCTGCCCCATCGCACGTGGTTAATGCCACTACATCCCAATCCAAATATCCCCTCAGCCTTTCTATCCCTTCAAGTTTAATCTTTTATAGTATACGATGCATGGTCATGAACCACTTGTAAAATCATCATTCTGTGAATGTCAGTGCATTTGCGCATGGATAGTAGTGCTCAAGGCATCATAGAAGACTGGTTACTAATCAAACAAGACTGGGGAATTGAACAAGACAGAGAACAGCAGACAGAGTATTCTCTGGAAACAAAAGTGAATCAAGTTCGTCAAAAGTGGAGGGTTATGTATCTTCCAATATGATTTATTTAGAAGAAAAGATGCAGTTTACCACATTCGAGTGTATGAGAAATTGGTCTAACCGAAATAGATATGATCATCATGTGAATAAAACTCTATTGTTAGTTGTTACGAATACAAATATTCAGATAGACATAACCATTTGAAGTAAGTAATAGCCAACACCAACTGAAATAAGAACACAACTGTAAGCCACAAACACACAATTGTGTTCTTATTTCTCTGGTATTCCACACACACTGGTTTCAATCTCCAACACCGTTGTTTTATTGGTAGCACAAAGGGCAGCCTCCGAGAATTGGGAGTTCTCTTGCACTCTACACTTGTTCGGTCCAATCAAAGACGCTGTCCTGGGAGGCAAAAGTCAGCTCCCATGCCATTAACAAAACCACAATGAAATGAAATTTAGCAAGGAAAAGGGCTTACATCTAGCTTGAAATCTGGTGGGGTATCCAGAACTATATCGTCCAAGTCACTAATTCCACAGTATAAATTGCTATCAACCTCACCCAGAGAGGGAATTTTCGCCGGTGAATCATCAACTGCAGGACAAGACTTGATTGCTTCGTTGCATGATTGGCGGATGGGTTGAGTTAAACAAAAAGGCTCACAGTCTGCATCCAAGCGAGTATAATCCAAGTCATCCTCAAACCGAGGATTATATGAAGCACTAAATAGATCTTTATCCTACGCGACAATACGATAGTTTCAATGATACATGTGAGACAAGTCAAATATGTTTTAGGACTAAAGAATGTAAAACATAAATTTGCATGAGCTGAAAGTAGAAGATGCTACCAACCTGGAAAAATTCCATGAAATAGTCATCGTTGAGGCAATCAGATAAGGGCGTATTCTCCAGCCTATCAAGATCAGGAGTAGTTGTCTTAGGAGTCAAAGGATCTGTAGGACCTGTCGTTATATAAGATTCTTCATCGATGAACGAAGCTTCAACCTTGTCACTGTCCTTCTGAGGCTGATAAAATATTTTGGAGACCACGAACTCGCCATCTTTCTCAACTTCGTCTGTGCCAAGATGGTACTGATGCATAACCCAATTGCATTTTTCTGGCTTGGACCCTTTCTTTGTGGCTGCGTACAGAACCATGATTTTCTTAAACCCTTTTTGAACTCCATTTTCCATCACCGGTTTCGTTTTACCGGTCTTGTGCCAACGGACGTGTCCATACGACGCGCTTTCTTCTTCTTGGATTTTCCGGCGTTTCCTTTTGCCACTAGCGTACGCCTTGCTTATTCGGTAAAAGAAGTGGACACAACGTCCATCTCTTTTAGCTCCTGACAACATTAACACAAAAAAAATTCATCAAATTGATCACATCTCAAAAGATTATCTAGTCACATCCTCAGGATTTGGAGAAACAGCTATTCAAAGATTTCTCCAAAACTTCCGGTTTGTGTTCTTTATTAGAAATCAAATTGATCCAGTCTTATACGTACGCAAGGAAAGGAGACGGGTGTTCGAAAAATAATAATGATGATGTACTTGAAAAATCATGCAAACGGAACTCGTAAAGTCGAGGTACGAGTTGGATTCATTCTTCTTAAGACGATATTGTCCAGTATACAAGTGTCCACGATCTACGGTAATTGTCTCCAAAATATAACGACTTTAAACTTTAGGATCGCAACACAGTAAATTGTACTTTTCTGCGAACTACTCGATACTCATGACTTTCTTGAAGACAAAGACTTGAAGATGATATATGGAGATTGTAGTGAAGTTCATTTGGGGGTTCATTTGATTGGTTTAATTGGAAATGCAAATGCTAAGACTTATTTATAAACTTTTAGGCGTCATTTCATGGACGAGTGCATCTTTTTCAACTAGATCAATCACAATTATTAGATCGTACCTCTCGATAAAAAATACAATCTTATGGTTTTAATTGCATCATTTTGAACTAACTTCCCTTTGTTTGCACCTATTTTACTTGAATAGACACAACTTTTCAAAACACGTTTACATTTAGTAGACACTTCTCGATTCACATTCAAATTCCAACGAAAAAGTAATGAAAAAGAAAGAAACGTAAGTTCGTTTTTCTTTCATCAATTAGGATCCCTGTGCATGGAAGTCTGAATGGGAGATGAATGGTAGAGCCAAGTAGATATAGTTAAACTCTGTTAGCAAAGGACTCAATATACTAGACAATCAAATTCATCACTTCAAATGCATCTTCATAATGATTTTCCTTAATTTGTGAAAGAAAAAGAAACAACACTACAGCAAAGCCATGTTATCCAAGAACTGACCAGGAAGATTTTCAGGATGAGTGTAGCATATCCCGTCCTCGTCTTCTAGAGTAGGGATAAATTCATCAATGTAGACATAAGGCTGTACATCCCCCTCCCCTCGTTTCGCAGCCAAATGATGTAATAACTCCACATCAGACGGCTCAAATTTCACCCCAACAGGTAGTCCAGGCCATTCTTGTGAAACCTGAAACAAGGAAATGAAACAAATATATAGAAAGTCCATCCCTACAAGATCCAAATTAAAGTACATTCAGTTCTTACATCACTGTTATCAATGAGATAGGTGCATTTGGGGCAAGACATAGTGGCTCCACAATCTTTGATTTGATGTGGAACACTCGCATTTATCACATTCTTTGCCAGTCCACGGATATTAATAAGCCAACACCTGCATCATTCAATAAAAATCAATTACCACATTTGGTAACAAAATCTTTTAACTGACAAAATAGACCACAAAACAAAACCATATTGACCCTTGTCTCTTTCATTATATATTAAAAGGGTGCTTCTTGATTCCTGTTATTTACATGTAACAACACCATGCTAGACTAATTAAGCATCCAGAGACATTTTCGCCTCTCAATTCTCCGCTACTTCGTCTTATCCAGAACATCTAAACTGAAAATCCGCTTGCACTGGTGATTTGAATTACAAAAAAAATGTTCTTCCTATATTTACGATGTTGTCATTCACTACATTGTCCGGATACTCCCACCCAGTAGAAAAGAATCAGAGAGACAGAGAGAGTAAAATAAAAACTTCATCGGAAAAGTGATAGCATTAAACACAGAAGAAATGAAGGCAGGAAAAGCAATGGGCATCACCCATTCAACAGAGTTGTCACTGAATGAAGCTCAAGAGAACCCAGCTCAAAACCAAGAAATTAATTCTTGGCCCATTGAAATCAGACCCAGAAAGAACTAGAGTTGGATGAACAATTGGTTGGTATTCCAAGATTCAGTTTTTACCTATCCATTAAAAGAAGATGATTTGTAGGCAGGATAAGAAGAAATGGGATCACAGCAACAAGGAAAGTACTAGAGAATGCATTTGAAAGTGTTGAGAGTTTGTAAATACTTTCCTCTTTTGTCCACTCGGTTAAGTAAACTGGCAGTGTACATGAGAGCGGCAAAACCCAGTGGCTCGGAGCTTCACTAAACCTGACTCCAACTCCTGCCCCTAAAAGTCACACATTTACAAACTTGCTCTCCAAGATTTAATAAAATATTCGTCTCTATGCTCTACAATCCTACGTGTCATTTGTAATCTTAAGTGGAATTCCTATTAATTTGCCGCCATTACTTTTAGTGCATGTTTGTTCCATCTCTATTTGAGGTTGGAGGTGACTGGAATACTGTTAGTTGAGGATAGTGGTCAGAGTTAATGATTGAGAGAGTAAAAAAAGTGATGTTTGTTTGGATGGTTGGAGTAATGGTTATAGTGTAAAATATAATTTTTAATTTTAAAATATGACGTGATGTGTGTGAGAGTTTGTTAATAATGATTAATTTTATGATTAAAGTGGTATTGAAATTTATGGTGGTTTATAATGGTTGAGTCAATGTGTAAACAAACATATGGAGGAGTTGGGTCAACCCATCAGGAGTTAGACCAACCCCAACCAAATATACCCTAAGTGTTAGGTTCTCTTTTTGAAATAAGAATCTATACGTCATGGTTGGAAATCTTTGCAACTTGCAATATTTTATTAGAAGACAACATTGATTAAAGTGCATTTAATTTTTTATTCTCCTTAAATGCTTTTTAATAATCAGTTCGTTTCAGAATAAATGATTTTTAAGATAAAATGAAAAAAAAATCAAAATAAATCTCGTTTTAGCACAAATTCATAATTCTTCCAATTAGCATAAACAACTTACTTAATTTATTAATTATTTCTTTATTCCACAAACTATATCCAATAAAATGTATTCTGTATGGAAATATTTGTCTTTTATATATATCTTTAACTTTTTTTTTTAAAAAAAAAAATCTAATTAAAAGATACTATTTTGAAACGGAAAAAATAATTTTATTAGTGGCATTTATTTATGTGCATTAATTTTTTTATTAATATAAGGAAAGATAATTTTGTTGGAAGCATGAAATTTAGGATATCTAGTAAACAAGTAGATGAAATATTAAATATAGGAAATTCACCGATACAAATAAACAGTTAACCAATACCCAATACCCAATACCCAATACCCAATCACCTTTTTTTCATTTTTTAATTACAAGGAAAAAGGTGAAATTCATACAAAAGAATGTTGAGTTATACTTCATCCGTCTCAACTAATCTTGCACTTTTCATTTTCATCCGTTTCAGCCATTGTTCTAAAAATCGATCTAGACGGCCGACTAGCCTAGGCCGATCCAAATTTCTAAAAAACGGTTATTTTAGGCGGTCACCGAGTTTGGCGCTGCCTAACCCGATTAGGCGCCGCCTAATCCGCCTAGGCGCCGCATAACCCGCCTAATTGCACAATTTTTTTTTATTTTTTTTCTACTTTTTTCATAATTTTATAATTTTTTTATTTCTTTTTTATTTTTTTACTTTTTTTATCTTGTCAGTGTGTTTAACTTTAGGTGAATCCTTTTAAAATTTTAATTTTTTTTCACACTCCTAATTTAGTAATTTTTCCTCCACCCACTATTAACTCTTTTAAAATTTGAAGTTGGTGGTGTTTATTTTATTGTTTTTAATATTTTTTCTATGTATTATTTATTTATCAAATAATTAAATTATTCGTCTAAAATGGTGCCGCCTAGGCCCCGTCTAAGCGCCGCCTAGGCGCTTAAGGCGCTAGGCCCCAGTGAACCGACTGACTAGCGCCTTGCGATTTTTAGAACACTGGTCTCAGCTAATCTTGTACTTTTCATTTTCGTCCGTCTCAGCTAATCTTGTACACCTCTTAAAATGGAAAGTTATAACACAATCTACATCCTCAATCCACCTTTGAAAAGTCAACAAACACTTAAAAAATAATTTTTCTTAATACTTGTGTCAACCTCCCATATGCAAGATTAGCCGGAGGTAGTAATTATTATTAGTAAAGTACACAGGAATCTAATATAAATACGACGAGTAATTAATTGGAGTATGAAATGGAAATTGATTTGGTAGTTTACATTATATTTCAAGATATTACACTATTATAAGTACTACTAATATAATTATTGTATTGGCACTATATATCAACTAAATAATAAAAGATATAATTCTTTTTGTTCAAAATTTAGAAATATGCTTTACGGGGTTTTTTAGCGTCCCAAGTAGAGTAAACTTTAAATCTAATCTTAGATTTTGTAGTTTCACTGTAATACAGTTACTTAGGAATAAGACATCAACTAAATATTAAAAAAATATAGTTACATTATTAGTTTGGAATTTCATAATGTGCTTTCAAAATTTTCTTGGGCATTCGAAGTAGAATAAAAAATAAATCTTAATTTGGGGTTTTCAAATTTCACTATAATGTCAGGTTGTTTTAAATTTCACTTTAAAATAAGTGATATTGTAGGTAATTAGTGATCGATGTTGCGACTTCATTATAATTCGGCGACTTATGAATAAGACATAATCAACTAATCAACTAAACATTAAAAAACGTAGTTATCAAATTTTAAAATATACTTTAAGGGATTTCTTGACATCCGAAGTAGAGTAATATGTAAATCTTTTTTTATAAGTTTCACTATAATATTGGTGATATGCATCAATTATGTTGTGATTTTATTATAATTTGGTGATTTATAAATAAAACATCAACTAATATTAAAAAAATATAGTTACTATAGTTAGTATTCACGATATACTTTACGAGGTTTCTTGATGTATGAAGTAGTATTATTTGTTATATATAAAAGTAATATTTTAAGTAATCGATAATAAATGTATAGTTCCGCGAATTAAGACTAAAAGATCAACTACATGCTAAAAAATATGGTTGCCATAGCTAGAATTTCAAAAAATGCTTTACAGGGTTTCTTGTTGTGTGAACTATAATAATATGTTAATCTAATATTAGTTTTCTTAATATCACTATAACCTTAGGTTTTTTAATTTTACTATAATATCGGTGATAATATAAGCAATTAGTGATAGATGGTGTGATTTCATTATAATTCAGTGACTTAGGAACAAGACATCAATTAAATATTTAAAAAACATAGTTAGTTTAGTTCGAAACTTCAAAATATGCTTTAATGGATTTCTTGGCATCCGAAGTAGAGTAAAACTAAATGTTAATTTAGTTTTTTAAATTTCACTATAATCTTAGGTTTTTTAAGTTTCACTTTAGTATAAGTGATATTATAAGCAATTAGTGATAGACATTGTAATTTCATTATAATTCAACGACTTAGGATTAAGGTATCAACTTAATATTAAAAAAATATAGTTACTTTAGTCCGAAATTTCAAAATATGCTTTAAGGGATTTCTTGGGGGTCAAAGTAGAGTAGTATTTAAATCTAATCTAGTTTTACGGTGAAGGTTAGCAACCTTTTTCGATCCTAAAAGATAAAGTTGTACTTTTAATCATAACATAAAAAAAATTAAAAAAACAAGTTTTTTTTATATTAACATTGGAACTTATGAATAGTGTCGTTATACGATAACCGTCTGGCACCTACGTACTCTAATAGAAGCAAGGTACTATCAATTAATTATTATCTTTTTCGATATCAGAGAAGGTTGAGTTATACTTTTTATAAAAATGTAACAAAAAAATAAAATCATAGGTAAATTCGAGAATATGTCCTTATATGATATCAATATACTGACAAGAAAATCGATATAATAGTTTCCATATTATAATATCATTTGACCACCAATGCCTATGATAGTCACAAGGTGTCAATTACTATCTTCTTCAATATCCTAAATGGTATAGTTATACTTTTTATAAGAAACAATGTTCTTATATGATATCCGTATATTGATAAGGTAATCGAAATAATAATTTCAATATCATAAGGTTACTAGACACATGAGGACTTTAATAGTTATAGAGCGAGAGTTACTAACTTTCTCAATATCCTAAAAGGAAAAGTTTAACTTTTGATACAGTCATAACGAAAAATAATTTTTCTTTTTTACTTTTCAATTACATTACTTAAAAATGGTGACTTATACAATATTCATTTACTGATAATCCCCAAAAACTAATTACAATATTTAAGATTATTTGACACCTAAGAACTCTGTTGTTGATATAGTGTTAGTGGCTATTTTTTTCGATATTCTAAAAAATAAAGTTCTACACCTAATAAAAACATAATTAAAAAGAAGGCATTTTTTTTTTATATAATATACTCAGAAATAGTGTCCTTGTATGATAAACGTTTGACACCTACGTATATAATAGAAGCAAGGTGTAAATTGATGTCCCTTTAGATATTAGAGAAGGTGAAGCTATACTTTTTATTAAAAATGTAACAATATATATATATATATAGTTTAATTTAGTTTAGTTTCGTTTAGTTTTTATTGAAAATGTAACAATATATATATATATATATATATATTATAGGTAATTAATAGAGAAGGTGTATCGATGCTATATCCATATATTGACTAGGAATCAATATTATAGTGTCATTTGACTCCCATGCCTATAATAGTTACAAGGTGGTTGTTACTGTCTTCTTCGAGATCCTAAAGGTAAAATCGTACTTTTAATAAGAATATAACAAAAATTAAAAAACAAAAGTTTTTTTAGTATTGCCATCGGTAAAAAAACTTGGGAATAGTGTCATTATACGATAATTGTCTGACACCTACGTACTTTAATAGAAGCAAAGTGTTAATTACTATCTTTTTCAATATCAAAAAATGTGAAGTTATACTTTTTATTAAAAATATATAATAAAAAAAATTACAGGTAAATTACTTAGAAAAAGTGTCCTCATATGATATCTGTATATTGACTAGAACATCGATATAATAGATTCAATATTATAATGTCATTTGACCTCCAATGCTTATAATAGTTACAATATGTCAATTGTTATCTTTTTCGATATCCTAAAAGGGAAGTATTAATTGTTGAAATCAATAGAAAAAATTACCCGCCCACAATTTTATTTGCAGTAGTTGATTCCAAACCGAATATGGAAGTATTAAAAGAAAATCAATGTCTCATTTCTCTAATTGTTGAAATCAACACAAAAGAGTAGGTATCATAAGAGAAAATAATAAATCACCAGTCTGCAATTTTATTCTTATTTTGCTGTTTGTGGGCTTAGTAGTTATCATCATAGTAATTAATGTCTCAAAGAAATTACTATTTATTGCCATACTATGAAAATTAAAAGTATCAAAAGGTAAATAGAAAATGTGATTATTTTTGTATAATATCCACTGATAACTATCTCCATTATTTTAGTTATAGTAATAACAAATTTGTTTTTTTTAGCTTTTACAACCTATACTGCGAAATAGATGTCATTATGCATATAGTAGTAAGAGTTTATGTTGGGACTAACAAATTCGGATACGGATTTTATTCGGCTCTATCATGAGTTAATTGTAGTTTGGGTTTTATACGGGAATAAAACAGATAAAATCGGGAAAATAACGTTGGACCGACCAAATTCGACAAATTTCTCATGAATAAATCGAGTTTACTACGTTAGCTTAAAACTTTCATAATCATGATAATTTTTCTTATTTTTATTAATTATCTCATGTTTAATTATTTTTGTTAGTTCTTTTAAGTTATCAAGCAATACAAAATATAAAATTTTATTTATCTAATTTAAGTCATCTAATGAAAAAAATTCAACAATGATTATTATTTAAAATACTAATTATCTCTTTCTTTTAAAAATATTTTGAGTCAAGTAACTACATATATATATATATATATATATATATATATATATATATTTATCTATTTACATGCATTACTATTACCTGTTTAACAAATTTGCTTTAAAATTTATCTAATTTGATAAATTTATAGTTCTAAATTTCTATGTTATTTTATGAGTTTTTAAAATATAATACTTTGAAATTGAAAATTACAAAAATATAATGGAAATAATAAAAGTAAAAGTAGTGAAAACAATGTCACGGGAATTATACGGATATTATATATATTGCTATATATCTCAAGTTTTAATCGTATTTTAATTTTTATTTAAAAATACGTGATAAATTGAAAAACTCGAAGAGTTTTGTTACTATGAGTGGGACTACGTAATTGTTTTTTAAAAATATAATAGTTCGACAAAAAAAAAATTAAAATAAGTGTGCAAATAGCCGAATTCTAACATAGGCATCACCATTATAATGTAACAAAACACATGTTCTTGAACATCTGAAGTAAGTAATAGCCAGTTTAATTAACAAAAGAAACAAGCCACAAACACAGAAACGCGTTTTTTTTTTCAGTATAAATTGGGGAATTAGGAGTAAGGAATGAGTCTAGAACCCTTTTTTTAGTTACAAAATCAAGAGTTATGCCGTTAAACTATAAGGTTCTTGGCCACAATCGTGTTCTTACTTGTCTGGTATTCGGCACACTGATTTCAACCTCCGATCCCGCTGTTTTCTTGGTGACAGAAGGGAAGCATCGGAGATTTGTAGCCATCAAAAATGGGAGTTCTCTTGCACTCTACACTTGATCAGTCCAATCAAATACGCTGTCCTGGGAGGGGAAATTCAGCTCCTGTGCCATTTAACAAAAAATATTAGACAAAGTTACATCCTAGAGTTACCAAGAAATACAGCAAAGAAAAGGGCTTACATCTAGCTTGAAATCTGGTGGGGTATCAACCACTATGTCCTCCAAGTCACTAATTCCACAGTGTAAATTGCTATCAACCTCACCCGGAGAGGGAATTTTCGCCGGTGAATCATCAACTGTATGACTAAACTCGATTGCTTTGTTGCATGGTCGGGGGATAGGTTGCGTTAAACAAAAAGGCTCATACTCTGCAGCCAAGCGAGTATAATCCAAGTCATCCTCAAACCGAGGATTATATGAAGGACCAAATAGATCCTCGAGACTCTGCGTGTCCTACGCCATAATATGATACATGTGAGGCAAAGGAACAAAGAAATGAAGCTTTTTTAATCAAATTTGTTTTAGGACAAAAGAATGTAAGACAGATCCAGTTGAAAGTAGAAGCTGTTACCAACCATGAAATAGTCATCGTAGAGGCAATCAGATGAGGGCGTTTTCTCCAGCCTATCAAGATCAGGAGTAGTTGTGTTAGGAGTCGAAGGATATGGCTGACCTGTCCTTATATCAGATTCTTCTTTTACGCATAAAGCTTCAACCTTGTCACTGTCCTTCTGAGGCTGATAAAATATTTTGGAGACCACAAATTCGCCATCTTTCTCAACTTCGTCTGGGCCAAGATGGTATTGATGCATAACCCAATTGCATTTGTCTGGCTTGGACCCTTTCTTTGTGGTTGCATACAGAACCATGATTTTCTTAAACCCTTTTTGAACTCCATTTTCCATCACCGGTTTGGTTTTACCGGTCTTGTGCCAACGGACGTGCCCATACAACGCGCTTTCTTCTTCTTGGATTCTCCGGCGCTTCCTTTTGCCACTAGCATACGCCTTGCTTACTCTGTAAAAGAAGTGGACAAAGCTTCCATCTCTTTTAGCTCCTGAAAACATTAACACAAGAAAAATTCATCAAATTGATCACATCTCAAGAAGGTATCTCTACTCACATCCTCAGGATTGGAAAAAAAACAGCTATTGGAAGATTACTCCAAAAGTTAAGGAATTGTGTTCTTTATTAGATATCAAATTGATTCAGTCTTATACGTACGCAAGGAAAGGAAGTGTTAGTGTTGGAAAAATAACAATGATGGTGTATCTTATCACAGCGAAACTAAAGTTTTCCACGAGCTACTCGATACTTAGACGTTCTTTAAGACTTTGAAGATGATATATTCAAGTTATAATGAAGTTTAGTTAGAGACTCGTTTAATTGGAAATGCAAATGCTAAGGCCTATTTATATACTTCTAGGTGTCACTTAATGAACGGGTGCATCTTTTCGACTTGATTAACCACAACCATTAGATCATACCTCTTGATCAAATATCACGATCTTATTGTTTTAATTGTATCATTTCGAACGTTCATGTCCACTCGTTCGTACATATTCCACTTGAATAAACCCAACTTTTCAGGGCACATTGCGTTTAATAGACACTACTCCATTCACATTTAAAATTCCAACAAAAAAGTAATGAAAAAGAGAAACATAAGTTCGTTTTTCTTTATATCAGTTAGGATCCCTGTGACATGGAAGTGTGAATGAGAGATGAATGGTAGAGCCAAGTAGATATAGTTAAACTCTGTTAGCAAAGGACTCAATATACTAGACAATCAAATTCATCACTTCAAATGCATCTTCATAATGATTTTCCTTAATTTGTGAAAGAAAAAGAAACAACACTACAGCAAAGCCATGTTATCCGAGAACTGACCAGGAAGATTTTCAGGATGAGTGTAACATATCCCGTCCTCGCCTTCTATAGTAGGGATATATTCATCAATGTAGACATGAGGTTGTACATCCCCCTTTCCTTGTTTTGCAGCCAAATGATGTAATAACTCCACATCAGACGGCTCAAATTTCACCCCAACAGGTAGTCCAGGCCATTCCTGTGAAACCTGAAACAAGAAAATCAGGAAAAATATATCGAAAGTGCATCCATGCAAGATCCAAATCAAAGTACATTCATTGCTTACATCACTGTTATCAATGAGATAGGTGCAGTTGGGGCAACACCTACTGCCTCCACAATCTTTGATCTGATCTTCAGCTGGTAGACTCGCATTCATCACCTTCTTTGCCAGTCCATGGCTATTAATAAGCCAACACCTGCATCATTCAATAAAATCATTACCACCCACATTGAAAACAAAATCTTTTAACTGACAAAATTGAGGCATAAACATTTCACACTTAACACAAAAAAAAAACCAGCTTGACCCTCGTCTCTTCCATTAGAGATTATGTACGTATTATGAACAACACGCATGAACAAGAATATCTAATTCAAAGGGCCATTCTTGATTCCTGTTATTTATATGTATTTTACAACACCATGCTACACAATATCAGGTTCGCGTTAATTTAAGTGTGGAGAGCCAATTTTGCCCCTCAATTCAAGGAATTATCTCTGCTTCTTCGTCTTATCCAGAGCATCTAAACAGAAAATCCGTTTGCATTGGTGATTTAAGTTGAACATGTTCTTCCTATTAGGTACATGTTGCCATTCACTTGAATCACTTCATTGTCCGAAAAACACCAACCCAGCAGACAAGAAAAACAGAGAAACAGAATAAGATAAAATAAAATTCATCAGAACAGTGAGAGAGAGAGAGAGTACTTCATTAGAACAACGATGGAAGAAGAAACGAAGCCAGGAAAAGCAATGGGCGTCACCCAGTCAACAGAGTTGTTAAAATTTCCGGTGACCCTGAATGAAGGTCAAGAGACCACAGCTCAAAACCAAGAAGCTAAAAATGACTTAACTTTGTACGACTAAAAACTCATCTTGCGGCATTCTTGGCCCATTCAAATCAGACACAGCAAAAAAACAATCCAATGGTATTCCAAGATTGAGTTTTTACCTATCCATCAAAAGCTATTGGCAAAAGAAGAAATGGGATCACAGCAACAAGGAAAGAACTACAGAATGCATTTGAAAGTGCTTCAGAGCTTCTAAATACTTTCCTCTTTTGTCCACTCGGTTAAGTAAACCAGCAGTGTGTATGAGAGCGGGAAAACCCATCAATAGGCTCGGACAGGCATCCTAGGCACATTCAATATGGCTCGGACAGGCATCCTTGCCACAGTCAATATGTCTCGGATGCAAGTCTACGGAGGGACAAATTACAAACTTGCTCTCCAAGATTTAATTAAATATTGCTCCCTGTTGTCCATTTTGCCCTTAATGCTTTTGTTATTCACATACTTCCATTGTTAGTGTAAAATTAATATACGAGGATATTATTGGGAATGCACACGGGATGTAGTGTCATGTGTCACGTTCGCAGTGACACATTTTCAGATGGTACATTCATTTAAATAGTAAAACAATATTTTTGTTTAAGGGATTTGTAGGGTATGATGTGTATTGGAAATTGTAAAAGTTGTATTGAAAATTGTAAAAGGTGCAATGAGAATTGAAAAATGTGATGTAGGTAATAGGATGCGAATGTGGAGAAATGGATCATCCAGGTATAAAATAAAATACTTTGAAAATGAATCATGTCTCATTTGGATGGGGACATGCCAACTCAAATATCCCCTAATAAAAATCGGGACAATATTTTTAAATTATTGTTATTTAAGAATTGAGAACAACGTGCTAATAAATCTAAAAAAATCTATTAGATGAGTTTATTGGAGGCCTACTATATTTGCAACCCTGTCACAAAAATTCAAATTCGATATCGGCAAATTTTCGATGAATCGGTTGGAATTTTCTAATTTATTTAATTCGATATAATCGTGTACTTTTTATGACGCCAGTTGCCAGCGTATAATAGGAAAGTTTTTTTTTTAAAATTAAGGGAGTCTTTGATTATAGTTGAGATGCTGAGGAACTAATGAGTGGAGTAAAAACATTAGGAATAAAAAGGAGTATTTAATTATGTTGGTCATAGAGATATTGGAGATTTCTTTATAATATTTAATTAAAAAAAGTAATATATAATATATATATAAGAGTTAGAGATATTTGGTTAAAAATTAAAACACTGAATTGTAATTATGAACAGAGGATAAAAAGTCTACAACCTAATTAACAAATTGGTGACAAAAAAACCTCTTTAGTTGGACACCCCCTCGATGAATGGTTCATTCCAACTTAAACGAAATACACCCTAAATTTTCTTTGTCGAAATTACCAACACAAAGCCAGCGGCCTTTGCTTTTTATTATTATAAATTAAAAGCATATTTAACAAAACTAGTGACTTTTCTTTAGATTATTGTGAATTAAAGAGAAATTAAACAGCTTAACGGGCCTGAATTATAATTTATTGGCTAAACGGGTATCAGACCCAATTTTTCATCATGTTTGACGAGTTTGACCGATTTAGCCCATGAATCTGTTCTGCTTTTACCAAAATTCTACTACCAATTTGGTCTATGCATTCACTTTTATATATTCTTTTGAATGTCATTTTTTCATATATTTTGAATTCTTTTTATAGTTGTACCCTAAAATATAGTGTGTATATATATATATATTTAATTTATACATGTGTTAAATGGGTTAAAACACGTTGACTCGCCTTCAACCTATTTTTTTATCGTGTTTGACGGGTTTAACCCAGTTAACTCATGACCTTGGTGTGTTGAGAATCATATACTATTTAGTATATTTTAATTTGAAGCTAATGTTATTTTATAATTCAAAAGTAATCTTACTTTGGAACATCACTACATATTTTATGGCACCATTGAATATTGATTCTATATTGGGTGAGATGAATCACCGATTTAATGAAAATGGCGCGGAATTACTCAGACGCTCATCTTTGATCCAAGAGATGGATATAAATCATTTAACATTGAGGATATATGCAAATTTGTTGAGAAGTTTTATCCTGATGATTTCAGTAGCTAAGAGAAGTTGCACTTCAAGTATCAGTTGGAGGTTTTTGAACTTGATTGTCGAAGTAATGTACATTTTCAGAATGTTTCATCTGTTTCACAATTATCTCAGAGACTGGAAAAACAAAGACTTACAATTTGGTGGACAAATTGATTAGACTTGTTCTTACTCTTCCGGTTTCCACCGCAACAATAGAGTGGGCTTTTTGGGCTATGAAAATTGTGAAGACAAGATTGCGAATCAAGATGGAAGATGACTTTTTTACACTAGAAGGATACAACTTAGTATGCTGAAATCTACTAAATAGGCTATTGAGGATTGTATAACTTTTTCTCTATTGTGTTAGGGTCATAGTACATTTACTTATTTAGACTTGTTACTGTTTCTCTTTATTAATTTACCAAAAATATTTATTGTCTTGAATCATTTATGCTAAATTGTCGTTGACTATGCAAGATATGAATTGTCAATGGACTAATATGTTATTGTGGGGTGAATTATTGATGTTACAAATTCGAAAAAATGTCCACAGCTTTGGTCATTTATAAGTTTATAACAAATTCGAAAATGCCTCAATACAAAACCGTGAAAATTCTTAATCCATCCCATCTTCTTCTTTACTCACCCTTACTCCCTCTTCCTCATCATGCTTAAATCCTTCAGAACTTGTCTGTTTTTTGTTATGCTATGCGCACACACCAACTACTACTCTGTTTTTTACTTTCTTTTTCTTTAACCCGAATTAATTTCTCCTCTCTTATCTTGTTTGTTTGGTAGATTTGATTATCTTTGTTAGTGTAACATCTATGTGCTAAATGGTTTAATTGAAAAAACACTTTCCATGAAAAGAAGTCTCTATTGCACAGTTCTTGACAATTCTGCACAAACCTAATCACTCTGAAATTGATATAAATTCTGAGAGAGAGGAATCAGAGATCATTGTATAGTTATACAATCTAATATAGTGTATGAAAAAATTTTAAAATGCACTTTGTATAAATGGGTGGGGCGTGATTAATCTCGGAATTTAAAGAAAAAAAATTAGAAAAAAAATTGTGGGAAGTCCGCCACGTAATGCATAAATGCATAGCATCATGAGGCAGCATTCGTTTGCCTTTTCTACCCTATCAATCATTTTATTTATCATCAACATCTTCTGAAGCTTTTCTACCATCGATCTTTTTATTTACCATCAATATCTTTTTGAAATTCTTTTTGTACTTTATCAACCTATTTAAACTTTATCAATCTTTTTATTTACCATCAACATCGTCTGAAACTTTTTTTTTTTTTTTTTTTTTTTTTTTGGTATTTCTATGTGATATGTCAATATGAAAACCAATGAAAATACATGGACCAAACATTGGGAAGACGATATGAAAACAAATGAAAATACAGGGTGATTTATGGTACCTGTGAGATAACAATGAAATTATATAATATAGCGGGTTCCTCATATTTAAATACATATATATTTTTCTCTCACAATGGTATCGGTACTATTGTGGTACCCAAGTTGGATTCAAAATACATTGACCAAACATTGAGAAGACGCGTGGTTGCAAAATAATAGTGTTTTCATCAATTTTTTTAATAAAGCTCTGGAATTATTATTAATATGTTATAAACAAGCTATTTTTGAAAATCAGCTTAGAACTGATTAAGATAGTCACCCACTATAGGTAATAATAACTAAAACAAAAGTGATTACGAGTTCCAAAAAAATTTGCAAACATCTCTACCTAACAATTTTATTAGATGGAAACCTAAATCTTTTTCGAATTTGTTGACACTTTGCATAACATTTTTTATTAGATGGAAAGCTACATTTATTTTGAATTTACAGGAAATTTGCGTTGTTGGGATCCTTATGGAACCTATTAGACGATGGTGATCAATTTAATTCGTCGATTAGAATTTACTTTTCAAAATATTCCAAAGAACTCTTCCTAATAAGATTGATAAATAATATTTATAATGAAATTATAGATTGTTGAAACATTCTATTTTCTACACTTTTTACACAAGTTCTGTGTAAATGTACTAAAATAATGTGGCCAAATATTAATTTTAGCCTTAATTAACAATGGAAACTCCTCCAGCCAATGACGGACCCAGGAATTTTATCGAGGGGGACCCAACTACAGTTACATCAATGAATATGTTGTAGGGGGGAATTTTTTTGAAATATACTCGATTGGGTGAAAAAAATTATACCAAATGAAGACACTCCGAGGAGGCTGAAAACAAACTCTTATATATTAGGCTCTAAATTTAAAATATTAAATAAATTGTATTAGAAAACAAACGTTTGGACAATAAAAAGAGTGAACCACCGCTAGCCCCTTTAATATATTGATGTATTTCAATAATATTAAATTTTAATATTGAAAAGTACGAATAATGTTTATGAAATCAATAATTGGTTCAATTATAGAAAAATGAATAATCAAGATATAACGTCTCTAATCATTTTATTTTAGTTTCTTAAAATCTTTTATTGCTATTGTTTACACTTAAAGATGCAACCGTTGGTTATTATTTAAAAAAAAATTCAAGTTAAACACTATAATTATTTATTTTAATTAATTAAGTTATCTTAAAACTGACTAAAACACATTTATATAGTAACAAATTTGTATGAGGTCGGGGGCCAATGCCCCCTAGCCCCTTGTAAGTCCGCCTATACCTCCAACTACACAGGCCGGCTCGTCAAGTCATTAGGAAAAATCACTTAGAAAAAATAAATATAAACACCCTCCAACCTAAGACAAATACAACAGTCATCGGATCTCCACTCTATCAGGGAGAGCGAACGAGGAGTGATATTGAAACAACCGAGGCTAGGATAGCTGATGTTGAAGCAGAAGGCCGAAGCCTTGATATTCCCGTTGTAACCATTAAGGAGAAGCCTTAATGGTTACACGGGATTAAGCCACGAACTTGTGTTCATTATAGCTGGGAGGACATTTCCGATTCTACTGATATACGAAAGAACAAGTATTTTCTGTGATGTAAGTAATAGGGTGTGGACAGTGACGGAGCCAGGGGACTGGCGGCGGCCTCCCCCAAATTTTTCGATCGATGTACTGTAGATATGTATATACAGTGTAATTATAGTAAAAAACATGATTTCGCCACCCTCAAATTCTCGAAAACGTTTATATATATTTCAAAAAAATTATTTCACCCCCCTCATTATAGAATTCTGGATGTGGATGTGGAGGAATGGATCATTCAGGTGTAAAATAAAATACGTTGAGAATAAATCATGTCTCATCCGAATGGGGATATGCCAACCTAAATATCCCCTAATGGAAATCGAGACAATATTTTTTTGTGCATGTATGTGTATAACCTATGCAGGTGGCTAGCTACCATTCTGCACTACTTCGGCCAGGGTTATATATAAATCAAATAATTTTGTTTCCTTAATTAGGATATGAATTTGAAAAAGTGATACTGAATTCGTACTCAAATTTAAACACGAGTCAACTTTTTTTATACTCATATAAATTTGGAATTCAAATACAAATATATTGATACTTGACTTAAAATTCAAAGAATCGATTTGTTATATTTTAAGTAAATACATATTGAATAATATATGATTTTGTGGAACAAGTTTTTTTTTTCTTTTTTCCTCAGGATTCTACTTTTATATAGTAGTGGATTGTTCATGAACTAAAAGGATGTAAGCGAAGCTCCCTGGCCTCTTGGGTAGATTAACACGGTCCTAAAGCTGCTGTTTCCAAGAATTGTGCATGATGGAATCGACAACGATTCACAAGGGACACGGTTACGACTTCAGAACTACTGATTTCAGTTTTAACTCAAAAGTCGTCCAACTTTTTTTTATTTATATATTTACTTTGAAAATTTAATTGAAATAATTTTATAACTAAATAACATATCGTACTTGTACATAATTATTTTTATTTATAACTTATAAAAAAAATACAATATAAAACAACAAAAATAGAAGCAAAAAGAAAATAGGGGAGCCGATGTTCCGAAATCAGAATTATCAGTTGAAAGCCGGAGCCGTCAGTTCCAAAATTGTGATGGCTATAACCAGAACCAAACCGTGAAAGTGATGGTTACTGGAATCGAATTAATGATTAAATAGAATTGTTGACCACAGTTCAAAGATGTCAGAATCGGAACTGAGGTGATGATAAGTTGATTCATAAAAGAAAATGCCAACTCAATTAATCAACAAAAACAATTTAAAAAACTAAAAGGAGGCTTATAAAACATATGTGTATAAGACTATATTTATCAACAACCAACCCAATTCAACTTATAAATAACACATTAATTTCTCTGTCATCCACATACACAATCTATATATTAACTCAATTCTAATTCTTCTATATTTTATCAACAACTCAATCCAATCCTACATTTTAATAATATATTAATTTCTCTTATTCACATATATAACCTATTTCCCAACAAAACCCAATATTTTTGAGCTATTATTTAATAATTGCCTATTATTTTGGAATCTTTTTAAATAAATTTAAAAGATATAAGAAATAGATTAAAAAAATGATATTTTAATTCTACATTTATAATAAGGAGATTTTACCACACTTAAAACAACATATTAACACAATAACTAAATTAAAATTGCAATAGTTGAAATTCAGACTCGAAAAAAAATGAATTAAGCTACAAAATATAAATTAATAAAAATATATTAATATTAAACTCGACTTATAGAGGAAAAAAATAAGAATTTTGATAATTTTTTAAGTATAAATTATTCCATTTATTTATCATCTTAATTATATGCATAGAAGAATTCAATACAACCAATCATAATTAGAGCCGGCAAAATCGACCCAGTCCGATGGGCCGGCCCGGCCCGCCCGACATTTTAGGTGGGCCGGGCTCCAATATTCCTGGCCCAAAGGGCGTCGGGCCCACCAGGCCCGACCCACCAAGCTCGACGTAGCCCATGGTTTAGGCCCGTTGTAGCCCATGGGCCACGGGCCGGCCCGCTCTTTATTTTTTTTTTAATTTCTCGAATCTCATCTCATCACTCGCGACTCAGAGTCACAACCCTCAACTTAAATTGCATATCACTTGTTCTTCTAATAGGCCAGTTAGCCACGTAGGACTTAGAGATTTTTTTTCTTAACTATTTCTTAACTTCTTCTTTGTGTTTTGGATTCTTGTGTTTACCATGTAGTAATTGACTAATTTAAACTTCTCATTTTGTTTGATTATTTGTTTGTTAGTTTAAAGTTTAAATATTTTATTTGTCGTTATTAATTATTTTCATTTCTGCACAAGGAAAGAAAACAAGGGCTGGCCCGACGTGGGCTGGGCTGGGCTATACTTTTACCAGCCCATTGATCATCGGGCCCACCAAGCCCAGCCCGAAATTACACCTTGGCCCGATGGGCTGGGCTGGGCTGGATCGGGCAGGACAAATTGCCAGCTCTAATCATAATACGACACATGACATAAAGCGAGGATGGCTTGGATTGTGGGTTGATTGACCAGCCTATACAACAAGCGATTGTGCCTCTGAATTTCTTTTTTATTGATTAATTTTTTTGTCTTTTTCCTACAACTCAACCCCTCGGATTGTTGATAAATATATGCTAAGGCTCATCATAATATTGATGATCAGTTTGTCTAAAATGGTAATAAATGTTTTCTTCACCAAAATGAAAGAAAACACACAATTATGCAAGAATGAAATCCTGGACGAGGAAACTCAGCAGCACTCCCAAAGCTAGTACAATGAGTCAATCAAGTCTTGGAAATTGAAGATGAGCCAATTAGCCTTAGCTGCAACAGACTCTCGAAGTATAACGCCCCCATAGCATATAAACATGTCAGCACCACCAGGCTTACGAGCCTACAACAAAACAAAAACTGAGTCACACAAGGAAATCTATCTCAACCATAAACAACAGATTACCCTTTTTATGATACAGTTTCTCACCTCTAGATCGGTTGCTCCATCTCCAATCATGATCAAAGACTTGTACCCTTTAGCCTGGAAATAGGAGGGGTAGTATAAATCTTTCACTAGTTTAAAAGGGAGATCTTATGACCCATGAATGATAATACAGTAGTCTAACCTTCCTAATCTGTTGAACAGCAGTCGCCTTCCCTCCGCTCCTTGAGGTCGGTTCGTGAGGATCAAATCCTGAGAATTCCCCAGAGCTTTCAAACAAAAGTTGATTGGCATATATGTTATCAAGCGGTATACCAAGGGTTGAAGCAACGGGCTACAATAGAAACATTTTCTTAGTCACAACAAGCTCAGATCATAATCAGTACACTCATTATACTTCTGATTCTACATGTTTACGGTTTATCATTTATGTGCGAATCAACCAAAACATGCTGAACCACAGCGTGAAACTAAAAGAATCAGTCAAAGTAAATTTGATGAAAAGCCAGCAGTAAGTAGCACACTATTTCTTTAGTCAAATACTTAATCACAAAGGTGAATAAAATTTTGGCCAATCCAAGAGCAAGTACGATGGAATTCAATTTTTCTCCTTCCCTCGCATTATATATCTAAAATCCAAATAAAAACTGAGCTAGTTAGTTGCAATGGATGCGAATAATAGAAATATTGACAGAGGAGAAGTAAATCCTATAAACAACAGAGTTATAACTAACTAAATTTAATGAGTTAGTTATAACGGATGTATACAAATTGCAATAAGAAGCAAGATATCCGCACCTTCATTCATGACCAATATAATTTTGGCTTAATTTCTCACAACAGCTTACGGTAGCATAATTTGCAGCATATTTTTTCTTTTATGTATTTCTCAACATGGATGTGCATAAAATAAACCAAAGTAATTTTCCATGAACCTGCTGTTTCTTGGAGATCGAAGCATGTTGGTGGACTTACCATCCCTTTTTATCAAGAAATTACAATTTTAGGAAAAAGACAAGCTGTAAAAAAAATTCCAGCTGGAAGTGCTGCCATGATGAACAAAACTCTAGAGGCGTAAGACAAGTCGGTTGTGAGTTCATGGTCGGGTTGAGATATGATTATTACAAGCTTTGCATGAACACGACCCCGACCACTTTAGCTAGTCGAGGGAAAAAGCTACCAATCCAAACACAACACATTTCGATCACTGGTTGACTAGCCAGCCTGGTTTGGACGTGAATTTCAAAGTAATAATTAACTTACATAAAAACCTGAAATAATAACTGACATTAATCAAATACCATTAACTGGAGTAGATAACAGGGACGAAATTCTATCTAGCGTGCTTTGCTTCTATTGCTGGTGATTTAAGTGTGTGGGACAGCTCTAGGACCTAGGTTCATACCAGATTTCAGTAGATGTTATAATACTCGGCAAGAGTAATTATGTATATATGTCAGTGAGAAAATTAAAGGCAAGACTTTAGTAAAGAAGATCAAAGAATTGTATTCTGTTTGCTTGGTTAGTGAGCAAACCAATAAGAAGTGACAAAGACATAATGAAGTAGGGAAGACCAAAAAGAACAGAAGCATTACATTAACAATAGGAAATTGGCATCAGATGCATTTTTTGCCAGTAAAGGCTTGAGAAAGGAGGTGGAATCTTCCACTCACGGACAAAATACAAGGCCATTCTAATCTAGATGGAAATTTCATTCGAATAATTCTGGAGCCTGGATTCGCAGCCAGGCTTAGCTGTATGCAGATTTCCCGGTAACAGGCTTTTAAAAACATAAGGACACAAGCAGTAAAGTGTCAATGGCTATAAAATATAAACAACTTACATTTATCATTTGACGAAAACCTCCAGAGACAAGATAAACATCCTTTTTCTTGCTCTTCAACTCTTTTACTAAAACATCAATTCCAGGAGAAAGCCTAAATCATGAAAAGAAAGTAAGCCAACTATGTAATATCTGAAGAAATGCTTAAATTACGTAAAAGATGCAAAATTGTACAAGTTAAACAGTATAAATGGAACTTTATGTCAATCCAAAAGAAATTCCTTTGATATCATTACCAGGTATGAGTTGTCCCATAATGCTATTACATGCTGATACAACTATACACCAATGCTCATATCTCTTCAGATACCAATAGTGGAAACTTCTAAAATCCTTTTGAAATGAAATCCACCATGCCACTCTTAGCTTAAATTCATCCCATCCTTTGTCTTAAAGATTCCCCTATATTATAATAAATTTATCCTATTCCTCTCCAACCAAATGGACCAACATAGAGTTTGTACAATAATACCCCAAAGAAGCTTGGCTTTGTTGCTAATGGGGCTACCCATGTTCACATTGGAGCAGTCGTTGATGGACTGGGGACCTGCCCAAGCCAGATTTTGGACCGATAAAGGAACGGCGCAGGAAAGTGTATTCACATTCTCAGATTCCTTTTTGCAAAATACAGACCAGCGGGGGGACAGCGATACATTTGGGAAGCATTTTTGAGCCGCGTCGAAGGTACATAATTTCCAGACCAATTTGAAGAAGGGAAAAAGTGATCGCTGGTTTTCCAAGAAAAAAAAAAGGAGAAAAAGGATTTCCAAGAAAAGGTGCCAGGCTTGTCTAGGATCCATAAACTACTGTCTTCCTTTGCTAGGGACAACCTACAATCTCCGATAATTTCTATTCACATGTCAAAAAATTTCAGGATCTCTAGAAAAATATGTCTATTGAAAAATATGTCTATTTTAGATTAAGAGAAATCTCCTAAGGGAGAGTTGGTATGTGACAAGGTATGATAATCTCACAAATACTTTAATATGCTATAACATCGAAAGTCTTCATCTGTTCAGATACAGCAACCACTTTGAGCAAATTTCCTTTTAGACTTTTATTTCCACTTTTACAAGTAGAATGCAGCAGTTGTGCATCATTGAAATGCACCTTGTTTGCAGTGGACTGGTCAAGGCATACTCAAAAATTGCTTCACTTTTAAATTTACCTACATTTGAAGGCACGCGAATCCTAATAACTTAATAGGAAGGTCATTATCAGAAGTGCCATCATTGTCAGTATTTTTTGTGATGAGATTTTATTTATTATAAATGATACAGAAATACTAGAACCCAGGGATAGGTACCGCGTACAAAGATTAAGAAACAAGCTTAAAACACAACCTCAAATCCTAGCAATGTCCAACCAAAAAAAGCCCTCTGCGTACACAGCACTTAGTACTATCTATGTTTTTCATATGTTACTAAGTGTATTTTTAGTCACCTATTTGCGCAGATGGTAAATCATCATTAGGTGGGAGCAAACTTGTCAACACACATTAGTACCACACTGTTTCTGATGAAACACACTGTTTCTGTTTCATTCATCTAATCCATTCCTGTCATTAGTTAGTGAACTTCAACTTGATTTAATGTAAACGAGAAGCATATTTCTTTGCAAAGTTATCTATTGGCAGGAAATCAAAAGCATACTATATTAGGTAGGCACATGCCAAGTTGCCAACATTTATTCCCATGGGAAACACTCATTGTGAAAATAATGCAAACTTCTAGTACCTACTACAGCACAATTTCTCTAAAAATAAAAATGTAAAGCAATTAATCTAATCTAACATATGAGAAATTAGCAACTAAAAAACAATGGCTGTACCTGGGAGGCCTCTTTTCAAGGAATTCTTGCAGCTGGGACAGCGATGGGTTAAAAAGAGATAATCGAGCAGCCAAGGCTTTCTCGAAAGGAACAGAACCACTCATTGCCTTGGCAGTCCATTCTGCAACAGCTTCTCCGGCTCCACAGAACTCAGCCAGCTCGTCGATTCCCTCGTCCAAACACACAGTGCTATCCACATCGAAACACACAGCATTGGAATTTCTCCACAACTCAAGGACCTCTGAGAAGCATTTCGAAAAGTTGTAATAACTAAATCCCTCAAATCGAATATCATAGATGAAGGATGAAAATAAAGCAATAAGAAGAATGTAGTACCTTTTGAAGGTGATGTGTTGTCAAAACGGCTGGCCTCTAAAGGTTGAACGGAAGCAGCAGCTGGGATCAATGAATTATGTGGTTTCATTGGTGCGATTGGAAGTTTTAAGAGTGTCCTTTGAGCGAATGAAGGGAAAGGTAAAGAGTTGTATTGCCTGTTACAACAGGAAGAGTGAAGCGGATTCAATTTGATTAAAGCCTCCATCAAAAGTATTTGTTCTTAACAGATCAGATCAGATCAGTAAAGCGCTGTATTGCCTTGTATGAAACCACTAGTGATTTTTGCAGTCCAGGGAAACGAGAATTAAAAGGAGGAGGGCCGCGACTGTCGCTGGCAACAATAACGATGAGGACTGATCTTTCTTTCTTCTTTTCTTTTTTAATTAACGATTTAAGATATTTTCTTGTTGGGATTAACGACATATTCGGTTATCACTTTGCCACGGGTGATAAGAGAGGTAGTCGTGCGTTTGGTACCCATACATCTTGGGTATATTTGATTGGATTTGGTCCAAACTGTTGGGTTTTAGGCTCAATTCTGATCAGTTCATTTTATCCAATCCAATAATTTTTGACAGCCCACAATCTTTTTTACATCCACTAGATACATTTTCTCCATTTCTAGGACTCTTTTATTTACGAAAATGCATTCATTCTTTTATTTACGAAAGAATTTAGTTTTCAAAATACTCCAAACAACTCTTCCTAATAATATTGATAAATAATATTTATAATGAAATTTTAGATTGTTGGTACATTCTATTTTCTACACTTTTTATCCAAGTTCTTTGTAAATGTGCTAAAAGAATGTGGCCAAATACTAAATCGGCTGCTTGCCATGAAATATTAATAGCCTTAATTAACAATGGAAATTCCTCCGACCAGTGACGGACTCAAAAATTTTATCGAGGAAGGCTGAAAGCACACTCTTATATATTAAGCTCTAAATTTAAAATATAGAATAAATTGCATTATAAAACAAAACGTTTGGGCAATAAAAAGGGTGAACCACCGGTGGCCCCTTTAATATATTGATGAGTTTCAATAATATTAAACTCTAACACTAGAAAGTACGAATGTTTATGAAATCAATAGTTAGTTCAATTACAAAAAAATGAATAATCAAGATATAACGTCTCTAATCATTTGATTTTATTTTTTTAAAATCTTTTATTGCTATTGTTTACACTTAAAGATGCAACCGTTGGTTATTATTTAAAAAAAATTCCAAGTTAAACACTATAGTTATTGATTTTACTTAATTAAGTTGTCTTAAAACTGACTAAAATACATTTATAGAGTAACAAATTTATATGGAACTAAGGGGGCTCAATGCTCCCTTAGGCCCCGTGTAAGTCCGCCTATACCTCCAACTACACATGCCGACTCGTTCTAAACCTATTTCTTGAGCTGTATGAATTGGTCAATCGGATGGGATTTATTTCAATAGTTTCTAACCATAACATATGATCTCAACTTTCTCAATTAAAGCTCGTAGGTTTCAACAAAGAATTTCAGAAGTTTCCTGGGACAAATCTCTCAAAACTAAAATACTCCTTCGTCCTGATTAACTTGTCACAGTTGATCGGGCACGGATGTTGAGAAAAAATAAATTTTGTGGAATCTTTAACTTTTTTAAATGTGAAGATTGAATGTGAATATTTTAAGAGTGGAGATTATTGCCTTTAATTGTCATTTATTGGTGTGACAAGTTAAGTTGGACGAATCGAAATGAAAAGTAGGACAAGTTAACTGGAACGGAGGGAGTATCTAATAACATTGCGTTTACTTTAGTTTAGGTCAAATTTTATATTTTATGTGAAACTACAAGATATCTTGCAATAGCTTAAAAAAAGAAAAAAAAATGGAAAAAAAAAATGTCATGCCATTATATTAGGGGGATTTCTTCTATGCAACTGTTGTATCAATATAACTAATTTATTTTAGTGTGGTAAAAACTTACATAATGAAAATAAAGGACCCACAAAGGCACAACTGGTGTAATCTACTTATTCTTTTTTTTTAATACTAATTCTTCCCCCTCTTAGAAACAACTTCTGTATTTGGATCCAGTGCATTCCTTTAAAATTGACATTTCCCCATTTTCAATGTTGAAGTAGCAAATTTTTGAGCATCAGAGAGGACCTCACCAAAAATCCTTTTCTGTGTAGTTATCGCCACTGTAATCACCTACACCACCACCCCATCATCGGAAAATTTTCCAGTGCCACCAATAATATAATTAACAAATCTAGAAAAGAAACAGAAAAATGTACTCTATGTGAGTGTGCGTCAGAGTGTACACATACGAATTTTGCACTTAGAGGTAATTAATTTTAACATTTTATAGTGAAGAAATTATGCTAAAAAATGGTATTAGAGCAGTTATATGACTTGATTCTTTGTTTTTCAGAGTTATCGAGCAACATATTTTAGTTCCTTGACCATTTGATTTCGACCATTCCTCATGAATATTTCAGATATGAAAGTTGAAAGAAAAGGGTAAAATAGCGAAATTGTTGGTACTTCTTTTCTTGGATAAAGAGGTTTTAGTTGCATTTCCTAGGATCTGGATGAGGTTGATTGTATTTTCCAGTGGTAAAAGAAATATACGGTAAATATGGTAAATATGAATCCAAGGGATATAATCAAAAGAAGGTAGATCTAACGGCGAGATTTCGATTGTATAAATGTAATGATTGCGCTGTAGAAAGACCCTAAAATTGATTAATATATAGGGAAATATTTATAGTTTGTTAGACATCGTGTACTTTAACAAAAAACTCAGAAAGTATATTTCTTTAGGTTGATTTAGAGTTTCTTACAATATCTGAACTATCAAATCAATACATCGTCAAGACTAGAATAGTATAAGGGCTCCCACAATGGGTGTAGGAATTGAATTAATTTGGGGTTAAAATGGGGTAGGAATGCATTGGAGGGGGTGGGTAGGAAGTGAATTAAATGGAAGGGGGTGTTTTATTTGGACATGGAAGGGTTGGGGGGAAGGGGGGAGCCGGAACGCTGGGGGGGGGGGTTTCGTGTGCTGCACACGCTGAAGAGAAGGAGAAAAAGATGGCGCGTGGCCCGCACGCGCTCCAGAAGGGCGTCAGCGATGGGGCCCGCGCCATAAATGGCCTGTCGGCCACTTCTCCTTTATTTGCTGATTTCCTTTTATTTTTTTTTTTTTTAATTTCAGATTTTGTTTTTATTTAGATTTTGGAATTCTTTTTGTAAATTGGGACACAATATTATTGCCAACGGCACAATTCACTATTCCCGGCCGTTGGCAATTTTTTTAAAAAATAATATTCTCTATAAATACATGCAAAAAATCCTCATTTCTTCACCAACATCTCCAATTTTCTCCTACTATTTCTTCAAATTATTTTTTTGTGAATCACTACTACAATGGTGGGAAGATCTTGGTCTAGAAATTGGTTTAACAATTCTTCGGATTCGGAAGAAAATTTCAATCCTCGTCCGCCAAATTCCACTACCAACTCCCAAAATTTCCCTATTCGACCCAACATGTTTCCTTTTTTTTTTCAATTAATATTTCGTGTTGTAACGTTTTTTTCCCTCTTTGAATTTTAATATATTTAATAATATTTTATTAAATACCGAAATATTATTTTTACCGAGATTAGATTTTTTTTTTTTAAAATCGGAAATAAATTTTTTATCTACGAATTATAAATATCAAATAATTAATTATACATGTTAAAATTGTAAATAAGATTTAATTAAATTGAAGATGGGAAAATAAATAGGGAGATTTTAAGGTGGGACCCTCAAATAGTGACAAATAGTGTTAATTGGACCTGAGTTGCATTGTGGGAAATAGGTAGCAATTGAATGGGGTTTAAACTTTTAATGTGGCAGTGACGTGGCGATGATGTGTCAGGTAGTAATATTGTTTGCATTGTGGGTGCTCTAATGTAGGAAGTTCTTTTATCCATACTGAATGAATGTTTTGATTCGTGACTTGATTAATCCAAAATTATTTTATTTATAATGTCTTTCCTTTTTTTTTTTTTTTTTTTTTCTTCTTTCTGTAACCTACCTTGTGTCTTTCTTGGACAGCCATTTGGTGCAGATCGTTAAATTACACTTCCACCTCAATTAATTACATAGTTCAAAACCTAAGCAAGCAAGAAAAGCAAAATGGAAAAATTAGATTAATTTTTTTAATTATCATGATATTTTTGACAAATTAATACATTATCAACCATCATCAACGATGCGAATCTAGGATTTAATAATAAAATGGGCTTAGACATGGGAAAGTTATTGGAGTTCAATAAAATTGCTGACTTATTATAGAATTCAAAAGAAAAAATAGTCTATATAGAAGTTCTATTTTCTTTTCTTTCCTTTTTAATAAAAAAATTACTAAAACAATTAACATGAGTTTAAAACAAAAGAATTGGACATGATTTTAAGCATGAATCGTATATTTACAGCTTTGTTAAAGATTAGAGTGAGCAATAAAATTAAATATGGCGGGGCTTAGCAAAAATTTGGAATAATTAATAACTAAAATAATAAAAATTACAATACTAAAATTAAAATTCTAGAAAGGCCAAGAGTAGCTTCGCCCATGATCATCAATAATATAAAAATCCAAATTCCTAAAATTTAAAAATTACTATGTAGTTATGTTTATAATTTTGTATGGCGTGTAATGCACGGGAACATTACTCGTAATAATTCTATAACAACCTAACATAGTCGTGTTGCATAAATTTTACTAAATTGCAATTTCAGATTATTCACACCTTTGCACAAAATTCACAAATACAAATTAGAGTAATAGTTTTACAATCCGATCAACGAAAATGCAAACCTTCTTGATCCTATTGTTCATCATATATCTCATAGCACACTTCGGGGTCATTAAACAAAACAAAAAAATTCTACAATATAACTATCAGTCAAGGAATGAAAACAAACCTTAATCGAAAAGGGAATCAGAGAGACATTCAATTTGCAATTGTTTCTAAAGGTTGCTCGATTCAATTCGACAAGTTTGTTCTGTATGGCCCAGAAATCTCCTATATGGTGCATTCGCATTGTGCCACATCAGCACACGTATATATAGGAGCAGACGAAAACAATACTTGACTATATAGCTCTTTTAGATTAAGAGTTCAGATATAAGATCTGATCAAAACCAAATTTAGCTAAACATAGACATGAATAGACATGAATAGCCAATCGCCGTCCTTCCCATCTGAAGATATCAAAAGCTCAGCATAACCCAAGTCAATAAAAATTATAAAATAACTAAAAACCTATCAAACTCTGCGAACGCGGAATTCCAAAAGAACTGATAACTAAAAACCTATCAAACTCTGCACACGCGGAATTCCAAAAGAACTGCTATAACTACTTCATCAAAAGTTTATCAATTATACACAAGTATTAATACAGGCTACCATAATTTGGATGAGAGATTTACCTGCAGCAGAAGCTCAAACCTTGGCAGATCACCAGCAATATGATTGCAATCTTCAGAAATATCATAAATTTGAACCATGAAAATATTTCCATTTCCTTCCATTTGTTTTAACAACGGAAGATCATGCGTCCAGTTTACTCTTCTTTTGTGCCCACTTTGGTCCGTATATTGCTAAATGCGTCCTGCCAAACCTCCGATCTGCTATCTGCATTTATTAAACAGATACTTGTTTTATAAATTAAATGTAGAATATAGCATACGGCAACTTATATAAATTATAAGCATGAATGCTGCAATATGATGTAGCATTTACTGTAATGATATAATTCCATAATTTTCATGAATGTGATATGAGTTTCGAAAGTTCGACAAGTTGATTGAATGAAGTTACCTTTACCAAACACGCATATGAATCTAGCATGTCGGTTCTCGAAGGATACTCAACTACCTGCAGAAGTGAGACGATCATAATAAGGAGCAGGAGATGAAAATTATATCCAGTAAAAAATTTAAAGGTCTAAGCTTACTATGAAGGTATTCTCCCCAACCACTGATGAATTTGAAACTTGATCCATCAGTACGGCATAATCTACAAGCATATATGGAGGAGTAACACTTATGTAATCAAAAACACTGTCTTTCCCTGCAGTAATAGGATATCGACGAATAAGAATCCTACACAAGAAAATTGGGAAGAAGTGCAGAAAGTATATTGCAAATCAAAAGGACAATAGTATATAATTCGATTAAAATTCTTAGGGATCTCCATTTCTCAATTTACATATTCAAGTAACAATTATATCATGTTTGGCCATGAGTGGCTACTATATCTCAAACGAAGATGCAAATGGAAGAATATAATCACCTACTAATCGTTCTGCATTCTTAAAGAAGGTTTCAACGCGAACAGTATGTATAGTTGAAACATCAAGAAATCCAGTTGACTCCAAATTTGGCCGCAGCACATCTGAGACAACCCAAGGGTCCATCTCTACAAAGTGCACCTAAGAAACACAAATTTTACGTCAATAATAATTTCAATAAAACAAGTTAAAGCACCCAAACGCCAAGCTCAAAACTAGCAACAAGCCACGTGGTATAATTCTGTATACAGGAGCTGCAGATGATAATTTTCCCACCTGAGCCTTGAAAATTTCACGCAGATAAACTAAAATAATTAAGTAATAAAGTACCTCAGAGCATCCTCGGCTAATGGCTTCTATACCGACAGATCCTGTGCCACTGTACAAGTCTAACCAGCGTCCAGGCCTCAGAGACTGAGAACAGCCACCGGCTGCCTTTGTTTTAAATAAAAAAAGAGTTTAAATGCATTAACTACTTGTTTGATCTTTGTCTCGGACGCAGTAATAGACAAGTGAAATATTTTCAAAATTCACATAAAATTATATTAAAAAATAATTAAGTGTGTTGCACCTGCAAAATCCCAAATGCAGCTCCCTTTACAACTTCCATCATAGGCCGCACATTCATACCCTTTGGTGAGAGCAATTTTTTCCTCCGAGCTGTTCCTGCAAGAACCTAAACAGCCACTGAGCTATATATGAAGTTCTTCTTCACATTATCATTTGATGATGTTTTCTTTATTGTGGACATAATTTAAGATTATTTCTGTAAAATTCTCTTTACATATAATATTGCAACGAACTTTCACAAAGCATAACGTCAGCAAACTCCAAATTAGACAAACCTCCAAAATGGCAAAAAGGAAAAAGGAAAAAGGAAAAGCGAATCATCTCCATATCCTAAAGTGAGGCATCCAAATAGATCTTGCCACAGTCCCTTTTCCCTATACACAATTCCTAAGTTGCAGTTGTATGATCTTAAAGTGTTTGTAGCAGGGAAACGGTGCCTCAGAAATTGAACTAGATAAATATATGAACCCTAAACTATCTGTGGTACTAAGCTCTAACTAAAATATGAGTCGATTTTCACAATACTTGAAACCAACAGCGTCTAACTCCAACTCCAAATAACTCCAATACTTTCGGTTGTTCAATTAATGATAATTAAACGGCAAAAAATCCCAAACCTGGAGCAATTTGTGCGTCTCCCGCGGAGGCTTCGGCTCCAGCACCTCAACCGGAGCATCCTTTGCCATTTCTGTATTTCGCCCTCTTCTCTTCTTCATCTGTATCCAAAACACACAGTAATGAAACACTACACAACCAACATTCGCACACAAGACAACACACTAAACGATAATCAACAAAAGCGACCTTCGTAGAGGATTTGGGTAAGAAGTCATCGGGATTAATACCGTACTGTTCAATAAACTCTCTCTTCTTGTCATTATCAACAACTCCGTTCTTCGGCTCTACCATATCATCACAAAACAATCAAAAGCCTGCCTACTTTTAGCTTTCTTCTACAAATCCGAGATGAATTATCCAAAAAACCGAAATTAGGGATTTACAGTGACTTACTGTAAGAGAAGGTGATAGTAAATGGACGGTAGCGAGAGCTGCAGGTAGGCTTTGATGGAGAGCTGAGGAAATGGGAACTCGGAGAGACTCTACTTGCAAAGTGCAGAGGAGATGGTAGAATCGCCATTTTTTCTTGCTTCCACGCTTAGCTACTTGAGTGATGAATTGACTGATGGTTATGCAAAGATAATTGGGCTTACATGGGCCTATCAATTTGGGCTCTGGCAACTACTAAATGTTATATATTGGGCTTTAATGAGTGTGATTGATGGGCCCCGTCAAGTTTGTGATTGCTTTTTAATTTTAAAAAAAATTAAAAGGGAAAATTGGTAAAAATGTCCCGTAAGTTTGCCCAAATTAAGAAAATATCCTTTAAGTTTGGCACTTTTTAAAAATGTCTTGTAACTTACAAAAAATTGATAAAAATGCCCCGTGACCGGTTACAGCAGGTTACCCATCAGGTCATCCATGAGCTGGCTGTTTTTTGCTTATGTAGCACTTAATTTTTTGAATTTTTTTGTGTTTTTCCTGCTTAGTTACTTATTAGGATGGTAAAAAAAATTAAAAAATAAAATAATATATATATATATAGTAATATAATATTTAAATTTAGATATAAATGATGATTAAATTTATATATTATTTAAAAATTCAGAGTTTTAAATTCTAATCTGAGAAATTATTTTAATAAATATTTAATATATTATTTTGAATTAATCTAGATTGTAAAATATATAAAATATTTAAAATAAATTATAGAATGATTTAAAAACAAAAATATATATAGATATATGATTACTAAAATCGTTAATATTAAATTATTTTTTTTAATTTTATCTATAAAATTAGTAAAATTATTTTAGTAAATATTAAAGTGACTTGAAAATTTTTAAAATTAATTTATAAAAGTAAAAGTAATTTTTAGAAGAGTCTTAAATCTTAAATTATTTTATATATCTAAAAATTATCTTTAGATTTTTATAATATAAGATCATTTTTAGATTTTTATAATTTAAGATAATTTTTAGATATATAAAATCATTTAAGATAATTTTTAGATATAAAAATTTTAAGATCTAAGATAATTTTATATTTTTATAATTTAATAATTTTTAGATATATAAAATAATTTAAGATAATTTTTAGATATATAATTTTACTGATTTTATAAATCATTCTATAATTTATTTTTAGATATATAAAATAATTTAAGATTAAAGACTCCTCTAAAAATTAATTTTACTTTTATAAATTTATTTTAAAAATTTTCAAGTTACTTTAAGATTTACTAAAATAATTTTACTATTTTTTTATAAAATTAAAAAAATTAATTTAATATTAAAGATTTTAGTAATCATATATTTATATATATTTTCGTTTTTAAATCATTCTATAATTTATTTTGAATATTTTATATATTTTACAATCTAGATTAATTCAAAATAATATATTAAATATTTATTAAAATAATTTCTCAAATTAGAATATAAAACTATGAAATTTTAAATATTATATAAATTTAATTATCATTTATATCTAAATTTAAATATTATATTAATTTATATATATATATATATATATATATTTTTTAATTTCTTTACCATCCTAATAAGTGACTAAACAGGAAAAATACAAAAAAATTCAATAAATTAAGTGCCACATAAGCAAAAAACAGCCAGCTCACGGATGACCTGATGTGTTACCTGCTGTAGCCGGTCACGGGGCATTTTTATCAATTTTTTGTAAATTACAAGGCATTTATAAAAAGTGCAAAACTTAAAAAATATTTTCTTAATTAGGGCAAATTTACGGGACATTTTTACCAATTTTCCCAAATTAAAATTAAAGATTTTATAAAAATTATTAATGTAAAAAATAGGTAGTGTTTGAAAAAATGTGATTTTCCATAAAAATAGAAGTTGGAGTGTTTGTTATAAAATCACTTATGTCTTTTAAAAAATATCATATTATTTACAAAATTGTCATTGAGTAAAGAAAAACATTAAATTTCTGTTTTTAACTTTTACATTGAGAACACTCATTTTAAAGCAGAAGTTAACTTTGCAAACAAAATAATTTTTCTCAAGTTATAAGCTGAGCCTAAAAAACACTTAGAAAAAACAAATACAAACGCCCTCCAAACCTAAAACAAATACAACAGTCATCGGATCTCCACTCTATTTGCGAGAGCGAATGGAGTGATACTGAAACAACCGAGGCTAGGATAGCTGATGTTGAAGCAGAAGGGAGAAGCCTTGATATTCCCGTTGTAACCATTCATGCGAAGCCTTAATGGTTACACGGGATTAAGCCACGAACTTGTGTTCATTATGGGTGGAAGAACATTTTCGATTCTATCATATATGAAAGAACAAGTATTTTTCTGTGCATGGACATTTAACACTTGATTGATTGCTCTCCAAATACGAATACCATCTTGGACGAACTTAATGGCTATACGGGATTGAATCACTAACTCGTGTTTACTGTGGGTGGGAGAGCATTTCCGATTCTATCATATACGAAAGAACAAGATTTTTTCGTCCTTGCATGGACATGTAACACTTGATTGATTGCTCCCCAAATACGGATGCCATCTGGTGTGAACTTTATGGTATACGGGATTGAGCCACTAACTTGTGTTACTGTGAGCGGGAGAACATTTTCGATTATACCGTATACCAAAAAACAAGTATTTTTCTGTATGCATGGCCCCACCTTTCTGTTGATCTTGATTGTACAGGAAAGACTAGAGAGATTGATAACCATTTGATACTAGTCTATCATGTATCATCTTTATACTTCCATCTCACGCTTTTTGTGTATTATTATTTTTAGGACGTGTTTGTAATTGCTTTTACTTTTGGAGTAGCGATTAAAGTAAGTGATTCTAAAAGTAATAATGTTTAGCTTGCAACTTCTAAGCCAAGTAAAGCTAAATTTAAGCAGAAGCTGTAATTAGCAAACATTTTTTTTAATTTATTTTAAGTTAAAAGCTCAAAAGTACTTATTTTAAGCATATGAAAACAACACCTATATATATGTATATGTCATTTGCACGTATCCCTTACCGGTCTAGGATTTTGTTTCAAAGGTGAGAAATCTTTTAACTATATTATAGAGTTGGGGGATGGAGTTTTATAGGTTTTTTTTGGGGGGAGAGGCGAAATTTTATATTGTAAGGGTATAAATGAAAATTATTAGATAAATTTATGTGTTATTATTTGTTAGAAGTCCAAGCCTCCAAATAGACGTGGCAATTCGGATCATCGGGTTGGGCTTTTGAGTCGATTCGGGGTGTACATTAAAATTATTTGAAACATAATTATTACATTTTAAGATATAATTGATTTAGGGTTAAAATTGAATTAATTGAGTTTGTGTTGGATTGTTTTTGAATTTCTCTCAATAAATTCAGATCGAATTTGTTGGGTCCGTTGGGTCGGGACCCCTATCTCCAAGGGCGACTGACTTAATAGAAAGACATGATATGGGTCGACTAGCTTCGACTGCAAAAGCTTGCAAGTTGCAGTTGGAGGAGGCAAGTAGGTCAGGGTTGTGGGTTGGATTGCTATTTGATTGTTACGAAATTTTAACTAAGCTGAACCCGATCCGTTTTTATATTGGGGTTGAGACCTGCAACCCAGTCCAACACATTCAAGTTATCGATCGATCTATCAGCCTATTTTTCAACCTAAATTTAATTCTTTAAAAATATATTCATTTCTAACTTTCCACTTCTCCTACAATAATAATACTCCTCCCACAGTAATATTATAGCAGAAAAGTTATTATACTAAACTCTTAAAGCCAAAATTACACTGTTTCTACAGTATTCTGAAAAGCTCTCAGTGTGTCACAATATATCAATAAGATATCTGAAATAGACCGGAACAAAACTTAAAATGAAAATAAAATCTCCCAAGAAAAAAGTTACAGAATAATTCCTCCCTCGAGATAATTTGCACATTTTTCTTTCGAGATGTCCCAAGATAATTTGCATACCCTTAAAAAAGAAAATTTCTCTTATAATTTTCACACTTAAAGTCTTTGGTTCTCAACCTCCGCTAAGAATCGCTTAAAACAATCAAGTGCTTCCGAGCGGTGAGACAGGAGATACACTGAACCATAGCGCGAATAATCATCAATAAATGTGAGGAAATAGGATGCACCGTGTCGTGCCTTCATATTTACGGGTCCGCATATGTCTGAGTGAACTAACTCTAGAGGTTGAGTAGCTCTTTTTTCCTTTCCAAAAGGCTTCCGGCAGGCTTTTCCTGCCAGACATGGTTCGCACACAGGAAGGTTGACTTTAGCGAGATTGCCTAAAAGGCCTTCTCGAGCTAACCTAGTCATCCTTTCACGCCCTATGTCCTAACCTTGCATGCAATTTGTTTGGACTTACCATATTTAAATCCGGTACAATTACTATACTTGTATCATACAGTACCCAATACTCACGCACACAACTTCCTCTCTTAATTCTTTTTCTCCTAATCTAAGAAACAAAGAAAAAACTCTTCTCTCCACTCACGGTGACTCAAACCCAGGATCAAAGACCTAGGTAGTAGATACTATGCCACTTGAACTATCTAACTTCGTCACAACTTCCTCTCTTACTCACGGTGCATTCTTCCTCCCTCTCAATCACACACATAAATGTAGTAACTGCACCAGATTTAAAGCGGGACTTATCAGCCACCTTAATGTTGGGAGGGGCAGCCCGAAAGATTGAGGTCATTTTGAGCAAGAGAACATACTTATATTTTTGGGAAAAAAGTTTTTTTTTTTTTTTAATTCATTGAGTTTCATTATTTTTTATTTAAGGACATTATATTTGATTATTTCAATTATGATTTTTTAACTTTTAAAATTTTATAAATTGGTCATTTAGCTTTTGAATATTTATCGTCTACGACTAATAATGTCCAATTTATTGAATTTGTCGATTTTTGAAATTTAAAGGATCTTTTTCTAAAATTTCTAAATTGTGTAAGTTTTTATGTTAATATTTTACAATTTTTTTTTTTTAACAAAAGATCACTTATTTCGCTCCAATAATAGTCGACGTAAGCAGTTGGGTCCATCTCTAATTTAAAAAAGTTACCACGTTATTAGAAAAGGGTCTGTGTCAACAACAACCTGTTGTTTAACCAGCTGCTAACGGTAAAAGAACTTTTTTGAAAAAAAATAAATTTTACAGGACCATTTTGATTTGGTGACAACAGAATCGGTCCAATGTTTTAAGGGCTCTGGTGCGAAGAGAAACAAGGGCCCTTAATATAAAACAACAAAATTATGTGTATATGTAATTATGGGAAAATGAACATCAATAAAAAATAAAAAAATAATAATAATAACAAGAAGGAGGTTTGATTTCATGGCCTTTGAAGTCTAGGAGGATGTTAAACAAGACATCAACTACTGAAGTTACTCAACTAATAGTAATATATTCAGTAACATTTATATATATACACACACATATATATTTAACAAGAAGAAGTCCTGGCAGGTGAGAGGCTCGATGCAACGGCACCAGATTGACCCCTTCAAGATCGTCCCTGGATGACAATATAAAAGAATATTTAGATCAAGTTGATAAAGTTACAAGATGTTTAAACCAATTTTCCCTATAATTTAATGTAAGAAAATAAGCTTGAACTAAGGGTGCTAATATTTTGCATGTAGATGTTTACCAATATATACTCTACATGCAAAATATGTTTGTATAGATTGCATTAATCATTTACCAATATACCGATTCAAATTTCTATTAAAATTCTTTATATAGTAGTTTACCAATATATATAGACATATATATGTATAGATGAATAAAATCTATTTGTAATTTCTTTCACCACCCAAATTTAATTTTTAAAAGAACAAAATATCAAGTATTAACGGCATCATTGGCATGAGTAAATGAAATAATGCCTGAATAGAATCAATTTAGGAATGAAATGAAGATGAGAAATGAATAATATAATTATAATCATTTCAATGATTGGTATGCTCAAGGAATAAAATATCAATTATCTAAATAAAATACCAAAACAGTAGTATTAATAACATATATTATTATTATTATTATTATTATTATTATTATTATTATTATTATTATTATTATTATTATTATTATTGTTGTTGTTGTTGTTGTTATTATAGCTAATTTAATAATTTAATTAACTATCAATTAATGATAATGATGATAATAATAATCATAATAATCGTAATAATTTAAATAGTAATAATGGTAGGAACAGTAATAATAATAATTACTATTATTATTAACTAAAATTTTAATTGATAACGATTAACTAAAAGTAATTATAAATTATGAAAATATATTATTAATAACTAAATTAGAAATAATAATGAATATATATAGTAATTAGTTAATTAATAATATCAACAACAACCACAAGAACAAGAACATCACCGTCGTCAATCATTAAATTAATTAATAATGGTTAATTGAGAATATTAAAAATTATTAAAAATATTGATAATAAATAATTATAGAAATGCTAAAAGCTAATTAATCAATTAATAACAACAACAACAACAATAATAACAACAATACTAATAATTTCATTCCTTATTATTAGGAATAACTAATACCATATGGGGTGGAAGGAATGGTTAATCACATGGATATAGGAATAGCTACTCATTTGGAAATGACTATTCCTATCACAAATTCAAACCAATCAAAGGAATAAACATTCCATTCCCACATTATTCCTTCATACCAATCATGCCCGAAGTGGCGTTATTTTAGAAATTAAATCTAGTTGTATAATAATCACTACTATATATTTACTAAACCGTCATTTGATTAGAACACCTTTTATTTAATAAGTTAATTTATGTGTGCATAAGGCATTTTAGTGTTCATCAATACTTTTAATTGAACCAAAATTGAAATGGCACCAAAGCGGACAAATTTGGTTCTTTTAACTTACAACATTTCCTCTTTTAACTTTCAAAATTCGACAAACTCCATAAATTAGACACTACATAATAATGATAAGACACTACATAATAATGATAGGACCAATTTGTCAAATTCTAAAAGTTAAAGGACTAAAATTAAAATGATCAAAGATAACGTCCTTAAAGAAAAATGATGAAATTTAATCGACTAGAGAAACTATTTACTCGAAAAGAATTAATCAAATCAAAGAAGGCCTCTTTTTTTCTTCTTTTTCCTTTTATAAAGAAAAAACCAGTTCATGTACAGGGAGCAAAATGTTACACACAAACCACAATATCCTGGGTTTCTAAAATGACTAGAAGGCTCTCCAAAACAACCACCCTATAGGCATTTTTGGATGAAATAAGCCTCTGATGTTCTAACAGCAGACAGCCTAATAACAGATTCTTACACTTGTGCCCTTGTTCAAATATCTGACCCCTACCAGAAACACACACACACACACACAAGGGTGTGTATGTGTCTTTTTGAGATGCTGTCATCACAAAATAGCAAGCACTTTCTTTCTCTTTTAAATATTATAGTAAACATTCTATTTAACTAGTATAATCTTATGATATATGCATCCTCGTTTTTCTCGGGAAAGCCGCGAACTAGGTGTTCTGATCAAGAAAAATTTCTTTAAGAGCTTGGGGCATGCTCAAAACAATCTCTGCAAAGGCTGAAGCGAAATAGGCATCGTTAGTGGCTAATCACGCGGATAAGTATAAGGTGAATGCATTAGAGGGTTCTCTTTTGCCCTCCACTGTGTGTGTGCGGGCGCATGTGCGTAAATATGTGCCGACCCTTCACTGGTGCATTGCGCCTGGTGTAGGGTCAACATTAGAGGGTCTCTTTTGCCCTCCACCGGTGTGCGTGTGTGTGCACGTGTGTAAATATGTGCTGACCCCTTCACTGGTGCATTGCGCCTGGTATAGGGTCAACATTAGATGGTTTCCTTTTCGCTCCACCGTGTGTGTGTGTGTAAATATGTGCTGACCCTTCACTGGTGCATTGCGCTTGGTGTAGGGTCAACATTAGACAGTTTCTTTTTCCCTCCACCGGTGTGTGTGCGCGAGCGTGTAAATATGTGCTGACGCTGCACTGGTGCATTACGCCTGTTGTGGGGTCAAACACACAATATTAGACATGAGAGTTCTTGGTGGGCCCAACCTTCGGGTAAACTCATTGTTCGTAAAGCATCCTCGGCGTGTGACAACCGAGCTGGAATTAATTGATGCCCCAGTGCTTCCTTCCTGTTGCTTGGTGTGCGGAGTTTCTTAGGTTGCTGCACTGGCCATGCAAGGACACTGATCCCAGACGGAAGCGTAGAGAGAAGATCGGCGTATCTAAGACTCACCGTTACCTTGCTGTGAAAGAACGAAAACAACGCGTATTAATTCTGAGACATAAGCGTAAGCAGCCATAGACCAACAATTATACAAAATTGAATTTTATGTCAACAATCTGCCTCTACCAGGAAAGATATGATTTCTCCAGTATGCAAATAAAGAGTAGAAGAAAGCCCAGTTATGCATACATACACTTAGAGCTGGTAAAACTAGCCCGGCCCGCCCGACATTTAGAATGTACGCCTAAAGTACCGGGCCCAACCTAATAGGCTAAAAGCTCGACGAGCCACAGGCCATCCCGAAAATCTTAGTATATTTAAGGGTGATCGGTTGGGTTGGGCTCGATAATTTTTTGCCCGAAGGACTGAATTGGGCCGGACCGTCCAAATTGCCACCTCTGTATATACCGAAATTCCCACAAAAAATGCCCTTTGCCACTCCATTTTATTTTATTTCTGCCCCCTGCTATCTATTTCTACTTTTTGCCATGTTTTTGTGGCTTTTGGCCCTGTAATTTGCCAATTGGTTTGCAGATAAAGGGGCAAAACAGAAGTGGAGGAAACGTAAAACATAGATGTTTTGAGCGATGTGCTGTATTTATATCGATGAAAAAAGGGTTCCATTACACGAGGAGTTTAATCACAAAATGAAGAGATGAAAAACAAAGATGTATGTCGACTACTAACTATAAAGTAGATTGTTCACTAAATAGATCAAACTGAACTAAGCTCAGTGCAACCTTCACTTACCAATCAAAATCTGCAAGCACAAATTCAACCATGTGATATGGAAGACTACAATACAGTTCTCCTATTTGATTTCCATACAACTCCTTTATAAGACGAACCTGGAAAAGAAAAGAAAAGAGGGTGACGTTCATTGTTCCAGATCTTCATTTTGAAGAAACGCCCAATGATGCAGATAACAATTATGAAAGCAAAATGAATTTGGAGTTGCTCCATTTACAAAAGAAAACCAACAAGGTTGCCAGCAAAGCAACGCATTGTTGACCCATGGTCCATTGATGCCAAAGGCATTTCGTGGTGATCTTGAGCTCCTTGCGCATTCAATAACGAACACACTTTTGACCATCATTTTGTGAAATTCAATAAAATTCTCATTTCAGTTCCAAATTTCAATTATATCATTCATGTTCCCTACTTTCCGACAAAATTGGAATGCCTTTGTTTTCGTTTTGTTCTCTGTAAGCATCCCTCTTTTATGAAATAAGGTTCTGTTTCCGATAAAAAAAGGCCGCTATTCTTCCCTCACCAGAGCTGGTCCTCAGTTCCATTTTACATAAATACTATAAAAATATTTATTACTTTTTTTTTTAAAAAGTTAATCCATACAAAGTCTGTAAACAATTTTCACCACTACAGGACTTCAGTGATTAAAATGTCCAGAGTTACCATAAGAAGACTTTCCTTGCAACCAACTTAGAGGAAATCCAAGCCACATCAACTTAGAGTGTTCTTGAGATCCGAACTTGATGTGGGACAAGTTGGAGGCTACTAAGAGTCCATCAATTAAGGAATCCCAGTATATCTAGGAATTGTTTTTATTTTAATTTAGGATTTACTTTCTTTATTCTTATTTCCTTTTTAGATTATGATTTACTTTTCCTAGAATCTTTCCTTATCCTTATCCTTATTAGTTAGGATTTATCTTTGTCTAGTCCTATAAATACCTTGTCTAGCCTTTTGATTTTATTATTGATCAATTAATAATTACCTCTTTTGCATTTAGTTCTCTACAATATTGTGTTCTTGTGAAGTACATTTGTCTTCCAAGTATTCGTCCCGCGTCAGAATTAAAACTAAACATGTGGTGATTAGCTGCTAGCTAAAGAAAATAATGATACTTCCTTTATAAATCTTCTCATGATGCCAGCTCGGAGAATTTTTTTTATAGATTATTGTCCCTTTGTCAAATCTAGAATGTGACTAACTTGCACTAAATAAGTTGTTTCCAATAATATTTGTTCATGATTCCATAAGTTGTTTCGTCTCCAACCCCAAATAAAATAATACTCCCTCCGTTCACTAAAACAAGAGAGTACAATTTTTACCCCCAAAACAAGTCATTCTAGCAAAATATCCCTATTTCTTCCAAAATTGCCTTTAGATAAATTAAAAAAAAAAAAAAAACTCATAATAGTATCATTACCTAAATAATGTATTCTCTCTATTGGTAAATTTACCCTCTTTCCTCTCCTATTCTCCCTTAACTAAAAAAAGGAAATTAAGATAATAAAAAAATTATCTGGTGTGTTTTTGTCCATCCCATCAATTTTTAGTTTCTACCTAAAAGTCAAAAATTATTTGTTTTTTGTAAACGGGGGAGTAGTAATATAAAACAAAATAAAGACAAATAATAAGAACTAAACCAAAATCGTTTTAGGTACTTAAATGTAAATAGCATACCTGCTCTCGCCTATCAACATAAGCCTGAAGCAAGTCTCCAATATGGTCTATGAACTTCTGTTACCCAAATAGAAAACTGATACTCTTAAAAGCATAAATCTCATAAGAAATAAGATATAAATGGAGCCAGCCTAACCATTGCATTGGAAGAGAGAAAATCGTTTTCCGCCTCACGTATTGGGAAGAAGAAAGGAATTGTATGCTCAAGAACTGTCATTTTCTCAAGAAACGACTTGCTTTCAAGAACACAATGGAACAACTCACAAGGTTCTCCTGTAAAGTGCAAACTTAAATTTAATAAACATGGGCAAACTTAAGTATTTCTTATTCATTAATAAAAGATATCCTCAATATATTCTCTGGAACTGTCTACACAACCCGTTTCTAACCATGGAAGTCAAACTTTACCCTATGTAGTATGTACATGCACCGACTTATAAAGAATGACAAATTCCACAAAGCCAAAGACATGCCTGTATATGCACACACACAGAGGGGACAGGGGGTGGAGGAGAGAGAGAGAATGGGAAAAAAGGAACTCATAAATGACAGAAGTCTTTAGCGAATGACATTATAGATTATCTTTTTGACATAGCAAATCATCCAGTTAGGAGTTCTATGCATCCTCCATCTCATCTTTTACAAATATAATCTACCAAAGCTCCCACGATTCAGGCCAAACTAGTCCTTTCGACCAAAAGTAGTGCCAAAAGATATCAAGAAATAGATTGTCGTCATCAAATAGGCTCACAATTATTAGGTTGATCAAAGAGAGATGGTTACATCACGTCACATGTCTACATTAAATATAACATAAAGTTAAAGAGAATTTTCTATCATTTCTCCCCAAACAATTCTTTCCCCAACAGAAACAAACACATTCACCTTTTTTATGCATTCTCTATCTAATAAATCACCAATTCAAATATAATTATTTTCAAGATTTTTCTCCTGAAACAGATATTTCACAACCACACATGACCCAAATACAACGGAATTTAGACAAACTTTGACTGGATACGATGTAATTCACTACTTACCAGCAAATGAGGTCTCATATTGAATGCCAATCCTCGCTCCGTCCAAACAACAAATCATCTGCTTATCCAAAAATATGAATGTCAGAAGCCAATCATTCTTTTTCAACTTATTGTTAAAGCAATTGTCAACTGTACATAAAACTGAAGGTGATGCTAAATGTGAAATCACAGGAGCACATTAATTCTAATCATAAGATTACTTTATTTCCGACTTTATAAGTTATTTTTTCGTGAGGTAAAATTGGCACTTCGGCAGCATCGCCTTGCATTTGCATTGCTTTTCTTTCAGCTTCCATGTGAACCTGAAATAAACAACAAGCCATTGATGTAGCATGTACGTAGGAACTACCTAAGGTATTTCTCCAATCACACAGCAGAGTACAGAAAAGATACAAGGGAAATCATAGTTCAAATATATAGTTCATGGGAAGGACATGCCAATAAGACGTGATGGCCTCGCACTGGTGGAAATTAAAAAGTGCAACTGCAACTTAAGCCATGAGGGTCTCAAACACAACAATAGATCCATTCTATTTATGTGTTATGCAGTTTCTTTGGATAAACAGAAAAAGTAAAATCAACTAGCTTCTAGCTCCATTAAAAGAGAATTTATAACCAACGAATTAACAATTTTATTAAAATCATACCCGCTCTCTTATTGTAGCTAATAACCCATCATTCCATTGCTCACCATCTAAAAATATCTCTACAAGATAACAAGCATTGCATCAGAACAAGAAAATAAATGCATACTCAAGAGAGTGTGGAGGAGAGAAGATAGAGAGTAGACCAAGATCAATCGAGAATGTCTCATATAAATTCAACTATGCAAATATAGTAATAAGTGCTAGAGAAGATTCTCTTCTACTAAAGTTCCAATCCGAAATTTCACTAGCCAACGTGATTCCTAAAGATTCTCCATTGGGGTGTTAAATTCTGGGATTGGCGATGTAGTGAGATTAGGCATATCCAGGATATCCTTGTTTAAAATTAAAATCTTAGACATTAAAGACTGGTTTATTCGTAAATGGGTTGGGCTGCAGTTATGTATTAACCGAACTCAGCTTAAAATTACAGTTATTCTTTTACTGCTTGACAAAAATCTTAATTTGCATCTAAGCTGGTATGTTCCTTCTTCATAACTAATGATGGGTTTACCCGAAAGATATACAAATGCAAAGAACATGTTCAACAGAACATTGCACCAAAAACTCTAGGGATATAAATCAATAAAGAAACAGGAAAGCTGGAAATACACATATAAAACTACCTTGAGTTTGAGAAGCTTGTGCAGCTTCAAATTCTCTTTGCAGACGCTCAAAAATAGACTTGTCAGAATCCCTATAAATTTAACAACTCTTAGAACCAATACATAGTAATCCCCAGTATCATCCACAATATAGAAAAGTAAGCGAGCATCTCATGGAAAACAAAGATTATGCTCTCGACAACATAGTATATTCACTAAAGTATGACCAAGTATAGATATCCAAAACATAATAATGGCAAAACAAGAAAACATGTCAATTCTCGAAGAGCATTCAACGATGAAACATTAAAAAATAAGTATGAAAAATAAAATCCAACAAAGATTATTCATATACTATCTGTGGTCACCGGCTGCTGCTGGAAATGGTGGTCGCGGTCGTCACCAGAATGCTGGTTGCCGCCCGCCAGCAGAAATGATTCAGCCTCAAAGGAGGAGGAGAAAGGGAATGCCTGTTACCAATTTTCCATAAAACATACGTTGACTACTAACTAAAAACTAGGGTTTTAACCTATTTATACGAAAAGAGAAAATACATAGCAAGGCAAAATAAGGCAGTGCTTCTCGCCTTTGCAAAAGGTGCCTAAGGCACACCCCTTTGCCAGGGCCGCATCTGCCCTTCCAGGTGTCCAACCCCCAAAATACCTCGCCTTCCTTTTTAGTCATTTTTTCAGACAGAATTAAAAGAAGTAAAGTAGAACTGAAGCAGGGATTGTTCCGGTTAACTGACCGAATAGGCCGGTCTCGGTTAACCAAACAAAAAACCGAAGATTGAATAATTCGTTCAGATTCTCTCGGATTTCTCCCCAAAATCGCAATTCTTACATGGCAAATTACTTATATGATTCCAAAATGTAATTTCCATATCTGATACCCCAAACCTATTGTCAATGTGTACTCACTCACTTAGAAGGAAACCCTAATTTTCATTCCACAATTCCCACAAAATGCAGCATGATAGTCATCGTCCTCGTGCTAAAACCAAGCATCCTGAGTCAGTGGCTCAGAAACTATTATTGAGGTGAGGCAGACAATCTTGACAAATAACTCAAAGTTCTTGGTTATTAACTTTTCACGTTGGTTAGGTTCAAAGGGCACCCTTGTCATTTAAACTAAAATTCCTTTTGATAAGAAAATGTAGAAGCATTTCAGTTTTATTTATATTTGCAGCACATTATTTGCATTAATGTATCAAATGCGAGTAATATAGTGAGAGCCCAGAAACTCCGCAAGGAAACACGACTGAATAGCAATTCGAGTAAATAACCGTTCAAATACAACCAGCACCCACGTGGCAGAAAAATTTAACTGAATTAAGAAGATCCATGGTCATATCAGTGAACCTTTCTTTCAAAAAATCTATCCCAATAATCACATAGGTCAAGCACAGAAGATCGTAAACTATCTATACCTAGAAAGCCGCTCCGTCAAATCTCCATGCCTTTTAAGGACATTTGAAACTGGAAAACAACCTTCATTACTCAAGGATACTAGCAATTTCTGTGAGATAATAGTAACAGAATGTAAGGACAGTACATCTTGCACGGGTAGTCTCCAACCGTACATCCTCAGCTTGGGAAAAGTTCTGATCCATTGTTTAAGAAAAGAAAAAAAAGTTAAAGTCCATTGACCAAAGTATGTATATAGAGATAAAACTAGCCATAAAATGTACTGATTCCCTTTTCCAGAGACACTATACTCATGTGAACTCAATATACTGATTAATTTATCATAAAAAGCTCTAAAGAAGTACTCAAAGTTTAAGGATTTTACCACTTCTCCCATATTCAGAGGTAGAATCTCCTTCACTGGATCAACGTGCTGCATTTTACTCGAACTCCCCTATTATCATTACAAACAAAATAATTCGCACATAGATCACACAAACAGATGGATTATATGCAAAAACAATAGAAGAAAAGGGATAACGTAAAAAATTTATGAGCAAAACAATGGCCAATTCGATTGCAAAATACAAGAGATGTTCGAGATTGAATCTATTCTTACAACGCCGTTCCCCAGCAATTCTCAAAGCAGACGAGAGCAACAGCCTAGGGGTAGAAAGTTGCTTCCGAATTTCTATGGTGAAAACCCTAATTCAATCAAATTGGGGAATTGAGATTTTGTTTGAATTCCCTCTTTTAATTTTAGGTGGGCTGAAGTAAAACTAAATTATGGGCCTAATTGTAATACCCAAATGGCTTTATTGGACGTACAAATAATGTAATCATATGTGAAAAACCTCTTTTATGTCTGGGGGGTCTTTGCAAATTGATTTTCTCAAGTGTTTTTCTACTTATAACTTGGAAAGTTGGAAAAGAGGTTTTCACATATGATTACATTATTTGAGCATCAAATAAAGCCATTTGGGTATTACAATCAGACTCATAATTTAGTTTGCTATTGACCCACCTAAAATTAAAAGAGCGAATTCAAACAAAATCCAAATTCCCCAATTCGATTGAATTAGGGTTTTCACCATAGAAATTCGGAAGCAACTTTCTACCCTAGGCTGTTCTTCTCGTCTGCTTTGGGAATTGCTGGGGAGCGGCGTTGTAAGAATAGATTCAAACTCAAACATCTCTTGTATTTTGCACTCGAATTGGCTATTGTTTTTGCACATAAATTTTCTATGTTATCTTTTTTCTTCTGTTGTTTGTGCATATAATCCATCTATCTGTGTGCTCTACATGCGAATTATTTTGTTTGTAATGATAATAGGGGAGTTCAAGTAAATGCAGCATATTGATCCAGTGAAGGAGATTGTACCTCAGAATATGAGAGAAGTGGTAAAATCCTTAAACTTGGGTTGCTCCTTTAGAACTTTTTATGCTTTTCATGAAACTTATTTGATGAATATTTTATGATAAATAAATCAGTGCATTAAGTTCATGTGAGTATAGTGTCTTGAGTTGGTTTCCTAATAATAGCTACTTCGAGATGTTCAGTAGATTTTGGAATATACAGGTGTATCGGATCAAATACAAGAAATCTCTATGCAAAAATATATCTAAGATTACATGTATAAAAATCAAAATTATGTTTTAGGAAGCCAAAAAATAAAAATCTAACTAAATACTTTGGACATAAATATTATTCCGAGGACATAACAGTTTAATTTATGAATCAGTTAATTATTGAATTTTAATACGGTCCGAATAAAAAAGTTGTGCATTTTTTGGAAAAAAATAAAAATATCATATATATATATATATATAAATATTCATAACATATATATAAACAAAAAAGAGACTTAGTACGTAATTATAAAATTAAAACTCTTTCTGTTTTTCCAAAAGATATGTTAAACAGGGTAGGAAAAAAAAACGATGGAAGAAAATTAGGAAAGTTTGTCGTTTATGCGTGTTGAGGGTTAAGTCTGTAGCTACTAATTTATGGCTTGATAGCCAGAAGCAGTGACAGAGATAATTTACTAGTCTCATGATTGTATTATATTATAGGAAACCCCATAAGTAGTTCCTGCAGCTCAAATTGTTTTTTAAGAGAAACGATTTTTATAATCCCTCGGTTATATTAAAAATTTCAAAGATCATTACTGATACAATGCGACTATACAAATTTTGAGAAATCGCAAACTTTGACCTGGCTTAACAAGCAGATACACTAGTAGGCTTACTACACAAGAATCCATCAATTGTCAAAAATGAAATTTTACATTTAAGCTAGGATCATGGAAATAGCAAACTCAAACTCATGACTTGACTCAGAAAGTAAAAAGAACTGCGGGAACTGTCATTTCTCCCACAACTATTATATACTATTTCGAAGTTACTACATACATCAAACAAAATAGGCTACCAATTAACAACTGGTACCAAAATACATGAAAGCATACCTTTTTGGCCTTCTCAACTGCCTCCTTGCGTTTATCCTTCTCAGAACCCTGTCCAAATAGTAGAATTTAAGCTTATCAACAATCTTACTTCTAGCTGCACAGAAAAAAATAAAGATGGCACTGAACATGGTTAGACTCACCAATTTAATGAAAACGTCATCTTCATTCTTCTTGTTGGAAAGAAGTTGCATGGATTCAAGTTCCTTGTCCAAATTGACCTTCCTTTCCTCAGATTTCAGTGCAAGCAACGCCTTTCTCTTCTCTTCCAGTAACTTCTCATACTCCACCAAAGACATCTCCTACCATGACTCAGATACCGAAACGGTTAATTTTTGTCAATACAATGACCTAAACTAATAAAAAATCTTTGCAGACAGCTTGCAGGTAATTACATGAGAACAATCAACAAGTAACTTCATTAATTATGATATTCAAAAACTTTAATATCTCGGAATGACATCATGCAAATGACATTTTCTTCAAGGGCCATGGGGTTGCTGGAAAGCTTGTCGCATCCACATCTTCAAATTCAAAAAAGAATAGCTACTGGAATAATAGTAATGAGTACTCCAACGTAGAATCTAGGCTTGAACAAAGCCCAAATCAGGTAACACCAGATACAGAGTGAACTGGATGTACTTAAATTATTAATTAAAAATCCAGGCAGTTGATGAAGGTCACACATAACCAACAATGACTCATATGGGCAACAGAAACAAAATTCAATAACACTGTCAAATGAATAACAGGTACCTTCTCCTCTGGCTCTTTTTCCTGTTCTACGTTACGAGAAGAGTCCTTGTTTGCATCAGCAACAATATTTTCAACGACAACTGGTTCCTCAGTTTCCCTGAAATTCAAGAATGAGAAAGAACATGCGTCCAGAGGTCTATATCATATAAAACATAAACAAAAATCTCCAGAAACATATGACTCAGTGCTTACGGAACTATCTCATCAGTAGGTGTTCCCCAATTCCCACGCCCAGAACCCTCACGCTTGAAATCATTCCAGTAAATAATATTACATGATGACAAAATAAGACTTTATTCATGCTATTGTAGCTTAAATGATTCAGCTTGACAAATAGATCAAGGAATGCAGGAACAAACATGCGATAGAAACTAAGAGAAGAAAAGACAACAAAATGTTTAGTCCATTTACCCACGCCCTGTTCCACTGGGGCGATCAAACATCCTTCTAGGACGCTCACCACCGTTGCTGAACCCACCGCGACGACCACCACGGAAGTGGAGCGAAGTAAAAACCTAATCTTAAAAAAGAGTGAGTGTGGGAGCTAAATAGGAAAGGTATCCGCATTTCAGGTATTGGGTTTCCGTACGTTTCTTTTTTCTTTTCAGTTTTCAAAAAGTAAATGGGATTTCAAATTGCAGCCCACCAAGCTTTTAGGCCTCATTATACCCCATAAAAAAAATTTGGTTGGGTTGGCCTAATCCTTGATGGATTGGCCGAATTTCTCTTTATGTTTATTTATGCAGGTTGATCTAATCATTACAAATCATCATAAATTTTAATACTACTTTAATCATAAAATTAATTATTATTAGCAAATTCTTATACACATCACATCATATTTTACAATTAAAAGTTATATCGTACACTATAACCATTACTCCAACCACCCAAACAAACGTCATTTTTTTACTCTCTTAGACCATCTCCAACCCATCACTATAACTCTATTTTTGGGGGGAATTTTAGAGTTTATCCCCCCAATCACACTCTAAAACATCCCTCTATAATTGGGGAATGAACAGTGTCCCCCTATAAATAGGGGGACACTGTTCATCCACACAAAAATTGTATTTATACATTATATGCTCAAAATACCCCTAAATTCAGTTTTAACTACATAAATGTTATATTTGTATTTAATAATTTATCTAATTCAATTAAATTTAATTACCAAAAAAATTAGTTTCATTTTTTATTAATCTTGCATATTTAAAAATAATGAAACAATAATAAGATAAATTACTAGTTACGTCAATATGATTTCCTAGCTCGACATAGAAAAATATGATTATCGAAGATGAACGTGATATTATTGTGGGACGAACATGGCAATGCTAACATCTAAATTTGTTTGTTATGTAGAATTATTAATATTAATGTTTTATGTAATTTTTTATTTTCATGGTGTTGAATGCAATGTTTTATCTTTAAGTGTGAAATTATTAAATTTTTTTAACTAAAATAAATAGTGTTGGTTTTTTTTAATATGTAAAACATAAATAATTATTTATAAATAAAATTAGAAGTAAGTAATCTTATTGTGTAAGTTTTAGTGGAATAGAGTTTGGTTGGAGATGGTTTACACAAAACTGTAAATTTAGTGGGATAGAGTTGGGTTGGAGATGGTTACATAAAACTGTAAATTTAGTGGGATAGAGTTGGGTTGGAGATAGTGTACACAAAAACTGTATTTTTAGTGCAAAATTCACACTATAATAGAGGGTGGATTGGAGATGCTCTTAGCCACTAACTTCAGCCACTATCCTCAACCAATAGTACATCAGCCACCTCCAACCACAACCAAACATGCACAAAATAAAGAGAAATGAAGCTTTTAATTTTGACAAGATATTAATAAAGTTATATCAAATCATAATTTCCTTCTAAACATTTTAGATGCAAAATTTTTATTTGAACTTTTAAAATCAAATTTAGCTATTAAGTAATTTCCAATATATAATTACTAAAAGAGAACATATAAGAAGTAAAAGTGTTGATCGTCTGAAGTGTTTTATTAAGATTAAAAAAATAGTTAATACTCACTATTTATGTAAATCATGGGAAAACTTCTATGATAGTGAACATAGTTAAACCTTCGTACATTATTATTATATTTAAACACAACCCTAATTTTTAGAGCTTTATTTTAACCTTAGTTTTATAGGTTTTAGGAATCGAACCGTGGTCGGGTTCGAGTTGGCTCAAAAAGTCCTTGAGCCCGTTTTCGATCGATATTCTGACAATAGTGAATTAAGCATCCAATATCGAAGATGTCCTCACAAAGAAGACGCTCAACCCAAAAATTCGGTAACACCCCACACACTTCTCTCACACTCGACCCACTGATTAATCTCACAAAGAGAACGGGGAAGAAGAAGACGAAGAAGGGTCGATTTGGTGGCAGAAATCCTCACACACACTAAGTGTATATCACTCTTGTATTTTCTACACATCCTCACAAAGAGAAAGGCTCCATTCAGATAGGGAAGAATGGAGCAGAAAAAGAGAGGGCATTTCTGTAAATCAAAGAGTCACATGAATATAGGGAATGAATCTGATGGGGATATTAAGGGGTGGGGGCTGCCAAATGGGTTTAGGTTGGGTACGAATGGGCTGGCCCATAATTGGGCCTAAACCCAACAAATCTCCACCTTAGGCCCAATTCACACATGATGTCGATCGAACACGGAAACGGAGGAATCATCATCGCCAAAACTCCTGCTCACTAAGTACAGGAGATAACAAGTATAAAACAAGTTATATCACAAAGAAAAAGACACACAGTTAACGACACAAAGTCAAGTATTACACAAAGTCAAGAATAATGCACAAAGCATACGGTAGACACAAAGTCAAGAATAATGCACAAAGCATAAGGTAAACACAAAGTCAAATGCACAAAACAAGAGATAAACATAAAATCTAGAGTATGACACAAAGTCAAGAATATGACACAAAGCATAAGACATACACAAAGTCTATATTATGACACAAAGTCAAGAGTAATTCACAAAGCATAAGATAGACACAAAGTCAAGAGTAATGCACAAAGCATAAAGTAGACACAAAGTCCAGAGTAACGCACAAAGCATACGGTAGACACCTTGTAGTTTGAATGTTTGAAAAGTCCAGAGTAATGCACAAAGCATATAATAGACACAAAGTCCAGAGTAATGCACAAAGTCAAAAGTCTAGCATATGACACAGAGTCAAGGGTATGACACAAAGCCAAAAGTATGACACAAAGTAAAAAAATAAGACACAAAGTCAATGGTATGACACAAAGTCAAGAACACTGAAAGCATAATTATCAATATGGAAGTCATCAAACCTAGCAGGTGACCTAATGTTTCTCCTAGATCTGTCCCTAGCGAGTTGGTAATCATAGGGGTTGGGAAAAATATCGAAATGCCGAAATACCGCGCTTACCGTACCGAAAAAATACCGAAAATACCAAAATTTTCGGTATGCCGAATTTTTGGTACGGTATGATACCGTTATCGGAACTTTTTGGTTCGGTACCAGTATAAAAAATCCCGAATTCTTGGTATTTATATACCGGATACCGAAACAAATCGGTATACCGACATACCGAATACCGATTTAAGTTCCTATTAATAGATTTTTCCTTTTTTTTAAGGTTAATTTTTTTAATTGATTAACATAGTAAAAATATATTAATTATTCTGAACCCTAATTTCAAGTTCCTCTCCTCCGCATTCCATCTTATGTCCCTGCCCCAATTCCAAACTCATCAACTCCAGTTTCATCTTCCCCGGCGCCACTCCACCGCTTGCCGCCGTTGATCGTCACTGTCCCACTCCGCCAAAAAGTAAGCATTTATCATATTTCTATGACTCTACAGTGGAGGTAAAGTTTCTGTTTTAGATTAGTATTTCCACTGAATACTGGGATTTAATCTTATTAACTGCTCAAATATTCTTAGAATGGCCATTAGTGTAGTGCTTCAGACATTCTTTTATACTTATGATAATTCTGAGAATTCAATTATTATAAAGTAGTGGTGTTTTAGTATATGAGGAGCTGAAATTATGATGTATTTCACAACTGAAGCACATTAGCACTTATTGTTGGTGAAAATACAGTGTGTAATGGATATAATGTGCAGTTTTATGCAACTTTTGTTGTTATCAACTCTAGCACATATGTTAGGACATCAAATGAGAAAAATGGACTAAGTAATCTTGTTCAGTATTTACTATAGTTGTATTAAGTGGTCTGATTATTTTGTCTAGTTTTCAGTTCACTATAATGTCAACAATAATATGATGTTATCAACTAATCATAATTGGCTATGGAGAGAGCTAGTTTTTGTTTTGTGATTGAGATGTAAAATCTTCAGAATGTATGTTATTATATATGGCTTGTATCTTAGTTTTATTTTAACCTAATAAAGATAATTTTTAATTTCAGGTCTTGCATCTCTTGATTGGATCATCTAATCTCGGTGAGCATTAATAGCTCTTTGCTTAAGTTGATTCATTTGTTGATATATTTGTTTAATTTCAAGTCTTCCATCCACATTGAATTATTTATATTACTTGATTTATTTTCAGACTTACGAATGGAGTTCGAATCTTCAGCTTCATTTCCAAGCACAAGTCCATCCGAAACACCAAACACAATAGACTTTGAAGCAAACGATGTTACTACAAGTCGGAAAAGACCAAGAAAAGATTCGGCCACAAAGCCTCCTGTACCCCCGAAAAAGAAGAGTCCTTATTGGGATCACTGTGAGAAAGTGTCAAGGCAATTAGACAATGACACCGTACAACCTCTGGCCATATGCAAATATTGTAAAGTGGAGATCCTGGAAACTTACGGAAGTACTAGTGGGCTAAAAAACCACTTGAAGAAGAGGTGCAAGGCAAGTCCATTGTACATAGGGAGTGGAACTGAAAAAGGTCAAATCGTATTGACAAGTGAGACAATGGGACAAGTAAGTCCCTTGGTTCCTCATCCATTTAATCAGAGACGGTGTGAATTAAAGCTTACAGAGTTTATGATTGTTGATGAGATGTCTTTTCGGGTTGTCAAGGGGGAAGGGTTAAAAGGATGGGTTCATGAACTACAACCGAGATTTAGAATTCCGGATAGGAAAAAAGTTGCATCTATGGTTTATGAATTATTTTTAACTGAGAAAGCCAAGATAAAAAGTGTGATTAGTGGACATAGGGTAAGTATCACAACTGATACTTGGACCTCCATTCAAAACATAAATTACATGGTCATCACAGCGCACTTTTTTTATAGTGATTGGAAATTGCATAAGAGGATAATTAACTTCACAAAAATCACTAGCCATGTAGGAGAAGAAATTGGCAAGATGGTTGAGGTTTGTCTTAGGGCGTGGGGAATAGAAAAATTATTTTCAGTAGTTGTTGATAATGCTTCTTCTAATGATACGGCGATTGATTACTTGAAGAAAAGAATGAAAAGTGAAAATAATTTGTTGTTTGAAGGAAAATACCTACATTTGAGGTGTGCATGTCATATCCTTAACTTAATTGTTAAGGATGGTTTGAAAGAGCTTAATGTTTCGATTAAAGCCATAAGAAATGCAGTTATTTTCATTCATTCTCCCCCCTCTAGGCTGAATAAATTTAGGGAGTTTGCCGTGTTAGCGAAGTTTGCTAATACGTCAACAGTACCTATGGATGTGAAAACTAGGTGGAATTCAACTTATAAGATGCTTGATGTTGCATTGAAGTATAGGAGGGTGTTTGAGAGGATATGTGAAGAGTGGTATCCTTTTATGAATTATTTTCATGAAAAGGATGATAAGGGTAAAGAAAGGGTAGGCCCTCCAATGGAAGAGGATTGGGAGAATGCAAAAGCATTTGTTCACTTTTTGAAAAAGTTCTACGATGCCACTTTAGATTTAAGTGCATCAAAGACTCCTACCTCACACTTAATTTATTAATCAATGATTGGACTACAAATTGAGATTGAGAGAAGGAACAATGATCATTCGGATGTGATTCTTCAAAAGGTAGCAAGTGCGATGTGTTCGAAATTTAACAAGTATTGGGGGAATTGAGATAATATGAATGCTCTAATTTTCATTACCAATGTTTTGGATCCGAGAAATAAGCTTTAAATGATCAAAGTGAGCATCAAGAAATTGGGAGGTACTAGTAGTGAGGTTCAAGAGTTTGTTGACAAGGTTAAAAAGAACTTGGTAGGTTTGTGGCCGGAGTACAAGGGGATAAATGATTCCTTGAATGTTGATAATCAAAATATGGAGATAGAGTGTGAAGGTGGAGATGGTTCTAGTAGCGTTGGTGCTGGTCTTTGGGATGAATTGTTCAATGAGGTGGAAGCACAAAATGAAGTTGAGAAACTACAAGAGATATCTAACGAGGTGGATAAGTACCTAGCTGATGATATTGAAAAAAGATCTAATCAATCTTTTAATCTTTTAGAGTGGTGGAAAGGAAGTGAAACTAGGTATCCAATCCTTTCAATTATTGCCAAGGATGTGTTTGCAATACCAAGTTCTACAGTTGCTAGTGAGTCAGCTTTTAGTTTAGGCAAAAGAGTTGTTGATCCTTTTAGGAGTAGTCTGCGCCCGAAAATGGTAGAAGCATTAGTATGCACCAATGATTGGCTCAAAGCAGAGGACTTCAGCTTTTATAAGGATCCAACAGACGATGACCTGGATTTGTATAAGGAAATTGAAGAAATTGAGAAAAGTAAGTTATTTTTATTTAATTAAGTTTAAACTTCAATAATTATGCTCATCTAGTTCAAATAATAATAATTTTGAATTCGTCTTTTCTAGCTGCAAATGCCATTCAAGACCATTCAAGATCTTTCACCCATGCCTCCACTTTATCTACAGTTTAACTTCGAGGTAAAATTTATTTTCTTATCTTTAAGTATGATTTGAGTAGTATTTCATGGCAAATTTGATCTAGTTCTTTGAGTTTGCTCCAAATTTAATTTAGTTCCTTGTCATTATGAATTATTTTTGTTGTTCTGTTTTTTTAGCTCAAGCATCTATTACAACCAACACTTGGGTTATTAGGAGCACTCCTTAGAACAAGAGTATGTTTGTGGTAATCTTTGTTGGGTTGTAATTGTTAAAAGACATGTATTTGTTGTTTTTAGGTTGACTTGTTGGATTCAGAACTGTTGAAAGTCATGTATTTGTTGGATTTTAAACTAGATATGTATTTGTTGGATTATGAACTATTGAAAGACATGTATTGATTGTTTTGAATTGAATTGTACTATATTATCCTAAAGTAGATGTGATAAATTGATTAAAAATTTAAAACTGAAAATTTCGGTTCGGTATGAACGGTATACCGGTATATTTTTTAATTTCAATATACCGAAAATTCGGTATAATACCGATATCGTACATGATTTTGGTATCGGTATGGATCGGTATGTGTCGAGTCTATACCGAATTTTCGGTATACCGAATTCGCCGCTACGATAATGGTATTCGTTATTCCGATACCGTATTTTTCGGTACAGTATTCGGTATAACCCAACTTTTTTGGTATGCCGTACTGACCCAGCCCTAGGTAATCATCATTATCAGGCACATATTCCACATTCTCATTCACATCAGGTAAGTCAACATTTGATTCATAAAAAATAGATAAATCTGATTGCTCCACCTCAGAAGGAGCAGTGTCAGAAACAGGTAAAGGCACAACAACAGATAAACCAGGTTCATCTCTAAGCCAAAGCCTACAGTCCTTCACACCATTATTTTTTCTACCCAGATTAGTTCTTAAATCTATTTCCTTGCTTTTTAAACTATTTACCACAGTTTTCAAGGCTGACCTGATCTCTACCATACTTAATAGCAGATTTTACATCATTATATGTATGAGGAGTGACATTTAAGAGCACAATCGGAGTATAATCATCAATGTTTTTATCACCTGTTTTCTTAATATCTTGAACTAGTTTTGTATTGTTTGTGTCTCGCTAATTTAATTATTTGTCATTAGTTAATTAAATATATTACTATTGTTTTAGGGTCTTGACATTAGTAATTAGGGCAACAACCAAATCATCAAGTATTCGATATGCCTAGACACTTTAGTACTAATAATCTGTTCAGGTCATCTTCACTAGTCTTTATGGGATACGACATTGCTTGCCACTTGCTGCTACTAGCCTATTACACTATACGCTTGTGGTATAGTTGGTAGAAATTAGGGTGATCAGAAACAGATGGTGGGTTAGGGTGGTAAAGGGGGGAGGGTATGGGGTGGGGACCGAGGGTGGAGGGGTTTGGGGGATTTTTTGGGCGGAGGATGTGGGCTTGGGGGGAGGGTTGTTGGGTTTGAGATTTTGGGAATTGGATTCGGGATTTTAAGAATTAAAGAATTAATTATATTATGTAAGTTAATTAGATTAATTGGTTAGGGTAGTATTGTAAAAAAGGTTATATTTGCATTCAAAAAACCTAAATTATAGTGTGGGTATAAGGAAATCAAAATTATAGTAAACGTTACACAAAATACTATTTCATATTATCTTCCTTTATATAATGTGGATTTGTGCATAAATTATTTAATTACATTTTAGCCTTTTTTTAAAAATTTTATATATTCATGAATAAAGTATACTGTACAATATTCTTTATGGTGAGTTTTCAGTTAATTTAAATTTGATCATCATCATTTTTATGGTATGAAATTCTAATTTGTTTTTCTTTAGCCAAAATGATTTTTATAATAAATATGATATCATGATGATGTATTATTTAGGATCATCTTAAATTCAAACTAGCTACTGCTTTTATAAAGTGATAAAGCGCAATCCGTTTATCAAAGGAATTCAGAGTAAAACCTGTTCAATGACACTGTAAAACACAAGGAAGGCAAAGAACACAAGATATACATGGTTCGATCCGAAGATCTACGTCCACGGGCGGAGGCAATAACCTTCCGGGGTGTTTTTCACTATTTTCTCTTCAATCTTACAAATTGCTCTTTCAGAATGCAAAGTGCGAACCCTAAATCTTAGTACAATTTTCCTATTTATGCTATCGCAAACAAAACCCTAACTGAATCCCTATAATTGCGCCCACCAAATCTGCATGGGAGTTGGGAAGAAATCATGGGGATCTCAATATCCAAATATGCGGTGACTGGGCTCAGCTGTGTTGGGCTCGCGGGCTTGCATAATTGGGCCGGCTTAGCTGCATTGGGAACTGGGCCAGCTTAGCTGTGTTGAGCTCGTGCTTCTGGGCCCAGTGGACCCGACTGGCGGGTTAGCTCGACCCGAAGTTACTGGGCCATACCTATCAGATGCCCCCCACCAGCCGGAGCAAGGTAGGAGCTTCGGTTAAAAGTAAGGCATGGTGTAATGGGCGGCGATGTAGAGTAATGTAAAGGCGTAGCTGGGAACGAGCTGAGGCATGACTCCGGGGTGGAGAACTCGTGAGGGACCGAATTGGACAGAAGTGAAGTCCCCCCGGGGATATGAGATCGACCGGAGCCGAGTTGATGTACCCCCGGGGTCATGAGATCGACCGGAGCCGAGTTGATGTACCCCCGGGGGCATGGGATCGATCGGAGCCGAGTTGATGTATCCCCGAGGTAAAGAACTCATCAGGGACCGATCTGGACCGAACCGAAGTACCCCCGAGGTCATGGAATCGACCGGAGCCGAGTTGATGTATCCCCGGGGTAAAGAGGCCGCGGGAGTGAAACCCAAAGCTTCTTGGGAAAGGGTGAAGTTGATGTGATTGGCGGCGCCATCATGAGGGGAAGGGATGTGAAGTGACGCGTTTGGGAATCCCAAGAAGCGTGCTCCCCACGCTCCTAGGTAACTGTAATGCGCGTGATTGCCATGCACAAATCTTGAACGCTAAATTTGAAAAGACCAGATCTGGGCCGTTTATTCGTGAGTATATATATATAAGGCTTGTACAATAAGCTTCATCATTCTCATTTGCGATTTGCAAGAGACAAAGAGCGGGAAAAAAACGAGAGAATCATCTCTACCAGGTCGTGATCAATCTCAAATTGAAACCAAGTAAGTATGTCTTCTTCTTCGTCTTCAATTAGAGAAGTAGGGACAACTAAACCCCGTTAGACGTACAACCCTTGCGCTTTATTATTCCGGAAAGAAGAGAGATTAAGATGGTATATAGGGCCGATGGTATGGAGTCTGGCACCCGGGCAGTAGGATTTAGTGACTGCAGGGAGGAAGACTTTGAGGTTGCCGCGGAGGCGCTGCGGATGTCGTGGGTGCAAATAGAAGCCCTGATTCCAACATTTTATTTCCCCTTTAATTTAGAGTGTATTGTGCCGGAGCCTAGTGATCGAGTTTGTTGCCCTCCGAAGGGTTTCATAAGTGTGTATATAGACCATTTGAGGATAGGAATTAGGTTCCCTCTCTGGGACTCCGTAGTGCGGCTGCTGAGGTATTACGGCATTGCCCTATGCCAATTAACACCCAATGTCGTGAGGCAAGTGGTTGGTTTCTCAGTAGTATGCAAGAGGGCCGGGGTGGAACCGGATGTAGATATATTTAGATTCTTCTTCCAACTTAAAGCCTTCAGGAAATCGAAGGGATGGTATTCGTTTAGTCCAAGGGCCCGAGGTAGGTTTAAGGGAAAAACCCCGAGTAAGGTAGAGGGTTGGAAGGAGAAGTTCATATTTGTTAAGGTTGGTGTGGCCCTCCCGAGGTGGAGGAGAGAGGAGGTAGTGGACACGCCCCGGTGTCGGAGCCGGAGGTAGTTAATCATTTCTGCACCGTGGGTACCTTCAAGACTCTCTACACCGAAGAGGAGCTGGAGGAGGCAGGTGTTGGATTATAGACATTGCATGTATTGATATCTTAATGCACACTGGATTATAGTATGCATTAAGTCATTAATGCGTGTATTTTGCTTAATCCCTTTTGATTAGACTAGTCAAGCTAGCTGTTGATGCTTATTACCATATTTGGTAATAAAGCATTCTAGCTTAGAAAGTATTATGCTAGTGTTGCTTCTTATAAGCACACATTAATGGCTTCTGTTTTTTAGTGATTTTACAGCTAGGTTTTTTGGTGTTGTGTGTCATATATAAACACAACAATCTGTAGCTCATTTTGTAACAAGCTAGCAGCCGCACTTCTTTGTTCTTCATTTTATGAAGTTCATTCAATGAAACTGATTATTATGGTTGCTATCATTTCTGCTTGTTTCATTCATTATGTTTGACATGTGTTTTCTGCACATTCTATAAATTTCATCATGGTATCAGAGCAGCGTTGATCCATATATATGTCATCAACCGGAAGTGCTTGGCATTTACCACAAGAAGAGTGGCCACAACTCAGATCTGAAGGACCTGAAAGAGCTATGACTACATCAGAATCTACCACAGCTCAAACTGCAAATATTTGTCTTGATAATGATCCATTGAGCCTCCATGGCTCGGATCACCCTGGTATGTCCCTAGTATCTACAAAACTAAATGGAAGTAACTTCTTACCATGGAGTAAATCTATTCAAATAGCTCTCTTAGCTAAAAACAAGATAGGGTTTATAAATGGAAGCATTACCATGCCCACTGATATTAGACTTAAAGAGCAGTGGGAATGAGTGGATGGCATGGTTAGAGCATGGCTATTAAATTCTTTGTCCAAGGAAATATCAGAAACGTTTCTTTATGCTAAGAGTGCAAAAGATCTGTGGGAGACAGTCACCAACAGATTTGGAGACAGCAATGGACCCCAGCTGTTTCATGTCCAGAAGGAGATATGCAACTTGACCCAAGGGAATCAATCAATGGCTGTTTACTACAACAGCTTACATAAGCTGTGGAATGAGCTATCTATGCTCAGATCCTTGCCAATGTGCACCTATGGAGCCTGTTCTTGTGGAGCTGCTAAAGGATGGGAGGAATTTGACATGTCTGGAAAGTTGATTCAGTTCCTAATGGGATTAAATGAGTCATATGATCCCATTAGGAGTCAAATCCTGCTGATGGATCCACTTCCAAGTGTGGATAAGGCATACTCAATGATCCAAAGAATTGAGAAACAAAGGAATGTACATATATCTGGAAATGAACTGATGGATAGCTCAGCTATGAATGTGAAGTTCAACAATGGTGGTAGAGGATCACCAAGCAGACTGGCTCATTTTGGCTCAAATAGCAGAGGAGGACATTCTAATGGTAGAGGAAGAGGCAACACCAGATTAACAAAGGAAGAAAAGGCGAAGCTACTTTGTGATCATTGTGGAAACCATGGACATGTGATTTCCAACTGCTTCCAGTTGAAAGGATATCCAGATTGGTGGAAGGGAAATCAGGGAAATTATGCTCACTTAGCTGACATAACTGGAGAGGATGTAACAGCAAATGAGCATTACACTGAAAGCCACAACAAGTCTCCAGATATATCAGCTATTGTACAAAGGGAAGTAGCAAGGATTCTGAATCAATCAAAACTGAAACAGCAAACAGAGAATTCAAGGGTGAAGAATGCAAATAATACTCATGCTGGAAGCTCATTTTTTGCTTTCACATTAATATATGGAGTTGATGATGGGGCATGGATCATTGACACAGGTGCCAGCAGGCACATGTGCAATGATCCAACACTGATGAGCAATCTTAGACCTATACAGCACACAGCTATGGTAACTTTGCCAGATGGAACAGAAAGAAAGGTGGAGCAGTGTGGAAGTGTTTCCTTATCAGACAAACTCACACTGACAGAGGTATTTCTTGTGCCAAGCTTCACTTGCAACCTGTTATCCATATCCCAGTTGACAATGGACACAGGAGCAAAGGCTGTATTTGATCATGAATCTTGCACTGTCAAAAGTGCAAGAGATGGAAGCATCATTCTCACTGGACATCTTGTTGGAAAGCTATATATTGCCAAGCCAGCATACTCAGAGGAGGCTTTAGCAGCATATGCAGCAAATGCAGAACATTATAACAAGTTGTTCAAAACTTGGCATAGAAGACTGGGACATGCATCACCAGCTTCTATGCAGCATCTGCACTTCCTGGAGCACATGTGCACTCCACCTGTTCTGGAAACGCATAAGCACTGTGAAATCTGCCATATCTCCAAGCAAACCAGGCTCAGTTTTCCTACCAGTTCAATTAGCACCACCAGGGTGCTAGAACTTCTGCATGTGGACATCTGGGGACCATATAGTCAACCCAGCATCACCAACACTTCCTACTTTCTGACTATTGTGGATGATTATAGTAGGATGACCTGGGTGAATCTTATGGCAAGCAAGAAGCAAGCAGTGAGCTCACTTAAGGAATTCATCCACATGATCACAAGACAACTTGAGAAAACAGTGAAGATGGTTAGAACAGATAATGGAGCAGAGTTTTTAAGTGGAGATTGCCAGCAGTTTCTCAAGGACCAGGGGATAATACACCAGAGGAGCTGTGTCTATACTCCACAACAAAATGGAGTGGTGGAGAGAAAACACAGGCATTTGCTTGAAATGGCCAGAGCCTTGATGAAGGAGTCTTCAATCCCACACTATTTGTGGCCATACTCCATCCTCACTGCCACACACATCATAAACAGATTACCCACAAGAGTCTTAAACTGGCAAGTCCCATTTGCAGTAATGTTTCAGAGAATACCAACATATGCAATGATGAAGCCCTTTGGTTGTCTTGCATATGCCACTGATACAAGTCCACACAAGAATAAATTTGATCACAGAGCCAAGAAATGCATTTTCTTGGGATATGCCCCTCACCAAAAGGCTTACAGAGCCTATCACATTGCTAGCAAGCAAGTGATTACTTCAAGAGATCTTATCTTCCTTGAGAATACTTATCCATATGCTGATCCTGATTTTGATAACAAGGCAGAATCATCTCCAATGCCACTGTCATTTTTTAATGATGAAGAAAGCTCTTCAACACCTATCTTAAATCCTTTAGCTGTACCTGTTCCATTTACCACAACTGATCCCTCAGAGGAGTCAATTAAATCAGAAAGAGAAGCAGATGAGATTCATGCAAGCCCAACACCACTCAGAAGAAGTGCCAGACTAACCCAGAGAGCTCAGATTCATACAGATACTGCACCAGCAAGAAGAAATACCAGACAGGAACCTGAATCAGAGGCAGCAGCAGATCAACTGAATACAGACCCACCACCACTCAGAAGAAGCACTAGGCAAATACAAAAACCAGCTCATATGCAGGATTTTGTAACATCCATGTTCAAACATCCACAATCTCATGCAGCTTTTCATGCAAATCACCTGATTGTACCAGAACCTAAGAGCTACAAGGAAGCTGTCACCTATCCAGAATGGAGGGAGGCTATGGATCAAGAACTTGATGCCCTAGAAGCTAATGATACTTGGGAAATAACAGATTTACCTGCAGGGAAGAAACCCATTGGTAGCAAATGGGTTTACAAGGTCAAGCTCAAACCAGATGGTCTAATTGAAAGATATAAAGCAAGGTTGGTTGCAAAGGGGTATAATCAGATTCTGGGAGAAGATTATGAAGAAAGTTTCTCTCCAGTTGCCAAGCCAGTGATTGTGAGATATCTCATAGCACTTGCCACTATGAAAGGATGGCCATTGCATCACATAGACATCAACAATGCCTTCTTACATGGATTTCTGGATAGAGAGGTATACCTACAACCACCTGATGGATACACCAAGGCTGGTCCTCGACAGGTATGTAGACTTAAGAAAAGTCTATATGGACTTAAACAAGCCTCTAGACAGTGGAATGCAGAATTATGCACCAAATTGCTTCATTTTGGTTTCACAAAATCTGCACATGACCATTGCTTGTTCACATTGACTGGAGATGATGATTTTCTAGCTTTATTAGTCTATGTTGATGATGTTCTGATCATTGGGAATAATCTTGATCTTTTACATGCTGTAAAGCAGTTCATGGATACTAGCTTTAGCATTAAGGACCTGGGGGAGGCCACTTATTTCCTTGGCATGGAATTGAGTAAGAATGACACATGTACTTTCCTTTGCCAAAGAAAGTACATTCTGGACATTATCAATGATGTAGGATTGGACAACTCTAAGCCCACTTCTACACCACTTCCTTATGGTCAGAAGCTCAATAATTCAGATGGATTGCCTTTTGCAGATACTGAATCCTACAGAAGGTTAATTGGACGGCTATTGTATCTGAATCTCACAAGGCCAGACTTAACATTTGCTACACAGCAGTTAAGTCAGTTTGTCAGTTCACCTAGAAGCTCCCACTGGACTACTGCCTTACATCTGCTCAGATATCTGAAGGGCACTTCCAATTTTGGTCTCTTTTATCCAAAAACAGGTGAATTATCTATTCAAGCCTTCTGTGATTCTGATTGGGGTGCATGCCAAGACACCAGGAAGTCTGTTACTGGTTATTGTGTCTTTCTGGGAAGATGCCTTATCTCCTGGAAATCTAAGAAACAAACCACTGTTTCTAGAAGTTCAGCAGAGGCTGAGTATAGGGCCATGGCTTCCACCACTTGTGAATTAATGTGGTTGAATTATATTTCCTCAGACCTGCAGATTGAGGTGCCAAAGCCACTGCTTCTTGGATGTGACAATCAAGCTGCTGTCCACATAGCTGAAAACCCAGTCTTTCATGAACGTACAAAGCATTTGGACATTGACTGTCATGTTGTACGCAATCAATTCAAGGATGGATTTCTCACTTTCCAGTCATTATCTTCCAAGGATCAAGTGGCAGATATCTTCACCAAACAGCTGCCTCCCGGACCATTCGCTGGACTTCTCTCCAAGCTTGGACTGTGTTCATCCACACATCCAGCTTGAGGGGGGAGTGTTGGATTATAGACATTGCATGGATTGATATCTTAATGCACACTGGATTATAATATGCATTAAGTCATTAATGCGTGTATTTTGCTTAATCCCTTTTGATTAGACTAGTCAAGCTAGCTGTTGATGCTTATTACCATATTTGGTAATAAAGCATTCTAGCTTAGAAAGTATTATGCTAGTGTTGCTTCTTATAAGCACACATTAATGGCTTCAGTTTTTTAGTGATTTTACAGCTAGGTTTTTTGGTGTTGTGTGTCATATATAAACACAACAATCTGTAGCTCATTTTGTAACAAGCTAGCAGCCGCACTTCTTTGTTCTTCATTTTATGAAGTTCATTCAATGAAACTGATTATTATGGTTGCTATCATTTCTGCTTGTTTCATTCATTATGTTTGACATGTGTTTTCTGCACATTCTATAAATTTCATCAGCAGGGTTAAGTCCCTACTACTCGGGAGGAGCAGAGGAGGATCCCACCCGGGGGCAGGATTCGGCAGCTGGGGCAGCCGAGGAGGGTAGGAACTTTGAATATGTTTGAACTGTTTGTAACTGGCTTGAGATTAACCATTGGTCTTCTTTTGCAGTGGGATGCTTCGGAAAGGAAACTTCGGGAAACCAAGCGGTGCCCACGACGGCCGCGACCGAAGTGGCCCCTAGAGTGAGGATGACGCCGAGTCCGAGGCCATCACAATGGATGGAGGACGATGTTGCGGTCGCAGGGTCGACCCCGAGGTCGAAGAGGAGGCCGGAGCCGTCTTCGACTCCGCCGGGAGGGGCCAAAAGACTGCGCACGGAGCCGACCCCCGAGGTACAGTAGAGATAGCCGTTGGCTAAGGGAAAAATTGCTGCTGAAGCTCTTCTTCTGATGTGTTGGTTTTTTTTTTTTTTTTTTTTTTTTTTTTTTTTTTTGAGCTTTAGTGGCAGGGGCACATAAGTGTGCTGGGCCTGGAGGGGCCCGATGCTGAGGAGCTACTGCAGCTAGCTCAGGGGATCATGGACCTCGGCCGAAAGAGTGAGAGGGAGGCTAAGGAGGAGTTAGCCGAGGCTGTGAGGGAGTTGCGTTCTCGAAACGACAGGTTAACTCACGACCTGTCCGAGGCGCGCAAGAGAGCTTCCTTGGTGGAGAAGGAAGTGGCGCGACTGCGCGAGGTGGAGGCAGAGGCCGGGGTGCTCCGCGGCGAAGTGGTGGAGCTACAGGCGGAGCTGAGGGCCAAGGAGACGACGGTGGTCGAGGGTCAGGAGGCAGTGTTGAAGACCTTTGCAGAGAAGCTGCTGCAGACGAGCACGTTCCTTGACTACCAAATGGGGTTCGTTGCGGTCGGCGACACGGCCACACGCTCTGTGCTGCTGGAAAAGGTGAAGGAGTTCTATCCGAATGTAGACGTTTATCGTCCAGAGTTCGGATATGATTACAATTCTGTTGGCGCCGTGGATGAGGCGTACTATAATGCTCTGGCCCGGGTCCCGGAGTGGCCCTTAGTGAAGGCTCTGGCGGAGAAGAAGACGATTCTGAGCGCCGAGGAGATCGCTGCCTGCAATGTGGATCAGGACGAAGAGTTCCTGCGGGGAGAGTTCACCTCGGAGCCACGAACTAAAGATCCACCCCCGCGCATGGAGATCACGGCAGTGACAACGGAGGGTGATGCGGGGGTGAACCAGGCCTTGCTAGAGGAGGAGCACGAAGAGGAGGTAGAAGTGCCAGAGGCGGCCGAGGGAGGCGATCAGGGGGAGGTCAGTTCCCCACAATTTTGATAAATTGTAAATACCGTAGGTGGTAGGAAAAAGTTGTACTCCTGTTTATAGTGTATTCGCAAATGATGTGTATGACATTTTGTTGAATAATGAAGTCAGTTTGAGTAAATATTGTTGAGTTACTACTCTGGTCTTCGGTGTTGACTATGACATGTTAGAACTGAATCTGTGCTGCAAACAGGAGAATACCGAGGAGCTACACAACGTAAAAAAGAAGCTCATGCGGTCCTTGGAATGGTTCCGCGAGGAGAAAGACAACTTGCAAAAACAGGTCGTGCCTCGGTTGGAGAGAAGAGTAGCCTCGGCGGAGAGAAGGGCAACGGATGCCGAAGAAGCGAGAGCCAATGTTGTAGAAAGGGCCAGAGATCATCAGTTGAAGTATTTGTCAACATGTGCCGAGCTGGATCGACTCTTCGTCCACCAAAAAGAGTATGAGCGGATACTGACGGAGTACGGCCTCCTAACTTTTGAGGAGGTCGAAGAGTGGACGACCGAAATCCAGGGGGAAATTACCGCGCTGATGGCAGCCGGTCACACAAACTCCTCCGAGCTGGTTAGGAAGCGGGAAGTAATTGAAATACTTCTCAACATGTACGAGGGCTTAAGAGGCCGTGGCAGGTGGCGTCGTACTGCGGAAGAGTTCATCGCGAGCTCCATCCGGGGGCAGGACTCCTTGAAGGCTCCGCGGAGGAGTAAGAAGGGAACACTCGAAAAAGCAACTGGGATCATAACCCAAGAGCCGACCCCGATGGCTGTTGCTGAGGAGGAGGTTGAAAAATTAGTTGAGGAGATCCAAGTGATGGACCCCGCGGAATGGGATCCCGTGTAATGGGCTAACACTTCGAGGCTAGCGCCTCAACCAAGTCCTCGTCGCCGAGAAGATTGAGGAAGGGACAACGTTCCCCAGCCAGTCCTGAGAGTGAGTCCTCAGGGGAGATGAGGTAGAAGCAAGGGAAGGACTGAAGTCCAAAGCCAAGGAACCTCCAGATCTCGAAGGATGCAAAGGAGCTCCCGGGACGGATCCCAACGCCGGAGCGCGGAGTATTGACTCGGAGGCCGGAGAAAATATTTTGTTGTAATAACAATGCATGTTCATTTGTAAAGGACACTTAATAAATAAAACATTTGAAAATATTTTTATGTATATCATAAGTATGCTTGATAAGAGTAGCTAAGTTGTTGACCATAAGGCAAGTGCTTAAAATTATTTTGATATGTCATTATGAAAATAATGTGGTAGTTAGTACTCGGGAGTACGATACGTAAATAAGCCCTTGTGTGGAAACAAGGCATAGAATCTCCTCGGACGGATCGGGCGGGAGTTTATGACCTCTCCGGATAAATCAGGCGAGAGGGAACATTTGTCCGGGGACTAAGTGTTGATCTCTCCGGACGGATTAGGCGAGAGACCAATGTGTCCGGAGACAAACAATAATTAGTCTAGGCCGGGGCGTCCCCGTGGCGTAGAAGAAAGAATAGTAATGTATGAAAAGTTAAAACTTTATTCAAAGTGATTGTCGGAACAACTGAAGAATACAAAGGTATTCATAAAAAAAAAAATGCCACAGTACGAAAATGAAATAATGTACAAAGAACGTAAAGGAAGAAAAGGTACTTGACGATCGGAGATCATAGATAAAAACGCCGCAAATTGCTAATGTGCCAGGTTCGGGGTATCGGTGTGCCGTCTAGATGCTCTAAGTGATAGCTCCCGGAGGCATGTGCGGCGACGACACGATAAGGCCCTTCCCAAGCGGCATTCAGTTTGCCCTTAGGGGCAGCTTTGCTGGCAGAATTTAACCGGAGCACGAGGTCTCCGACCTGAAACTGAGTACCCCTAACCCGGAGGTTGTAATACTGAGCTGCTTGTTGCTTGCTTTTAGCCTGTCGAATAAAGGATTGCTCACAGCGATGTTCGAGTTCATCCAAGTTAGTACGGAGTGCTTCCCCGTTAGTCTCGAGGTCGAGGTTAATGAGTCTGGGACTGGGCACTCCCACCTCGGCAGGGATAACAGCCTCGGAGCCATAGGTGAGGCCATATGGGGTTTCCCCGGTTGACGAATGCGGGGTAGTACGATAGGCCCAGAGAACTTGCGGAAGGTTCTCGGCCCAGAGGCCTTTAGCTTGATCCAAGCGCTTCTTTAAACTGTTAAGCAGAGTACGGTTAGTGACTTTGACCTGGCCATTAGCTCGAGGATGAGCAACCGAGGTGAAAATTTGTTTAATATGCAACTCCTCGCACCTGGACCGGAAAGGGTCATTGGCGAATTGTTTGCTATTGTCGGAGATAATGGCGCTCGGGATGCAGAAGTGGCATACGATGTTACGCCAAACAAACTTTAGGATGTTTTGACCGGTTATAGCAGTGAGGGGCTCGGCTTCGACCCATTTGGTAAAGTAGTCCACTGCAACCACAAGAAATTTCAATCCTCCCAGAGCAACCGGGAACGGACCCACAATGTCGATCCCCCACTGGATGAATGGTCAGGCACTTTGTATGCCAGTAAGATCGGTTTGCGGCAGATGCTTCACACGGGAATGCCGTTGACATTTGTCACACTTTGACACTAAATTATGGGCGTCATTAAACAATGTGGGCCTGTAGTATCCCCACCGGAGGACTTTCTTAGCCAACGTCCGCGACCCAATATGACTCGCACATGCCCCCTCGTGGAATTCCCGGAGGACATAATCAGCTTGGATTGGCCCAAGACAGCGAAGACTTGGCTGCAAGTATGACTGGCGGTACAAGACTCCGTCGTGAAGTGTGTACTTTGGTGCTTTAAGAAGTATATGTCGAGCGAGTAATTTATCGTCGGGCAATGTACCATCCCAAAGATATTGGATGATAGGAGTCATCCAATTGGGACCGGCATCAATTAAGACAGAGATCGCCAACTCCTTAATTGAAGGGTGGATGGCTTCTTCGACGATTATGTCCGGAGACATATTTGACGATACCGCGGAGGCCATTTTGCTAAGAATATCAGCTTTAACGTTTTCTTCGCGGGGTATCTGCTGGACACTAGTCGAAGCGAAAGTCAGCAAAAGTTTAAGTGTTATAGCTAGATACCTCTTTAGTGTATCATCATTTGCTGCATAGGTGCCATTGATCTGACTAGAAACCACCTCGGAGTCAGTGAAAAGTTGGATATGCGAAGCTCCAAAAGTTTGAGAGAGCCGGAGCCCAGCAAGGACTGCCTTGTATTCCGCCTCATTATTGGTTACTTTGAATTTAAAACACAAGACATACTTGATCTCAACGTTGTTGGGGCCAATGAGAAGGACCCCGGCGCCACTACCTCGGGTCGCAGAGGCACCGTCCACGTATACTTGCCACTTGCGGGCTTCAGCTTCGAGATCAGAGTGGTGAACCGGGGCAGCACACGTGACAGGCTCGGGGTCAGTGGATGGTGCTTCGACCAAGAAATCCGCAAAGGCCTGACCTTTGATGGCCTGGCGAGGCAGAAATTGTATGTCATGCTCCCCAAGCTCGATGGCCCACTTAACCCGACACATCGGGCTTAGCGAGGATTTGACGAATAGGGTGGTTAGTGAGGACACTAACATCGCGTCCTTGAAAATAGGGACGCAGGCAGCGGGCCGCCATAACCAGGGCCAATACTGTTTTCTCTACTATAGTATACCGAATCTCTGCCCCGTGAAGTGCTCGGCTAACGAAGTTCATGGGCTGTTGACTTCTATGATCCTCGCGGACGAGGGCCGCACTGATGGCTTCTTCGGCGGATGCCAAATACACATAAAGAGGCTCTCCGGGAACGGGTGCTGACATAGTAGGCAATTGGTTGATGTGTTGCTTTAAAGCCTCAAAGGCTTCGGTACACTGTGGAGTCCATTCGAACTTCTTTGCCTGACGCAAAATTTTGAAAAAAGGAAGTTGACGTTCCGGTGCCTTAAACAAAAAATGATTTAAGGCTGCAAGACCGCCGGTAAGGCGCTGAACATCTTTCACTGTCTTCGGCGGCTGAAGATCCAATACATCCCTAATCTTGGCTGGGTTGGCCTCGAGACCATGCAGTGAGACCACATACCCTAGAAATTTTCCTGAGCCAACGCCGAAGGTACACTTGGCCGGATTGAGGCGAAGATTATAGCGCCGCAACGTGCTCAGCGTCTCAGCAATGTCCTGTACACATGTTGTTGGGGAGGAACTTTTAATAACAATATCATCAACATATACCTCAACATTGTGGCCGACTTGGTCTCGGAAGACGTGGTCCATAAGGCGTTGGTAAGTGGCTCCGGCATTCTTGAGCCCGAAGGGCATTTTCTTGAAGGCAAAACACCCAAAATCAGTAATAAAGGTCGTTTTGAGGGCATCGCAGCGATCCATATGAATTTGATGGTAGCCTTTGTATAAATCTAGGAAGCAAAGTGCCTTATGCCCGGTGATGGCCTCGACTTTTTAGTCGATGGGCGGCAAAGGATAACAATCCTTTGGGCAATGCTTATTGAGGTCGGAGAAATCTACGCACATCCTCCACGCCCCACTTGACTTCGTCACCATCACGGGATTAGAAAATCAGGACGGATAGTGTACTTCGAACAAGATATCTGCATCCAAGAGCTGTTGAACTTCAGTTCGGATAGCTGCGTTTCTCTCTGGGACAAATTGTCTTCGCTTTTGTTGTATGGGTTTTACGCTGGGATCAATATTCAGCTTGTGAGTAATAAGGTCTGGAGAGACCCCCGGCATATCCAGGGGAGACCACGCAAAAACTTCAGAATATTCTCGTAATGTTTAGATGATGGCATTGTGCAACAATGGGGTGTCCACGGCGCCAACTGTAACAGTTTGTTCCGGTTTAGCCGGATCAAGTGGCACCTTAATAGTATCGTTCCTGAGTGACTCGGATGAACCCGGGGTAGGAGCCGAGGTGGCTATTTGAAACTGTGGCTTAGGAGGAGCCTTCGCCGTTCTCTTAAGTGCGACATACATGCACTCTTTGGATATTCTTTGATTACCACGGATGGCCACCTCGCCATGGGGTGTAGGAAACTTCAATGCGAGGTGATATGTGGAACAGATGACCTTCGCCGGGGTGAGCCAATCTTGGTCCAGAATCATATTGTACGGAGATGGAGAGTTGACCACATAAAAATCGGCAAAGATGGTTTTTATCGCCGGATAAGTACCAAGCGAAGCGGGGGGCCGGTCGGAGTTGTTCACGAGGTATGCCCATTTTCTGGAAACAATCAGCGAATATGACACTGACAGCGGCTCCATTGTCAACGAAGACTCGCTTGATTGTAACATTGGCCACGGCCATATCAATGACGATGGCATCAGTGTGCGGGGTGAGTTCAGGGACGGGATCTTCATCAGTGAAACTCATAGTTTCAGATTTGTGGAGGCGCTTGTGGCGTGGCTCCTCGGGAGGAGGCCTACGTGCTTCAGCTTTTAGGGCACTTCGGGAAGTCCCTATTGGAATGGCCCCGTAGATCACATTTATAACGTGATTTGGTGGATTGTCTCCGGGTCCTCCATGAGGTGGCGGAGGTGGTAGCAATTGGGGCTGTTGACGATTACCCTGGTCTTGCCGAGCATAGTTGTTGTACCTCGACCTGTTATTCTGCCACTGAGGTCTGTTTTGTCTTGGACCTCGGTTGTTGTAACCCCCACGGCCTTGTTGCGAGCCTCCATTTTGATTTGACCGAAATCTGTCCTCGGTCCGAACTACATATTGCCGCAAAAAACCCCTCTTCAAACAATCCTCAATTTCTTTTCCAAGCTCACGCCATTCTTCGGTATCGTGTCCATGATCGTGGTGGTATGCGCACCACTTATCACTGTTTCGTTTTTCTGCCGGAGCAGTCATCCGTGGGTACGGTCGCAGATCGTTCTTGTGAACAGAAAGTATTTCTGCTCTTGATTTAGTAAGTGGGGTGAGTTGAGGAACATCTCCGCGATTCCAACCGTCCTTGGCTTAGGCGGCTGAAGACACTAGGCCGAGTACTGGTCCCGGCTTGTGTTTTATCCGGTTGCCGTTTGGTAGCATGTTTATCGCGTTTGCGACGAGTTTGCTCTTCAGCTTTGGCGAACCTGCTTATAATGCCAAAAAGAGCCCGGGTCGTGGCAGGGGGGTGTCACACAAGCTCGGTGTAGAGTGACCCGGGTTGGAGGACATTCATAAAGGCTGTAGATGTCAATTCAATTTCATCAAGTGGACATGTCTTGTAGTAGAGATTGAGAAGATTCAGGAACCGAGTTTAGGCTGGGAAGAAGTGGGCCAAAAAGTCGGGTTTAAAGCAGTTCAATTTTGGAGGTTGTTGAAGAACCGGAGTCATGATAGTTATAACATAATTATGCAAGGATTTTGAACCGTTGCATGTGAAACCTTTGTCAGAAGGCGCGTGAACCAGTTTTAAAGCAGTTGAAACAGAATTGCTTCCAGCTTCTGGAGCTTTTTGATTTGAGCTTAGTTCTTTATATACATTTGTTCCACTTGTAGAGACGAGTTGATACACGTAGTTTTCCCTCTGTAAACACTACACAATCATTAGAATTAGAAAGCTAGGGTTCTTAAGCTCAATTCTGGTTGTGAATTGGGGCTTCTGGTTTTCTGGGATATTTCTTGTAATTGATTGTTCAGTGGAGTGAAATGAGGTGTATAGAGCCTCCGTGGATGTAGATCACATTGATCGAACCACGTAAAAGCTTTGTGTTCTTCATTTGGTTTCTGGTTTTGCGTTCGGTTCTAGGTTGGCCGATTTTCAGTTTATTTTTCATTCTTTTCTGGATTGAATTCATTTGTGTTTGTTGTAAGTGGTTCAAAACTTAACAAGTGGCACCGTCTGTGGGAAACACTACACATACACTCAAAGAAGAAGCAAGAATGGCTGGAGTAAAGATGGATGTGGAGAAGTTTTCAGGTAAGAATGACTTCTCACTCTGGAAGATCAAAATGAATGCAGTACTGATTCAAAATGGCCTAGACTCTGCACTTCTTCCAGTTGATCAATGGCCTGATGCTGAGAAATCTAAGTTTCCAGAATTGGATAAGAAGGCTTTGAGTCTGATATTCCTATGTCTGGGTGATAAACCTTTGAGGGAGGTGTCAAGGTGCAAGAATGCAGTGGAGGCATGGGGAAAACTGGAGGAACTCTACCAATCAAAGTCTATATCAAACAAATTATTTCTGAAGCAGAAATTGATGTCTTTCAAAATCACCGATGATAAGGTCATTTCTGATCAACTTGATGAGTTTGTCAAGATGATTGAAGAATTAGAAGGTCTGGGGGTGAACTTGGAGGATGATGATAAGGCTCTGATGGTGTTGAATGTTCTTCCAAAGTCCATGGAAAGTTTTAAAGATGCACTAATGTTTGGAAGGGATGGAAAAATCAGCTATGAATCCATCCTGTCAGCATTGAAGACAAAGTGCTTTCAAAATCAGGGAGAAAAGGGCTCTACACAGGCTGGAGAAGGTTTGAACATTAAGTTCAAAAAGAATTTTCAAAAGAAGAAGTTCCAGGGATTCAAAGATAACAAATCTAGAACTCAGAATGCAAAGAAACAAGGAGACTGGGTTGAAACCAGAAAGTATTTCAAATGCAAGCAAGCTGGACATTTAAAGAAGGACTATCCACAAAAGAAGAAGAAGCAGGAAAAACAGAGGGCAGAAGTAGCTATGCCTGAGCATCAAGAAGACACTCCAGAAGTCTTAAACATCACAGACACAAAAATGAAAAAGGAATGGGTTCTTGATACTGGGTGTTCATTCCATATGTATCCCAATGAATCCTGGTTCAAGGATTTACAGAAAGAAGATGGTGGATGTGTATTACTGGGAAATGACCACTCCTGCAGAGTTAAAGGCACAGGATCAGTTCAAATAAAAATGTATGATGGAGTCATCAGAACTATTTCTCAAGTAAGGTATGTTCCTGGACTGAAGAGAAATCTCCTATCCCTTGGTTCTCTTGTGGCAAATGGTTGTCAGTTCAATTCCCTAGATGGTTATCTTCACATTACTAAACACAACAAGCTGGTAATCAAAGGAAGGCAACACAATGGCCTGCTTATTTTGATTGGATCACCTGTGATAGGATGTGCTGAATCTGTGATAAGCAGAGAAGATGTTATGAAGTGGCATAGAAGACTGGGTCATATTGGAGAGAAAGGATTGAAGGAGTTATCAAAGAAGGGCATAATTGGTGAAATGGGAAATAGAACACTGGATTTCTGTGACAAGTGTGCTCTGGGAAAGGCCAAGAAGCTGCCTTATGCTAAAGGGATACATTCTACTCAAGAACCACTTGATTATATACACTCTGATATTTGGGGGCCTTCAAGAACTGAGACACATGGAGGAGGAAGGTATTTCATGTCCATCATTGATGATTACAGTAGGAAAACATGGGTATTTGTTTTAAGGAACAAGAGTGATGCATTCCTCAAGTTTAAAACATGGTTGAGTCAGGTGGAGAACCTAAGAGGGAAGAAACTGAAACATCTTAGGACAGATAATGGTTTAGAATATCTATCCACTGAATTCACAGGGTTTTGTGAAGAAAAGGGCATCACAAGGCACATAACTGTCCCACTAAACCCTCAACAAAATGGGGTTGCTGAAAGATTTAACAGAACTGTGCTGGAAAGAGTTAGATGTATGCTGATTGATCCTGGTTTAACTAAATCCTTCTGGGGAGAAATAATAAACACTGCATGCTATTTGATAAACAGGTCACCATCATCAACTCTAGGATTTAAAACTCCAGAAGAAGTTTGGAGTGTAAAGGTACCAAACTACTATGACTTAAGAGTGTTTGGTTGTCTGGCTTATCCTCACATTAGGCAAGACAAACTTGATGCAAGAGCACAGAGATGTGTATTCCTAGGATATCCCGAGGGCATAAAAGGCTACAGGTTATGGTGCTTGGAACAGGGAAACCAGAAGCTCTTGATAAGTAGAGATGTAAGGTTCAATGAGGATGTGATGGGATACAACTCTACTGGAAGTCAAGAAGAAGCTGATGGTGCTGTGAACCTGAAAGAAAATTTCTATTCAGGTGGAGCTTAATGAGGAGCAGATACCACCAGAGAAGGATACTCAAGCTCAACAAGAAGATGACAGTTCATCAGAAGATGAAGAAGGTCAAACTGAGATTGCAAATCTCAGAACTTATAGCATAGGAAGAGATAGGCCAAGAAGACAAATCCAAATGCCTGATTTCTATGGACAAGCTGAAAGTGTATATTATGCATTGAGTGTAGCAGAAGACTTGGAGTTTCAAGAGCCTAGTAGTTTCAAGGAAGCAATAAGTTGCAGTGAGAGTGAACACTGGATAGGGGCCATGATAAATGGAATCTTTGAAGAGAAACCAAACCTGGAAGCTTGTAGACAAACTAAAAGGGCAGAAGCTAGTTAGTTCAAAATGGATCTACAAGAAAAAGGTGGAGGCTGGAAAAGCAGATAAAATCAGATACAAGGCAAGGCTGGTGGCCAGGGACTTCACACAGAGAGAAGGTATTGATTACAATGAGGTATTTTCTCCAGTAGTGAAGCATTGCTCTATCAGGTTACTTCTATCAAAGGTTACTCAAGAAGACATGGAACTACAGCAGTTAGATGTCAAGACAGCATTCCTACATGGTGATCTAGTTGAAAAGATACACATGAAGTAATCTGAGGGCTTTGTGATTCCAGGAAATGAAGAGAAGGCCTGTTTTCTCAGGAAGTCACTCTATGGGTTGAAACAGAGTCCCAAGCAGTGGAATAAGAAGTTCAATGAGTTCATGATTAGTGCAGGATTCATAAGAAGCTTATATGACAGCTGTGTATACTTTAACAAAGGTTCAAGAGTTGAACAAGTATTTTTGTTGTTATATGTGGATGATATGCTCATTACCAGTAAGAGTATTGATAAGATACAATAGCTAAAGGGAAGGTTAAGTTCAAAATTTGACATGAAGGATTTTGGGAAGCCAGGAAGATTCTGGGAATGGACATCATTTGAAGAAGAAAGACTGGAACATTATGGCTCTCACATAAACAGTATTTGCAGAAGGTTGTGGAGAGATTTCACATGCATGAGTCAAGACCAGTAAATATCCCAGTTAATCTACAAACTAAGCTGTCTAAAGATCAGTGTCCTAAGACAGAAGCTGAGGAGATTCACATGAAGAATGTTCCATATGCCAGTGGTGTTGGCAGTTTGATGTATGGAATGATATGCAGCAGGCCAGACTTGGCCTATAGTGTGTCTTTGGTAAGCAGGTATATGTCAAATCCTGGAGAATCACATTGGGAAACTTTGAAGCAGGTTTTAAGATATCTGAAAGGGTCTGTCAGTGTGGGGTTAAAGTTCCAGAAACAAGAAGCTAGTACTATACCTTTGGTTGGATATGTTGATGCAGACTTTGCTGGGAACTTGGATACTAGGAAATCTATTACAGGGTATGTCTTTACTTTGTATGGGACAGCTGTAAGTTGGAAGAGTGTGCAACAGCTTATGGTTGCATTGTCAACAACTGAGGCAGAATTCATTGCCTTAACTGAGGCAATCAAGGAAGCTCTGTGGCTCAAGGGAATCCTCAAGGACTTGGGGTTAAGACAAGAATGTGTTACTATTCAATGTGATAACCAAAGTTCTCTTCACTTGGTGAAACATCAAGCTTTTCATGAGAGGTCTAAGCATATTGATGTTAGACTTCATTTTTCAAGGGATATAATTGAAGCTGAATCTGTTGAAGTGAAGAAAGTGCATACTATGGACAATGCAGCGGATTTCCTGGCTAAGGCAGTTCCTAGGAGCAAGATGGTTCATTGCTCAAGCCTGATAAGGCTTGAACAATGCAATTAAAACCTGGAGGTGACAAGGCAGTTTGAGGTAATTAAATGCACTTGAATTCATTGAGGTGGAGATTTGTAGATGTCAATTCAATTTCATCAAGTGGACATGTCTTGTAGTAGAGATTGAGAAGATTCAGGAACCGGGTTTAGGTTGGGAAGAACCGGGCCAGAAAGTCGGGTTTAAAGCAGTTCAGTTTTGGAGGTTGTTGAAGAACCGGAGTCATGACGGTTATAACAGAATTATGCAACGGTTTTGAACCGTTGCATGTGAAACCGTTGTCAAAGGCGCGTGAACTAGTTTTAAAGCAGTTGAAACATAATTGCTTCCAACTTCTGGAGCTTCTTGATTTGAGCTTAGTTCTTTATATACATTTGTTCCACTTGTAGAGACGAGTTGATACACGTAGTTTTCCCTCTGTAAACACTACACAATCATTAGAATTAGAAAGCTAGGGTTCTTAAGCTCAATTCTGGTTGTGAATTGGGGCTTTTGGTTTTCTAGGATATTTCTTGTAATTGATTGTTTAGTGGAGTGAATTGAGGTGTATAGAGCCTCCGTGGATGTAGATCACGTTGATCGAACCACGTAAAAGCTTTGTGTTCTTCATTTGGTTTCTGGTTTTGCGTTCGGTTCTTTGTTTGCCGATTTTCAGTTTATTTTTCATTCTTTTCTGGATTGAATTCATTTGTGTGTGTTGTAAGTGGTTCAAAACTTAACAAAGGCATTGATTATAACATCATCATATCGGCTACCGACTTTAAGGCTTTCGACAGTAAAGCGATCAAGAAACTGGATAACAGTCTCCCCATCTCGCTGTTCCAAAATCATGAGATCAGCCAAAGTGGCCATGGGTTTTGCTTGCGTATGGAAACGCGTCCAAAACTGCTCGGCAAGATCCCGAAAAGAGGTAACACTGCCTCGGGGCAAAGAATCGAACCAAAGTCTGGGCTCATCTTGAAGATACTCAGGAAACACTTTGCACAAGTGGTGAGGTATACAATTACGGTTGAACATAGCGTACTTAAAGGCGTTTAGAAAATTACTTGGATCTCCAGTGCCATTGTAGACGGACACAGGGGGAAGCTTGAACCCCTCGGGGAGTGGAGTAGCAAGAATCTCTTCGGAGAACGGGGTGATCTCCCCGTCAGCGTCGAGGCTCAACACCTTGTCAAGCTCGGTGACAAACTGGGCTTGCTCTTGTTCCAGAGGATCAAGTACACGGGACTTGTCCAAGCGAGCTCACTTTGGTGCGTCTATAGGTCTGCGACGATCCACGTCTTCGTGGTCATAACCATTAGATCTTCGGCTTTCCACTAGAGATGCTGATCGATGTTGACGGCGATCATGCCTAGTTCGGTGAGGTAGATCTTCATCCAACTCGCAAGATCGATCACGGGGCGGATTTCTTGCCCCCTGGTCGACGCCATTGTTGGCGCGCTCACCGGAGTTGGCGCGCCGATTATTCCATTCTTGGAATAGAGCGGCATGCTCCCGAAGAAAGGCTTGTTGTACCTGTAGTAATTTGGGGGCAGGTTGAGGGTTAACTTGTGCCGGATCATTGGCGGGGGCGAGATTCTGCACATTAACGTGCCCAGCAGGCGGATCCTGATTCTGTTGACGGGGCAACGGGGGATTTTGATCCACAGGGGGATTACGATGGGACCGAGTAGGATTAGTAGATCTGCGGGTATTCACCATGGTTGATGTGACAACGCTGAAGTATACTAGGGTTTATTTTCTAATCGCGTTCCCCACAGACGACGCCAATTGATAAAGCGCAATCCTTTTATCAAAGGGAATTTGGAGTAAAACTTGTTCAATGACACTGTAAAACACAAGGAAGGCAAAGACCACAAGATATACGTGGTTCGATCCGGAGATCTACGTCCACGGACGGAGGCAATAACCTTCCGGGGTGTTTTTTACTATTTTCTCTTCAATCTTACAAATTGCTCTTTTAGAATGCAAAGTGCGAACCCTAAATCTAAGTATAATTCTCCTATTTATGCTATCACAAATAAAACCCTAACTGAATCCCTATAATTGCGCCTCCCAAATCTACATGGGAGTTGGGAAGAGATCATGGGGATCTCAATATCCAAATATGCGTTGACTGGGCTCAGCTGTGTTGGGCTCGCGGGCTCGCATAACTGGGCCGACTTAGCTGTATTGAGAACTGGGCCAACTTAGCTGTGTTGGACTCGCGCTTCTGGCCAAGTGGACCCGGCTGACGGGTTAGCTCGACCCGGAGTTACTGGGCCATACTTATCATAAAGGATGGTTAGAATAGAAATCAAATTTAATATTGACAGATTTTTTCCAAAAATAACAACATGTTTATTTTAAAGCTTTTGAATAAA